>OZ023319.1:33792521-34410021 GCA_964007375.1 Ophion obscuratus | reverse complement strand
AAATTGAATATAGGTGATGCGTGTGTGGGTTCTTCCGGATACAGAAGATGGTCTATTGTCGTGTGTAGGTACTATCTATATGTAAAACGTACACGAATGTCCATATACTTAATTACGTGGCAAAGTATGCGGTGGAGCGAATGGTAGGCGTGTGTATATCCTCTCATTCGTAACCAAATACGTCCACATGCTGGGCTTAGCACCTCTCTCTCTCTCTCTCTCTCTCTCTCTCTCTCTCTCTCTCTCTCTCTGTCCCCTTTTATTTATCTCTCTCTCTCTCTAGGCTGTACGTGTCTTTTTGTATGAGCCGCACCTACAAGTATACTAACAGCATCACCATCTTGCCCTACAGAGGCTCCGCTGTCTTCCCAAGACAAAATTCGGAACACAATGCCATTCTAAACCGAAAAAAGGAAAAAAACACCTGCGTTTGTCAATCGACGCACGTATAGCGATCCATCCGTGCTGCGCTGAGATCAACGTGCCAATCGTGTATCCATTTCGATAAGAGCAATTCCTAACGATTTTCGAATTCCCATCACTTTTATCGTCTCAGACATATCAGTTCATCAACTTCATCGTGCAGCAAGAAAGCATGCGAATCGATAAATCAAATTGAAATAAAATATTAGTAAATAACACAACAACAGAAAAATTCCTTCGTTTTTAATCAAAAATTATTTATTTACATTTATTTATTTAATCATTGATGCATGCGAATCGATAAATAATAAGTAAAATAAAATATTTGTAAACGACACAAGTCAACAAAAAATATTACTTGGTTTTTAATTAAAATTTATTTGTTTACATTTATTTATTTATTCATTGATGCAAGCGAAACGATAAATAGAAGTAAAATAAAATATCTGTAAATAGCACAAGTCAACAAAAAAATCCTTGGTTTTTAATGTAATTTTATTTTTACTTTTTTTAAGTGTCTCTATGCACTTCACTATTTGTCCAGTAGAACATTCGGTAAATTAGCATATCGTTTCCAGAAATGTAGCATTTGTGTGTGACAATGGGACCCCAGTGGGATGCCAGTTCGTATACCAGGTGTCCCTCTTATCTCTACCACCCGAAATAACTCGGTAATTATCGACGCCACAAAAAAATGTTCCAAACAAAAGTTGTACGGTGTGAAGGGAGCCATCAACGCGCTGACTCCCAGTGAAGGTCACCTCCACATTTTCAAATGGAATGGTACTTTTATTCAACCATCTTGTGGAGCACCTCAAGCCGCATAAAAAACATTCGGGGGTCAAAGTCGTTCAAGGTCATTCAAGGCATCAAAATCGTGGGAGACAGGTATCAGGGAAGATGGGACACACACACATGATGGCTGATGACGTTTGGAGTTCAATTTTCCAAAGTTTTCGAAAATCACGAGTAAAAACCTTATTCAAGGTTAAAATATTTTATAAAATTTACATTTTCCAATAAAATTAGATTTTATAAAAAATATTGTGTGTCCCCGTGTTCTTACGTGGAATATTAATACCAAATGTTAAAATAGAGTCAGTATGGAGATAAAATTCGGAAAAAAATATATAGTTTCGCTGCCCCAAATCGGCTGTTGAGCTGTGTAATTAATCAATTTGTAGTTTAATGGAACTATACATTTGGCAATAAATATACTTTCGCTTGACATTGATCTTTTTTTCTTTCTCAGACAAACCCAAGAAAACCCAACCAGTTGCCGTTTCGAAAAATCCGTAGAATAGCGCATATTTGTACATAGAAGTTTCGCAAGGTGAGTAATCGCAAATACCTTGCCTCGTAACGGATTGCTCACTTTGGCAAACGGTGTAAAAGAAGTTATGAAACGAATTAAACTCTCCGTATAGCCTGGGGTACCGTATATATATATATATATATATATATATATATATATATATATATATATATATATATATATATATATATATATATATATATATATATATATATATATATATATATATATGAGGTATTCCACGTGAGTCCGGTGGACTTTTTCCCTGACCCCCGCCAATTCGATTTTTTTAAAATCTGATTCCTTTGACTCTAAAAGACACCCTGATTTTTTTACAATTTCCGAAACAACACAGAGTCAAAAAAAAAAATTCTCCGAAAAAAACGCCCCGATTTAAAAATCTGAAAAAAATTCCCAAAAATGCGTGATTATATATAAAAATTATCAAGCTATCACCCGCAGGGGGAGTATAATTTTTTCTGTGCTTTCTGAGCAATTAACGTTGAAAAAAATGAAAAAAAAATCAAGAACCGCTTACAAGAACGCTTAAATATTTTAATACCCACAATAAATGTTTTGACCATTTTTGAATAACCAAATCATAATCATGGACCTTAAACAGTTAGCAGTCAATTTTTCGTTTTTTTTAAACTTTAATCGTTCAGAAAGAACGAAAAAAGTCATATTTCCACTGCGGGTGATGGCTTGAAATTTTTTACATATAATCACGCATTTTTGTGGAATTTTTTCAGATTTTTAAATCGGGGCGTTTCTTTTCGGAGAATTATTTTTTTGGCCAAGGTTTGTTTCGAAAGATGCAAAAAAATTCAGGGTGTCTTTCAGAGTCAACGGAATGAGATTTTAAAAAATGAATCGATTTGGCGGGGGTCAGGTAAAAATTCCCCCAGATTCACGTGGAATACCTCATATATATATGATATTACGTATTCCAAGCACGTGGACAAGATGCATCTACCTACGCCATTCGAATGTATAGGATACACTTGAATGGTGTGTCCCGATCACGTGCATCAGCGAATCCTCAGCCCAACGAGGACACTCATAGAGTCTTTATTCATCATAGCTTAAGAAGGTTGGAGCGTTAGCCACAATCGAAAATAAAAAAGTAAAAAAAAATGTATCTCAGTGTCTAGACTATACAGAGTCATTAAGAAGTTTGGAAATGTTTTCACCACAAAACACCAGAGATAAAAAATAGTTTAAAGGATGCAATTTTACGTGCAGTCAGATGGGCAAGGCGTTCACGCTACGGGTGATGTAATATTTTTAGCTATTCAGCACCAAGATGAACCATTTCTGACAACGATGCTGAAGTTTGCATCGTTGAACTGAAACGAATTTTTTTTGCAGATTTTGCCTACATAAGTGCTTCTACCATTTGTAGAGCTATTTATGTAGCGATCTGATAAATCTATAAAATTATTTAGCTAAATTATTCAGCGATATTATAAATCGCTAAATTATTTAACGACATTATAAATCTATTACATAAAACATCATTTCTAACAACGAATTGAGGCAAAAAAATTTTGTAAACATTTAGGAAAAAAATCCATCTTGCCCATTGTAAACCATGGATATTCAATATTGAACAATCAAGGTTTGATAAAAGATTACGAATCTTGGCTGACAAATGGAGAGCATCGCTGCCAACCTCAATGTCCGCGAAGTTGCCGTATTTCGGCAACACTTAATATTAATTAATGGTTGTAATGAATAATCTCGTGACATAAATATAGATAGGCATAATTATAAATGACTCAGAATTTCATTCTGAGTTGTATAAAATATTCACTAACGCAGTCTTTTCATAATAATAATCGATAGTGTTCTTAACTTTTAATAATAACTTTTCCAAGTTGGTAGTATCACAAAAGTTATTCTTATTTACGTAATGGAAATATAGAAATCCATTATTTTGCTCTTTAGTTATACATTTCATAAAAAATTAGGCTCCATAGAATAAATCGAGAGCTCGTATGCATTTTTTGGGGTTCATTGAAAACAAAAATTCATAAACCGTCGTTTGACTCAACCGGACCGCTCCAGCCTCCTTAAAAGATCGCTCGTGTGGATGAACGACGACTTACATTTGATGAAATGTCGTTCTTTTTTCTATCAACGAGAAATATACACACCACTGGCTAAAATTTTCCGGACACTTCAGATAATAGCAAAACTTTCGATCACTTTGGATAATTTCAAAATTATATTAGAATAACATAATCAATTATACAGAGCTATATTATATCTTCGTAAAATAATCCAGGGTGTCCAATAGGAAGTTGCTAAAACTAAATAAGTGTCTCTTCCATCCATGAATTCAATAGGGGTCCCTTTTTCTAAGGCGCATACCTGAGGCCCCGCAGTTTTATTCCAGCCGTAGTTGAAGCAAGTAAGCGCGCGTCAAAATGAGTGAGCTCACCACGGAAGAAAAAGTATATCTTATTGAGTGCTTCTTCTCGAGGGGAAAAATTTATAGTAATGCCTATAGAGGGTTTCGTATTAAGTTTGGAACTCATAGAGTTGCCAGCGAAAACACTCTGAAAAGGTAAGAATTTAATATTTATTCATATTCATCTATCACACAACATGTGTTTCAATTCAATTAAACCGCATTGAAGTACTTTTACGTTAATTTTTGTAGGATAATCGATGACTTCGTGAAGTATGGTACACTTCAGGACCGTAGACACGAGTTGCCAGGTCCATCTGTTACGGTGACTACACCAGAGAAGATCAACGAAGTTGAGAATTATTTCAAACAAAAACCAAATGATTCGATTCGGAAAGCTGCTCAAGCATTAAAAATAACCAAATCATCATTACACAACATTTTGAAATATTTTTTAAAGTTTCATCCGTATAAAATAAGCACTCGTCAATTGTTAACTGAACATGCCATGACGAAACGCATCGAATTTTGTAACACTATTACGGGAATGTTTGAAGCCGAAGAACTAAATGAGAAATTGATTATTTATTCCGATGGAGCACATTTTTGGATGAATGGGTACGTAAACAAGCAAAATTACCGGTTTTGGGGAACGGAAAATCCCAACATATCGCTAGCGAAGTCCCTTCATCCAAAGAAAGTAACGGCATGGGCAGCGATTTCAGTAAAAGGAATTTATTTGCAATTCTTGGAATCTACGGTAACAGGAGAGAATTACAAACAGCTTTTGGAAACGAAATTCTTCCCTTATGCAAAAAAAGAGGGGACTGGTTAAAAATGTTTACTTCATGCAAGATGGAGCGACGCCGCACCGGACTCACGAGGTGTTTGAAGCTATTCATCGCGTATATGGGACTCGAGTAATCGGTCTGGGGTACCCTAAATTTGCTCAAGGCGGACTAGAATGGCCTCCGTACTCACCGGACTTGAACCCTTGTGATTTTTTCTTGTGGGGTTACATTAAAGATCATTGTCACGCTAAAAATCCCAGCACAGTAGAAGAACTGATCGCGGCCATCCAGGAATTGGTTCGCGGCATTACGAACGATATGATGGACACGGTTTTTCACAGTTTTCAAAAGGGAGATGATTTTTGTGCACAATCTAACGGTTCGCACTTCGAAAATATCTATCGTTAATCGCTGTACTTTTTCGTTATTTTTATAAGATGTAATAAATTGACATAAAAAATATTTGACTAGGTTTTATTTATGTGCGTTTAAAACTGCAGAGTTTCCTCTATTTAAAGCAATTTGGCTTTTCTGATTCTGTGCACGTGTTTTAAAATGACAGTCGATTAGTTTCAGCAACTTCCTATTGGACATCCTGTAAATGAAATGAACTATATTATTCTAACATTATTTGACAACTATCGAGTGATAGAAAGTTTTGCAATTATCTGAAGTGGCCGGAAACTTTCGGCCGGTAGTGTATATACATCTAGAAAAAAAATCAACGAAAGCGAAGCTTCCTCTATGGGGAAGCAAAAAAAGAATGGAAAAGCAAATGAGAAGCAAAGGAAATGGGGAAGCGAAAAAAGAATGGAAAAAAAGAATGGTACATGTCCCACTGTCTCGTAACTACAATAGCTGCAATCATTACTTCTTCCGTTCTCGATCTTGATAAAAGAATACGCAAATATTCCTCGCGCTCCCTTCCTTCCTCGAGAGGCGGAGAGTAAGAAGATTCGATCGATTTTTGCCATGATTCCCTACGTAACGTAATTCGTGCAATTAACGTGCTACATCTAGTGGGTCAAAAAATTGCATTTTCCAAAAATATTTTCATTCGATAGTATCACCTTTTAGCTACATTGCCTGAAAAATTCATTGAAATATTCCTAAAATTTAACGAGCTACAGGTACCAGCACGATAGTCCAAACTTTAAACACGTTTTTCTCGAAATACTATTTCAAAGTCGGTGGACATGATATCTCGAGAACCACTCGATGGATTGTTTCTAAATTTATAGAAGATACGACGGGAAATATTAAAAGGCCGTTGGCGATCTTACTTTTTCAAAATCGATCTTTATTTTCAAATATTTACGTAAAAGTAACGACTTTTTTCATAGATTTTGTATGCTCGAGTTTCAACTCGTCACCACGTTGTTAAAAAAAATGTTTTTTACAATCTACGATCGTCAACGACTCGTATTTATTGTTAACTTGAATAACCCGTTTGGTTTTTAGATTTCGGATGGACCGTTTAAGCTGGAGAGTGTCCACCGCCAAACATCGCGGAAAAAATGTCATCATCTGCCGGCGGCCATGTTTTTGTTGTCTTTCTGTATTTTTCGTGATTTTTTTAAGACTCTAAATATATGTGCCTTTGTGTTGAAAGAATGCGTTCCTTTTTCACCAACCGTTTAGCAGAAGAAAAAAATCCGATTCTGGCAATTTTTTCGTGCCTCTAGGTAGATGCAGCCCTTTAAGGCCGGACCTTTAATTAGAAGGTCCGAAAAATAGTTTTTTTTTTATTGCTTAAATCGATAGATAAACTATCTAAGAATATATTTATAAAGTTACCGAGGCGAGTTGTAAATATTTTCGAAAATACAAGGCCAAAAGCAGAGAAGCGATTGATATTTGATATTGATATTTCCTCCTATTGAAAACGTTGAAGCGCGTTTTCGCCAGTTTTCATTTTCACGATTTTTCCAAACTGGCGGGCGTGATAGCAAAAAAACTGAACGACCTATTGAATCAAACCAAAGTTTATCTTCTTCAGTATGAAAATCTCTTCTAAGTGAACTAAAAAAATCGTTGAAAAAGGATTTTTTATCATTTTTATAGCACGTTAAAGTGTTTTTTTAACACATGTTTTTCAAACCTGAGAAAAGTTATAATTTCGCGATTTTATGAGCTTTTTCTTAATTCACCCAGAAGAAAAATAAATGACACTTGAAAATTTTTAGGGTTTTTTGTTTCAGAATAGGCTGATAAATCTGCAGTAATTTATTGTTTCACGTTGAAAATGTTTTTTTTTCTACATTTCAAATATACATGAAAAGATACCTCAATGGTTACCGGGTTCACTCGTTTTTTTCTCAAAAAAAAAAAAAAAATTCCCGAAAGAACGCTTTTTTAACCTTCTAATTCAGGCTCCCGTTTAAGGCGGGATAAACATTTACAACGATCAAAAAATCGATTTCTTTTTTTAAAATTTAAACGATAGAACTATATATGTAGAATATTTCCCCAAAGTTTCGAAGCGAAATTCGAAAAACTTCCCACGTTACAACCCATCAACGCTGTGCCTCACCGCTCGGATTCGGAGGGGCCGTGAACTTCAAACGCGTTTTTCTCAAAACTGCATGATCGAAATTGGCGTGGATGATTACTCAAAAACTATTAAGCCGATTGAGTTGAAACTTGGTAGAACAATTGATAACATTGGTGCCTTCTACTTGACGAGAATTGTTTTTGAAAAATTGGAAACAAAAAGCGACTTTTTCAATCCACATTTTACAGAAATGTTGCGTGAAATGTGTATTTTTTTTTGTAAACGCGTGTCATTTTCTTAATTTGCATTTTCTTCATTTTAATTACCATCACATAAAAACTATCGACGTTCTAGCTGAAAAAAATGTTTGAACTTTTTTGCAAATCAAAGTCTACGGGAAGCTAGACTGCACGCCGATTCGCAACTCCCCGTGCAGAAATTTTGGCAGGGATACAGCTGGATTCTGACTTGTATCCCGGGCTCCCAGTCGGGATCTAGTCCGATATCGGATCAGATTCGAAGACTAAATGTAAGATCCGTAAACTGGATTCCATTAGGGATCCAGAACCTGATCCTTTAATGACTCTAAATAGATTCCCCATGGAATCATTGAGGAATCTGGGAAGGATCACGGGTGAATACAGGCTGAAATAAAATTTCAAAAATGGTATTATGACATGTTAAATTTATTATAAAAATAAATAACATTTATAAAGTTTTGGTGCATTAAACTATCAGTAAAAAAAAATTTGTCCAAAGATTCAAATGGCAGATCGCGCTCATCGCGAGATTTTGATGTGAATTAAAAAAAATTCACATCAAAATCTGTGAATGCAAATGTATTGACAAGAAATTATAAATACAAAAAAATTCACAAAATTAGTTGTGAATTTTTTCGTATTTAAGACAAATTAAAATCAAATTCAAAATGATTAGATTAAAATTTGCGCCAAAAGTGAGTTCGTACGTATTTTGAGAGAAAACATTGCCTCGAGGCAAAGAAATTTTTGCACATAACTTTTTGTGCGAACATTTCTTTGCCTCAACACAATGTTTTCTCTCAAAATACGTTTACACTTGTGGTGTAAATTTTAATATAACTGTCGTGAATTCGATTTTTATTTTCTTCAACTTGAGGAAATTCACAACTCATTTTGTGATTTTTTTCATATTTATAATGTAATATTTGAAACTCACAACTTTTTTTGCAAAAATTTCTTTGCCTCGACGAAATGTTTTCCCTCGAAATACGTAAGAACTCACGGTTGGTGTAAATTTTAATCTAATCATTGTGAATTTGATTTTAATTTGTCTTAAATACATGTTTATACCCACCGACAAGTCGGTGGGTATAAACAGAGACTTATTCCCCAAAACCGGTATCCCGGTTAGAATCCAACTTGCATCAGTATAGGAATATGTACGACGACGATGGCATAATTTTGAAAATTTTGGCATCACGTGTATTTTCGGTATTACTATGTAATTCCTATCTATAGATAGGAATTTTATAGATAGGAATCTATAGACAGAAATTCCTATCTATAGATAGGAATTCCATAGTAATACAGAAAATACACGTGACGCCAACATTTTCAAAATGATGCCATCGTCGTCGTACATATGCCGATACTGATGCAAGTTGGATTCTAACCGGGATACCGGTTCATATCCCGATCAGGATGACAAATCCTGATCGGGATATGATCGGACATAGGGTATCCCGGTCAAAATTTCTGCATGGGTCCCGCGGCGACCTTGCTGTGACACTCTGCCACAGCTTCGCCATTTTGATGATGAATTAATTTAAAAAAATTGTTTTCTATACCTAAATATACTATTAAAGTATACCTAAAGTTTGATAATCGTGTAATAATTATTTCTTAGTTTTTTAAATCCCTCAATATTGCTTATTTTTTCCTGTCTAAATGTATATCCCGCCTTAAATGCGATGATGTATGAATTCGTAGAAAGTTTACGACCGATGTTTCCATTGAGCATACGCATTATATATTTTCCGCAACAGCCGCAAAGCCCGCGAGAACATTGCGGAAATAATGCCTACGTGGGCGCAATATCGGTGCGCAGGGCGAAATAAGCGTAATTAAAGTACGTAATACTCGGTTCGTCAAAACAGCGAAATAAGATTCAATTGTGGAGGCATCAGCATTATAACGAATTATCGGGCAACAGACCGGAATTTCGCACGGGTCAGAAGACACTGCAATAACAGACCGGGTACGGGGGGGGGGGGGGGTAAGAAAGCGCAGGGTTAGGGAACTGGTAATAAAAGAAAATGATGACGTAGAATTTGGGTCAGTGGAACGGTTCGTGTGTGCGTGAAATCGCAAGTCAATGACCTCGAGCTCGCGTCAAGCTCTACTGTCTTACATTCAAAGATACGTAGACAGTCACCTGACTGCGGCTCCACTCGCCGGACAAATCACACCGAGACCTGCCAGGACAAGATTAAAAAGAATCGCCAGCAACACAAAACCATCAATCTCCCTCCTTCTCTCGAACTTTCGCATAATCGAGAAACTTAACCCACTTGACGAGGAGTTCCGACTTGTGGATCACTTTTAAAAGTTCCCAGTCACTTCGCTACTGTGTTTCGTATCTTGGAAAACAATGCATGGACATAATAATGTACGCACCTTATCGCGTAGTTTGCATTGCTCTTTGCGTACGTCATTTTTTTCAATGGCGTATATATATATAGGATCGAAAAATGACCCAAACAAAATCGATAGGAAAAAATCACATTTTATTGATAAAATGTCATTACACTGAGAAAAAAAATCACTGATCCAATATCATTGGTATTATTGAATGAAATTTCGGTGATTCATTTGTAAAATTGTTGGTGTAAATATTCGAATTTATTAGTCCAAACAAAACGCTATTGACTTTAATAACATGATGAAATTAAAAGTTTTTTTTTTCATTCTAAAGATATATTTTATACATATTTATTTTATAAATATACTTATTATTATCGCGAACAAATTATATACTTTTGAATGCATTTTCTGCAACGATAAAAAAAAACGTTCCAATTCATAGCATGAATATTGTTGATTCGAGTACACGAGAAAAATTTAATTTCGCTCGTTTGATTCAGATAAAACTTCTATTGAGTAAATATGTTATTTAATTTTTTTCACCATATCGGATATTGATTTTCAAGTACATTATTCGTTAAAATATTCATATTTTATTTTGATTGAATAATATTAAGCAAATGTCTGAATTGGTTAAAAAATTATGCAAGAATAAAATTTGTTTCTTGCGCATTTGGTTAAAAAAATTCAACCAAATCATGGCCGAGCGCCACCGAAATTGTAAGTGTGAGGAAACCCGTAGTTCTCGGAGCAACCGCTAGGAGCCGCACGCGCGTTCGTTTCTCGTAAGCGTAGCGCGAACCGAAAATCTACTTAAGGGGTTACCCCCACTTGCGATTTTGAAAAAATCGATTTTTTTAATGCATTTTTTTGAAGTATAAGTATCTGAGAATATGTCCTGAAAATTTCAAGTCGATCCGAACAAAATTTACTGAAATATGAGCGTTGAAAGAGAAGAACCCGTTCTTCGTTTAAACTGAAATTGAAACTTTAAACGCGTTTTTCTCAAAATGGCATTTCTGAAGTCGGTGACCAAGATTACTCGAACACTAATGAACCGATCTTCTTGAAATTTTGCAGGCTTATTTAATACATAAAAATGTAGTCTTTGATCGTTTGATTTTTTTTTCGAAAAAAATGGCCGTTTTTTTTTCGTTCAAATCGAACCATTAACTTTGACTGTCCGCCATTTTGTGAAAAATGAATATTTTTTAAAATCCTTCGATTAAAGACTAGTTTATACTTATATTTGACTAAATCCATCCGCATTTTTTTCAGATGATCCACTTCGCCGCAATGTTGGTCACCGCAAACCGTGTATATAGAAACATTATTTCATTGACGGCCATTTGCCACTAAACAATGTAATATTTTTCAATAAAAAAATTACTGAAAGTTCTTCAAGATGTGTTTTTTAAGATGGTATATTGATCGATTAAAAAAGTTTTGTAGTTTTCTTTATAAAAATTCATGAAAAAGGCCTTTTTTGCGTTACAAGTGGGGGTAACGCCTTAAACGCCGGAGAGACTCTAAAGAGTATCGCTTTTTGGCCTGTGGCTAAGATCGAAGTGTAGTATCTGTTCTGATCAGTTGAATATCTGATATTCTCTCCATGGATATTCCATTGGATATCTGATATTCTCTCCACTATTATCGTGGATGATCATTCTAATGCTCACTTTTTATTTAAGACTTAAAACAAATTGAAAAACTTACGTCTCATAATATATTCGTTTCGATGTAGGAAAGAAATAATTCATTCTATTGATTATATTTTTGTAAGAAATAAAAAATGTTGTGGCAACCGCTTAATTAGTTCATTCATACATTTACGGATTGTATATAGAATGATTTCAATAGAATATAATTTTACTCGAAGGATAATGTAGATATTCAGAGAAGAGAAGAGATTTTCAAATAAAATAATATGTTATTTGATTCAATCACATTTTCCATTATTTTATAGTATTGTAACAATCTCATATATCGGTGACACTCCGCGATCAGACATTTATTTGAATCAACCAATATATTTTTTTGATTCGGTTGGTTGTTTTTCTCAGTGTAGATTTTCGATTCGTCGCCGCGTTCTCGCGTAATGTCGATTCAAAGTTGAAAAGTCGTCTGGTAAAGACTATCTTACTTTATAGAGAGTCGCGGCATGTCGTCAGTGTCAGTGATGCTCAGTGGACAAATTTACCTTCATTTTGCCTTTTTAGAAACATTTTTACATTTTTTTTGGGCCCTGTGCGCCTTTTTGAAAATTGCTATTTTTTCAACTTTTTTTACACGTCTATAACTGCCCACATAACTTTTGGGGAATTTTGTTGGCTCGTTTTTTCCATGACAAACTTAAAGAAGGTATCAAAACCAACATTTTCGTTTTTTAGAAAGTTTCGTACGATTTTTTTTCGCCCCAGTATTGCATTTTTAGCTTAAAAACACATTTTTTAGAAAAATGGGCGTAGTCCAATAACTATGGGGGTTGAGAGAAAATGTCAGGAGGGTAAAAAGTTGCGTATATTCACACTGGAGTAGACAGAATTTTTTCAGAATTGAAAAAAAAATGTCACAATTTTTGGTCGGGGGTCTGATGAGTGGAGGGGCCCCATTTGGGAATTATGGGGTCTAGGGCAATCTATCAAGAAAGAAGATTTGTTTACTCTTTAATTTTTAATTAATTACAATTTTTCAGAAGTTTTTGATAAATATTTTAACAATTTTTTTTAATTATTATTTTACCAATTTTTCGACTAAAACTCGGAGAATCATCCTCAGTTGAGTTGTGTCTCAAGACCTATCGGGTTTAAGGCCAAATATTCATACGATACTCGTATAGATATTTAATTGGTATTAAACTCATATGATACTCGATGATGTGCCTTGATTGCGTAAAGTAATAATCATACCTTGCTTTTTATTACGAAGTTCTTTATATTCAGTCAATTTTACAAGATAAGTCAAGAAACGTGATAAACAATTTTTTTTTGCGTTCAAAGACAAATTCGAAAGTTTAAAGTTTTTTCTTTTCAATATGTGGTCTTAAATCCGATACGTCTTGAGATATTAAAATTCAACCGAGGATGATTCTCCGAGTTCTAGTCCAAAAAATTGTTAAAATAATATTTTTAAAAATTCTGAAAAAATCGTAGGTAATTAAAAATGAAAAAGAAAACAAATTTTCTTTCTTGATAGATTGTCCTAGACCCCATAATTCCCAAATGGAGCCCCTCTACTCATCAGAGTCCCGATCAAAAAATTTCAAAAAAAATTCTAAAAAAATTCATTATTACCCTCAACTTTTTACCCTCTTGACATTTTCTCTGAAACCCCATAGTTACTGGACTACGCCTATTTTTCTAAAACATGTCTTTTTTAGCTAAACATGCGATACTGGGGCGAAAAAAATCGTACGAAACTTTCTAAAAAACGAAAATGTAGGTTTTGTCCCCTCTTTAAGTTTGTCATGGAAAAAACGAGCGAAGAAATTCGCCAGAAGTTATGCGGGCAGTTTTAGACGTGCAAAAAAAGCTGAAAACCAGCTACTTTCAAAAGGGCGTAGTACGGGGCCCAAAAAAAATTGTAATAATGTTTCTAAAAATGCAAAATGAAGGTAAATTTGCCCTCTTTAACACGCCGCTTGGGAAATTTGATTATCTTTATTTTTGAGTCCGCTGTCTAACTTTTAGTGCGGCAAGAAATGTCGACTGTTGTACTCAAACTTTTCGCCGGCAGTGTATATATCGAACATGATTGTTTTTTCGCGATTCTTCTACTTCCATCTCATTTTCTAGAAAAAGCCAATAGTCATTTTTCCTTAAATCGATGTGCCGTAAAATGGAGTCTAAAATTTTTTTGCTTATTTTGTTGCACAAGATTGTTGAGTTGTTCATAATGTAGTACCTTTTAGAAAATGTACCGCAACTCGAGATCTATAATTTTCTAAATAAGATATTCCGGAAGAAAAAATACGATTGAAAAAAAAATTACCACATTACATTTTAACGAGAAAAAACGTTTTAGAATTTATAAGTATGACGGCTCCTGGTCGCAAATCGCGACCATATATATCAATTTGTCTTGGAAAATAACTACTATGGATCGATAGACTGACTATTCGCAATAATTTGGCAATCAACTGGAACGTGCCATTTGACTTTCAAATCTTTTTACGGGGCTATACCAATGTGACACTTTCAAAAAATCGCCGTATCTCTAATTATTCTATCTCGCAAAAATCGATAGTTAAATCTTTAAATGCGTTTTTCTCGAAATGAGATTTTTCAAATTTGCTGACGTAACTCAAAAAGCAATTATCCGATTGACTTGAAATTTGAACTAAGTACTCTTGAATACATTTACTCTACAATGACGTAGGATATTTGTGATTGGATGAAAATTGACAATTTGGCATTGATAAAAACGACCATTTTATAGGCAAGAAAACATACTTTTTTTTCATAACTACGCCATTTTGTTAGATTTTGATATTTTTCGAAAATCCTACGTCATTGTACGGGAAATACCTTCCAGTTTAATATATTTCTTTCCTTTTTCGGTTTCAGCTACTCAATCGGCCGGAATCATGTCAGCAGTGGAGAAACTTTATTTTTTGGCGCCTCCGAAGGCAACGCATAAGTCGCTTGGATCTCAATATTTTTTTATGAAAAAATTATGTAATATAGGTCAAATATGACCAAACATATTCTTAATTTTTCGAAACATTTCATTGAGTCCTTTTCTCCCAAAAAATTCGCGAAAATCACCAAAATTTTCAGCGTCCACACTGGTATAGCCCCTTAAATCATGACGGAAGAACAAGTACTATCTAGGAAGTTACCATTTTACCGCGATAACGAAAGAAAAACATTGATTCTTTTACGACTGACATGAGCCCGCAGACGAGAATGTTTTTCCTCGATTCATCGAGGCGGCTGAACGACGAACGCTTTCCACTCGAATACTACAAATATTTCCGTGCGTACATAGAGATCGTGACTCGAGGGAAAAAAAAAAACGAAGAAAAATGGTCGCCGATGGCCGCGTTTCACACAAAAGACGCGAAAGTTTTTTTTCCAGCCTCTATGCACGAATGTCCGAGAAATTGTTTTTTTTTTTTGTTTAGAAATGTGTCTGGGGAAACGTCGTTCATTCCGTGCGATTTGTGTGTTAAGGAGAACTTTCGAGACTGAGTGTGTCCGAGAAAAGCAAACGGAGTCAACAAACCGGGAAAAAAATGACCGAGCGATGGATCAGAGTCATTGACACATCGAACGGAGTATAAAAGTTAAGGAGGTTGGAGCGTTAGCCGCGATGAAAGATTAAATTTGAAAAAAATATATGTTATCGTCTGGACTATACTGAGTCTGTATAAATTTTTTGAAATTTTTTCACCATCAAACACCACAGATACAAAATTGTTCAACGTATGTAACTTTACGTGCGATTAGGTGGGCAAGACGTTCATGCTACGGGTGATGTAATTTTTTTGGCTATTTAGCACCAAGATAAACCATTGCTAACAACGGTTTAACGCAAACTAAGCCTTTGTGAACATTTAGAAAAAAAAACAACCTATCTTGCCCATCGTAAACGATGTACAGGGTGTTAGGAAGGTCAATGCAAAGCCTCAAGGGGGTGATAGGTCACTTCGTTAGGAACATATCTAACCTAGGTTACCTTAGTCCAAAGTCTAAGGATTTCGAGTTATCATGGTAAGTATGATTTTTGGGAAATTTCCCAAAATTAGGTACTAACTCGTTCATAATGTTCAAACGGACAATAATTGGTTACTAAAGACTTATTTGCGTCTTAGCTTAAGGCCTTAGGCCAAAGTAACGATTATAAAATCATGTCCGAGTTAAAAAAAAATTTCGTATCAAAATGTGCTTTACTCATAAAGGCGTGACATTTAGCATCCACAATTATTTACCTATGACAAAAAACAAAATTTCTCGCCAATCTACATTAGAATACCTAGAGAAGAACGTACGGAATTTAAAAAATATTGTTTTATTCAAAAGTTGTAGGTAGAATAGTAGTAATATTTATTTCAGGTATACCCCTTCAGGGTGTTTACACAGACGCAATCCCCCCTACATGTTCCTTTCCCCTTACAAGTTTTTCCTTAAGGGAGACTTTGTCCTTGAAATTGCAGCGGGAGGTGTTAGCGGCTCAACATTAGCAGCTAGAAGAAGAGGAGGGATGCCTCTATGGACCAGGCATTGCCGATTAGCGGTAATTATAAACACATTTGTGTTAACACATTACAAAACATTAAACGCGTTTTTCTCGAAAACACGTTATTAAAAATGGCTGACATTCTCCTGATCGCTGTAATTAACATATCGACCTGAAATTTGGAGAGTATACTCAGAAAATACGTCTTCACGGAATGACGGATCGTTTTTTCGAAAGATACATTCTTGCATTTATTATTTATCTTTTTATGCGAAAAAAAACGCGAAAATTCGATTTTTTTTAATTGCCGCCATTTTCCAAAATTTGTACTAAACGAAAAACCCATCCGTCATTCCATGACCAAAGGGTCACAGATTGATAATATGCTTTGAATTTGTGTTTCAGAACAACAAAGAGGGGGCAGTCATGTCAGCCGTTTACCTCCCGCGATTTGAGGACCTGTTTTCGCGGAGCTGCAACGGCCGCCATTTTGGTTTTTTTTTTTTCAAAAAAAAATGTTTAACGTTCTGTATATCATGAATAAAAGCAAGAAAAAAACCGCACTCAAAAAGCTTTACTCGTTTCCTTTAAAAAAATAAAATGTAAACACCTGAAATATGGCACTCCAAGGACAAAGTCTCCCTTAAGTCTACTCATATTCTATTTACATTTTGCATATCGTTTCCACTTCCGCATTCTTTCTCTCGTTTGTTACTTTTCCAATTAGTTTCTCGAATTGCTGTATATACATACATAATTCTGTTACAGATTCCTTCTTTAGTGCCGTTTGTATTTTTCTACCGATTTGGTCTCTTTCTTCCTCCCCTATCCACTTTTCTAGATCTTCTACGATTTCTTTTTTAGATTTTCCTTGATTTTCTCGCACATACATATATGAACTAAGTTCTCCATTTCATTTTCACACACCCTACATTTATTATCACTGTACCCCTTATTGCCTTCCTTTCCCACATTCCCACATGTAAGTCTCGCCCAAGTTTCTTTTGTTCCTCCCGTTATATTTGCATCTTCCCAGTACTTTTCTGCTTCTATCGTGTACTTCCTGTTTTTGTATTGTGTACAATACGTTGATTTTTCAATTTTACTCCAGTCCTGCTGGATTTCTTGATCAACTCTTGTTTTCCTTTCCCTTTCTATTATTCTCTCCATTTCCTTTACATCGTCGTTTGCTATGGCTATCCATATGCCTCCCTCTCCTACTTCCTCCATTGCCACTTTGACTTGCTCTCCCCATTTCGATGGGTTTCTATTTAGAACTTCTTGCCTCCTCTTTCAGGCATTTCTTCGGCCATCTTTCCTTCCTCATTTTCATTATTTCCATTAAATAGTTTGCCGCTCTCTTCCACGTTTCCACCGTTATACCTCTACACCCTGATTCCATCCGCCATTTGTAGCTTGGCGTGTTTCTATTTAGGCCCATGGTCATCTTTACGTAGCCTCCTTGGAGTCTTTCTACTAGTTCTCGTCTCTTCCACCCCCACACTTCATTCCCGTATAGTATTCCACTTTTGACAATAGCATCCATCAGACACATTCTTTTTTTCAAACTATTTATTCCGGCCGTTTTAAATGTTCCCCATGTCGCGTTGGTAGCTCTTCTTATCTTTTCCGTTATATTTTTAATATGTTTTTCGAACGTGTTTCCTGTCGAGAACACTACTCCCAGATAACGGTATTCCTTAACTATTTCTAATTCCTCGTTGTTATATTTCCATTTCTGGTTTTTCTTGTATCGACCCCCCTTTTTGAATCTTACTATTGTCTTTTTTATATTGATCGTTGGTTTATTTTTTTCACATATTTTTCTAATGATTTCAACATGTCCCTCAGTCCTTCTTCTTCGTCGGCCACCAATACTATATCATCTGCAAATTTGAGCGCGTATATTTTTTCGCCTCCTATCACTGTACCCCCTTCATTCTTTGACTTTCATTTGGCATCCATGTCTTCTATGAAGAGACTAAAGAGTGAAGGGCTGAGAGGACGCCCTTGCCTCACCCCCCTTATTGTCTCGAAGTCAAAAGTTGTAGGTATTTGAACTTAAGAAGTGAATTTTCAGTGATAAATTTCGTTATAACTGCTCATTAAATGGAAAGTTTTCGATTAATCAGTAATTCCATACGTACCTCTCTGCGAAATGCAATTAGGAACATAACTTTGAAATTTTAAGTAAATCGAGTCAAAATTGTTGAAGTTATTTGTCAGGGCAATTGGAAAGAAGCTGTTTCGAGAAGTTCCGAGTAGTCGGCCATTTTGTACATCGAAAAAAAAAATTCCAACATCCTGATATTCATACTAAATAGATGTGTAATTAATTATGAGTGAATCACTTATTCATACGAACAAAATTGTGAAATTCGCACATGATTTTATACCCGTTACTGTGGCCTGAGGCCTTAATGTGTATTCAATCGACAAACACCGATACAATCATCTGTATCTACATAACAAACTAAATGGGACGTGTTGAATAAAAAAAAATATCAAAAAATAAAAATACCTCATATATTAATGCAATTTAAGAAAAAATAGCATTAACATAAGAGGTAAACGAGTTAGTACCTAATCTTGGGAAGTTTTCCAAAAATCATACTTACCATGATAACTCGAAATCCTTCGACTTTGGACTAAGGTAAACTAGGTTAAATGTGTTCATAACGACGTGACCTATCACCCCCTTAAGGCTTTGCATCGACCTTCCCAACACCTTGTATACTCAATATTTCATCAAAGTTTGATGAACCATTCTGAAGTATTCTCTCTTCATTCTGGATAAGTTTGGAGACTCCAATTTGCGGGAGATATGCACCTAAATGGTCGAGGTCGAGGATTTAGAAGCTATGAACATTCCGTCGACCGTAGAAGACCTACACTATGGGCCTGGTGTCGATGATTCCATGTAAGTTGACAAATTTCATGATTTATTCATTCCCAAATTTTCAAACGCGTTTTTCAAATCGGTACCCATCGGGTACCGATTCGAGAAATCGGTACCCAATTTCTCGAAAACCAATGAACCGATTGCCTTGAGGTTTTTTATGGTTATTCTATTCACCATTATCTAGTACTTGTCATAGGATTTTTTTTTTCGTTACTTAGTTTTTGTTTTATAGGCAAAATAATAACTAATTTTCGGTCCAAAAATAACTATTTATGTCCAAACGTCCGCCATTTTGTCACAAATCGATATTTTCAAAATCGGCTATGACAAGTACTAGATTATAGTATCTAATTTAATAATGATTTTTGAAAAAACGCCAGTGCGTACCGTATACGCAGATTTTTTGACGACGCTCCAAGGATCATACGATGTCCTTGTATATTTTTGATATTTTTAAATAAAGAAAATTAAACATGATTTTGAATGTATATACTTTTAGATAATTAAAACCCCAATCCGAAATTTCAAATAGTTTTCCTTGAAAAAAATTCACAAAAATGACCTTTTTCCGGCTCCTAGGTGTATATCTCCCCTTAATTACCGTCACGTAGAAACTACACATGTTCTAACTGGAAAAATGTTTGAACTTTTTTGTAAATCAAAGACTCCGGGAAGCTAGACTGCACGCCGATTCGCAACTCCAGCGGCGACCTTGCTGTAACACTCTGCCACAGCTCCGTCACTTAGATGATGAATAAATTTAAAAAAATTGTTTTGTATACTTAAGACGGAATGACACCTCATCGCGGTCGGTATGGTAGAACAATTATAGATACCCGAAAATCTCTGAAACGGCTCTTCAGATCCCGTCGAAACTTTGCCAAACGACGCCAAATAGATAGACGAACAGCTGTCTGCCCATCGAATTTTCTGAATTTGAGAAAAAAATGTAGATTGGGTTATCACAAGCCAATCTACGTTTTTTTTCTTCTCAAATTCAGAAAATCTATAATTGTTCTACCATACCGATCGCGATGAGGTGTCATACCGTCTTAAATATACTATTAAAGTATACCTAAAGTTTGCTAATTGTAGAATAATTATTTCTTAGTTTAAAAATTCCTCAATATTGCTTATTTTTTTCTGCCTAAATGTATATCCCGCCTCAATGGTAATAATAAATAATATCGTAGCATTCCTATAAATAGGCATCATTATAAATTACTCAAAATTCCATTCAGAGTTGTATAAAACATGCGCTGACGCAGTTTTTTCATAATCATCGATAATGTTGTACTTTTTCAAGTTGGTAGTAGCAAAAGTTTTTCTTATTTACGCAATAAAAATATAAAAATCCATAATTTCGTTCTTTAATTGTATATTGTATGAAAAATTAGAATCTACAGAATAAATCTATACCTCGGAAGCATTTTTTTAAAGTTCATTGAAAAAAAAAATCACAAACCGTCATCTGACTCAAGTGGACAAGCCTGTCGAGGAATGGTATAAAAGAAATTGAATTCGAGTAGAAACGCTCGGTGAAAATATGGAGTTTTTACTCACCGGGAACTGTTTCGCCGTTGAAAGTCATTTCTACCAAATGTGTTACAGCCTCGTGTGGCACGAACGATGCCAAAAATCTCTGACTACCCAGTGCGCGTACGAAACTCGTAACGTGACCACCGTTAACGAGTATTTCGAGATTTCCAGAACCAGCGCGAGATCCGTCGACTGCGAGACAAAAAGAAACAGAATTGAAAGACAACAGCGATGGAAGAGGTTTATGAAATGAACCGTCTCGTTTGGCCTTTTTCTTTTTTTTTTTCACTTTAATACATTTCTGTTTTTTTTTTCGTTTCTTATTTTTATCATTCTGAAGCATGCCATATTAATTTTATTATTTCCTCGTATTATGATGCAAAATGACCTTATTTTCCATTATAGTCCTTACAAAAGCAATTTTACATCCTCCAGAATAATGAAAAATAAGATTATTTGAAGAAAAAACCTTTTTTTTTCATTTTATTTAAAAGAAAAAGTTATTTTTAAAAATAATAAAACTAATATGACATGCTTCGGAATTATTAAAATGAGAAACGAAAAAAATTGATTGAATTGAAAAAGAAAAAATGTTCAAATGAATTCGGGTCGCTTTCCGCTCTGCTGCCGGCTCGTGCCTTCCCCTTGTGAATACTCAACCATCCTATAATCTTTTTTTTTCATAAAAGAATTAAAAAAAAAATATTTCGAAATATCTCAGGAACGTTGTGTCTAAGCTTCAAGTCGCAGCGACGCCCAGTTTTTTTCCATCGTTTAAATTTTTTTCCGCCAATTTTTGCTGTGAACCGCTCAAACGTTTTTACGTTTTCTTATTACAAATTTTCGGCATCAATTTGCAAAAAAACAGAGTAGCGAAATGGTGAAAAAATTAGTCGTTGCGTTTCAACGATGCAAATTTCAATATGATTCTCAGTGCGGGGTAAGATGAACGTCCACGTACAGTTTACAACAACTTTAAGAGATACTTTTAGGCGAGGAAAAAATTTGCTGATTTTCATGATTTTTTTTTAAGATACATTTATTCACCTTATTTGAGACTTAGGGTATGTTTTATGACGACTTTTGGCTTTTACATGGTATTTTTTTATTTGATTAATCTTTAAAAAATGGCGGATGGCATGGTCTTCTTAACTGTATTTTCAAAACTGGTATGACGTACAGCTAAAAAACCAATCGACCGATTTTGATGAAATTTGGCTTAAATCTTTCTATCCTTATTGGCTAAAACATGACTCTAAATATTTCCGAAAATAAAAAAAGTAATTTTTATTGCAAAATGGAGTTATTTTTTTTTGGAAAATTCAATCTTTTTGTTCCAAAACGTACCATTTCATCGATATTCAACATTTCTAACTTTTTCTTAGTTCACATTGTGCGTATGAGTGTTAATGAAAGAAAAATCTTCATTGATTTTTTTTTCCAACTTCCGCCGCAACCCGTTTATAAAACCGTGCCATACGTCCGCCATTGTTAAAGGTTAATAAAAAAAACACCATGTAACAGCCAAAAGTAGCAATAAAACATACCCCAAGTCTGAAAAGTAGTAGAAAAATCTTTCCTTTAAAAAAAATCATGAAAATCAGTAATTTTAATACGTGTGATCGAAGCGCAAAAAGTTTTTCCGATATCGAGCATAGATTTTGGGAAATAATCTATTAATTATTGAGAGAAAAAAAAACATTTTTGGAAACTTTTTTCATTCGTCAATCTCTGCTGAAAATATCCCCGAAGCGTGCGATGTTTTTTCGACGCAAAAATAATCTAAATAAAAGAAAACAAATTGGTTATTCGACACCTTCCAAGTATCGAACCGCCTCGTTTCACGAAGAAGATAATCCAGTTCGAGAAATTCATTCATTGCCATACAGGTGTGGAAAAAAAAATCTGTGCTTACTTTCGAACTCGACCGGTTGATTTACAACTCCGTTCGGAATGTTGCCGACTTGAATGGCTCGTGCGTTGTACCCTTGCGATCTGCATGAATAAAAAGTATTTACGTATCCGTGATCAAGTCATTGGTATTTCATCGGACCGCGTGCCTTCGGAAATAGGGTGTTAGCCCCTTTTTCGAAAGGTGTCTCAATTTGATCCTTTGGCGGTAATAAACTACCAGAATTTTTATTTCAGTGCCATAAAAATGTATTTAAATTTTACATTTCACATTTCCGCGCGACAACGCTAGCCGCCATGCTGCTTTGGTTCGTGACGTCACTTGCATAGTAAACATCGACGCTGCGCCAATTGTGAATACGTAATTTTTTTTGGTTAAAAGTGAGTTACAGTCCTTATCATTGGTGTGTTTTTCCTAAATGTAAGAATACTAGTGTAAAAACGCCGGGAAATTTGTGGCTTAACATGCCAATTGATATAAATATGAGGAAGACTTGGTTAAAACTTGCGAAAAGAGATCCAAAGTCATAGTCCGAAAAAACTCATTTGTTCTTTTTTCAAGTACAGATAACTATTTGAAAATTTGCAATCAACTATGACAAACGACAATATACAGTTGATAACGCTTTCTTTTACAGGTTAGAGAGTAATACGTCTACCGCTTTCTTTGTTTACTATGTCAATGACGTCACGTCGAAATCCATTATGGTGAATACCGTTTCGAACGTTCGTCGAACAGATAGAAAAAGTATTTTAAAAAAATAAATTGTATTAGGTGTTGGAATTAATTCGTAGCGTTTTACAAGTGATGGCGTAGGTAGTACAGTATTTCGTTGTTACCGACAGTAATGTATTAATCGTGAAACAGCTATCATTGAATGTCATTTGCTGTACATAACCTCTTTTTGAATCGTAAATAACAAAACTTTATAATTTATTGAATATGTCAACATTTGTGCCGAATAAAGTGTTTTTGCGGGGAGTTTTACTTCATTGCTTTAATATGAACAAAAGTGCTGCTGAAGCTCATCGTATTTTAGTGGAAGTGTATGGTGAACATGCCCTAGCTGAGGAAACGTGTCTGAAGTGGTTTGCACGTTTTAAAGCTGGTGATTTCGACTTGGAAGACATGGAGCGACCTGGCCAGCCGAAAAAATTTGAAGATAATGAGTTGCAGGCATTGCTCAATGAAGACTCATCTCAAACACTTCAAGAATTGTCTACATCATTGGGAATTGACTTATCAACGGTAGGAAAACGTCTTAAAACTTTGGGCATAATCCAGAAGGAAGGACATTGGGTTCCATATGAATTGAAACCAAGAGACATTGAGAGGCGTCTTTTGACATGTGAACTGCTGCTTCAACGGGAGAAAAAAAAAGGTTTTTTGCATCGAATTGTCACTGGCGATGAAAAATGGATCCATTACGACATTCTGAAGCGCAGAAAGTCATGGGTAGCCCGGCCAACCATCAACATCAGTGGCAAAGCCAAATATCCATGGGTCTAAGCTCCTGCTCTGTATTTGGTGGGATCAAAGGGGTGTGATTTATTATGAACTGCTGAAACCGAATGAAACCATATAGTCCAGTCGAAATAGGATTTCACCTGGAATTAATTCGGGGCTTCGATTCTCTTTTTTTATACTTGGGGGGGGGGGGGGGTGGGTGGTTGGTTGGTAGTGTAAATCTCGATTTTCGGGAAAATCCACCCGGTGCGTTTCCGCCATCTTGATTTAAAGAGGGATTTTTTTGGGTTTTTCGAATAACTCGCTTATTATCAACCTTAGAATGAAAATGATGGTATTCAAAGTTGTGGGAAATGTAATTCCCTACCAGTTTGGTAATCATAATATTTACCCTAGGGTCGATATTTATAGAGTTAGACTGCTAAAAGGGGTGAAAAAACGTTTTTAAAAACTTATCTCGTTTATTATCGAGTTTATTGTAATAATGGTAATAAATAACCACATAGGACATTTTATTTCCTTCAACTTTGGTTATTACCGTTTTTACCCAAGGATCAATATTTTCGGACTTATACTTAATTTAGGGGTGAACTTTTTATTTATGTTCAGTTATTTCGTTTATTATCAAGTTTATCATAAAAATAGTTATGAATAGTCAGGTAGGGAATTTTATTTCCTTTAATTTTGGTTATTAGCATTTTTACCCTAGGACCAATATTTTCGGACTTACACTTAATTTAGGGGTAAACTTTTTATTTATGTTCAGTTATTTCGTTTATTATCAAGTTTATGGTAAAAATGGTAATGGATAATCAGGTAGGGAATTTTATTTGCTTCAACTTTGTTTATTACCATTTTTACCCTACGACCCTACGATTAATAGAAATAATCAGGTGTTAAAATCCACAGATTTCTACTTGCTGGAATGGCTCTTTGCGACGAGAGAACACAGCCAAAATCGAAGAAATTTGAATTACGTACGGTTGTCCATCACTATTTTTATAACAAATTCAACAATAAATTGAAGGAAAAAAGTGAAAAAAATTACACCCATATTTTAATTATAACTCCTAAAATATTGATCCTAGAGTAAAAAGGGTACTAACAAAAGTTTAAGAAAATAAAATGTCCTACCCCATTATTTATTACCTATTTTACGATAAACTTAATAATAAACGTAATAACTAAACATAAAAAAAAAGTTCACCCCTAAATTAAGTATAAGTCTGAAAATATTGATTCGAGAGTAAAAATGCTAATAACCAAAGTTGAAGGAAATAAAATGTCCTATGTGATTATTTATTACCATTATTACAATAAACTCGATAATAAACGAGATAAGTTTTAAAAAACGTTTTTTTACCCCTTTTAGCAGTCTAACTCTATAAATATCGATCCTAGGGTAAACATTATAATCACCAAACTTGTGGGGAATTACATTTCCCACAACTTTGAATACCATCATTTTCACGCTAAGGTTGAAAATAAGCGAGTTATTCGAAAAACAAAAAAAAATCCCTCTTTAAATCAAGATGGCGGCAAACGCACCGGGGGGATTTTCCCGAAAATCGAGATTTACACTACCAACCACCCCCTCCCCGCTAAGTATAAAAAAAGAAAATCAAAGCCCCGAATTAATTCCAGGTGAACCGAATTTTAGACCTATCTCGACTGGACTAATAACTGGGGAACTACCGACTGCAACTGATGCGCTTCAGCCGTGCATTGAAAGAAAAACGGTCGGAATACTCCAAAAAACACGACAAAGTAATTTTGCTCCACGACAATGCTCGTCCGCACGTCACAAAACCGGTACAAACATATCTGGAATAGATATCGCTCCTTCTGATTACCATTTGTTTTGTTCAACGGCTTATAGCCTGTCTGAGCAGAAGTTCACTTCTTACGAAGACTCTCAAAAATAGGCCGATTCGTGGATTGCATCTAAGCGATGGCAAATACTTTCATAAATGTATTTTTTTATTT
Organism: Ophion obscuratus; assembly: GCA_964007375.1. NCBI lineage: Eukaryota > Metazoa > Arthropoda > Insecta > Hymenoptera > Ichneumonidae > Ophion > Ophion obscuratus. The sequence goes on along the minus strand of OZ023319.1, from coordinate 34,383,972 downwards.
TCATTCAAAATAAATATATATTTTTTTCATTAAAAAACGCTACGAATTAATGCCAAGTCCTAATACAATTGATTTTGTGTTTTTTACAAATTAAAACCATTATTCGATTCCTTATTGCGAAGACTACCTTATTTATACATACTTACTATTAGTCTTTTTCTTACATAAAGTAAAATACCCTATTGGCAAATGTCAGCAAAAAAACGACGAATACGAGACCGTATTTGTTTTGATATTTGTTTGTTATTATAATATGTGTAGAAATAACTTGCCTGAACGGAGATCCTTTCACGTGTTGACCATTGACCATTATCTGAATTATGTATTCGCCTACTTCGTCCACGGTAACGGTATAAATCTGACCTCGTAAAATGGATTTTTGGAAAGGAACTTGCTTGCCACTAGGACCTGAGAACAAAAGTAGGATAATTGTGTAATGGACAGAAGTACGATGAAGGCCAAGCAATGCTGAGGACGTCACAAAATCGTTTATTTTCCTATGGTGTTAAAGTTTGCATCGTTAAACTGCAACGAAAGTTCTTTATTATTATTTATTTTCCATATTCTTATCATTATAGTAGATCTTTTTTCATAGATTTATATTGTAGATCGCTAAACAAATATCTTGAAAAATCGTTGAAGGATTTTTGTAGGCAAAATTCACCAAATATATAAAAGGAATTCAGAAATATTAACTCTTGTTGCGTTCCAACGATGCGAACTTCAACCTCATATTTTCGTACGCTATTTCCAAATATTGTGATATCGAATGAAAATAATCGTTTTGACGAAAAGTTCAGTATCTCGCGACCGAGAAAAAAAATCGAAAAAAATCCAGTACATCGGAGATGTGAAGATTGATTTAAAATAATAATAATAATAATACAAAAAGTAACGATAAGCAATACCAGAAGGTAAAATAATGATTAAAACGAAAAATTGTCCAACGAAAAATTGCTCAGTAAAAACTAAATTTCTTCATATCAAGTGAAATAAATGTTTCACAAGCATTTTTCCTAAATGCTTATGATTTTGTGTCTTTTTATTTGTTTCGAAATACCTCTTTCCGATTTAAAAAGTCGTTCTTGTTGAATACGTTCGGAAAATTACTGAAATGATTACATTAAAGAATTTTAATTCTGAAAAACTTTACGAGTACTCAAAAACAATCAGAATAATTCGGTATTGATTTTTTTTAACGGGTTACACCTAGCGGGGTAAAAATTGCATTTTCCAAATATATTTTTTATCTCTTATATGCGGTTATCATTTGCATGCGTCATTTTTTTTTAAATCTCGTTTAGAAAAGTACCTTCGAAAATCGGCGAAATCGCGTATATTAGGTCTTAAGGGGAGGGTGGGGGTTTCAGCGTGAAAAAAAAACACTTTTTTGCGAATTTTTTTCATCTATATGGAAAGAGTACATTTATTGAAACCTTTTGTACATTGTTAAGTGTCATTTCAAGAACATTCCGTGAAATTTGTACGCGAAAATATCCACAAACAAGGCGGTGCCGCGTTTTTCTCGAAACCACTTTTTCAAAGTTCGTGTCCACTGCCATTTGAAAACTACATGACCAATTTATTTTAAACACTTTCTACATATATAATACCTCCCCCCAACGGTTACTTTGAGGTTTTTTTTACATTGAGGGGGTTTCCCACCCCCAAAATGGCGGATTATTTCGTGAAAAATAGCACTTTTCACTTTACATGACAACCAAAAATTTAGAAATTAAAAAAAAATTATCAAAGACCGTTGGGGGGAGGATTTGGCGATACTTTGACTAAATTTTAATGATACTTGATTTCAGATAATTTCTTCCTGAGATACAGTGAACACCGCAAATCGTGTTTTTCCAAAGGCGTTCTTGGAAAAGCTTTGTCACCGGCTTGTTTGTGGATATTTTCGCGTACAAATTTCACGGAATGTTCTTGAAATGACACTTAACAATGTACAAAAGGTTTCAATAAATTTACTCTATCCATATAGATGAAAAAAAAATCGCAAAAAAGTGTTTTATTTTCACGCTGAAACCCATACCCTCCCGTTAAGGGCGGGTTAAAGTATTTAAATTTTTTTTCATTTTTTTTTAAATTTTAAAATGAATGCATAATATATCAAGAATATTGTGTTAAAATTTCAAGTCGATCGGAGTAAAATTGACGAAGTTATGAGTATTTGAGCGTCTATTGCTCCATGCCGTTCTCTTCTCTTCTGCGTTTTTCAAACCGTTTTTCTGAGACTTGTCATATTTGAAGTCCGTGTGCACGATAACTCAAAATCTACTGGACCAATCGCTTTGAAATTTTGCACAGTACTTCTTCACACAATTCACCAGGTATTGTCGAGAGCTTTTTTGTTTTTTTTTAATAATTACTAATTTTTCAACAACAAATTAGCCGATTTTTTTAGCGAAAATCGGGTTTTTGGCTCCCAAGTGCTACGAAAAATCGAAAAATCGAAAAAAAAAAAATCCTCCCGTCATTACCTCGAGAAACATCTCCTTTGACAAATGCATTTTGATTTTTTTGTTTCAAATGATTCTGTTGCGAGTTATGGTGCACACCGCAAACCAACTTTTTTCGAGGCGCCTCCGGGGTTTAATTTTCACTAGCTCAATTTTGAATATTTTGCAATGCAAATTTAGGGGAATGTTGTTCAAATGTTACTTTATAATGTGTAAATTTTTTAATAAACGAACACTATTCGTTACGCCAAAAAAAATCTTCAAAACGTGCCTTTTCGCCGAATTAACTTTACCCCGCCGTTAATAACGTTTTGGCGTTATTTTTATTAGCAATCAATGTGCACAACAACTTTCGAAACCAAGGGGATGCCTTTTTTTCCGCGGTAAACAATTTTCTCGTCACCTGTAATCGTGACGGTGGCCTTGCTCGCGTCGATGCTCGAGTCGATGGTAAAAGTCATGGGTTTGTGAATGGGCAACATCTCAAGGGCGTTTCCGGTAACGAGAGACGCGCCCTTGCGCTTATCCGAGCTTTGCGAAGCCGAAGTGGCGAAGTTCGTCGCAGCGCTGTTCACGAATCTCTCGTGTACCGCGTCGGTCGTGTCGACGCTTTTGTAATAATTGTTATTCTTGTTCTTCAGGATACCGTGAGTGGCGCCGTTGCTGCGACCGTTTACGTTTTCACTTCCGTTGTATTTCGGCGACGCTGATCGCTCGTTCGTCACGAATCGGTGTGCCGTGCTGTAATTACTCGACACGTTTTCCGTATGTACCGCGTTGTTGCTCGAGCTATAATTGTTGCTTGTGTTGTTTCGTGAATTGTTGAAATGCGAGCTCGCCGTGTGGTCCAAGAGGGACGAGCCGTTCGCCAAATTCGCGAGTGATTCGAGGCTCCCGTAGGAGAGCATCGATTTCGTTTTCGCTATCGCGTCCCAAGAGTCCCGACGTGACGTACCGGCGGTCATCGAAGAGACTGAAATCATCGTTGCTTATTAACCGTCGGCCTTAAGGGGTTAGGCTACTGTGATAATGGCGAACGTTCGACGCTCGAGGCAACTCAAATTGAAGAGGACGATCTCAAAAATATACTTAAGGGGTTACCCCCACTTGCGATTTTGAAAAAATCGATTTTTTTTATTGCATTTTTTTTGAAGTATAAGTATCTGAGAATATGTCCTGAAAATTTCAAGTCGATCCGAACAAAATTGACTGAGATATGAGCGTTGAAAGAGAAGAATCCGTTGTGTAAACGACCGGAAATTGAAACTTTAAACGCGTTTTTCTCAAAATGGCATTTCTGAAGTCGGTGACCAAGATTACTCGAACACTAATGAACCGATCTTCTTGAAATTTTGCAGGCTTATTTAATACATAAAAATGTAGTCTTTGATCGTTCGATGTTTTTTTTCGAAAAAAAATGGCCGTTTTATAGCCAAAAAACGGCCGTTTTTTTTCGTTAAAATCGAACCATTAACTTTGACTGTCCGCCATTTTCTGAAAAATGAATATTTTTTAAAATCCTTCGATTAAAGACTAGTTTATACTTATATTTGACTAAATCCATCCGCATTTTTTTTTCAGATGATCCACTTCGCCGCAATGTTGGTCACCGCAAACCGTGTATATAAAAACATTATTTCATTGACGGCCATTTGCCACTAAACAATGTAATATTTTTCAATAAAAAAATTACTGAAAGTTCTTCAAGATGTGTTCTTTAAGATGGTATATTGATCGATTAAAAAAGTTTTGTAGTTTTCTTTAAAAAAAATTCATGAAAAAGGCCTTTTTTTTGCGCTACAAGTGGGGGTAACGCCTTAAGGCCTTAGGCCACAGTAACGGGTAGAAAATCATGTGCGAATTTGAAAATTTGTTCGTATGAAAAAGTGATTCACTCATAAAATCAATTACACATCTATTTAGTATGAATATCAAGCTGTTAGAAAAAATATTTTTCTTTTTTCGATGTACAAAATGGCCGACTACTCGAAACTTCTCGAAACAGCTTTTTTCCAATTGGCGTGACGAATAACTTCAACAATTTTCACTTGATTCACTTCAAATTTAAAAGTTATGTTCCTAATTCCATTTCGCAGAGAAGTACGTACGGAATTTCTGATTAATCGAAAACTTTTCATTTTATGAGCAATTTATGAGCAGTTACAACAAAATTTTTCACTGAAAATTCATTTCTTAAGTTCAAATACCTACAACTTTTGAATAAAACAATATTTTTCAAATTCCGTACGTACTTCTCTAGGTATTCTAATGTAGATTGACGAGAATTTTGGTTTTTTGTTCTAGGTAAAATATTGTGGATGCTAAATGTCACGACGCGGAGCGCCTAAAAAAAGATAACAAAAGAAAATATTAGTAGTCGGCCATTTTGTACATCGAAAAAAAATATATATATTTTCCAACAGCTTGATATTCATGCTAAATAGATGTGTAATTAATTTTATGAGTTAATCACTTTTTTATACGAAAAAAAATTGTTAAATTCGCACATGTTTTGATACACGTTACTGTGGCCTAAGGCCTTAAAAGTAATTCAGTCTTAACCGACGTCTTTCTTCTTAACATTTTGTTCTCATTAGTTATTAACAATAATAATGACGTTTCAACTAAATAAAATAAAATAAAATTGAAAATGTTTTCTTTTTCGATTATTGAAACACGATGACAAAAAAGGCGCGGTCAAGTATGAGCCAATATATTCTATTTTTAAAAACTCGTTTTTTCACATTTTCAATCAACCTTCATTGGGAGATTATTTATAACTTCTTCAAATAATAATATTTTTTATGAAATTTGACACACAACTTTGAAAATGCACATATAAGTAAATGTCCAAACGATTTATCAATTATCTTATTTATTCCTTCAAAATTTATATTTTAAAAACCCTAATTTCAAATAAATAATTATCTACCTAAGTATCGTACCGTAATTATAATATATACAACTGCAATGCGAGAAGTGATGAGAATGGAGGAGACAAGGTGGCCCAAAAATTGCTTACCAGACGAAATTTGAGCGATAACAAATAGTGACTCGTAAAAATGGGGGAAAAACCTGGTGGAGGTATTGAAAGATCTGGAGATAGATTATATAATAAGGAAGCAATAATAAGGGAGCGAAAAGAAGTCAAAAAAATAGACGAAAGGATAGAAGAGGGACTGGAAAACTCGAAAACAGAATTTTAAGGTGAGAGAAGGAAAAAATCTGAAAATCGACGTATAATCATAAGTATAAATATATTTTCGAAAAGGACGAGATGCCATGGAAATATTGGACAGAGGAGGGAGTAAAGGGTAGGGACAAGGTAATTTTGGCGAGGCAAAGATGTGGCAACATAGGAAGAGCGGGAAATAAAGGGGAAAAGGATTGGAGATGCAGGATATGTCAAGAAAAAAATGAGACATTGGAGCACCTACTGATATGTAAAAAAGGTAGGTGAGTTAGCACCAGAGAAAGCAAAGAAGAAAGCAGAGGAGTGGATGGAAGGAATCGACGATTTGGCAGTAAAGGGCGAAATCGTAAATACGCTGGGAGGAAAAATACAAATAGTGATATGCGAGTACTATAGGGAAATAGAGGAAATGTGTAGAAAAATGAGGGAGGAGAGATCGACAGAGTGAACGAATAATTGAAGAAAGGAAGAATGTAAAAATAACGCGGAATGTAGGAATGTGGGGTGTAGATAATAAGTGAAAAGTATGTATGTGAAGTATTATCGCTTTGTAAAAAGGTTTGCAAAAAAGTTGTGCAAATAGAACTCGTTACTAACTACAAATATAATGACAGTAACAATGAAAGTAATAGGGTTCTTTCCTCTATGTAAGAAAATACTAAGAATGTATAAATAAGATATTTTTCGCAATAAGCATTTGAATAATATTGGTTTTATTTAATAAAAACACAAAATAAAGGTAACACGCGTTTTGACCCGACGACAAAATATCCTCATGACAAAATTTCCGCAAGACAAAATATCTGCCGATATTTTGAGTAGAGATATTTAGTAGAGAGAGATATTTTATATAGAGTTTAGAGTGTATAATCATGCCGTTGAAATTTATTCCATCATAAAAAGGAGAAAAATGATTAATATGTGACGGATATGTTTGGGTTTGTTTGGGTTTGGTGGTTTGGGTTCAATGAAGAAATTCGGGTGTGTAAAATAGTGGGGTGGGGGCATACCCCACCCCACTATCTCACACACCCCACAAAGGTGTTTTGCGCGCGACCCCGTTGATGTGGTGGACGAGATTTAGGATCTTGTCTCGCGGATGTTTTGTCATGAGGATTTTTTGTCTTTCGAATATTTTGTCGCCGGATATTTTGTCGCGGGATCAGATGTCACGCAACCAAAATAAACGTTATAATGCATTTAAAAAAAAAATACTTTTTCTATCTGTTCAACGAACATGCGAAACGGTAGCCGCCATAATGGATTCCGACGTCACGTCATTGACATAGTAAGCAAAGAAAGCGGTAGACGCATTACACTCTAACCTGTAAAGAAAAGCGTCAACAACCATATATGCTTGTTTGTCATAGGTAATTGCAAATTTTCAAATTTCTGTACTTAAAAAAAGAACAAATGGGGTTTTTTTTCGGACTATGACTTTGGATCACTCCTCGCAAGTTTTAACCAAGTCTTCCTCATATTTATATCAATTGGCATTTTAATCCGCAACTTTCCCGGTGCTTTTACACTAGTATTCTTACATTTAGGGACCAACGATAGGGATTGTAACTAACTTTAAACCAAACAAAAATTACGTATTCACAATTGGCGCAGCGTCGATGTTTACTATGCATTTTTACGGCGCTTATCGATTTCATAAAATAGAAATAAATATTCTAGTTGTTCATTACCACCAAAGGATCAAATTGAGAAACCTTTCAAAAAAGGCTGTAATACCCTATTGCTGCTGATGGAGCGCCTTATCTGAAATATCTGATTCATTCACATTGACAAACGTACATCTTTATCGAAAAAATGTGTTTTTGTTCATGGAATCACAAATTCAATCCCACACAAAACTTGGTCCTAATGAATCTGTCATTTCCCATAAGGCGAAATAAGTACATTTTCATTACTGTCAGTTTTCCCTATGTCCCAGTCGTCCCTATTACGACGAATATCGATAATATTCAATTATTAAAAAAAAATATTATTTGGTAATCTTTCCTGTATTTCGACGCTGCTTACGAAAAGTAGCATGTTTCAGAATCCTTACGAAAACAAGCACGTTTCACCGCGAAAACTAGCATGTTTCGGCTTCCGACACGAAAACTAGCAAATTTGGTTTTCGCCACGAAAACTGGCACTTTTCGATATTTAACGCGAAAACTAGCAAGTTTCGGCTTTCACCACGAAAAGAAGTAGATTTCGATATTCATCGCAAAAGTTAACATGTTTCAGTAACACTGAAATTGTTTCGGACTTTTCTTCCATGCTTTTTTACGCCTTGCCTCTATTTTCTTACTCTAATTTCTTTGTCCGAAACTGGAAATTTACAATTTTTTAGATCTCTCAACATTTTTCAATTGGACTTCAATTAAAATTGCAAATATTCGGGCAATATCCATTCAACCTTACGTCCACACAATCCACTTTAAATATGATTTTGATCAAGAGGGACGAGAGATGAAAATCTTAAAAAAAAAAAAACATGGATGATTGTTCGAATGTTCCTATTAAAATAGACGTCAGATAAAAATTGGCTCTTGCACCAAGAAAAAAATTACAGGCCATGGTTGATAGAGGTTTAAGAAGAGATATGCACTCAGAAGGTCGAGGTCGAGGATTTAGAAGCTATGAACATTCCGTCGACCGTGAAAGACCTACACTATGGGCCTGGTGTCGATGATTCCATTTAAGTTGACAAATTTCACGATTTATTCATTCCCAAATTTTCAAACGCGTTTTTCTCAAAACCACGTTTTTCTAATCGGTATCTAAAATTTCTCGAAAACCAATTAACCGATTGCCTTAAGGTTTTTTGTGGTTATTTTATACACCATTATTTAGTACTTGTCATAGGATTTTTTTCCGTTACTTAGTTTTTGTTTCATAGGCAAAATAATTCTCTAATTTTTGGCCCAAAAATCGCTATTTGTATTCAAACGTCCGCCATTTTGTCATAAATCGATATTTTCAAAATCGGCTATGACAATTACTAGATTATAGTATCTAATTTAATAATCTTTTTGGTTTTTTTTTCAGATGATTTTTGAAGAAACGCCAGTGGGTACCGTATACGCAGATTTTTTTACGACGCTACAAGGATCATACAATATCCTTGTATATTTTTGATATTTTTGAATAAAGAAAATTAAACATATTTTTGAATGCATATACTTTTAGATCATTAAAACTCCAATCCGAAATTTCAAATAGTTTTCCTTGAAAAATCTCACAAAAATGACCTTTTTTCTGGCTCCTAGGTGTATATCTCCCCTTAATTCCCATCGAACATCAGCAAGATTTTTGTAACATATTCGACGATAACCATCTGTGAGATTACAGTAAAGGCCATAAGCCGGGTAAGTAGGGAAAAATTGCCCCCGCATTTTTTCCAGTGAAATTTGGAGTATATTCTGAGGTATAAAAAAAAAAAAAATTTCGGAAAATTTCATGCCCGTCAGTGCAATGGTTTTAGAAAAATGAATTTTTTTTAAATATCAAAAAATTTTTTTTTCCGGAAACGGTATAGTGGATCGATTTGATTTTTTTTGTACTTGTTCCGATCAAACGTGTTACGAAATAAAATTATAGAACATCTTGCGAAAGATTAAGGTTTGAAAAAAAAATAATGTTCCTTGTTTTATTATTTTTTACTATAATCCACTTGGGGTACAATAGCGAAATTTTTGTCATATAATCTTTGGGTACCTTATTAGATTATATAGTTTTTTCAAAATGATCGGTTTGGTACGCCATAGTGAAAAAAAAGAAACACACTTTATTGATATATTTTAGTTATATTGATATATAACTAAAATATATCAATAAAGTCTCATATGTGACTAAATGATCGGCTTGGTACGCCACAGTGAAAAAAAAGAAACACACTTTATTGATATATTTTAGTTATATTGATATATAACTAAAATATATCAATAGTTTGTTTCTTTTTTTTCACTGTGGCGCACGAAACCGATCATTTTGAAAAAAATTATATAATCTAATAAGGTGCCCAAAGATTATATGAAAAAAATTTCGTTATTGTACCCCAAGTGTATTATAGTAAAAAAAAATAAAACAAGGAACATTATTTTTTTTAACCTTAATCTTTCGCAAGATGTTCTATAATTTTATTTCGTAACAAGTACCAAAAAAAAATCGAATCGATCCACTAAAGCGTTTCCGGAATTTTTATTTTTTTTTATTAAAAAAATTGATTTTTCCAAAACCATTGCGTTGACGGCATGAAATTTTCAGAAAATTTGTTTTTTTTTATACCTCAGAATATACTCCAAATTTCGCTGGAAAAAATGCGGGGGCAATTTTCCCCTACTTACTCGACTATGGCCTTTGTTGAATGACATTTTCAATAACGTTATTTTTCAAGTAGAAAATCACAATAAATATCATTATATTTACAATTTGGATATTATTTTTTTATAAAAATTACTACTATCGATTTTCATTGATAATTATTATCAAAATGTTAATAAAAGCAATGAGTATAAAACAAAACTGTCATTGCGCAAAAAATTGTCATATTAAAAAAAAATACTAATGGTTTATGTTTCCAGATTTTTACCTGAGCACTCAGGACTTGAAATTCTCACCAAAATTCTTTTTGGTTAGATTGTACGAGCGATGAGATCCTCGAGGTTTTAAACTTACTCCATTGACACTAGTTTTTACAGTGAAAATCAAACAAGCTAGTTTTCACGGTGACAGTCGAAACATGCTAGTTTTCGCGGCGAAAGCCGAAACATGCTGGTTTTCGCCGTGAATATGGAAACTCGCTAATTTTCGTAAGAACTTTGGATCGTGCTACTTTTCGTAAGCAGCTTCGATTTAGTATTATCATCATTCTGATAATGATCATCATTATTACCAATGGGGCCGTCCATATATTACGTCATCGATTTTTGCTGATTTTCGATCCCCCCCCCTACAATCATCCTATCGTCATTTCCTAATGACCCCCCCCCCTCTCGCAAAATTGACGTCATTACCAGTTTGGCAAAATTAAAACATTTGCGGATTTGAGAAAAATTGGGTAACATTAAAACATTTTGTTATAGAATCATCTTTTATTATTTTGTACTTTGGCAATGTTTATTAATATAATAATATTATTCTTCCCTATTCTTTAGTTTTCTTTGGATAGCTCCCACATTTTGTTATAGAATCATCTTTTATTATTTTGTACTTTGGCAATTTTCATTAATATAATAATATTATTCTTCCCTATTCTTTAATTTTCTTTGGATAGCTCCCACGGAGTTTTCACCCATTCTTGCAAATCCTGGATCACGGGTAATATCTCCGTATCCTACCCATATTCATTTTGGCTCGATCGAACTATTTTCATAGGTACGCTGTTATTTGAAGTTCTCGAATATAATGTAGACAAACCTTATGTAATAAATAAATAAATAATGAGTTCAATAATTAATACCATTAGGTACTTGCAAAATATTTTTCATCACTCATGCGGGGAAACCACTCTAGTTGTACAATATACTATTGTACATTTTGAAGTAACTGGTATCACAAGAATGACATCAATTTCGAAACGCCCCCCCCCCCCCCCTCATCCATCATTTACCGTCATCCGAAGACGAACCTCCCCCCCCCCCCAAATTTAGAATGACGTAATATATGGACGGCCCCAATGCCAATGTCACTATTCTCAACAATAAAATACACTTATTACGAATAAACCGAACAAACAAGATGTCTCCACCACCGAAAATTCATCGACTACTCTCAGTGTAAGAAAGTGTCTAAACGACGAAGAAAAAAAAATATATGTACCGCGAACGTTACTGCTGGTATCGACAACGGCGCTTTCGGTTGATCCTCGTCTGCGCAGAGCAAAGTCTTTGTCGCCCGCGCGTGGGCTGAAGCTTCGATTGATGGGACTATCGTTGGGGCTGCGATATGCCATGGGGCTCCTATTGGGTGACCTTGGCCTCGTCAGTGAGCTCGACTGATATATATCCTTGGATTCCTTGATGACGCTCGTGGTGTGTGTAGCGTCGCGTAAGTTGGCGTTGCTCGTCAGCGGCGACCGAGGCCTATTGACGGTCGTGCTGGCGTAGATGTCTTTCGATTCCTTGATCAAGCTCGGGCTCTCTTGATTCGGAGTTCTCTGGTGGGTCGGCGATCTCGAGCGATTAAGGGCGCTCGACGAGTAAATTTCTTTCGATTCTTTGATCATCGACGGGCTGTTGGAGTTTCTCGCCGCGTTGCTGCTTTGCACCGGCGAACGAGACGAGTTCATTCCAACCGAATGATGATAGGACGAAGAATTTTCCGTCGCGTAATTGGCGCTGCTCGACGTCTTGTTGTAGGCGGACGAGAAGTTTTGATGATGCGGCGAATAATCTCTGTAGGCTTGCGTTGGACTGGAAGTCATGTAGGCCTGATGGTTCGTGCCGGTTGGTGATTGTCGGATTTTTCCGTGATCCGAACCACCCACGTTTACGCCGTTTGTACGTCGTTCGTTGGAGGACAGCTTCGAACGCTCGGCGCTCGAGGTCGCGGCGGTCGTCGAGACCTTCGAACGCCTCGAGCCTTTCTGCGTGCCGACCCTTATGGAAATCGGCGAACCTCGCACGTCCGAACCGTTGAAGTAGAGATAAACACGATATTTCCCGGCGTCCCGCGGTATCAGGGACACTCGATATCTCATATGGCCTATGTCCTCGATACGAAACGGCACAGATTGCTTGTCGTGAACGATGTCGATCGCCACGTCACCCAGGCCACCCGTTCCCGTCGCGTCGACGATGAAGGCGAACGGCTGACCCGGCATCGCACCTTCCGTGTCCATAAGCTGCGGACACACGAGAAAACGAGATTGTTTACTTCGCGTGTCGCTGTGGAAGCTTTGATACAGTGAAAAAAAGATACGTTCGAATTTTCGCGCTGGCGCAATCTTAAGGCGGGCATTTAGACAGGAAAATAATAAGCAATATTTAGGGATTTTTTAAACTAAGAAATAATTATTCTACAATTATCAAACTTTAGGTATACTTTAAGGGGTTAGGCCGCAGTCGCGGGTATACAATCGTGTGCGAATTTAACAATTTTTTTCGTATGAAAAAGTGATTTAGTCATAACATTAATTACACATCTATTCAGTATGAATAGCAAGCTGTTGGAAAATATTTTTTACTTTTTTCGATGTACAAAATGGCCGACTATTCGAAACTTCTCGAAACAGCTTTTTTCCAATTGGCGTGACAAATAACTCCAACAATTTTCACTCGATTTACTTCAAATTTAAAAGTTACGTTCCTAATTGCATTTCGCAGAGAAGTACGTATGGAATTTTCCGATTAATCGAAAAATTTTCATTTTATGAGCAGTTATAACGAAATTTTTCACTGAAAATTCATTTCTTAAGGAGGTTGGCGCGATTCAGTTGAGTCAAATGACGGTTTTTTCATTTTTTTTTAAGTGAACCTCAAAAAAATGCATACGAGGTACAGATTTATTCCGTATATGCTAATTTTTTAAAATATACAATCAAAGGGCAAAATTATGCATTTTAATATTTATATTACGTAAATTAGAAAAAACTTTTGTGTTACTATCAACTTGAAAAATTATGACATCAACAATGATTATTATAAAAAAAAAACTACGATAACGAATGTTTTATATAATTCACAATGAAATTTTGAGTAATTTATAATTATGCCTATTCATATTTACGTCACGAGATTATTGGCCCATGGTTTACGATGGGCAAGATGAGGATTTCTTTTTTCTAAATGTTTGCAAAGGTTTAGTTTGCGTTAATCCGCTGTTAGAAATGGTTTATCTTGGTGCTAAATAACAAACAAAATTGCATTACCTTTAGTCTGAAAGTCTTGCCCATCTAACCGCACGTTAAATTACACACATTAAACCATTTTTTATCTCTGGGGTTTGGTGGTGAAAAAATTTCAAAAAATTCGTAAAGACTCAGTATAGTCTAGGCAATAATATGAATTTTTTATTAAATTTAATTTTGGACTGTGGCTAAAGCTCCAACCTCCTCAAGTTTAAATACCTACAACTTTTGAATAAAGCAATATTTGTTAAATTCCGTACGTACTTCTTTTGTTTTTTGTTCTAGGTCAAACATCGTGGATTCTAAATGTCGCCGCGGAGCGCCCAAAAAACAAAGATAACAAAAGAAAATATTAGTAGTCGGCCATTTTGTACATCGAAAAAAAAAATATATTTTCTAACAGCTTGATATTCATACTAAACAGATGTGTAATTAATGTTGTGAGTAAATTACTTTTTCATACAAAAAAAAATTCGTAAATTCGCACATGATTTTATACCCGTCACTTTGGCCTAACCCCTTAATAGTATATTTAAGTGTACAAAACAATTTTTTCAGTGTTGAACGTGTCAAATTTCGTGCCAAAAAAGAGTATTTGCGGAGAACTTTGATATTTTTTCAAGCAACGGTACACGCTCTACGAGGATTTAATTTGCTCCACGCACCTTAATACCATTGGGATCGAAAACGAAGCAGGTGAACGGTCCACCCTGTATATGATTGCCTTTGTGTGTGATAGCGATGCTCCATTCGCCGGTCTCGTCGGGCTGGAACGTCGCGGTGTGCACGCCGCCATTTTCCTTCACGGGGCAAGGCAACGATCGTCCCGTTGGCGACCAAGCTGTCACGTCTATTCCGTCATGACTAGTTCCTGAAACGCCCGTTGCTTTTCATATTTCTCTTTTTTCACTCATTTTTGGAGTTTCAGGAATTTTTTCAGTGTTTTTTCCGTTCATGTGACTCGTCGAATCGTTCGTTCTTCTTGCACTATGACTCACCGTAACTGTTGACTAGAACCTCGACAATCGATCCAATCGCGCATGGATCCATGCCGGGTGATTTTATTTTCGTTAACGGAGGTAAAACCCTGAAGTAATACGGACAACCGTTCACCAATTCTCCATCGTTGTAAACCATCAGCTGCATTAACAAACAAAAATGCGGTTAACATTTTTCCAAGTTTTCCAACGGAGGCTGATGAATTCTCGAAATTATTAGGAGTACAACTTTGCAGTGACCGTTTTACTTAGAGAGCCACTGCGGCTGAAGTAGTGGCCCTAGCTCAATAAAAAAGTGGCATTTTAAACTAGAGGCTCTGCCAATGTAAACATTTTAAAAAGCTAACGGATACGTGTATGCATTATAAAGTTATTGGCACTCAAACATGACAACCTACGAGCCGAATTCTCAGCATTTGCGGGAACTGCTCCAAAGACAACAAAGGAAGGAATTTTTGTACCGGATTGTGACTGGAGATGAAAAGTGGGTTTACTACGATAATCCTAAACGCCGAAAATCATGGGGACTGCCTGGTCATATTCCGTCATCGACGCCCAAACCGAATATTCACGGATCCAAAGTGATGCTGTGTATCTGGTGGGACCAGCTGGGCGTTGTGTACTATGAGTTGCTCAAACCATCCGAAACCATCACAGGGGAACTCTACCGACGTCAGTTGATGCGCTTGAGTAAGGCACTCAAAGAGAAACGGCCACAATTCAACGAAAGACATGACAAGGTGATACTGCAGCATGACAATGCCCGACCCCATGTTGCAAATGTCGTGAAAAAGTACTTGGAAACGCTGAAATGGGAGGTTTTATCCCACCCGCCGTACTCTCCAGACATTGCCCCTTCCGACTATCACTTGTTCCGGTCAATGGCACACGATTTGGCTGACCAGCACTTCGGTACTTACGAAGAAGTCAAAAATTGGGTCGATTCCTGGATTGCCTCCAAGGACCAAGACTTTTATCGACGCGGGATTCGAATGCTACCTGAAAGATGGGCCGAGGTCGTAGCTAGCGACGGGCAGTACTTTGATTAAAAAATATGTAGCCACTTTTTTATAATAAAGCCTTAAACTTTTGAAAAAAACGGTCACTGCAAAGTTGTACTCCCAATAATAAAATACCGCCAAATATAAAGGTATAAAATATCTTTTTAATTACATTTTCATATTTCCATAATCGAAAAAAAAAAAATATGATTTTTTATTTTTTAAATATATAAATGGCGTGGAGAAAATAAAAGATTGATGGAAAAATGTTATTCGACAATTCAACAATTTTGTTTCTAACCTTGTGCATGCCAACTTCCGTCGGTACGAAAGTCCCTTTCCCGTGGGTCCCGTTCCAAGTGAGCCTGCACTCGGTACGACCACTTGGGTTTATTATTTCCCCGCGAACCTCGCGAGCGTTCGCCTCCTTGGAGAGCATCTCCAATCTGAAGACAGCCTGTGGCAGACATCAAATAGAACATTTTTGTAAACGAGGAAAAAATTTGATGATTTTCAGGTTTTTTTTTTAAAGGAAATATTTCTTCACCGTTGTTGAGACTTGAGGAATATTTTATTACTATCCTGGCTGCTACGTGGTATTTTTTTCTCGTAAAAAAACCATGAAGATCAGCATTTTTTTCCTCGCCTGAAGGTTTAAGGCCGTAGCCTGAATTAGAAGGTCCGAAAAATCGGTTTTTTATTGCTTAAGGCGGGATATACATGTAGACAGGAAAAAAATAAGCAATAATGAGGGATTTTTTAAACTAAGAAGTAATTATTTTACAATTATCAAACTTTAGGTATACTTTAATAGTATATTTAAATATACGAAACAATTTTTTTAAATTAATTCATCATCAAAATGGCAGAGCTGTGGCAGAGTGTTACAGCAAGGTCGCCGCGGAAGTTGCGAATCGGCATGCAGTCAAGCTTCCCGTAGACTTCGAATTGCAAAAAAGTTCAAACATTTTTTCAGTTAGAATATGTATAATTTCTGTGTGACGGTAATTAAAATGAAGAAAATGCAAATTTGAGAAAATAGCACGCATTGACCAAACAAAATCAACATTTCTGTAAAATGTGGATTAAAAAAGCAGTTTTTTTTTACAATTTTTCAAAAATAATCTTCGTCAAGTAGAGGGTACCGATATTATTGATATTTCTACCAAGTTTCAATTCAATCGGCTAAATAGTTTTTGAGTTATCCTGCACGTCAATTTCGACAATGCAGTTTTGAGAAAGACGCGTTTGAAATTCACGCTCGCTCCGAATCCGAACAGCGTTGACGGGTTGTAACGTTTGAAGTTTTTCGAATTTCGCTTTGAAATTTTGGAAAAAATATTCTACATATGAGGAATTCTCCGTCAATTCAGCCATTATTTTTCGACCATCTCAGATCTGCCCCATTATTGGTTATATCGAAGTACTACTAAAAGCCATTCTATGTTAATTTTTTCAGATTTTTAAATTCAACAGTTAAGAAAAAGCCGATTTTTTTTCCAAATGAATATATCTCGGAAAGTTGAAGTAACTGAAAAAAATGTCTGTACATAAAAGTTGTAGTTTTGCGTTAGCTTTCGAACCGAATATTTGAAATAATTTTTACGTTCCGGTAACGCTGATTTTTTACCAAAAAAGGGGGAAAATGATTTTTTTTATTCAAAAACAGCCGTTTTTTTGGCTGAAAAAATTACAGAGTCTTTCAGTATGTCTGAGGATATCGCGAAAAAATCACCAGAGTGGCACGGAGCGAGGTTCCGGTATAAAAAAATTAATTTGTGTGGTTTCATTTTTTTTTACCCTAGAATCTCGATCCGCGCCACTCTGGCGATTTTTTTTTTCGATATCTTCAGAAATTCTGGGAGACTGTAATTTTTTCAGCCACAATAATGGCCGCTTTTAAATATAAAAAAATAATTTCCCCCTTTTTTAGTAAAAAATCAGCGTTACCGGAACGTAAAAATTATTTCAAGTCGTCCGCTCGAAAGCTAACACAAAACTACAACTTTTATGTGCAGACATTTTTTTTCAGTTACTTCTGGTTTCCGAGATATATTCATTTGGAAAAACGGCATTTTCTAAAATGTTCAATTAAAAAATCTGAAAAAATTCACATAGAATGCCTTTTAGTAGTACTTTGATATAACCAATTATGGGGCGGATCTGAGATGGTCGAAAAAAAAGTGGCTGCAATGACTGAGAATCTCTCATATATAGTTCTATTGTTTAAAGAAAAAAAAAAAGAAATCGATTTTTTGATCGTTGTAAATGTATCATTCATAATGATAAACTATCCAAGAATGTGTATACAAAGTTACAGAGGCCAATTGTAAATATTTTCGAAGATACAAGGTCATAAGCAGAGAAGCGATGGATATTTCCTCCTATTTGAAACTTTGAAGCGCGTTTTCTTCAGTTTTCATTTTTACGATTTTTCCAAATTGGCGCGCGTGATAGCAAAAAAACTAAACAACCTATTGAATGAAACCAAATTTTTTTTTCTTCAGTATGAAAATCTCTTCTGAGTGAATTTAAAGTCTTTTTAAATCATTTTTATTGCACTTTTCAGTGTTTTTTTAAGACATTTTTTTTTTCGAACCTGAGAAAAGTTATAATTTGACGATTTTTTTCAGCTTTTTCTTAAGGGGTAAGGCCACTATAGAAATTTCAAAAAATCGATTTTTTTCTCAAAAGATGTCTTAATATCTTAAAAATGACATACTCAAAGGATTAAGATGAGAAAAATATCTGAATACGTCTATTTTGAATTTTGGCGCAGCCCCTCTCAGTCCGATGCAATCCGTACCGAAAACGTTAAACGCGTTTTTCTCGAAACTACATTTTTCAAGTCGATGGGACTAATAACTCGAACAAATCTTGACCGATTGACTTGGAATTTTAACTGCATATTCACAATTACATTCTGCATAGAAGTACGCAGGATTTTCTCGATATATTACATCGCTTTTTTTATAAACAATTTTGTGGTCCTTTTTTGAGAATTTTGAACTTTTATTTAGAAAACGCGCTGTTTTTGCAAAAATTAATATATCAAAAGAAAATCGTATGTACTTCTGTAGCTATTCACATGTATAACCGAAAAAAATGTCAATCACTGTAAATTAAAAATTGCAGGTGCCGTTGGTCCGGCCGCGCGCCTATGAAAAAAAGGCTTCGTCGAAGAAAAGCTGTGCAGCCGCCATTTTGTTTTATATTACTTTGAAAAAAAAAATAGTTTATACAGTTTATGATATGTACGATAAAGGACCTTTTTCAGAATTGTGATTTATTCCATTATCCCGCTAAAAAAAAATCCCAAAATTGCTTATTTTTTCCCCGCTACGGTGGCCTTACCCCTCAATTTACCCAGAAGAAAAATATGACAATTGAAAATTTTATTTGTTTCTTCGTTTCAGTCGAGAATAACGAGCTGCATCTTTCCCGCCGATTGGGGACTGCAGTGGCAAGACGCAGACGAATCTGCAGTTTATTATTGTTTCGGGTTGAAAAATTTTTTTTATACATTTCAAATATAAGTAAAAAGATATCTCAATGTTTGCTGGGCTCACTTGTTTTATTGTCTTCTAAAAAAATTCCGAAAAAACGCTTTTTTGACCTTCTAATTCAGACTCCGGCCTTGAAAGGTTTTTTTTAATGCGAACAATCTTTCCAAAATCTCCTTTGATATTCCATTTTTGTACAAAAATTTAACCAAATATCGCAACGATTGCAAAACTTACGAGCCGAAAAAATATTTCGAAAAATTCGAATTTGTTTCCCCGATTTTGACAACAAAATACATTAAATTCCCTGATACTCGTTCGGGAACAATAAATTATTTCCAAATGTCACTCCCCAACGGTTCGGAACGTTCCAGCCACATTTCCGCAATATAAAAAGACCACGGTAATCGCGAAGGTTCAATTTGCAAGACGTAAATCAGCCGATGGAAAACAATGATCGACGCCCTCCTGCAATCCCGTCGAGTTGGCGTTTATTTAGCAACATTCAGCAATCGTGAGCAAAGGAACGAGGGCTGCGCGCTATGGAGAAATCTCATTGAGCTTCGCTGTCGTTTTGCTCGAGTGGAAAGAAAAAAAGACGTGGAAAAAAAGAAGAAGAAGAAGAAGAAAGAAATGAACTGAGACTTTCGCAATAGTAATTTTCACAACAATGCATCCGGACTAACCGGCTGTTGAACTCGGGCGGAGGTGCTTTCAACGTGCACCGCTATTTGTTCGCTCGCTTGGGGGCGAGGCTTGACCCATTGAAAGTGAGCTGCGTAAGCCATCACTCCCAAATGCTCCACGTTTTGATCCGCCATGTCCTTCGCTTTCAGTATCGGCTCGACCCCCAACTTCTTCGCTCCGTCGATACCTTGATAAAAAAAAAAGTATTTATTCAAAATCGAAATATCAAATATGCGAGGTCAAAAAATGTTCGAACATTTCATCACAATTTTTCCACGACGTTCAAATAATAAAAACTTCCGTGAATAATGTTCCGATAAATGTTTACTAAAAATTCTAAAAAATGTGTTATAAAAGTAAACATTTTTTAAAATTTATTTTTTTTTAATAAATTAGAATTTTTATATTTTCAAAAGAATTTAGAATTTTTATATTTTTAAAAGAATTTATTTTTTTTAATTAGAATTTCTTAATTTTTACAAGAATTTAGAATTTAGGATTTTTATTTTTTTTAAGTATTTAGATTTTTAAATGTTTAAAAGAGAGAGAGAGATACACTCTCTGTCTCTGTCTGTCTGTCTTTCATTGACTAAAAAAATCGGCTAAAAACCCCATGCTCCACTTCTAGTAGTTTGAGGGGGGGGGGGGGGGGGGGATACCTTTAGGCGACGAAAAAATTTGCTGATTTTTTTTCAAAGCAAAGATTTCTTCATCATTTCTTTTCATTAATCTTTAAAAATGACGGACGTATGGCACGGTCTTCTAAACTGCATTTTCCAAACTGTTGTGACGTATAGCTAAAATACTAATTGACCGATCCCGATGAAGTTCGGTATAAATGTTTCTAACCTTACTGTCTAACACATGACCTCAAATGTTTTTGAAAAATAAAATATAAAAGTACGTTTTTTATTGCAAAATGCAGCCATTTTTATGGGAATATTCAATGTTGTTTCAACGCGTACCATTTCATAGATTTTCAACATTTAACAATTTTTTTGTTCATATTCTGCGTATGAGTGTTGATGAAAGAAAAATCTTCGTCGGTTTTTTTTTCAGATTAAGGGATAACACCACTTTAGGAGTTTGGAAAAATCGTTTTTTTTTGCTTGTAAACTACTTCGGGATCATAAAAACAATATGCAATTGATCCTGTAGCGATTTTTTTAAAGTTCAATTATCGATTTTGCCGCAGCGCCTCGGACTTCTTTCAGGCGCCTCGTACAACTTTGAACGCATTTTCTCGAAACCACCTTTTGTGGTCTGTCGCCGCCATTTCGTATAAAAATTGTAATAATTTTTTTTTTACTTTAATGTGTTAAACCCTCTCAAAAAAAATCCTATTCCTTTTTTCACACTCCCAAAATAAATTGTCAAAGTTAGACCTTGTTTTTTGCCTACACTGGTGTTATCTCTTAATAAAAAAGAAGAGTAATTCTTTAGATAAGTGACTTTTCCAAAAAATGAGCCTAAAAGATTTTTTCGCGATTGTCTTATTTATTAATAAATGAAAAAATAACAAAACAAAATATTTTAGGCTCATTTTTCGAAAAAACCGCTTATCTAAAGAATTACCAAAAAAAAGTACCAGTTAACAGCTAAAAGTAGTAATAAAACACCCTAAGGCTCAGAAATAATGAAGAAATCTTTTCTTTAAAAAAATATTAAAATCCGCAATTTTTTACTCGCCTCAAGGACCCGCCCCCCCTTAAAAGCTGCAAAAAACCTTTTTCAATTATTGCATTTTCCATTACAGATGAAACATACCCATTTGCAAATTATTTTCCCAGGACGATGATTTCGTGTCGAGTTTGTCGTAAGTAGGCACCGGTCCGCCGAGATTTCTGACGATACTGCAAAGTGCCCTGCCATCGTTCCAATCGGTCTTCAGGAAAAACAAAACGTAATTAACAAGCGGTCAAGTGCGTGTGAAATAACAAATGAGTGTTCCGTAGCTTCTTACGTATGCAAATAAATGTGACATTAAATTGAAACTTAATTTTATTAAATTAAATTAAATTAAATGAAAATTAAATTTTAATAAATTAAATCAAATTAAATGGTTATTAAATTTTATTAAACTATATAAAATTAAAATGGAAATTAAATTTTATTAAATCAAATGTGACATTAAATTGAAAACTAAAATTTCCAAAATTTTGCGTCCCAATCTGTTGCTCATGAAACAATATTCTTTCACGATTATTAGCTTTTTTATGTATCTAGTCGATTCTTGCATTCATTATTCGTTGTTTTTTTTACAAATGGATTTAAAAACAACAAATAAAAAAATTGAATCATAATTTAATTAATTAAAGTTAAATATAATTTTTTTTTCAAATAAATTTCAAATATCAATATATCTACAAAGACTGCTGATTAGAAATATTTGACATATAATATTTTTCGAATAATGTCAAACACAGGATACACAGAATCTTGTGTAATAATTATTTTTCTCAGTTTCTTCCCCAAATCAATTGTTTTACAGTAATCGCGGCAGTATTGGTCGAATGTATTGACAAAATTATGTTTTCATGAATTCTTTCGGACTTTTTAACCAAAGGACTACAAAAATGGAGGGGCGGGGAGCTAAGCAGCAAAAGGCAAAACCTTTCAAAGCAATTTTTCGAAATGAACGAATTGCGCAAAAATGTATACACTAAAAGGAAAAGAAAAAAAAACATTCTCGAGCGAGGCAATTATGGGATAATACGAGAAAATCATCTCACCGTAAAGTTTCGTACGGGTGCGTGTGATAATTGCGAATTGACCCATCTCAGCGTGGCGTGAAAACCAGGCGAGCCTTCCTTCATGAAATACGAGAGATAAGTCATCCCCGAAAGTTCATCGAGATAGGGCGATGCGAGATATTCGGGCTCCAGCACGACCGGAATGTCGAATTCTCGTTTCGATATTTCCATCGCTTTTCGACAATTGTAGACGCTGATGGACATCCAGCCAAAACAAAACATTGCATCGTTGCATTATTCGTTTTTTTTGTTCTTTCCGTGAGGTTTTTAGAGCGCGAACGGAAAAAAAAATCGGTTGCACTACCGCGCGCCCGACAAACAAGCCGGATACAATTACGCTAAAAAATAATCGTTGTAATTTGCAGCTGATGGATTTTTAAATGCATCTCGTGTATTGTCACAGATTTCTTTAAATATACTCATTACGACGCTAAAAATTGCCAATTTTATTTTCACTAGCTGTCAGTGCCCCTTGAGTGACTATTTTCTTTTCATAATTTGCATTCTTTAAGGGTACAGAGTTGAAAATTTTGAAAATCTCCTCAAAATCTTTTCAAAAATATTCCCTGAGAACTTCAAGTCGATCAGCCGGAAATTGCGGGAGGTGAGTTCGGCGAATTGGCGGACTTTAAGGGGGGAGATACCGTTAGGCGAGGAAAAAATTGCTGATTTTCATTTTTTTTTTTCATAGACAATATTTCTTCGCCCTTTTTTAGACTTAGGGTATGCTTTATTACTGCTTTTGGACTGTTACATGGTATTTTTTTATCTTAAAAAATGGCGGGCGTATGGCATGTTCTTCTAAACTGCATTTTTTTAAACCGGCGAGACGTACAGCTTAAAAACTAATCGACCGACCCTGATGAAATTTAGTATAAATCGCTCTAACTTTATTGTCTAAAACATGAACCTAAATTATTTTTAAAAAACTGGAAAACCTGAAACCAAAAAAATGAGCCTAAATTATTTTAAAAATTAAAGAAAAAAGTCTACAGATATTAAACAAATTGCAACTATCTTTGGCATTGAAAATGTAATCAAACATTTCGGGTAATAAAAAACAGGTACCCGAGTAAAAATGAATATATATAATCATATATAATTGTATACAAAAATTGGCCCGATAGAATTGTATACAATTGTATATGATTATATATATATATATATATATATATATATATATATATATATAATCATATATAATTATATATTAATTGTATATTAATTGATCATATACAATTGTATACAATTATATATGATTATATATATTCATTTTTACTCGGGTACATGTAAATACCCATCCATCCATCCGTCCATGCTTCCGTCCATTCATTCATCCATCCGTCCATCCGTCCATCCGTCCATCCGTCCATCCGTCCATCCGTCCATCCGTCCATCCGTCCATCCGTCCATCCGTCCATCCGTCCATCCGTCCATCCGTCCATCCGTCCATCCGTCCATCCGTCCATCCGTCCATCCGTCCATCCGTCCATCCGTCCATCCGTCCATCCGTCCATCCGTCCATCCGTCCATCCGTCCATCCGTCCATCCGTCCATCCGTCCATCCGTCCATCCGTCCATCCGTCCATCCGTCCATCCGTCCATCCGTCCATCCGTCCATCCGTCCATCCGTCCATCCGTCCATCCGTCCATCCGTCCATCCGTCCATCCGTCCATCCGTCCATCCGTCCATCCGTCCATCCGTCCATCCGTCCATCCATCCATCCATCCATCCATCCATCCATCCATCCATCCATCCATCCATCCATCCATCCATCCATCCATCCATCCATCCATCCATCGATCCATCCATCCATCCATCCATCCATCCATCCACCCATCCACCCATCCATCCGTCCATCCATTCATCCATTCATCTATCCATCAATCCATCCATCCATCAATCCATCTACCCATCAATCCACCTATCCATTCATCCATCTATCCACCCATCCATTCATATACCCATCCATCCATCTATCCAGCCATCTATCCATCCATCCATCCATCCATCCATCTATTCATTCATCCATCTATCCAGCCATCCATCCATCCATCCATCTATCCATTTACCCATCCACCTACCCACCTATCTACCTATCCACCCATCCATCCATCTATCCATCTATCCATCCATCCATCCGTCCATCCATCTACCCATCCATCTATCATCTATCCATTCATTCATCTATCCACCCATCCATTCATATACCCATCCATCCATCTATCCGTCCATCTATCCATCCAACCATCTGTCCATGCATCGATCTATCCATCCATCCATCTAGCCAGATCCACAGCTCCCCCCACTCTACTAAAACACTGTGGCAGTGGAGTCGGGTAGCATTAGTTTAGTGTGACATCTAGCTGACTCAGACCCCTATACCCAGCCAACCTCAACAAACATATACATTTTTAAAAGCATTTTCAATGCTAAAACGTATTTTTTGTTGCAGAATGTAGCCATTTTTCCCCCGAAAATTCAATCATTATGTTTCAAAGCGTCCCATTTCAATAATTTTCAACATTTCTGGTCTTCGATTCTGGTCAACATTGTGTCGCGGTCTTCCAAACTGCGTTTTCAAAACTGGCGTGACGTACAGGTGAAACACTAAGCGACCGATTCTAATAAAATTTGATATAAATCGCTCTAAGTTTATTGTCTAAAACATGACCCTAAATTCTTCTGAGAATTGAAGAAAACAAAATGTATTCTTTATTATTGCAAGATGTAGCCATTTTGTTTGAAAATTCAATCTTTTTGTTCCAAAGCGTACCATTTCACCAATTTTCAACATTTCTTACTTTTTCTTGGTTCATATTTCGCGCATGAGTGTTAATGAAAGAAACATCTTCGTTGGTTTTTGTCAGATTAATCTCTAATAATCTAAGCCTCGATAATGGTGAAGAAATCTTTCGGTCTAAAAAAAGTCATGAAAATCAGCACCCTTTTCGTCGCCCAAAGGTATCTCCCCCCTTAATCTTTCATAATTTTATTTTCACATGCATAGTCCGATTTATTCGGGCTTGCGAGCTATTTCGAAAAGTCTCATTGAAATTGAATTTCGCGTGTCACATTTAATTCGGTATTATTATATTATATCTTATAAATAATTTTAAATCATTTGAATAATTCGCTGTCCACTTCTGTCGATTTTTATTACACTATACAATATTATGTACCATTTATTAGTAGAATCACATTAATAATTGTTTTATCAGTCCAATAAGAATATTTAATACGTGCGTAAAATAACAATTTCAAATAACTTGCGACTTAATGTTACCTGTCAGTGGGATCAAGTTGGCGCCAGTGTGGAAAGAGGCCAGGTTTGCAGTAATCCAACAAAGCGCTGAGATAAACGCCGGAATTCCAGTCCGTCGTGAAGTTATTGACTCTGCATTCTGGTAATGCAGCCTGAAAGTATTTGCAAGCATAAGATCACTTAAGGGGTTAGGCTACTGTGAAAATGACGAATACTCGTTCATCGCTTCAGATAACTCAAATTGATCAAAACTTCAAACGCGTTTTTCTCAAAACGGTGTACACGATTTCTCGCCATCTGATGAATGGATTGACTTGAAATTCCGTACACTTATTCAGTGTAATAGTAACTTAGTCTTGAACGGCGTTTTTCTCCTCAACACTTTCTTTTCATTAATTATTAACAATAATGTCATTCTTCCTTGAAAAATCGAAAAGAAAATTCAAAATTTTTTTTGATGATTGAAACGCGATTAAAAAAACTCGATCAAGTCTTAGTCGATATTATCTATTTTGAGAATAAAAAATCGATTTTTTAGTTTCAGATCAACCGAGTGGCCAAAATCAAGTACACCGTTGAGCCCTTTCACATTTAAAGGTTCTTTACATTTTTTATAACTTCTTCAATTATTATTTTTTAATGAAATTTGGTATTCAACTGTTTCAATGTACATACAGATAAGTGTGGAAACGATTTTTCAATCATTGTACTAATTCCGTATGAATTATTTTTTTTAATAACCCCGATTTTTAGGTCGCCACAGTAGCCTAGCCTCCCAAATGTCAAATCGAAATTTGAATGTGAAATAAGTGCTTGGCATCGCGAACGGCCCTAGCAACGCAAAACGTGCGGTCAAGTTCATGTCTGACCAATTGTGCTATGTCCTCATATATTTACGCTATACGAGCAACGATGACGTTCTATGGTCTGCCAATAAATGTTTCTAGTAGCGAAATCTAGTATAGCCGTCAGCAAACCCGAGCTTACTGATTTGTTAGTAAAATTATTAATTAATTAGCAAATTTACTGATTTATTAGTGAATTTACTTATTTGTTAGTAAAATTACTAACTTATTGGTAAATTTACTGATTTATTAGTAAATTTACCGATTTGTTAGTAAAATTACTAATTTATTAGTGAATTTACTGATTTATTAGTAAATTTTCTGATTTATTAGTGAATTTACTGATTTGTTACTAAAATTACTAATTTATTTTACCAATTGTAAAATTAGTAGAATAATTCACTAATTATTTGACAGTAGCCACTTTAATTGTACTCGTAACTACTTACTGATTGCTATTTTCATGAATTATTGCTAAATTTGAAACCGAAAGACAACAAGAACAAAATAGAAGTCTCTACGGATTCCTAAAACCGAGCACTGACCTTGAGCCAAGCTAGCATGAGCTTCCTCGGTGGAAACTTGGACTTTCCAATTTGGTATCTGACAATAAGAGACCATATGAGACCGAGGATCAGTTTGAGATTTCCATTGACGATGTCGACGTTGCCTGCAACGAAAAATTGTGTCAAGGATCATGATGTTTTTTTTTCTCCGCGCGAGAAAAGAGCCACGGATAGTCACATATATTTATGCAAAACAGAGACGTTTTACCGGAAGTGACGGATTAAAATCGACAATTTATTCACCGACCCCAATCCATTCTCGATGATTACGTATCGGGTCATGGGAGTTCTCGATACTTGGAGTGGAAGCAAAATGATCTCGTACCTGACATGTGGATTGTTCATCTTTTTTTTTTAATTTTCTTCACCGATACAATCAAACGTAGTGGCAAAAAGTAATGAAAATTAATATTTTTTTTCGATTATCAGCTACATCTACCTAGGTGGGTCAAAAAATTGCATTTTCCAGAAAAATATTTTAATTCGGTGGTATTCACCTTTTAGCTAAATTCCCTGAAAATTGCATTGAAATATTCCTAAAATGGAATGAGCGACAGCTTCTAACGCCGGCCGGGCGAGCGGTAGAAGCACCGTACTTCAAACTTTAAACGCGTTTTTCTCGAAACACTGTTTTCGAAGTCGGTGGACATGATATCTTGAGAACCACTAGATGGATTGTTTCCAAATTTACAGGAGATACGACGAGAAACATTTGAAGGTCGTTGACGATCTCACTTTTTCAAAATCGATCTTCATTTTTTAATAGTTACGTAAAAATGACGACTTTTTTCATAGATTTCGTACACTCGAGATTCAATTCGTCGTCACGTTGTTGAAAAAAATGATTTTTACTATCGACGATCGTCACCGACTCGTATTTATTGTTAACTTGAATAACCCGTTTGGTTTTTAGATTTCGGATGGACCGTTTGAGCTGGAGAGTGTCCACCGCCAAATGTAGCGAAAAAAAATATCATCTGCCGGCGGCCATGTTTTTGTTCTTATTCTGTATTTAAATCGTGATTTTTTTTGAGACCCAGAATATATGTTTTTTTGTTTAAAAAAAAATGCGTTTGTCACCAACCGTTTTTCAGAGAAAAAAATTGGTATTTGGTCATTTTTGTTCGGGCCTCTAGGTAGATGTTGCCCCTTAAATCAATGTGTGTAACATAAGGCGTATTTCCGTACGCGAAGTGTCAGCAAAAAAGATCAGCACATGCGACCATTAAATTATTCGGTAACTGTGAATTTGGAATAACAAGTTGGAGGATGCGGTGGGCGTGGAGTAATATACACAGTGGAACTGTTGAAACATTACTATACATACGCATATGGGCAACCTCACGCGAAGCAAACGATTGCCCTCTACTATTCGAACGGATTAAATCAATTTTGGACCAATAGGGTATTTTACTCTATGTAAGAAAATTTCCAAGAATGTATAAATAAGGTAGTTTTTGCAATAAGCAATCAAATAATGTTGGTTTTTATTTATAAAAACATAAAATTAATTTTATAATTCGTTTTTTAAAAAAATACTTTTTCTATCTGTTCAACGAACATGCAAAACGGTAGCCGCCATATTGGATTCCGTCGTGACGTCATTGGCATAGTAAACAAAGAAAGCGGTAGACGTATTACTCTCTAACCTGTGAAAGAAAGCGTCAACAACTATATATTCTCGTTTGACACAGTTAATTGCAAATTTTCAAATAGTTATCAGTACTTCAAAAAATAACAAATGAGTTTTTTTCGGACTATGAATTTGGATCTCTTCTCGCAAATTTTAACCAAGTCTTCCTCAAATTTATATCAATTGGCATTTTAATCCACAACTTTCTCGGTGTTTTTACCCTAGTATTCTTACATTTAGGAACCAACGATAGGGATTGTAACTAACTTTAAACCAAACAAAAATTACGTATTCACAATTGGCGCAGCGTCGATGTTTACTATGCAAGTGACGTCACGAACCGAAGCAACATCGTTTTCGCGCGGAAATTTGAAATGTAAAATTCAAATGCATTTTTATGGCACTTATCGATTTCATAAAATAGGAATAAATATTCCAGTAGTTTATTATCACAAAAGGATCAAATTGAGGCACCTTATACAAGAGGGTGCAATACCCTATTATTAAATTTGCATCGTTGGAATGCAACGAAAATTCTTCTTTATTTTTATGAATATCTAAACTGTGTTTTCCAAGTTCAGGTTATGGACCCCTAATAAGGATCTCCAAAAATGTTTCAATGATTTTTTTAGCCCAAATGAGAGGGAAAAAATATTTTTGCTACATCCCAACGATGCAAACTTTGATACCATTTATCTTCATATAATAAACACTCGTCATTATTACTAGATGAATCATGTTCACGTAACAAACTCTAGTATGGTAGTTTTTTAAATGAGATTATTTTGGTTTTTCGAGCTTGTTTTGGACTTGTCGCATCATTTTCATTCCCTCCTCCTCCTCGCAGTCGTTTTATCAATAATGAATGTTAAAAAGATTGTCAATTTGATAATTTCAGTATTGGCAAAAAGTATGTTTTTTTTTTCCACGAAACTAATCTTTTTTTTAATTACTAGTAACTTTTAGTAACTAACTTTAGTAACTAGATTGTACTAGTTACTTTTTAGTAACTAGTACAATCAAGTACTTGTAGATAAAGTGTTTTTCATCTCGCGTCGCCTATGCGTAAGTGCACAGTTTCGCAGTATCACACACGAAAGGCAACAACCTCGAAGGCCGATATTAGCTAGTCCGTGATGCAAGCCTAAGGATTTTCGCCCCCGTGCTTTCCATAAGTGGACATCGTAGTGGTCGATCGTGTTTTTCCGAATTTCCAGTAGCAAAATCGTACGTAAAAAATGATTCCGATAAAAACGATCGGTAGTAACGACAAATGTCAAATGTACCCCTTAAGGGAAAATAAAATTGCCCCTTAAGGGGTACACAAAATTAAGTAAATACAATAAAGGTGTCAAACACCCCTTAAGGGGCACATAATTAAGTGAATACAATAAAGGGGTCAAATTTACCCCTTAGGGGGCTATACTTCGAAGCGCCGTACTGAGTCGACAAAGTGAGAATCGACTTTACCAGCAATTGAATGTCAATTCTATGATGGAATAGAGTTGAAAAATTGAAAAAATTATTGGTTTTTTTTTTCATCTCGTCATAGTAGAATAGCCCCTTAAATTTCAGTCAAAATACGCGCAGTCTTAACCGACAATGCATCCAGCGAAAAAATAATTGAAAATCAATGTTTAAAGAGGATAGTCACGAAGCAATTAGGAGGAAAGAACGTAGCGGGATATTTTGGCGTCACGAATGGCTCAAAAGTGCACGAACGTGTATATGCGACGACACACGTTAGACGAGAAAAAAAAACTGAGTTACATATAACGCTTTGTTAACCACTGCTTCCGTGTGTCTTATACTTTGAACACGCCACGAGCATAAACATAGGACAAAAATTGAGGGGTTAGGCTACTGTGAAAATGACGAACGCTCGTTTGCCGCGTGAGGCAACTCAAATTGAAGAGGAAGGTCCAGCACGTGGTGCTGGAATCGCAGATTGAAGGTAAACTTATGATTGTAACGATAGAACTGCTAGTAAAACTTTAGACGCGTTTTTCTCGAAACTATGTTTTTCAAAACGGTGTACACGATTTTTCGACATATGAGGAACCAATTTACTTTAAATTTGGTACGCTTATTCAGTGTAGTAGTAGTTTAGTCTTGACTGACGTTTTTCTTCGTAACATTTATTTTCATCACTTATTGAGGGGGGAGATACTTTTAGGCGAGGAAAAATTTGCTTATATTCATGATTTTTTTATAAAGGAATATTTCTTTATCAGTTTTGAGACTTAGCGTTTGTTTTATTGGCTGTTATATGTTTTTTAAATTAATTTCGGCGACTGGCGTGACGTATAGCTAAAAAACTAATCGACGGATTCTGATGAAATTTGGTATAAATCTTCCTAACCTTATTCTCTAAAACAACGGAGAGAGGGTAGAAAACTGGAGCGCCAAAAAATCTTTTAAGGGATCACAGTGTAAAAATTTCAAAAGATCGACTTTTATTTTCAGTATTCGATAGTTAAATGGTTATGAACACGGACCTGGCATCGCCGATTGATCGTAAGCAGGGTTGCAAATAATGCATTTCTTTTTGTAATGCATTAGCGTTTTCATTACTCATTACTTTACATTATGTAATGAAAAAAATTTCATTACCCATTACATTACGTTCAGTAATGTAATACATTTTCATTTATCATTACATTAAATTTGGTAATGCAAACAATTGCCATTACTCACTACATTGAATTTTGTAATGCAAACAATGTTCATTACTCATTACATTGGAATTTGTAATGTAAACAATTTCCATTACTCATTACATTACATCTTGTAACGTTAATTATTTTCATTACCCATTGCAATGTAATGGGTAATGGATTTTTTTTGCATTACAAAGTCGAATGTAATGAGTACTGGAAATATTTTACATTACAAAATGTAATGTAATGAGCAATGGAATTTCTTTACATTACAAGATATAAGGTAATGAGTAATGGATTTTTTTCACATTGCTAATGCAACGCAATGTAAAAAATCTCCATTACTCATTACAATGTAATGAGGATTATTATTCGTTTCCAATTAGAGGCAGCGGTTTTTGCACTGGGTTGATCTGACCCGATGAGGAACGAATAATAATCCACATTACCTTGTAATGAGTAATGACGATTTTTTACATTACATTAGTAATGTGAACAAATTCCATTACTCGTTACATTAAATTTCGCAATGTAAAAATTTCCATTACTCATTACATTACACTTTGCAATGTCAAAAATGTCCATTACCCATTACAATGTAATGTGTAATGAAATGTGAAAAATAAAATAAAACCCAATTTTCACGATTTTTCCAAATTGGCGGGCGTGATAGCAAAAAAACTAAACGACCTGTTGAATAAAACCAAAGTTTATTCTCT
Source organism: Ophion obscuratus (assembly GCA_964007375.1). NCBI lineage: Eukaryota > Metazoa > Arthropoda > Insecta > Hymenoptera > Ichneumonidae > Ophion > Ophion obscuratus. Next base: position 34,351,831 of record OZ023319.1, on the reverse strand, counting down.
TCAGTAGTAATATCTACTAAGTAAATTTAAAAAGTCGTCGAAAATGTCTTTTTAAATAATTTTTATAGCACTTTAGAGTGTTTTTTTTAAACACATTTTTTTTCAAACCTGTGAAAAGTTAAAATTTCACGACTTTTTTCAGCTTTTTCTTAATTCACCCAGAAGAAAAATACATGATTATTGAAAATGTTATTGGTTTATTTGGTTCAGTCAAGAATTACGAGCTGCATCTTTCCCGCCGATTGGGGACTGCAGTGGCAAGACGCACATGGAATAGGCTGATAAATCAGCAGTCATTTATTGTTTCATGTTGAACATTTTATTAATACATTTCGATATACGTGAAAAGATACCTCACTACTAGGCTCACTTGTTTTTTTCCTTCTAAAAAATTTCTGAGAAAACGCTTTTTTGGACCTTCGAATTCAGGCTCCCCCCTTAAATAAAACTACCGCGACGCTGCGACATGACGTTAAGATATTCATCTCGGGGCAACACATAGCGAAATATTTTTTTTTTTCTGTGACGAACGTAACGAACTGCTTGTATATGCGCTCGTCCCTTCCTGTGCTTGGTAAGAAAGTTTCTCGCCCGTATGGTCCGCACGAGAAAACCGAGCGTGATCGCCGACATTACGAGGAGACTCTCTCAACGACCGGATCGGACTTTTTAAGGCGAAAAAACGTGGGTGAGCTTCATTGATATATATATATATATATATATATATATATATATATATATATATATATATATATATATATATATATATTCGTCTTGAACTTACACAAGTGTACATATCTACAGGGTGTTTGAAATTATAGTGTTGAAATTTCGGGAATGCGTGGGAAATCTATAAGCCGCGGGATAACAACGTCCAATGGAAAACTTTGAATTTTTCTTTCTCTCTGATTGCTAGAAATTACGCTTCACTTATTCACATTCGTTTGGCACGTGATTTCCTACACTTATTCGTTCGCGCTGTCATCCCGGAGGAATATTTTCAAACAAGTATGTGAAAAAATCGATAATGCTGAAAAGAAAGAAAATCCTTTTGCTTGCGTTGTTTTTTTTTTCGTGCCGAATTATTTACGTTACGAATGAAGTGATGTAGCTTGGAAAAGTGAATTTGACAGCTATAATTATATATGTATAAGTACCGGCGACAAGTATGGACACACTTATCACGGCTTTTCGACCGGAAGTAGCCAATAGAACGAAATTTCTAAAATATATCGTACTATATTATACATAATATATATACAACATACAATATAATACAATATACAATAATTATGTTGTACTAAATATTTGTATATATATATATGTACGGGTGGTTCAAAAGAAAAAAAAAATTTTCTCTTCGCGGTACTCAACGGAAAATGTTACTACGTTATGAAAAAGTAATTCATATAAAATTTGAGAGGTTTACAATTTTTGTTGAGGTGGTGCACAAACGACTTTTAATTTTGTTTTCTTCGACTTTTCGTCAATTCCTTTCCCCGCCTATAGACATAATAATATAATTTTTTCAAAACTTGTTATCCTCTGTAGCATTTTCTAAGTTAACATAAACAGGTCGTTTTCATTTCAAGTAGTTTTAAGGGGCCATACCAGTGTGAACGTAGAAAATTTTGGTCATTTTCGGAAATTTTTTGGAAGAAAAATACTCAATTAAATGTTTTGGAAAATTAAGAATATATTTGGCCATATTTGACCCATATTACATAATTTTTTCATAGAAAAATATTGAGGTCCAAGCGATTTATGGGCTGCCTTTGGAGGCGCCAAAAAAAATTCCCGACTGCTGACATGATTCCGGCCGATTGAGCAGCTGAAACCGAAAAAGGAGAAAATGTCGTTAAACTGGAAGGTATTTCCTGTACAATGACGTTGGATTTTCGAAAAAAAAAATCAAAATCTAACAAAATGGCGTAGTTATGAAAAAAGTCTGTTTTCTTGCCTATAAAATGGTCGTTTTTTCAATGCCAAATCGTCAATTTTCATACAATCAAAAATATCCTACGTCATCGTAGAGTAAATATATTCGAGAGTACTCAGTTCAAATTTCAAGTCAATCGGATAGTTGCTCTTTGGGTTACAATGTCAGCAAATTTGAAAAATCTGATTTCGAGAAAAAGACGTTTAAATATTTAACTATCGATTTTTGCAAGATAAAATTATTAGAGATACGGAGATTGAAAATTTTACAGAATATTCTTGACAGTATAAACTGCCGAAAAAGACAAAAAACATCGATTTTTTTAAGTGTCGCACTGGTATAGCCCCTTAATAAAAATAATAACTCCAAACGGTGTTTAAAAATATGTATTCTGGATCACAGTATGCGATTGTTGAAAAACTTACGTAATTACTCCGAAGATCGAGCCGAATAATAATTTCACTTTTTGCAAAACGGATGGGTTTTTCTGTGCTCGCTCACAACTTGCAACAAATATTGTTTTTGGTCTTCGTTTTTCGTAATTAAACCGTTGAAATCTTTCATCAAAGAAAGCTCGCTCAGCTATGTCGTTCACAATTTGCATGTTTTTAAAAGTAATCAAGCACGTATTATAATCCTGATTAAAGTCCTAAAGTGAAGGATTCGAGTCCAAAAAAATTGTTCGAATAAACTTTTTTACATTTTTATTTTCACGTGTACTGTGACGTACCTCAATACAGCAACTACTGGAAACAGTCAAATGAATCGCGAAAATAACTCACGGACAGTTAGAGAAACAAAGGTGCAGTAACTCTCGAATCCGTATGACTTTGTTTTCTTACTCCAAAACAATATATTACTCCAAAAAAACACGCATACTTGTTAGACGTTCAGTGATGTAAACACCGTGTTCTTGTTCATCAAGTGGTTGATATAATTTTCACAACCGCATTACATATATTGATTCTTAATCTGCAAATACGTTTATGGTAAAAAAAATTATTTAAATAAAAATTGTGCATTGTTACAGAAAAAATTAAAGCAAGACTTACATCGGATTACGCAATAACATTTTCTGCATCGAGATAAAAAAATTAACACTCCGATAATCATGAAAAAAAAAACATGAAAAAGGCGTTTGAACACTAGCTAAAAAATTGTTTAGAACCCTCAAATTTTGCAAAATTTTCTTTTTCTTAACATACTTCAATTTTCCGTTGAAAAAAATCGATTTTTTTTAACCACCCTAATATATATACAAATTTCAGCCTGTTTGATCGATCTAATCGAACTTTTTTCCCTCTAGATATTTTTTTTCAAACCTCACAGTTCTCGAATTGTGGTGTGTAAAAAAAATGCGCTGCTTTACGAAAAGCTAAATAGCCTTGAGGAAAAAAACGGAAAAGGAATTTTCAAAGACACATCCTGGCCATCCAAGAATGAAATTCCATCCAGTAAGTAAAAATGTTAGTAGATTTTTTTTAACGGAGCTTGATTTTTGTATTTAAATTTCTTTAAGGAGGTTGGAGCGTTAGCTACAATCCAAAAGCAAATTTGAAAAAAAATATATGTTATTATCTAGACTATCATGAGTGGTTACGAATTTTTTGAATTTTTTTCACTGCAAAACATCAGAGCAAAAAATAGTTTACGGTATGTAATTTTACGTGCGGTTAGATGGGCAAGACGTTCATGTTACAGGTGATGTAATTTTGTTGGCTATTCAGCACCAACATAAACCATTTCTAACAACTGATTAACACAAACTAAACCTTAGTAAACATTTAGGAAATACAACCCCATCCTATCCATAGTGAACCGTATATATTCAATACTGAACCATCAAGGTTTGATGAATGATTACGAATCTTGGCTGGCGAATACTGCGCGAATCGTTGGAATAAATATTTATTCATTTTTCTAATTAAATGTAAAGATTCATTAAACAGTTAACACATGGAAAATTTTAGTTATTACAAATGATTTTTTTTGCATATGTTAGAAATATAAATTGTACAAGTCTCAAGTATCATCAGTGGTATGACTAGTGTGAAGCGATAGGATTACCTTAAACATTCCTTATACATGAGTACATAAAATGTACTCATACCTCGTTGCCGGTAGTGCCGATAAGATAAATGTTCATAGTTTATTCGCATGCAACGTGTATTACGTCTACGCGTAATATACTTTGACTGGTTTGTTCGTCCTTTAACGTAACGCGAGGCTGGGAATTGTGACGGAATTTAATGTGTGTCAAGACCTATGTCAAGGTACCGCTTTTTACGTTCCAATTGTGGCTTCATGAAAAGCGCTCTCATTGGCTCCGTGCGCAACACTAGCGCCGCGTAGCGTTTGCATTTTATCGCCTCTGTCAAACGTTCTGTGATTCCGGTTATAACAATTGCATTTAATTTGTTTGCATGAAATTAATTTGTCTCGAAAAAGACGGCAAAAAGCGTTTTCCTTCAGTCAAGTGAAAAAAGGTGAGGACAATTTTCTTAAAATGTATATTTTTGTTTACTTTGTTGTAGCAGAACTTTAGTGACAGCAAATGTTTCTAGGAAAAAGTTCAGTGACAAAAAATGGTTCTGCCAAAAATTTAGTGGAAAAAATGTGCCTAGGGAATTCGTTGTAAAAAAGAATGTACCTGGGAAAAATTTAGTGACAAAATATGTTCCTACGGAAATTTAACGACAAGAAATGTTCCTAGAGAACTTTGGTAAAAAAATTATGTTCCTAGAGAAATTTAGTGAAAAGTAATGGTCCTAGGGAAATTTAGTGAAAAATAATGTTCCCAGGCAAATTTAGTGAAAATAATGTTCCTAGGGAACTCTAGTGAAACATAATGTTCCTAGGAAAATTTAGTGAAAATAATGTTCCCAGGGAACTTTAGTGGAAATAATGTTCCCAGGGAACTTTAGTGGAAATAATGTGCCTAGGGAATTTGTGTGAAGAAGAATATTCCTAGAACTTTTTGTGAACATGCTAAATATATCGGCACACCGTTGAACCGCATGCGCCTTCGGTCTTTGCGCTCTTTCTCGTACTCTCGCATACTATGGTCGATTACGACGACCAACCGTTCGGTAAATACTGGTTAAAGTGGGACTCGAAAGTTATTGAAAAGAAAAATAAGAAAAAAAAAGAACATTCGAGTCAATGATGAGGCCTACGCTCGGTGGAATTTTCGGGCCAGCTGCGAGCCATACACGACCGGATAGAAAACACCTTCGTATATTACTTTATTGTCAACGTCGTGTTCATGCAACGGAACCGGTTTCGCGCTGCGATTGAAAGAAGCGGCAAGAAAATCCACGAAGACAATGCGGGAGACTCTACGATCTGTGTATTGCGTTTTCAGCTATTTCTCTTTATGCCTGGAATGCGAACGTGACTCTGTTGTCGATGTTCCGTTATTCTACGTGCAGATACATATGTGTGTGGGTGGCTGATTCTCCCGAAATCATCTCTTTGCAGGAAAACGTAATGTACGGAGGAAAATATTAATTTTTGTCATTTAAAAATTGCAATTGACTTCAGTTCTAATCGATATAATGTAATTATATGGATCACACTGATTTTTTAGTTTTGAGAGATTTATTATAATCAAAAAAAATTGTAGGATCACTATGGTCACTATGGTAGGATCACTATGGTAGGACCCGATGGAGCACACTCATTTTTTTAGGTTTGAGAAATTTATTATAATCGAAAGAAATAGTAGGACCAGAGGAATGATGCGAACCTGTTCCTATCAAGTTTTGATTGGTTCATTAATATTATATTCTCCTTTTTTTAATATTGATCCCGTTCTTTTTGTTTCACCATCTCTCTTCCTACAGTATCCTGTTTAAGCCTTCCGTATCTCCGATGTTTAGCTTCTCTTTTCCTCCGGAAACTTTCTTCTTTCGATAGTGGCATGGCAATAATCTAAGAGAATCATTTTTATGTAACCTCGTGCATATCCACACATGCGTGACTCATGCAGACGGGTTTTTATGCACAGCGCGGCATGCTACGTTTTTCTAACCTCAAAATCTAGCAGTGAGTAGGTGTCTAAAAGTTCCACTTTAACAGGTAAAGAGTGACATGTTTTATTGAAAAATGACACAGTTAAGAATGACCATAGGAATGACGCCCTCGCCTGCGACACTGCCTCTTAACACGCAACGTGTGTAGAAAAAAAGCGTAAGCTACAAAAATGATACGACACAATCAGTCTCTTCGGAAAAGCAGATGTAGAAGGCACTGCTGTAGCCGGCATGATAAGCTAGCGCCACCTGTCACATAATATACGAACTGATTTACAACTCTCCGGAGGAATGATTGAGAAAGCGGTTACAAAATTTCGTTATTTATTGCGAGATACTAGTGCTGATTATTTTTTTTTTTTCAGGGAGGAATTAAAAAAATAGCCAAAGGTTTCAAGGAATGTTTTTTTTTCTGATGTTGAATTTATAGTACCTTTTCAGTGTATATGAAGTCTGGATAGTTACATTTAGGAATGATAAGCGTTCTCAAAATACAAAGAATAAAAAGGATAGAGACGATTTTTCTGCCAAATTTGTTTTGTAGGACGATTTCGAAATATTTTAAACTATTGTATTCCAAAAAAAACCTACAAAGTACTCGAATAGCATCTATTGAGAAAAGTCCGGTTAATTGCAAATCATCATTTCGGGAGAATCACCCAAAAATGTGCAATTGAATGACTCCCACACATTGAGGCGGTCGTCCGAAGTGACAGGTCCAAAAAATCGAAAGAAAATTTTGAATAAAAATCTGGTAGTACTTTTTGTTCCCATATGCTTCATTTATGTTCCTGCCTATATGATGATTGGATTAAATCGTATCCTGCCTCGTTAATCTAGGTCGGGTGGAACGCTTTTTTGAATCCGGCGATGACGCGGATGCCGGTAACGTAAAAGATCCGTATATCTTTTCAGGCTCTGATCCGGTTGCTGTATCTGTGCCTAATATGCAAAAAAAAATCTAAAAATTACGAATAAAAAGATTCTGGTAGTATTTTTGGTTTCCATATGCGTTATTTATGATCCTGCCTATACAGGGTGTCTAATTTTGACGAAAACTGAAATTGCATGACATTTAAGGATTTTTAAGGCAACGAATGGGGATTTTTTCATGACTCTTAGTATGACTTTCTGGCGTAGAAGTATACTTAATGACTCTACAGTGCGACCGATTTTCTAAATTTTTATATTTTTATTTTGCTCTTTCAAACAGATGTGTGTTGTATGCCAATAAAAAGTATACGGAATAAACGAAAAGTCACCAAACTGTACAATTCCATATGTAGTAAAAAATGTGAGACAAACATAATTTCAAGATTGCTGTAAAGAAATATATTTTGGGAACATCTAGAAAAATATTACATAAATTTAGGAACTTTGAGTAATATCATCTAGTCGCTTTACACGAATAACAAAGAATACCTAATGTGTTGAGATAACCCATCATTTTCTTTTAGTTCCTTCTATTTTATTTTCTATCCATTCGATATTCGCTTCTCTATCGACAAGTACCACAAAGTTAGTTCATATTGAATATAGACTCAACGATAATTTAGTAGGGTATAATAATTCAGGTAGACTGGTAATTTTTCATGACAGTTCATGACTTTTTCAGGGTCGAGTGTAATTTCATGACATTTAAGATTCTTCATGACTTTTCAGGTCGGTAAGCACCCTGCTATATGATAACTGGAATAAAACGTATCCTGCCTCGTTGAAGTTTTTTTAGCTACCCTCGGAATTGCACCTACGTCTTCTAATTCTATAGCTGAGCGCGCTACCTGTTTAGCCATTCCAACACTTGTGTAAACCTTCTTTTTTTCTTTCCATATTTTTATCATTCTAATTCTATTCTGAAGATCGTCAATAATTCTAAAGAATGTCAATAATTTTATTCATGGGGTTGAAGATAGCATCGCTGCAATGCAACAATAATTCTTTTTTCACCCAATTTTCTCTGCCTATTTAGGCTGTGAAAGTAACTCACACATTTTTACATATTCTCATTAGAGTGTTACGACCGAAATTTGCAAAGAAGGCCTCTGATGATTTGGTAAAGAAAATTTTTTATAAGGTGTGCCAATAAAATTTAATTTTATTGATTTGATTCATTACCTTTTTATGATGATAAAAATAAACGAATGAAAAGGGAAGAAAAAAAGCGTTGCATTCCCACGATGCAAACTTCAAATTTATTTTTATTCGTTCTTTGTGTCTTGATTTCATGATGACGGTGTCCGCATGGACATCGTATTACTTTTGTCAGAATCTTCCCGAAATTATGCACGCAGCAACTCAGTTGTTTACTTTGACGGCCCCGAATAAGGTTATCCGGTAGACATGCGGGGCAAATCAGACATACACTTCGAAGTGCATGGCGGATCGGCACCGGATGTCTACTGGATTAGCCAACCTCGGAGCACGGATGGGAAAAGGAAAATCGATCAGGCCTTGGACAGGTAACCTTAACGGAGCCATGTGAGAAACGCGTTGCGGGTCGTCTGATGTTGGCCTGATTAATGCTGTCTTCTTACATCGGTATCTAGGTACTACCCTTCTGGCAGAAATACGGCGCCGATCAGGCACGAACTTCGGCGCCCTAACAAGGTCCTCGCAAGATGACTTGATTCAGGACTCATCAGTTTGTCTTTATTACACCCGTACTCCGGATTCACTGATCCAGTAAATATCCAGCACAGATCAGGCGGGCGCTTCTACGGTATTCCGGACCGTATCGCCAAACCTGCCTGATCAGTGATCCGGCTACCGGAACAACATTTCCAGTCGGGGTGCACATTGCCGTCATATTGCGCTCATCGGACGTATCACTGAGAAACATGTATATCACCGGTATAGGATGTATCACTGAAAAACACGCATATCGCCGTCATATTGCACTCATGGGATGTATCACTGAAAAAATATCTATATCGCCGTCATGGAATGTATCACTGAGAAACATGCATATCGCCGTCATATTGCGCTCATCGAATGTGTCACTTGGAAACATGCATATCGCCGTCATGGAATGTATCACTGAGAAACATGCATATCGCCGTCATATTGCGCCCATCGAATGTATCACTGAGAAACATGCATATCGCCGCACGGAAAAAAATGATTCGTCAAAATTAATAGTTGGTGTTTATAAATTACTGAGGAAAGATGAACATAATGCAGTTTCACACTGTAAACCAATCATGTTACAGCACTTTTAGGAAAAAATAGTGGATCAGACGTGCTTTTTTACTATTCGAACCGATGGAAATGCAGATTTAAACTGTAAAAAAAATCATTATGATCACCGCGATAAAGTAAACTGTCGAATTTACAAATTAAATATAAGATATCGCGGTACTCAATGCGTAAAATATATGGAGTACCTTTTAAAAAAAGTGAGATTAGACTGGTAATAACTGATTTGACCATAAAATTCTTCAACAAGCCAATGTAAAAAATGAGATTAAATTCTATTGAAATTTGGTATTGTCTTCTGAAAAATGTGGTGAGTTTAAATTAAAAACTGCAGTGTACACCTTGCAAATTGTATCGTAGCTCGGTAATATTCAATACGTACAGATTTAATTTTTACAGAGTCAATTGTCATTTTTTAACAAATCGGGCAAAGCATATTTTGATAACGTGTTATTGAATACTAATACGGATATTTAAATTATTAGTGTGATACATGAAAAAATGTCAAAGCGCTCAGTAGAAGTTACAGCCGACATTACGCGGTACACCGCGTGTACCTCGAATTTTTACAATGTGCACTGTAAACCCGTGACCGCGTCAACTCGGGGGTTAAGGCGTTCAATCCTGCACGCCTAAATCAACAAAGAAAAATTCTATCGCGTGGTCACCCTCAGTCTCGACATCTACTCAGTGCTCTTTTGGATCTCGTGGCGTAAAGTTTTGCGCAGTGTCTTTGAGAAACGCCAATTATTTATAATCAATGTGAAAACGGACAGACACACACACAGTGAACAAGGACAAACTGTTAGTAAAGAAAAAGTGCCGTGAAAGATTTGTTGCTGCTTAAAAGAGGATGAAAAAACGAAGTGAGTATTGTATTTGTATTTTTTTACCTCGCTTTCACGTGTAATGATGCTTGATGTACATAAAGCTATTCACTATCTGCATTATTTGCTATTTCACAGTGTAAAAATTTGTCAATGAAGTCGTTCATTTTATAACATTTTTAAATGTAAAAATTTGTGGGTCCGCCCGTTTACTTTTAACAATTTCACATAGTAAAAATTCGCAAGTCGGTCCATCTACTGTTTACAGTTTCACATTGTAAAAATTCGTGAGTCGGTCCATCTACTGTTTACAGTTTCACATTGTAAAAATTCGTGAGGCGGTTCATCCACTGTTCACAAGTCCACATTATAAAAAGTCGTGAGTCGGTGCATCTACTGTTCACAGTTTCACACTGCGAACATTTATCGATCGCTTAGCATAAACTCAATAGTCCTACAGTTCTTTGTGTGAAACGTGGCGTGCACGATTTCCATAAAAATTTACAGGATTTTTTTTCCGTGCGTCATATTGCTTGCATGGCATGTCTACTACCAGTGCCAACCCAGTGAATCCACCAACAAAAGTCATTGGATGACTTCCATTTGACGTTAATCTGCGAATATTCATTGTAAAATTCAAATTTGCCGTCTTATGAGTTCATCTTGTAGTCAGCGGATAATGGATTTTGAAACGACAAATTTAAGTCACGATGTTTCTCAAATTCATGATACTGAATGAGCTCATGAAATGTCTTGATCAACGTAAACGAAATTGCGTTCATCTTAAGTACAATTCACGAGAACAATGAATGCTACCATACTGAATACACGCCAAAATGTCTACACATGACTTCAATATGACGTAAAATTTGCGGATATTAATGGCGGACACTTGAGCACAGCGACATGAGTTCGACGTGCTCTAAACGTACGATGCATTTGTAAACGACACATTGAGATCAAAATGTTTTGTACATTCATGATACTAAATGAGTTCACGGCTTTGCATCACGACATGTAGTCAATATGTTGTAAAATTTGCTTTATCAATTGTATGCACGGCGTGATAATCATGACTGCCTATATGAGGTGTTTTAATGGTTCATCAAAAAAAATTCCCCAAAAAAAAAGCTTTAAAAAATAGCAGTCACATGGGATGACCCCGTTAACAAATGAATAGTAATCACATAGCCATACTCAAAGCGTGTTCCGCGGAGCCCTGGGGCTCCGCCCGAAAAGAAAACACCTTCATATCCCCCAATAAATAGAAATAATTTCATTAATTTAGAGTGGAGTTAATACATTGTTATGTAAAGTACCCATTTTTGTATGATTTTCGGCAAGAGTGCGATATCCGGGGCGCCAACATATGACGGTGACTTTAGGGTTATCGAGTCAGAATAAACAAAATATGAAGAGTGGTAAAAGTTGATATTTCGCTTATTTTGCGTTCAAATTAGAATTTTTCGATAGTTATCGAATATGACGATTTTTTCGAATTTGAAAATTTCGAGCAACATCAGGCACGGTAACTTGGAAATGTATAGTTTCAACAGTGTCTTAGAAGCCAAAAATGTATTTTAAATACAGATAAATAGAGAGAGAGAAAAATAGAGAGTAAAGTAGTACTTTTAATCGCTAGGAGTCCTAGGAGGGATTAAAAGGGTACGGTTCATCCCTCTTCGGACTTGTAAGGCTCTCAGTTTATGTAAAATATATCGTTTAGTAATTTGGTGTAGTAATTTTATGGAACAATTCTTATTGTTATAAATAAACAGAGAATATAAATAAATAAAGCATTATAATCTTGGAAGTTATGTTGGAAATCATATAAATACTACGTTTACAAGGGGATAGTACGGCAGTCGGATTTTTGTAATTTTTCGTACTCATGGTACGCGAAGTTTAGAGCTCGAATATTAATATCCCAAAGCAGTTCGACGCCATATTCAGAAATATTCGAGAAAATTAACTTTGAAGTTTTCGAGCGCACTCTTATCCCACAAAGATGCAACGATATTCGAACGGGGCTCGTGGCGTACCCGGTAGCGCTCGAATCTAGTAATCGCGGGGTCGCTGGTTCGAGTCACACTTCGAATTTTTTTTTTTTTTTTTTTTTTTTTTTCATTTTTTTAAATGAAAAAACGCAAGTCATATTTTTAATTATCTCTTGATTATAAACATACATTTTCAAGTATCAATATTTATAACCAACAACATTTTTAGGATGAAAATGAAAAACGTCGGGTAAGGAATTGAATACTTTATTATTCGGTCTGTATTCGTTTGTTTTATACATCGGTTTTATATATCTTCTATTTATATTCCTATTAATCTACAAGGGAGTTTATGTAAATATTATTACTGGATATTCTTACGTCGCCTATTCGCAATTTCAAGCAAGAGATAATCAAAAATAAGACTTGCATTTATCATTGACAATTATAATTACATACATGTGAATTAGCATAGATTTTATGATTTTTATCCCGGGATTATTTATTTATTTTTTTATAAATAATCACCTATTGTTATATATAAATAATATATGATCATATATGAGAAAATATATAATTATGTATAACTATAATGAATTTTGTACATAAATAACTATATATGGATTTTGTCCATATATAAACATATATAGATATATTATATTAATTATATATAATAATATGTGATTATATACAACAAAAATTTATCGGGATATTTAAATGACAGAGGTATGCGAATTTAAAAAAAATGAAAAAAAAAAAAAAAAAAAAAAAAAATTTCGTAGTGAGACTCGAACCAGCGACCCCGCGATTACTAGACTCGAGCGCTACCGGGTACGCCACGAGCCCGGTTCGAATATCGTTGCATCTTTGTGGGATAAGAGCGCGCTCGAAAACTTCAAAGTCAATTTTCTCGAAAATTTCTGAATATGGCGTCGAACTGGTTTGGGATATTAATATTCGAGCTCTGAACTTCACGTACCATGAGTACGAAAAATTACAAAAATCCGACTGCCGTACTGTCCCCTTTTTAGTGGTATTTATATGGTACCACTAAATGAACCCAAACAAAAAAATACTTTTTGAAGCTCGTCCGGCCAATTTCCATTATTTGTGATAAAATAAAGACAACGTACCCATCAGCCAACAATAATAGTTGAATTTTGGCGTATTTCCAATTATCTCTAAAAGCGCTCATAATTCCTTAAGAAAGCCAAAACAGCTAATTTTTTATTCTTGAAATTCTCATTAGTTTGGTTCAGATATCAAGAATCAAAGGTCAAAAATTGGCGCCCGGATATCGTACTATCCCCCGATTTTCATTAAAAAATAAACATGAAACCAGGTTTTGCTTATTTTAGGGCTCCGTGAAGTATTTAGTGTGTCAAAAGGGTTCCGTCGTCAAAAAAGTTTAAGAACAGCTGGCCTAAAGGTGGAAACGATCCGTCCGAGCGTGCAAGAAATAAAAATGCGTCAGAAGAGGAAGAAACGCACGTGTACAGCAGGTTGGAATTGAGAGTTGGAAGAAAAATGATTACCAATGTTAACGAGTTTGACGCCGTCAGCCTCGATAGCCTGGAGTGCCGTGGAGACGTTCTCAAGATGATGATGCTGATTAGCCGGTCGCGGATTCCATCTTGGTAAACGGCGTTGAGTCAGTACTTCAACGAGGGCACACAGACGCGTACCATCGCGAAAATCTTCGGCCAAATCGATTACGGGACCGCCGCCCATGTCACCAGCTTGCTTCAAATGCTCGTTCACCCAATTCCTGAATGTATTCGCTTGGATCTCCACCCAGAGGTCCTCGTGACCCTTTATCGGCATTCCCTTTGCCGCTGTACCTTCTGCGGATCTTGCCACGAGACCCACCAGTTGCTCCGGTCGGAGCTGCTCCGTTGACTGCATCCTGATTTCTAGATTTTGATAGACATTAAGGGGTTACGTAGGTTTGAAAATGTCGAAAAATCCATTTTTTAAAATTTTATTATCTAATAGTACAGCCCGAGTCGAAATTTAGACCCTCCTTTGAATGCTCGAGAACCTATTTCCTTTGTAACGCACAGACCGCCGCCCTCCTTTGACTCCCCTTGAACCTATATGGAGAAATTTGCACCGTTGGCGACCCTCCTTTATCCCTACTGAACCTTCTATTCAACCTCCTGAGCCTCCTTTAGGCCTATGGGCTCGGCTTGCGTGAACCTACACAACCTCGTTTTGGCCTAAAGTCATATCTGTACCCTACAGAACCTCCTTTGAATCCAAAGCAGAAGGAAAATGAAAGATTGGATCCAAAGGAGGTTCTGTAGGGTCAAGCTATATCTGAAAAATAAATTATATGTGTGAATTAAAAATATGATGTTTGATTATTTATTATAAGATTGATTTATTAATTCGAAACATATACATACATTGTCACAACTATAAATTATTTCGTGTAACTTAAAAAAACGTTATATTAAACGTATACTATATATGCACTATAATATAGTACAAATATAGTATACGTTAGTAGTCCAGTAAAGTACGCTGGTACTACATTTGTTTGTGTGTTTTCAAGTTTATTTCATTATTCTAAATAAATGATATATAGTTTATCTGAAAATATTTTTTAATTATAATTATCCCTTCTTTGGAATATCGGTAAACTGCGGATGGGAGAGAAGGGGGAGGGGAGCGGAGGGCAGCATATTGAAGTAGGCTTAAAGGAGGGTTAGTAGGGTCAGAAGAGGCTTAAAGGAGGGCTAGGAGGCTCTGCGAGCCACCGGTGAAAGGAGTCAAAGGAGAGTTAGTAGGGCGAAAGGAGGTTTAAAAGAGGGTCTGTAGGTTTGCGTAAGCATTAAATCAGGCTCACTAGGGTTTAAAGGAGGTTCAGGTGAACCTACTAAACCTCCTTTGAGTGAAAAAGTCCAATTTCTGCCACTTTTGGAGGTTCAGTAGGTTCTGATATACATGTTTTTGAGATTTCCATTTGAACCTCTTGAACCTCCATTGAATGACAAATTGGGATCGAAAGGAGGTTTAAAGGAGGGTCTAAATTTCGACTCGGGAATATGTCTACAATATTCTCCCAAAGTTTCAAGGTCTTGGGCCACAGTAACGGGTATAAAATCATGTGCGAATTGAACAATTTTTTTCGTATGAAAAAGTGATTCACTCAGAAAATTGATTACACATTAATTACACATCTATTTAGTATGAATGTCAAGCTGTTAAAATATATATATTTTTTTTTTCGATGTACAAAATGGTTTAAGGATAAGAGGTCCTTTTGGCTTAAAGTTCCGTTTGGGGTCATTTTGACTCCGGGTGACCGCGAAGGGTTAAGTTCACAAAGATATATTTTTTCCGTTTTCTCAACTTGGAAATGCCTTTAACATGATTTTTTCCGAAGACCTGGAATTTATTTTGCCAAAAAAAATCGGCTCGCAGAGAAAAATTTCAAATATGCTTTTGTAATTTTTTTCTATTACGCGTTCTCAAAATTCATTATTCACTTTTTTTCGTAAACTCACATATATCATAGCATTTGATAATGATAAAAATAAAACTGCCAAGTTCAATGATATTCAAATTTGCCTCGTTGAAATGCACCAAAATTATTGATATTTTTTATCGTCCAACTTTTTTTGCCCTTTTAGAATATGGGGCAAATATCGCTGAAATATTTTTTGAGATCCTTATTAGGGATCCATGATTTAAAACTGCAAAAGAGGAGTTTAGCCAGTAATGGAATAAAGAAAATTAAAAATAAAGAAGGACTTTCGTTGCATTCCAACAATGCAAACTTCGACACCATCGAGTTCAAGTTTACGGCCAATCATAGTTTCAGAATCGCCAGCAGTGTCAAGTATCATGTATACGAAAAATAATTATCTTCAATGTTCAGATAACTGGCCGCATTCATCGGGAACTTGATTGGGAAAATTAACCGGAATATCTGAACGTACGGCTGACTGGAAGAGTGGAGGGCAGACGAGAGGGAAATTTCCAATACGGAGGACCGCGACAATTCCGGATTATAAGCGAGCACGAGTGAAAGTGAACGTGTCTGCACGAGCTGCGTGTATCGCAGCCGATTAGCATACTCGCGTACGCGTGTGTATTTTATATGCTTCTTATAGTGAAAATTTGCAATCTTTGCTCCTCATTGTACTCCCGGTTGTCCGTTTCTCTTGTTCCGATAAGGAATTACGATCGAATCAGTGTGGGGGCAAATATCTTGATTGTGTTGTGCACATTCGATTTATTAAGGGGTCTTCTCACTTTAGACGCTAAAAAGGCTATTTTCATGATTTGTTTGATAGGTTTATATTATAGATATTGATGTAAAAGTTGTTACACTTAAGGCCTTAGGCCACAGTAACGGGTATAAAATCATGTGCAAATTTAACATTTTTTTCGTATGAAAAAGTGATTCACTCATAAAATCAATTACACATCTATTTAGTATGCATATCAGGCTGTTAGAAAAAAAATATATTTTTCTTTTCGATGTACAAAATGGCCGACTACTCGAAACTTCTCGAAACAGCTTTTTTTCCATTTGGCGTGATAAATAACTTCAACAATTTTCACTCGATTTACTTCAAATTTAAAAGTTATGTTCCTAATTGCATTTCGCAGAGAAGTACGTACGGAATTTCTTATTAATCGAAAACTTTTCATTTTATGAGCAGTTTATGAGCAGTTATAACGAAATTTTTCACTGAAAATTCATTTCTTAAGTTCAAATACCTACAACTTTTGAATAAAACAATATTTTTTTTATTCCGACGGTATTTCTCTAGGTATTCTAATGTAGATTGACGAGAATTTTTGTTTATTGTTCTAGGTAAAAAAATTGTGGATGCTAAATGTCACGCCGCGGAGCGACGAAAAAAAATATAACAAAAGAAAACATTGGTAGTTGGCCATTTTGTACAACGAAAAAAAAATTATTTTCTAACAGCTTGATATTCATACTAAATAGACGTGTAATTAATTTTATGAGTGAATCACTTTTTCATACGAATTTTTTTTTTTTAATTCGCACATGATACCCGCTACTGTGGCCTAAGGCCTAATAAATACATTTTCGAAATACATTTAAAACGAAAAATGTATTTATTCAAGACACTATTTATAGACGAAAATGGGAGTTAAAAAATGTTCAAAAAAATTGTAGTTCTGCGCTGTTGATGAAAACTTGAAGATGGCTCATCCGAAACAAAAAAAATCAAACGGTTTTAGATTCACTATTTTAATGGCTATAGCGCATATCATACGATTTTTTAAATATGCAAAAATACCAAAATGGCGGACATTTTTCGAAAAAAACAAAAAAAAACGTTTTTTTTCACCGTTTTTGGCAAAAAAAAGCAGTAAATATCAAAATTTAAAAAATCCTTGATATGCGCTATAGCTATAGTTGTAAACGATATGCGGTTAAAAATTCATAAGGATCGCTTCATTAGTTTCGAAGGTTTTATCAACAAGCCGTCGAAAACGCTGTTTCGAGAAAAACGCGTTTAAAATTTATTTGGGTTATATAAATACATGAAAACGTTTTTTTTATGAATTTCGAAAGTGTATTTATTAAGAGTAACAACTTTTATATCAATATCTATAATATAAACCTATCAAAAAAATTCATAAAAATAGCCTTTTTACCGTCTAATGTGAGAATACCTCTTAAGTGGTTGAGCCACTCTGGAATATTGGAAGACTGCAATAAAAACAATTGGGTTCAAGGAGGTTGGAGCGTTAGGCTCAATTCAAGATGATATATATATATATTATTGCCTAGACTATACTGAGTTTTTACGATTTTTTGCAAATTTTTTTACCACAAAACACCAACCTTCAAAAATAGTTTAATGTATGTAATGTTACGTGTGATTACATTGACAAGACGTTAAATTTTTTGGTTATTTGGCACCAAGAAAAACCATTTCTAATAACGGATTAACGCAAACTAAACCTTTGTAAACATTTAGGAAAAAAATCCCATCTTGCCCCTCGTAAACCATATATATTCAACATTAAACCATCAAGGTTTGATGAAAGATAACGAATCTCTGAATTGTTTAAAATATTCACTGGCGGAGTTTTTTTTCATAATAATAATTGATAATGTTAAACTTTTTTAAGATGGTAGCAATACAAAAGTTTTCCTTAATTACGTAATAAAAATATAAAAATTCATAATTTTGCTCTTTAATTGTAGATTTTATGAAAAATTAGCATCTTCAGAATAAATCTATACCCCGCGTGGATTTTTTTGAGGTTGATAGAAAAAAAAAATTGGTGTACCCGTTATAAGTACAAACTAAGCTCGGACGTGGAGCTGTTTTTTTAAAACTATTTCCAACTATGGAGCTATTTTTTCCCTTAACCTATCGTTTCTCAAGAGGGCAACCTTTGAGTGTTATGCAAAAAAAATGAAAGTTGCAAGAGTTATGATTTCTTTTTTTTACTAAAAAGGGCTTTTTTATGCATTGATCGCTTGCTGATTTTTTCCGCCATTTTTAAATTCGATTAAAATATAATACCGAAAATGCCACATTCTAGAATATTCAAACTGATATCCTCAATTTTTATGAGTCATTCAGAATAATACGGTCAACGCGGCAATCGTTTGAAACATGACTGGGGTCACTGCGACCCCCCCCCCCCCCCCAGTAGCCGGCTATAACAATAGCCAGAACGTAACCGCGAAGGGTTAAACAAATCATGAAAGTCGGCTGTAGGGTATTCGACTGTTGTTCGGAAATTATCTTAAGGGGTCTTCTCACTTTAGACGCTAAAAATAAAAGGCTATTTTCATGAATTTTTTTCCTAGGTTTATATTATAGATATTGATAGAAAAGTTGTTACACTTAATAAATACACTTTCGAAATACATTAAAAAAAAAAATTATGTATTTATGTAACCCAAATAAACTTTAAACGCGTTTTTCTCGAAACAACGTTTTTCGACGGCTTGTTGATAAAATTATCGAAACTACTTCTGAAACTACTCCGATCCTTATGAAATTTTAACCACATATTCTTTACAACTATAGCGATAGCGCATATTAAGGATTTTTTTTTAAATTTCGATATTTACTATTTTATTTGCCAAAAACGGTGAAAAAAAACGTTTTTTTGTTTTTTTCGAAAAATGTTCGCCATTTTGTTATTTTTGCATATATCAAAAATCGTATAATATGCGCTATAGCCATTAACATACTGAATCTAAAACCGTTTGATTTTTTTGTTTCGGATGATCCATCTCTGAGATTTCATCAACGGCACAGACCTACAATTTCTTTAGGACATTTTTTAACTATTATTTTCGTCTATTAATGGTGACTAATAAACTAAATTAGAAAAGAATGTATTCCGAAAATGTATTCATTAAGTATAATAAATTTATATCAATATGTATATTATAACAGTATTTTAAAAATCATGAAAATAGCCTTTTTTAGCGTCTAAAGTGAGAATGGTTAATTATTTTATATTATGTGCAGAATATTTGTTTATCTTCATGAATGTCAGTATTTACAATATAAATCGGCAATCCAATTTAAATATTCAACCAGACCGCCAAAATGCTCCCGTTGTCAGATATGTAGTCACGTGACGCCTGTGACGTCACATACCAGTAAACAAGGTGAAGGACCTATATCGCCACTGACAAAGTTGTCGCACAGCGAATCGTTCTCTCCATTCTTATTAAAAAGTTGATAATATGGTAACTATCATTACGAACAATTATGAATGGACAGAAAAAGCACGGAAACACACTGAGATAAACTAAAATATCGCTCATCCCTCGTCACAGGACTCGTAATGACAATCTGTTTACTGGCATGTGACGTCACTAAAGATCCAACCAATCTCGGAGCGTTTTTATTCACGTTCAAATTGATCTAATTTAAAAAATGAAATAAGGTAAATATCCCAATTATTGAACAGGTCCCAATTATTTAACACTAGCTTGTATTTTTTATTATTTCTTATTCGCCTGCATGCATTTACTTATTTATAAAAATGTCATTATATATGAAGCTATCGAAATATTACCTTACTTGTGCAAAAAAACTTTAATTAATAGAGAAAAAAATTATTTAATCAGCAACGGTGACCCGATTTGACGCCTCGTGGTAACTGCTTATCGTTTTTGCTAAGACGCGCCGCTTCATGCGTAAGGGCATAACAAATTCAAAGACTGTTGCATCTCAAAAAGTAAAGGCGTTTCAGGTTCCTCAGAAAATTTCTTACGAATAACAATTAAACATTTTTTAAAATTAGTTATTTATTAAAAAATACGGTGTTCGATCATTGGGACATAGAAAATGCAGTGTGTCCCAATTATCGAACACTCGAATTCTTCAAGATGGCGTCATTAAAGCCATCAAAACATCGAGACAGTTAACGTGTGACAGATCGTGTGAATCGGATTTATTCAAACAAAAACTGAATAAACTTACCTTTATTCTTTTAATAATAACTCTAAGATCGTCAATGATATTTTTTATTTGTCTTTTCGTGCTATAAACATAAAAAGAAAAGTAAAAAGAGAATATAACCTAAATGTAACCTAAAAATACGAATGTAATGTTCAATATTTTTTACTCTCCGATATTTCAGGGAGCCAAGCCGCGACAAAATCAAACAAAAACAGAACATAAAAACGAGGAAGCTGAAAAGAAAAATAAAGTTCGAGTTGAAAAGCAAAAATAAACCAAATGCGAATGAACCAAAAACCTGTCAAAAGCGACAAAATATAAATTTTTTGTATTTTTACATAATTAGTAAAAGATTATGTAAGTGTTTGATTTTGCTTTTATTTCTTAATATTGTACCCAAAATAATATTTTCAGAACGGAAAAAGAATTCTCGAGAGTGTTCAATAACTGGGACATGCCTGTTCAATATTAGGGACATAGGCACTTCCAGTGTTCAATAATTGGGACATTTGCATGCTTCACATTGTTATTTTTTTTTTTCATTTGAAATCATTTAAAAATAATTCAAAGGATGATTTTTTCGAAAGCAACAATATTAAAGTATCATTTGAACATGGAAGCGATGGTTTTTTCTTGATGTTATATTTATTTCTCACAGAATTCAATCCACCAGATCCTTAGCTCTTCAATAATTGGGACATTTACTTTATACAAAAATAATACATATTTTTTCGATAAAATGATGGACAATAATTTCTGAACACTATATTCTTTTAGGATGACAAGAAAATTAACCATATTTTTAGTATACTCGAATACCCTATTTTTCCACGCCTAAAGGTATCTCCCGCCTCAATAACGAAAGTACGTTATCAACGGAGAAAACGACGATCAGGCTTGTCGAATGGAATATCGATCGAGCTAACAAAAATCCGTAAGGATAAATTGTCGAGTTATTTGTGAGAAATGATCGGAATCAATGGGAATGACGATCGCCGCGCGTGTCTTAGAGCACGGATTATATTAACAGGTGACATCATCACCTGCTAGCGGGACAGAAACATCGGGCGACGCGACGTGAGTCCCATGTGCCACTAGCGAACCATAACACGACGGTTTCACTTATAACCACGCGCACGCGCACACGTACGCACACGCGAGGACAGAGAAGAAAGAACAAGGAGCAAGAAACAAACATACGAGGCGGCCGCCACGAATGTGTTTCTACGCGCGCGGAGTTCAATGTACAATCCGCGGTGTGTGTTTGATCGCTCGAAGGAGTTTCAGTTTTCCATTCGAGAGCCTGCACACGTTAAATTTTTTTCAATTGCAATCCTATACTAATCCGGCAAAACTAAATACACGATCGTTTGAACGAAGAATCACGCATACATGGAGCTGGACCTGAAGTTTGCAACGTTTTTACGCAGCGGTTTTATTTATCGCCTTGAAGTTTGCATCATTGGGACAAAACGAATTGTTTTTTTCTTTCATTGCTAAAATATGTTTTTGGCTGATTTAGGCTATGAAAATCGTTCGCGGGTTTTTATTTCGCCAAGTAATAAAAATAAATTCGACATCACTGATTGTGAGCACCACTGACACCGACGAACACGCCGCGACGCTTTATACAGTAAGATGGGCTTTAGCAGACGACTTTTTAACTTTGATTCGATATTACGCGAAAATGCGACGACGAATCGAAAATCTAATGACATTTTACCAATGAAATGCGATTTTTTCCTATTGACTTTGTTTAGGTCCTTTTTGGATCCGTTTTTATTACAATTTAACCTCAAATTGTCAAAAAAAGCTTTCGAATAATAATAAAAATGGCGGAATAAGAGAAAAAATCGTTGCGTTCCAATAATGCAAACGTCAACGTCATTTTTATTTATTGTTTTTCTCATGTTTTTAATTTTCTGCAATCTCTTGCACATTTCAACTCTAGTTGCTCTAAAAATATCGTAAAATGAATTTTCAATGTTTTCGGCCATTGGGGCCCTTACGAGGGGGATACTTGAAAAAAATTGGACCAGTGAATGGACGAATGCGGATTTACATTTAAAATGAGCAAAGAATATGAATTATCGATAAAAGCTCAAATCACTAAAATTTAGCATAAAAATCACAAGTGTCGTTGAAACCGATTTCTCAGTTTAATATCGAACTGATTTTATTTAATATCGATGATTTTGCAGATCACTGTAAAAGATCTCCAAATCTCATATTTTACAGTGTGCATTTGCTCTACAGGTCCATTCACTGGTAACTTCGTCCATTTACTGACGATTTAGTCATTTCGCTACTTATTTATCAATTTCTCTAATATTATTTATCGAAATTACTAGAAATGTTTTTTCTACTATCTGCATAATACTTTTCTTAGCAATTTGTGATCCCCAAAGGTCTTGGCGCCTCTCGCGGCCTAAGACAGAAGCTCTACTACTATAGTAAACTGTAAAAAAATTGAAAACAACGGACAACATTTGAAAAACGAAAAATTACTTAAAATTCTGCTGTGTGCCAGGGTGCAAGACGTATAATAAAAGTGGTTTGTCGTTCCAAAGCCACCTAATAATAAGGTCTTTTGAAAAAAAAGTTGTTTCTTGGCTCTGAAAATGACTCTCTCTAGGCTATCAAGGCGCGTTTATAGCCACTGCACAAGATTTTTTCTTTCGAAGTTTGTCTCTTCATAAATAATAAATCCAGCAATATTAAAAGACATTTCTGTTATATGCAATTTATAAATATCATTACAGACGTCCGTTGTAAAAATTATGTTCTGAAAAATAGAATCGCTCCTTCTCAAAGCTTGCGAGTGACTCTCATAACCTTAAAAATCTAAATCCAGAGCTGACAGTGCTAAAAAAACGAGCGGAAAATAAATTATTCACCTCAGTAGCATCTTAAAATCTACCATAGAGGTAAATCCAATAGCCAACTCGCAGGAATCAAGAACGGAATAATGGTTTACGTGAGAGGCTATACTTTGACCGGCCATATTGAAATATCGCTGCGACACCTCTAGGACGTGAAAAACGCGAATAGCAATGGAAATATTACTTTTTATATTTTCATTTTACAGTCCATATGAATCCTACACAGTATCGTTATTCGTACAATCACTGGTCGGCCTACGCCTCCATCTTCGACATTCCTAAGCGAATCTTGAACACGCTCGTTACCTCGAATTAAAAGATTCCTACGCCCCCGAAGAATTCGCCGATGAGACGCGCGCGCGATGAACTTCTTTAGTAGAAGAAAACAACAAAACGTGGCACGCGCGCGTTCGCGCGAATCGCTATTGGCCAATTTCCACGTACCCGGTGGAGGAACGTAACGAAAAAAGAAAAGAAGAAAAAGAAAAGATCGACAAAGGCGTCACGGTCTCGCGGAGGACGGAAATTTCGTAACACAGTTTTCACCGGCCCCATATCGTTTTCCCATATATGCGAATCGATCGACTTTCGTCCGGCCTCGCAGTTCGAAGAAAATCATTTTCGATCGTTCAACAGCCGAGCGGAGGGGGGAGGGTACTTTGGAAGACGAACCAAGTTGCAATGTTCAAAAAGTTTTCCAAAAGTTATCCAAAAGGTTAGGAAATGCCTGGACGTTATCTTCAAGTTGACAAAATTGTCCGAAAATAAGTTTTGGACACATGATATAGAGGGAAGTTCCAAACGGACATTTGGTACCTGCTTAGGGGATCTTATTTTTGCACAATTCACGTTCGAATAATTCTTTTAACGGGCTACATCTACCTAGGTGAGTCAACAAATTGTGTTTTCCGAAAATATTCTTATTCGATGGTGTTGCAATTTAGCTAAATTCCCTGGGAACATAATTGAAATATTCCTAAAATTGAATGAGATACTGCTTCTAACAGTCGGCCGGGCGAGCGGTAGCAGCACCGTACTCTAAACTTTAAGGGGTTAAGTGGGTTAGAAAAAATTTTTAAATCCATTTTTTTGGGAGAATATTCTCCCAAAGTTTTAAGTCAATCGGAGTGAAAGTCTAGGGGAGAGAGCTTTTGGGAATCCCTCCGGTTGGGAAAGACCGGCTGGGAGCGACACAGGTATATTGCATTTTTCTCTAAACACTTTTTTTGAAGTCGGTGGACACGATTTGTCAAAAACGAATGCACCGATCTTATTGAAATTTTGCACACTTCTTCAAAACAGCATTGACTAGTGATCGAACGAAGGTTTTCTTTTCGATTACAACTAATTTTACAAGGCTGTACGTAGTGTAAATTGTACCAAAAATTGAACTGTCTTGCATACAACTCTGCCAAAAATTCAAATTTCAATATTTTTAAAAACTCTTCGTTCAATTACGAGCTATACGTATCTACTAACAGAGAAAAATTGGTTTCTTAAGTCACTTTTGAAAAATCGAATTTTTTTTTTCGTCTTTTCTTACAGTTAAACATTTCAACAATCCCAAAATTTCAAGTCAATTAGAGTAAAACTCGCGAAGTTATTGACTATTTAGTCCCGCTCCTCTAACACTATAGCTCCGACTTCTCTAAACTTCAAACGCGTTTATCTCGAAACCACTTTTTCAAAGTCCGTGTTCACTTCCATTTGAAAACTACATGACCGATTTATTTCAAACTTGGTACACACTTTCTACATATAAAATTCCTACCCCCAACGGTTAGTTTGAGATTTATTTACATTGAGGGGGTTTTCGTCCCCCAAAATAGCGGATCTTTTCGTGAACAATAGCACTTTTCACTTTACATGACCACCAAAAATTTTGAAATGAAAAAAAAATTATCAAAGACCATTGGGGGGAGGATTTGATGATACTTTGACTAAATTTTAATGGTACTTCATTTCAGATAATTTCTAGCTGAGATACAGTGAACACCGCAAATCGTGTTTTTCCAAAGGCGTTCTTGGAAAAGCTTTGTCACCGGCTTGTTTGTGGATATTTTCGCGTAATGTTCTTGAAATGACACTTAACAATGTACAAAAGGTTTAAATAAATTTACTCTATCCATATAGATGAAAGAAAAATCGCAAAAGGTGTTTTTTTTACGCTGAAACCCCTACCCTCCCCTTAATTTCAGATAAAGCTATGATGAGTTATCCTGACCACCACGAGGACACTTTTTTTAGGGTCTCTGGAAACCAGGTCCCCCCAGCTGAATTTCCCAAATTGTTGGATGACATTTTTTTTTAAACCTTGTTGATATGTTGCTCTTTTATATGCTTAACAATTTTAATAAAATAATTTATATACCCACGTAACCCCTTAAATGCGTTTTTCTCGAAACACTGTACTCAAAATCGGTGGACATGATATCTCGAGAACCACTTGATGGATCATTTCCAAATTTACAGGAGATACGATAAGAAACATTCAACGGTCGTTGACGATCGCACTTTTTAAAAATCGATCTGCATTTTTTTATAGTTACGTAAAGACGACTACTTTTTTCATATATTTTGTATGCTCGAGGTTCAATTCGTCGCCACTTTGTTAAATTAAATTATTTTTAAAATCGACGATCGTCAACTACTCGTATATATTGTTTACTTGAATAACCCGTCTGGTTTTTCGATTTTGGATGAACCGTTTAAGCCAAAGAGTGTCCACGGCGAAAAGTCGCGAAAAAAATGTCATCATCTGCCGGCGGCCATGTTTTTGTTATTTTTCTCTATTTTTTGGTGATTATTTTACGGGGTTACCCCCACTTGCGATTTTGAAAAAAAAAAACGATTTTTTTTATTGCATTTTTTTGAAGTATAAGTATCTGAGAATATGTCCTGAAAATTTCAAGTCGATCCGAACAAAATTGACTGAGATATGAGCGTTGAAAGAGAAGAATCCGTTGTGTAAACGACCGGAAATTGAAACTAAACGCGTTTTTCTCAAAATGGCATTTCTGAAGTCGGTGTCCAAGATTACTCGAACACTAATGAACCGATCTTCTTGAAATTTTGCAGGCTTATTTAATACATAAAAATGTAGTCTTTAATCGTTCGATTTTTTTTTTCGCAAAAAATGGCCGTTGTATAGCCAAAAAAATGGCCGTTTTTTTTAGTTAAAATCGAACCATTACCTTTGACTGTCCGCCATTTTGTGAAAAATGAATATTTTTTAAAATCCTTCGATCAAACACTAGTTTATACTTATATTTGACTAAATCCATCCGCATTTTTTTCAGATGATCCACTTCGCCGCAATGTTGGTCACCGCAAACCGTGTATATAAAAACATTATTTCATTGACGGCCATTTGCCACTAAACAATGTAATATTTTTCAATAAAAAAATTACTGAAAGTTCTTCAAAATGTGTTCTTTAAGATGGTATATTGATCGATTAAAAAAGTTTTGTAGTTTTCTTTAAAAAAATTATGAAAAAGGCCTTTTTTTGCGCTACAAGTGGGGGTAACGCTTTAAGACTCTCAATATACAGGGTGTCCTGTAATCAATGGATAATCCCGCAACTACAACTGATACGTCAGATCATGTTCTACTATATGGTGGAATTTCAGAAAAGAAGACTTTTCTAGATAAAACAAATAACTAAGACTTTTTCAACCGAGTCGAAAAAGTTATGATTTGTAGAAATGGCATGCGAAAAATCAAAAACAGTTGATTTTTTTCAAAAAATAACATAAAGCCCAAAATCTCGAAAGCCGTGGGATTTTGACTAACAATAAACTGAAATTCCAACATATAGTAGGACATGATCTGACCTATCGACAGTTGCAGGATTATCCATCAACTACGGAACCCCCTTTGTGTACTTTTGTATTTAATAAAATGCGTTCCTTTTTTCAAAAAACCGTTTCGCAGAAAAAAATCGGATGTTGGCCATTTTTTTCGGGCCTATAGGTAGATGTAGCCTCTTAATTCGAAGTGTGAAAATCATAGTTTGAGAATCCTTGCGCCAAGTGTGTACGATACCCGATAGTGCGAGATATCGCGTAATCCTACGCGAGCATCATCAATGGTGCGCACCCCCGCGCACGTAATTACATCACATTGCACAAAATCGCGCACCCACTCACACACAGCACAAAAAAAATACGACGGTATTCAGCATTGAATTATTGCACCGATAAGATCCTCGCTATTTACTTTATACTTATTATCTTCCTTCCGCTTTGGAATGTCGTTGCGCCGACTCGTATTTTCGTACGAATGGCGATACGTTTAAACATCTATGTGTATGAAATATTTACAAAAATCGGCTCGCCGCAACGATCAGGCTTTTGTGCCCGAAAGGCGCGCACTTAAACGGAATTTCAACGCGTATACGCACTAGAATCGCGAATAGGATTCGATGCATCAATTACGAATTCTCAGGATACTCGAATCGGCAGCGCACGAACGCGATCGAAGTAAACGTGATTATTCGACAATGCACTTAGAGATTCAAGCTTCGAGTCTCCGGTTCATTGCAAATTGGGACTTGAAAAAA
This sequence comes from Ophion obscuratus, assembly GCA_964007375.1. NCBI lineage: Eukaryota > Metazoa > Arthropoda > Insecta > Hymenoptera > Ichneumonidae > Ophion > Ophion obscuratus. The sequence continues at coordinate 34,323,959 of OZ023319.1, read as the reverse complement.
CACAGGCCACTACGAAACTACACTATGTGTACGACTATGTGTGTGTGTGTAACATTTAGTATGGGAGTAGCGCCATTTTTGGGTGTACGCGATTAAAAGACTTGCTTTGCACGAACCTAGGAATGCTACTCGCGTGTTCGACCTGCGTGAGCTCACTGCTGACGCGAGTTGTACACACACGGCCAGAGAAAAGGCCCCCACCTCCTTCTTTTTACCTCCGAGAGAAACGACTCTCCTTGGTTGTCGACTTTTTAAAATTACCACCACCACCAGCCACACGTAAACTTTGATGTTATCATCAGGTGGGGGTCGTGAAAGAAGTAGAGTGCGGCGGAGGGGACCAGGGGCAGAGTATCGCGGATGGTTGTGGCAACAGGTCTCGGCATCGGCATTGAATTCCTCAAGTGGGGAGCTGGCGCGCGCCCGGCTCGGTTTTTAGTACTCCCGATTGCCGCTGCTGACAAGCGGACCCAGGTAGCAAACTGTTACTATATGGCATTCTAAAGATATCGCGAAATCGATACGGATAACTTTTTGGTTGTCCAAAAAAAACGCCGTTTTGTATTGCAAAACGTATGACTTATGTCCGCGTAGCAGATAACTTATTTGTGTCCGATAGTTAACTATACGGCAACTTTTAATGGTTAACAAAGTGTCGACAAAAGGTTAACTCTTTTCGGTTGTCGGTACGTTAGCGTAAAGTCATCAAGTCGATATATCTGAAAGATATCTTTTTAGAGGCATAAAAATGCCAAGATACTACTGCCACCTAAAAGTCGTCCAAAAGGCATCCAAATAGGGTTGAAAAAACGACATTTAAACGGCATCGAAGAGTATTATCGAAAGGATATCTATTTATTGGCGATATATATATATATATATATAACAATATCCTATCCATTTCTTTATAAAAATTAACTTATTAATAGTCTAGAATATTTAATATAGCTAAATATTACCCATGTTCAATTATTATATGATAACATTTTTTGTTACTTTCAATACGAACGGGTGTATTTATATACTCGTTCGTATTGCAACAAAAACTTTCATCAACTATACTTACCATATAATAATTAAAAATAGGTAATATTAAGCTATATTAAATATTTTAGACTGTTAACAAGTTAATTTGTATAATAAAGAAATTGATAAGACATTGTTATGTCGTTTTCGCAGTGGGCTGGATCATTATAAATAAACCATCAATCAATTCATTTCAAGTGAAATATAATGTAATATTATAAAAACGGTACAGTCGTTATTGGACTTCTCTCCTGTTACGGTCACGCCTTTTGGTGGTTGCCATGCTCCGAACGACCCTTTGGATAACCTCAAAAGCAGAAGTACGCTTTTAGAATAAAAAGACAGTACATTAAATATATATATGTACTCACAGAGGCGAAAAGAACAATAGGATAAAAAGCATGTATATATATTTCAACACCTTTATTTTTTTCGACTACTTGTATTGTTACACACAATTGTTTGCCTCTGAAATGAAATATGACACGCTACATTCGCACTACGATAAAAGTGATCCCTTGGATGTCATCTTTAGGACAACATTCGGATGACTTTTTACTATTTCCCGCCAATACCAACTATCCTAAAAGATAGCATCCCAGGTAGCAATTTTCAAAAAGTTGTCCAAAAGTCGACTAAAAGGGTGCCAAATGTCCGCCCGGAAGTTATCTTAAAGTCAACAACCATCCAAAAAGATAACTTTTGGACACATGATAACTTATAGGTAACTTTCAAGCGGACATTTGGTACCCATTTGGACAACTAATAGACAACTATTTTCAAATTGCTACCTGGGATATTACCGATATTTGAAAGATGTCATGAAAAAGCCGTCTCATGTAATTCGTCTTTATGATATCCTTTGGACAACGATGAACTAAATACAATAGATAACAGTAGATAGATAACTTTTTGATAACTTGTAAAAGCCACCAATTGAATAATATTTTGGGATGCCTTTTAGACATCCGTTTTCATCGCCGAAAGATATTATAAAAAATATAACTTTACGGCAGCATCATACGGAATGTCATTTGAAAGATGTCGAATAGTTATCTTACGGTCTTAAAGGTAACCTGACAACCGTAACTTATCGACGTCAATTGGACATTTATGTTGCCTGGGGTGTGATGCCTCCAAGTGTCGTTCTCCGTTAGAAAATCGGTAATGTTTGTCAGCGCCGTTGCGACTGAGGAACTGGGTTCTTGATTTTTATCCTATTTTTCGAGAGCAAAGGACGCCTTCATTGGGGTGTCCTTCGCTCTTGAAAGTCTTGGTCGTTTCATCAGAACTCTTCGAGAAGACAGGCCCTTTTTGGGGATCTTTAGTATATAAGATTGCAACATGAACGTTTCATAAAAAACAAAAAAAAATATTCCACGAAAGAACACGAAGCAGATTGCGGTATGGTATATTTAAATAAACTGGTAAGTTTTGTATCAAATAAAAAGATGTATGCTGCTTTCGGAAAAGACGCTCACGGATGGGCAGTATGATTGTCGGAACGAAATCTCGGATAGAGTAAACTCAAGCGAATAATCTCACATTTTCACTAGGTGAAAAGAACCGTAGTAGGATGAGATTGGTGGCGTCATCATCTCACATTAGTTTCTGCTGGAACGCACAAGGTTGATTAAATGGATTGAAGCTTCTCCAAAACCTGAACATCTTGAATCACTGAAGACAGAAGGGCGCTTACAGGTTCTGTGCTTTATTCAAGAGTTCAGCCTAGCTGTCTCAGTCCCGAATATCACTGTTATGCTACAAATCTTTCTTACCGCGGCCATCAGCGTCGCAACTTCCGAAAGAAGTTTCTTCAAGTTGAAATTCATAAGAATTATCTATGGTCAACGATGGGTGAATTCTAGATTGAACAATCTGGCGATTTTGTCCATTGAACGAGAACTGACTGACTCCATTAACTTCGAGAGTGTGATGAACGACTTGGCTAGTCAGAAAGTACGTCAAATAGTTTTGTAAACATTCTTAACTTCATCCTTTTAACATAGTCTATGTCACAAGGCAGATTTTAGTTAATAATAAATTTTCACGCCAGTTCCTGTGTTGAAATTTGTTATGGCATGGTAAAAATAGGGGCACCATTTTCACGGTGCGCCTTAGGCCCCAAGATCCCTTGCTACGCCCTTGGCCAGTACCACCTTAGCAGGTAAGTACGGTACTAGTTACTAGCACGGCGTGGTCCACCCACGGTGGGCATGGTCTTACATATAGGTCTGGAAACGGAGTTTCCACCGAAACACAAGCTAGTACGGATCCATCTTAAAGCCGCAGTTTTGCTCTCACTCATATTTCGCGACAGTTGGTGTTAATAAAGCGAATACAGTCAAGAAAAACATACCGCATTCTGGTGCAGGCCACCAACATCGTTTTCAGCTAACTCAAGCGGAGTCATTGTTCTCCTTTTCTCTTTCATCCCTCCCTAACCTCACTTTATTTCCCGCCATTCTAACACGTGCCTGTCTCACCCGTGGGGCGAGACGTGCCCTTTTCTTCGCAGGCCCGGGGGTCTTTTCCTCCGGACAAAGTGAACGATGAGGACTGAAATGATCGACGACCCAGAGTTTATCGCATCGCAAGTAGAAAATCTGCGTAAATCGTAATTCCCGGACTTCCGTAAGCGTTCGCTCGACCAAACCGAGGACCGTACAGTGATAAAAAACAACAAACCCAGATTCTTGTCATCTACGGACGTAAGCTCAGCCACCCAGCCAAAAGCAAACGGCAAAACGGGTAGAGTACCGGACCGTCTCCTCAAAAACCGTTACAGCACGAACGCTTCCGCTCCTTTCTTCATACTAATCCAACCGAAATCGGTTGAACCAATGACCACTCGCATGAATGCTATCGAGATAGGTAGGATCCTCCTCTGAAAGTACACAGCGGAACAAGTACAAGATATCTACAGCTCCGGCAAACACCAATGTTCGGTCGCCGTGGCAAATGTCCGCACTGCTAACGAAATTCTCACTCTCCCGATCTGGCGGCAGAAAGTCTTAGGGCTTTTATCCCGGACTCTTTCCTCTCCTGCGACGGAATAATAAGAGGTGTCCCTCTCGACATCACAATGGAAGAAATCCTTTTCCATATACGCTCCACCTTTCCGGTATTCGAGGCGCGACGGCAAAATCGAAAATTTACAATAAAGTCCGAAACGAAACTTGTCCCCACTAAGTCGGTTTATCTAAAATTCGACGGTCGTGTTCGCCCGGACTTCGTCTCACTCTACCAGGCTCGCCATCCCGTAGATCCCTGGCACGCTCCCGTCAAAATATGTTTTACGTGTTTCATCTTCAATCACTTTGCCGCGCATTGTAAAAGCTCACCAAAGTGCATCCGCTGTGGAGGCAAAAAGCACGCAAAAGACGAGTTTTGCCCAAACAGGGAAGGCCCTGCCTGCTGCGCCAACTGCAAGGGCAACCACCTTCCAACTAGTAAAACCTGCCCAGCTTTCCTACACGAGAAACAAATAAAAGAAAATCGGTCTTTCAGAAGCTAGACAACTCCTCGCCAATATACACAACGGGGCCAACAGGCACATCTCTCGCGCGCCCTCCCACTTTCCACCGCTATCCGCCCAAACGTGGTCATCACACACTCCCCCAACTCGTTAACAAACTTCATGCCTACTTTCAGTCAAATCGCCCCGAGACCCGCGCCGGACCTCAGTAGCGGAGGACTCCACCACCCTCGCTAGAGACGGACTTTCCACGCCACTACTCGTACTCACTTTAACACAGCGAAGACTCTACTTCAATGCCGCACCACTCTCGCCAGAACCTCAAAACGACTTCAGCCATCTCTAACTCAATTCTCGCGACGCGAGTCGCAACGGTCGTTCTCCATCCAACACTCAGAGCAAAAAAAACCCTTTACCAGACTCCGACCCAGCAACCCCCTCTCTCATGTTCGTCACCTCACACGGCGGGTCCTCTTCCTGCAGCACAAAACCTCAACAACTTAATCCTAACCATCGTTCATCTATTCTCCCAACAACTTCTCCCGGCGCTACAAACTTTTGACCTATCGGAAAAAACCAATCCCATCACTGAAATCCTCAACTCTCTCCTATTCGTCACCTCAATCGCACAACATGGCTACCACTAGAAACCTAAAAATTCTTCAATGGAACTGTCGTAGTCTTCAGAACAAAAAACGTATTCTGCTAAAGATTGCTCACTCGTTCGACGTAATTATCCTTTGCGCAACGTGGCTCACCCCTACCTGCACCCCCACCCTTAACAATTTCCATATGATCCTTAAAAAAAGAATCAACAGAAGAGGAGGAGGCCTGGCCATTTGCCTAAAACAAGACATTCCCTTCACTGAAGTGCACACAGTTTACCATAGTCCGGCATTTCTCGAAACTCTTACAATCTCAATCTCCACCACTCTGGGCCCCCTTTCAATAGTCGCTCTCTACAAACCTTCCTCAGTCAACATACTGACCAAAGTCTGGCGGAGATTGTTCAACTCTTTAGATTCAACTGGAAACACTCATCGGGGGTGACTTTAACAGCCACCACACCACGTGGGACTGTATGTCGAATTGCTTTTCTGGATCCACCCTAGCCGACACTCTTAATGGACTACAACTTCTCATGTCTTAACGACGGCTCTCCGACACTAAACACTACTAACATTAATAACAACACCACGGCAATTGATTCGACCCTGGTCTCACCGCATCTTCTACCCTTTTGCACCTGGGACATTCAAACAGACTCACTGCTAAGTGATCACTTCCCTATTTCTATTTCTACCCGAGTGACTTTCTCCACGCTAGCTTCCTCCGCACACCGATACCCCCACAATAAAATCAACTGGGAATCATTTCAACAGCAGGGCCCCTTCGTTAACAGACCCATCCCCCTTGTCACAATATGACATCCACTTGCCATCACGGAAGCCATTTCGGAATCCTGTACATCCGCACCATCGCCCAAAACGCGTCTCTTCAAATCGCGCCCTGCCATCTGGTGGAGCCCAGACTGCGAGGATGCTTATAAGTCTCGCAAGCAGGCATGGGCTGCGTTCAAGAGGCTAGGAAACGCCGTCAACCTCATCCACGCGAAAAAAACAAGATGCTGTAACAAAGAAAACGTTCAAAAAGGCAATAAAGGAATCCTGGTTCAATTTTACTATCACGATCAATCTTAAAACTCCGGTTAACAAAATGTGGTCAAAAATAAAAAGCTTCCGAAACCGTAATCTCTCTATCCATCATCTACGCACAGCAACATGGCTGGCAATGAAGAGATGCTCAAACTCATACCCTCAATTTGCCCCCCGCCCCCCCCCCCCCTCGTACTTAATTCCAAACTTGCCCACGAAATTCTTCACCAATCCACTTCTCAACTCGCCTTTCTCTCTCAGCGAACTTCACTCCGCTATCCGGGTCAGCAACTGTAAATCAACCCCAGGTGCCGACAAAATAGATTTCCACCCCGGGAAACAAAGTTCATATCTGAATCATATCTGTAGAATCAGATATGATTAGACGAGAAAAATGGCCATATCTGTTCATGTAGTGTCATGACAGATCATGTATGCTTATATCTGAGCATGTATGATCATATCAGAGCCATTTTGATAATTTTGAGAGCAGACCCGTCCATATCGCAGCAGGTCTGACCAGATCCAATCCCCAGGCAAGATCTGATCTTGTTGGACCAGATCTGATTTCATTGGGCCAGATCTGATCGTGTCAGGCAAATCTAATCTTATTGGACCAGAACTGTCTGTCCGTATAAGAATAAAATACCGTGGATCCCAGTAGACCTGGACATCTATGAACAATAGACCTACCCATATGATAGAATCATAGTTTATCTGAACTATCAGACCAGGTATGACTCCGACTATATCAGAGCAAATCTTACCCTATTGAGACAGATCAAATCTTGTTAATGCGTTCATGAAGATATTAAAATGTTTACATATATAGAGCGGGGTTGTTAACACGTCATCACTTGACGTGTTAATAATTAATAATATTATAGTAACTCACATGATCACATATAATACAGTCAGGTGGGTGCCATATCTGATCGGATATCGTCTCATATCCTCATATATCGTTTCATATATTCAGATGTTTTCATGTGTGAACAACTGAACTGCATATACGATAGGGTATGAGTGTATAAGACTTCGTATATTTTCCAGGTTTGGTATTGTATCTGATGGGATAAAATTTTATATGAACGTGCCTGCTCATATATCACATCATATATGTTTAGATATGGTTTCACGCTGCCAACTCGCCTTGGTACCTGACCAGATAAAAACATATGAGATCTATATAGCAGAGTCTGGTACCGTATTTGATCGGATATGATCTTATACTAACAGATACGTTCACATATCACATTATGTATGTTCAGATACGAATTTACGGTACCAACTCGCCTTGGTTTTTAGCCATATATAACCAGATATGAGTTCATATCTGGTAAGGCCGGATACTGTATTTGATCCGATACGATCTTCTATATGCGTATGCGATGTGGAATATGATCAGACTTAATCATATATGATACTGTAAAATGTCAGATATAAATATATCTGATACATATATGACAATGTCTGAAACATATATGAACATATCCACTCAGCATGAACTTTTTTCCCGGCACATCATAACAAAACTGCCCAAATCAATGCTACTAGACACTGATAACAAAGTCTTTGTAAAGGGTCTCTTCCTCGAATCCTGGCACGAATTCCTAATTTTTTTATTCCTAAATCTTCCCCTGGAAAATACCGCCCAATCTCACTAGCATCCTGCCTTCTTAAACTCATGGAGAGGCTCATTCATACACGCCTAACCCAATAGTTGGAAAGCAATTCGCCTCTCTCCCCATCTCAAAATGGATTCCACAAATCACGATCTTGCTTAGACAATTTCGCCATCTTAACAACCGAAATCTACAGCGCATTTGCGGAACAAAAATGTTGCACCGGCATCTTGCTGGACGTAGCTAGTGTTTTCGACAACGTCGATCCAGACATTCTCTGCCATCACCTTAGGGACTTAGGCCTTCCATGGTCATACTGCAAATTTATTTAAAATCTCACCTCGTCGAGATCAATCTTTTTCAAAATTGCCGACCAAAAGGTAGGCCCCTACTTTGCGTACAAAAGCGTCCCTCAAGGTTGCATTCTCAGCCCTCTACTATATATACTATACACAAACCAAATGCAGCAACACCTTCACCCTCACAGTTCTTGTCTGCAGTTTGCAGACGAAGTGGTGATATTCTCAGGCGACAAAGTTCACAACGAATGCATCGCTTCCATTCAAACAAGTCTTTATAACGTATCATCACTTCTCCACGAAAAAGGCCTTTCCAAATCTAAACTAATCATTTTCTCGAAAAACACTTTTGATCCACTATCACCCACAGTTAGAATCGACCCCTCCATAGTATCAGGTTGCGTACAAACCAAATCTGTAGGACTAACTCTTGACCATTAACTCTTTTGGACACCGCACCTATCTAATCTACTAACCAGATGTAAAAAATTACTAAACATTTTCAAATGCCTTTGAACAACCTGGTGGGGCGCCGACCCCTTAGCCCTCCTCCTAACCTACAAATCTTTCATGCGCTGCCTCATCGAATACGGTTCAAACATAATCCCCATAAAAGACCACACTCTCTTTCCAAAACTCGAAATCATCCAGCGCAGGGCTCTAAGACTTTGCCTCGGACTTTGTAACTCTACTCCCAACAAACCCCCTCTGAGATTCCGCCTGAAATTCCTATGCGACAATTCCTGCTGAGAACATATGCAACCCTAGACCCCCCACTATTCCCTCTCCTGTCAAATTTAATTCTATTACAAAGATCACAGGTACTTTATTCAGACATAAACCAGCTCCCGCCAATACAAGCATATCAGAGATACTCCCACCTCAAGAGACTTATAGAACCGCATCCTTTTCCTCCTATCTATAGAATTACTCCCTCATCTCCCTCTCTAGAGTCTTACATCGACACTCCTCCAGAAGAGCCCTTCAAAAATCCAAAAACCCAAAAGGAGAATTTCTTTCCACCTTTTGATCCTCCAATGCAATCTATTTTTATACAGATGGATCAAAAACGGACTCGGCCAACTATGTGGACTTCGCAGTCTTTTGCCCTATATTACCACTTCCGCTCAAATACCGAATCTCCTCCACGTTAAACAACATAACGAAAGCCTTCATTTTTACTGATTCTCTCTGTTCACTTCAATCTCTCCTCTCACCAACATCAGCGAAGATCTGCTCTCCCATCATCGTGGCACTTTATCTCGCTCTCATCAACGCCATAAAAAAACACTTACGGATCAACCTACCAACAACATAAGCATCAACCTACACGGCAACCGGAGCCAGCCCAAAGCAGAAGAAGAAGAAGGTGTGGAAAGTTGCGGGGTAGGGAATGACTCAGATAATGAAGCAAAGTGGTAGTTCTCTCTTCTGCCACATGAAGTGCTGCTACCTTAGGGTGAGCCAATCAAAATTAGATTCGACCAGTTGTGTATTGGTGCAGATTCTTCGGAACAAAGAATATTTTCACGAGTAATGTGATCGGAAAATGGTTCAGTTTTTTTACTATTCTGATCCTATAGCGAGAATGACAGTTATTTGTAATTAAAAAAAATCCTCAAGCTTGCTCATTGATGGTATCTCAGTGCTGGATTTATACTTTTATTAAGGGGTTTGGGTTAGTTAACGGGTATAAAATCATGTGCGAATTTAACAATTTTTTTTGTATGAGAAAGTAATTCACTCATAAAATTAATTACAAATCTATTTAGCATGAACATCAAGCGGTTAGTAAATGTTTTTCCGATGTACAAAATGGCCGACGACTAATATTTTCTTTTGTTATTTTTTTTTAGGCGCTCCGCGGCGTGACATTTAGCGTCCACAATTTTTTACCTAGAACCAAAAACAAAAATTCTTGTCAATCTACATTAGAATATCTAGAGAAGTGCGTTCGGAATTTTAAAAAATATTGTTTTATTCAAAAGTTGTAGGTATTTGAACATGAATTTGAATTGAACGTGAATTTTCAGTGAAAAATTTCATATAAAACTGCTCATAAAATGAAAAGTTTTCGATTAATCAGAAATTCCCTACGTACTTCTCTGTGAAATGCAATTAGGAACATAGCTTTTAAATTTGAAGTAAAACGAGTGAAAATTTTTGAAGTTATTTGTCACGCCAATTGGAAAAAGCCGTTCGAGAAAAAAGCGTTTAAAGTTTTACATACGCCTCTGGCCGTGCCAGAGGTGGGCTTACGTTATGATGATAAAGCACCGTTTCAGCGGAAAAAAATGGGTTTTTTGAAAATTCTACTGTGGCCTTACCCCTTAAGTATAGGCCACTCAACTCTGTGCCGCCCCTCCTTTCTTTATCACTTATATTTACCTAGGCCTTTTTAGTTACCTCTAAAAACTGCCGGCCCTAGGCAGTTGCTTATACGGCCTATTGCCAAATCCAGGACTGTGGCATCTGTAAACATCAAGCGAGAGCACAAGGCTTTTAGAACAGTAAAATATAATATATTCTAGTGAAATAATATATCCATTTTCGACGCAATTCTTCGTTCTACGGGATTTTAAACACTGAAAACTTTCCACTATCGTTTTTGAAATTTTTCCGACTGTTCAGTACGATGAACGCTTTAGGCATTTTCTGAATTGAATACATCGTTCACTTTTTTCCGAGACTACACGGAATAAGGAAACACGGTTCAAAGGCTTTGTGGAAGTTATTTATAGCTATATATATATCTAACAGACCCCTACGTGACGGCGCTCCTGATGGATAGTTGAGGACCTAAATTTGTGCCTCACTAACGGTGATACTCTCCACCACTCAAAAACGCCATAGTTTCCAGACCTTCCAGAGTAAGCGCGGGTCCGTGGGCCCACCAGAGCAGTATCAAAGCAGTACATTGTTATCTAGGTTCGGCTTAAGGGGAAACATACCTTTAGGCGAAGAAAATATTGCTGATTTTCATATTTTTTTTAAAGGAAAGACTTATTTACTATTTTTAGACTTAGCGTATGTTTTATTACTACTTTTGGCTGTTACATGATATTTTTTTGATTAATCTTTAAAAATGGCGGAGTTATGCCACGATCTTCTAAACGGATTGCGGCGGATGTTGACAGACGGCGTGAAATGGTACGCATTGAAAGAAAAAAAATGGAATTTTCCGAAAAATGACTACATTTTGCAATAAAAATACTTTTTAAAATTTTTTAAAAATTTCAACAACATTTAGGGTGGTGTTTTAGACGATAAGGTTAGAAAGATTTATACCAAGTATCATCAGAACCGCTCGATTAGTTTTTATAGCTATACGTCACGCCAGTTTTGAAAATGCAGTTTAGAAGAACGTTTTGCAAGAATAATAAAAAAAATACCCTGTAACGGCCAAAAGTGGTAACAAAACAAAACACAACAAATACACTTCCGAAATACATTGAAAAAAAATTATTTCGTTAAATCACTATTTATAGACGAAAATGGTATTTAAAAAAAAAGTCCGAAAAAATTGTACGTCTGCGCTGTTGATGAAATCTCGGGGTGGATCATCCGGGACAAAAATATCAAACAGTTTTAGATTCAGTATGTTAATGGCTATACCGCATATCATACGATATTTTATATATGCAAAAATAACAAAATGGCGGACAGTTTTTGAAAAAGCAAAAAAACGTGTTTTTTCACCGTTTTTGGCAAAAAAGTAAATATCAAAATTTAAAAAAATCCTTACGTGCGCTATAGCTATAGTTGTAAAGAATATGTGGTTAGAATTTCATAAGGATCGGTTCAATAGTTTCGAAGATTTAATCAACAAGCCGTCGAAAAACGTTGTTTCGAGAAAAACGGTTTAAAGTTTGTTCGGGTTACATAAATAAATTAAATTTAAAAAAATGTATTTCGAAAGTATTTTTTAAGTGTAACAAGTTTTATATCAATATCTATAAAATAAACCTATTTTAAAAAATCATGAAAATAGCCTTTTAAGCGCCAACAGCGAGAAGACCCCTTAAATTTGAAATTGACCCGATCGATGCGCACTTGTATGCCATAGCTCTCCTATACCTGTCATTATAATGACAATGTTATCATAAATTCATTGAAACCATTAGTTATGCACCTATCGTAGTCATTTTGTATGCTTTGGGTTTCAAAAGTTCGCTAAAATTACCGATGTAGAATCAGCCAACTTCGTGCTGTTCCAGTCAACGTTCCATCTCCGGGGCATGTATATCTATATTCGATCTTTCGACTCTTCGATAATCCCACTGCATTTCCGCCTTACGTATATACAACACCTTTGAGATTAAGAACATGCGCCCGGCGAGATAAAATTTTGCCTACGGAGATTAATTAAACTCTCGCGAAACGCTCATATATTTTACAATATCGGTACGCTACAATTGGCCCGAAGAAAATATTCTCCATTCCTGAACAACCGGAGTGTTGCGTGTGCTTTCTATCTTTAAAAAAGAAAAAGAGGAAAAAAAACGTGTCTGCACCTAACTATGCGAAATCTTATTTCTCGATAATTGTCGAGTCGTTATGAAAGAAACAATTTCCAGATTTAATTCTGTGAGTCCGCAGTACATGCATAAGCGTTAATTTAATCGATGACATAACCTCGAAACCCTTTTAATGCGTTTCGATTTTTTGAAAAAATTCAACCGAAAGTGCAGTGGTCCGTTCTCTTGCAGGATTGAATCGTCGTACTTAACTATCATGTCAACGAACGCCTTGTGCAGACTCTGCGGCAAAAATACCAAAGATTACATCGACATCTTCGACGAGAATGGACTTAAAAAAGATCTCAGCGTAAAGGCATCTTCCTGCTTGAACATAAATGTACGAAAAATAAGTGGATTTGTTTTTCCCCCCTCTCATCGCGAACGTTGTAATTGGTGGATTTACTTTTCAGGTGTATCCAAACGACGTGTTGCCAAAAATTATGTGCGTAACCTGCTGCGCCAGGCTGGACGATTTGTACGAATTTTTGGAGCGGTCGACCAAGGTTCAACTAATTCTGCGCACTCTCTATCAGTCTAGCGGCGTGACATCGGTGGTCAGTGCAGAGCACGACTACGCCATTAAAATTCCCGCTGAGACTCGATTTCCGGTGCCTCAAGCTCTCCTCAAGGAGGAATACGACGTTCCTCTGCCTAATTGCATCGACGATGAGCAAGAGAGAAGTAAACTCGATATCGTGCACCAGAGGGATCTCGAGAACGTCTCCGCGGAGTCTATGTTGCTCGAGGAAGACAACAACGAAGAATTCAACAGCGAAATGGAGCACAATTATTTTCTTCCGTGTCCCGAGTTACAGGAGAATAGAAGCGCCATTAGCCTCGTACAGGAAATGGAACACAATTATTACGTCAGAACGGACCGGAACGCGCGCGATAACGGTAGCATGCAGTCCATGTGCGAAGCCGAAATCGACAATGATTTTCACGAGCCAACTCTGTCGCAGATATTGGAAGGATATTCCTGGCCCTGTACTATCTGTGAGGATCTTACACTTTTTTATTCCTGTTCGGTTGTAATGCTCCTTCGTACGCCCTTGCTTATTCGTACAGAGATATCTCAAGTTTTAAGGGGGAAGACACCGTCGGGCGACGAAAAAATTGCTGATTTTCATTAATGTTTTTTCAAAGAAAATATTTCTTCACTATTTCTGAAACTTAGCGTGTTTTTTTATCAATCTTTGAAAATGGAGGTGTGGCACGTTCTTCCAAGTGGCTTGCGGCGGATATTGTCAGACGGTGTGACACGTAGCATCAATGAGATTAATCTTTTCTCTCGTTCGCTCTTCTTTAAAACTCGGACATGCGATTCGAGCCTTGCACTTTTGGGGTTCCGTACACGTGACAAATTAATTTTTGAATTGTTTTTAGTTTAAATACCGTATATAATACATCATATACAGAAATTCCAAATTCCTAACTAGCTTATTTTTTTAGATAGACACCGTAATAACAATTGTCTAAAACTGACAACCTTGACAGCCCCGCATTTCGTTATTTTTGAAGATAAAGAAGAACAAAAATATATGTTTGTACGCTGCTCAATGAGCTTAAAAAAATGTCACCCCACATGCCAGGGTAAGACTTTTTTGTGCTCCTTTTTATGTATGGGACCATATGAAAAATAATTTTATTGAATTTCAATTCAATATTTGGTTTTGGGTCAATATTTTACACAAAATATGCAAATTTTAGGTCTGTAACTCATTCCATTTACGAGCTAGAGACCCATGACGGACGGACAGACGGCAAAGTGTCATTAATAGGGTTTCGTTTTGCCCTTTGGGTACGGAACCCTAACAACGAAGATTTTTCTTTCATTAACACTCATACGCAAAATATGAACCGAGAAAAAGTTAGAAATGTCGAAAACCGATGAAATGGTATGCTTTGAAACAAACAGATTGAATTTTCCGAAAAATTTTGCTACATTTTGCAATTAAAACAATACTTTTTTTTTTTCAAAAACAATTAAGGTCATGTTTTCGACAATAAGGGTTGAAAGATTTATACCAAATTTCATTAGAATTGATCGATTGTTTACGCCGTCATTTTTGAAGATTAATAAAAAAAATACCTTGTAACAGCCAAAATTAGTAACAAAACGTACCTTAAGTCTATAAAATGATAAAGAAATCTTTGCTTTGAAAAACATGAAAATCTACAAAGAAATTCTCGCCTAAAGGTATTTCACATTGAGGATCACAAATGATCAACTACAAGAATATAATAATACTCGAATTTTATTTACATAACTTGCTTTACAAGTTTTTTTACAAAAAGTTTCCAAATTGTTTATACACATTTTTCTTACAACTACCTTAATTCTATGTTCGACCTCGCATACGCCTTTCCCTCGTACCGTTGCTCTCTTTTTCTCAATTTACTCCTCATCTCCATCGCTTTCAACTCCCTCTTCCTCCTAGTGCATTTTTTTACATACTTCTATTTGTCTGAAATACTGGCATATCCCTATATTTATCTTTCCACTCAACATGTTTATAATTTCCCTCTTTATCGCCACCTTTTCCACTCCTTGCACTCACTCCACAGCTTCCTTTCTCGTTTTCGTAGTTACATGTTTCCATCCTTTTTCACATATTAGCAGGTGCTCCATTGTTTCATTTTCTTTCCCTTCTTTCCATCTTTCCCCCTTTTCGTCTATTCTATCCACTTCCGTTTTTTCTCCTATTATTGTTACTACGTCTCCTACATAAACACTACATAAACAATTTCCGATACTCATTACATTGGATTTTGTAATGTAGAAAATGTCCATTACTCATTACATTATATTTTGTATTATAAAAAATGTCCATTACGCATTACATTGTAATGTAATGTAAAAAGTAATGTAAAGAGTAATGTAAAAAAGTTCCATTACTCATTACATTACATTTTGCAATGTAGAACATTTTCATTGTAAAATGCAGTGTAATGTGCGATGACAAAAAATTTCATTACACATTACATCGTAATGGGTAATGGAATTTTTTTACATTACACAGTGTAATGTAATGAGTAATGGAAATTTTTAACATTACAAACTTTAATTTAATGGTTAATGGAATTTGTTTACATTATAAAATATAAGGTAGTGAGTAATGGAATTTGTTTACATTACTAATGTAATGTAAAAATCTACATTACTCATTACAAGGTAATATGGATTATTATTCATTTTCCTTCGGGTCAGATCGACCCAGTGCAAAAACCGCTGCCCCTAATGGGAAACGAATAATAAACCTTATTACTTTGTAATGAGTAATGGTGATTGTTTACATTGCATTGCATTAGTAATGTGAAAATATTACATTACTCATGACTTAACATTTTGTAATGTAAAAAAATTCCATTGCTCATTACATTACAGTTTTTAATGCAAAGACAATCCATTACTCATTACATTACATTTTGTAATGTAAAATATTTGCATTACTCATTACATTGGACTTTGTAATGTAAACAAATTCCATTACCCATCACATTGGACTTTGTAATGTAAAAAATTTCCATTGCCCATTACATTGTAATGGGCAATGAATATATTTCACATTACAAAATGTAATGTAATGAGTAATGGAAATTTGTTACATTACTGAATGTAATATAATGGGTAATGCATTTTTTTCATTACAAAATGTTCAGTAATGAGTAATGAAAATGCGAATGCATTACAACAAGTAATGCATTATTTGCCACCCTCGTACCTAAACACTCTTCCTCTTATCAAATAAGCCACGCAACTGATCCACTATTTTCTTTCCACATTCTAATGCCTGGAATGTTTGAAAAAAACGAACAATCGCATAAATTAGTGTACTTTTTCAAGCCTTTACGCAGTCATAAGATGAAGCACAAGGGAGCAACATTCGTCCGGTGCAACCGTTGCCAGCGCGAGTCTATCGGCCGGAGAATTTTTATCAGACATAAGCTGCAAAAAGCTCCGACCGGAGATCAGTAAGGATTTCTTATTTTTCGTTGCGAAATATCCCGAATAACGCTTAGTCATGATTTTGTTCCGCATTTGTATGATTAGTATCGTGGTTGATGTGCTCATGAATGTTATGCTTTTGTTATTGAGAGACCAATTAATTACTTATTTTTGGTCTGCTAATAGCGTTTCGTTAAATGGAGGATTTACCGTAGGTGCGAAGATTGTAAAGTAAAGTTTAGCCAAAAAACAGCGCGCCGGGGTCGTACGATTTCCGACATAACGAAAAAATCGTGCAACGGACAACGACGTCGCAATCGTGATAGCGAGCAACGGTTTATCTTCTCTTTACGCAGAAAAACGTGAGTTGGAAACTTATGAAAATCCAATCGAACGAATGCTCCGAATAATGACAATTTATGAAGTTGAAGTTTGCATCGTTGGAATGCAACGAAAATCAATTCTTAATTATTGATTTTTGTTGGCTGTGAGAATCACTGAAGCACTTGTATAAGCATCAAAACGAAGAAATCAAAAATAAAATCGTTGCATTCCAACGATGCAAACTTCGTCATGAACATTTATTGTGACGCCTTTTAATCCAAATATCAACTAGAGCGAATTGCTTTTTTCGCAGGTTCTCCACCGCCTATAGAATGGAGCATAAGGGTGAATGTTTATTGGGCTCGATACCCTCGAATCAAGGGGAAAGAAGACATTGTCGTTGTGCGAGTCGTACACGATTTTTCAAGACTGCCAGAATTGTCACGAACAATTTACCGTACAGTTCTGAACTTCGTTAAACTCTCGAGGTGAGCTTCGGAAAAAAAGTACTTACCGTGAGCAGTACTCCGACGATCGGTCAAATTTTGGAGAACAATTATGA
The DNA here is from genome assembly GCA_964007375.1 of Ophion obscuratus. NCBI lineage: Eukaryota > Metazoa > Arthropoda > Insecta > Hymenoptera > Ichneumonidae > Ophion > Ophion obscuratus. Next base: position 34,306,521 of record OZ023319.1, on the reverse strand, counting down.
ACACTTGTGAAATATGAGAGACGGTGTCTCTGAGTGGCTAATTCGGTTTTTATTGACCAGCGGCACTCGTCGCCAAACCCAAATACGAATACCGTTTTTATAGTGAGCTTTTCCTGTGTTTCCGCGTATTAAGGGGTCTTCTCACTTTAGACACTAAAAAAATACCATTTTCACTAATTGTTTTGATAGGCTTATATTATAGATATTGATATAAAAGTTGTTACACTTAATAAATACACTTTCGAAATACGTGAACATTTTTTATTTTATTTATTTAAGTCACTATTTATAGACGAAAGTGGTAGTCAAAAAAATGTCCTAAAAAAATTGTAAGTCTGCGCTGTTGATGAAATCTCGGAGATGGATCATCCGAAAATGAAAAAATTTAACGCTTTTAGATTCAGTATGTTAATGGCGCATATCATACAATTTTTGCTATATGCAAAAAATTACAAAGTGCCGGAAATTTTCCGAAAAAACAAAAAAAACGTGTTTTTTCACCGTTTTTGGCAAAAAAAAGTATCAAAACTAAAAAAAATCCTTGATATGCGCTATAGCTATAGTTGTAAAGAATATTTGGTTAAAATTTCATAAGGACGGGTTCAATAGTTTCGACAATTTTATGAACAAGCCGTCAAAAAACGTTTCGAGAAAAACGCGTTTAAAGTTTGTTTGGATTACATAAAGACATGAAATTTAAAAAAAATGTATTTGGGAAGTGTATTTATTAAGTGCAACAACATTTATGTCAATATATTTTTTATTTGTTAAGTTTAATAACTTTTTTAGAACAACAACGACAAATTTAGAAAGTGTATTTATCAAGTGTAACAACCTTTATATCAGTATAAACCTATCAAAAAAATTCATGAAAATAGCCTTTTTTAGCGTCGAAAGTGAGAAGACCCCTTAAGATTTTACCTCCTCGTGGTACATCCTGGATAGCGCTAAAATAGTCAAAAATGGCATCTAACCTAAAAAGTATGGACGTTATCCAAAAAATCCCTACTAAAGTTGTTAGTTTTCGCCTGACAATTTTTTCTTGTGAAAGTCGTCTTTCCATTTCGAAAAAAACATGTCGACCATCTTAACGTTGCCCTTCTGAATGTTGAAACAAAAAAAATATTTTTCGAGCGTCCCCTCTTGAATCCTAAAAGTTTCACTGTACTCAACACTCGATCGGAGAAGTATTTGTCAAGATAATTTAGGTGCCAGATTAAGGCGGGATATACATTTAGACACGAAAAAAAAGCAATATTGAGGGATTTTTAAAACTAAGATATAATTATTTTACACTTATCAAACTTTAGGTATACTTTAATAGTATATTCAAGTATACAAAACAATTTTTTTTAATTAATTCATCATCAAAATGACGGAGCTGTGGCAGAGTGTTACAGCAAGGTCGCCGCGGGAGTTGCGAATCGGCGTGCAATCTAGCTTCCCGTAGACTTTGATTTGCAAAAAAGTTCAAATATTTTTTCAGTTAAAACATGTATAGTTTCTGCGTGACAGTAATTAAAATGAAGAAAATGCAAATTTAAGACAGGCACGCATTTACAAACAAAAAATCGACATTTCACGCAACATTTCTGTAAAATACGGATTAAAGAAGTATTTTTTTTCCAATTTTTCAAAAACAATTGACGGGCTGTAACGTTTGAAATTTTTCGAATTTCGCTTTGAACCTTTAGGAATATATTCTACATATCGTTCTATCGTTTAAAGAAGAAAAAAAAGAAATCGATTTTTTTGTTATCATTCTAAATGTATATTCCGCCTTAACACGGGACCTCGGTATATACAACGAGTAAGAAAAGTATTTCTACACGTCGTCTTTTTCAAATTATCCTTCGAAAATAATAAAATGCCTTTTGAAGTTTCTGTGTTTATGTTTATGTTAAATATACATGGTGGCTGTTTACAAAAATCTTGGGAAAACAAGGACAAAAAAAAGCCAAATCAACAACAATTTCGTGTGAGATGTACAAATACTTTTTTCACCCACTGTATATAAATTCCAAAATAAATCCTTAACGCATTTTGGCAATGATCGCTACTCGTCCATAATTACCAATAACGTTAACGAGGGCACACGATATTTCATACTTCTATCTTGCGTAGGTGGACCTGAAGGATGAAAAAAATTCTTGGCCAGAGTGGCAACGGAATTTTCGTCTATTCGCCCGACTCAAGAAACTGATGCAATTGTGGGACTAGTTCTAATATACCGACGCGCGCATTGTCAGCGCGAATATTGTAGCAATCATCGGACATTTCAATTTGTGAAAACAATTCACCCTCGTTTGAAAACCTTGCCCGAAAAGGTACGATGAATTAAAAATAAACCGAACGAGCGGATAATGAATAAAACTAGACTGCGGACGGATTGAACTGTGAGGTACATCATTTATTTACATGGAAAGGCGCGATCGAAAAATCCTTCATCGTGCCGAAATGACACGTGGTATGGCACGAGTTTGCGGGGCGGCAAGAAATGAAAAAAAATTCAGTCGAAACGAGTCTTGGTCGAAATATTTGTCGCCCCGGTTCACGCTGCTGCGATCAATTTTTCTCGATTTTTTCGTGGTGACATTCGTATCATCGAAAGCCTGAAGTTTCGCAGTGTGACTAGAGACTTCTACTTCGCCAAACCCGGGCTATGACGGGGAAGATTATTGTCTTGAAATTTATCTTTAGCTGACTCGTTTGATCAGCTTTTTTTTATCAGGTGTACAACTTACTTCCGCCGTTTTTTTTTGACGCTTTATTCTTAAAAAGTGATTACCCATTCATGATTCAAAGTACTGTCCGTCGCTAGCTACTACTTTTTCTCATGTTTTTGGAAATTGTCGGATACCATCTCTGGAGAGTACGGCGGGTGGGGTAAGACCTCCCATTTTAGCGTTTCCAAGTATGTCTTGACCGGTCTTGAGACACGTTGCCGAACATGGTCATGCTGGAGGATAACTTTGTCGTGTCTCTCTTGGTACTGTGGCCGTTTCTCCTTCAATGCTCGGCTCAAACGCATCAATTGCGTTCGATACCGAATTTTTCTTGCGTTTGGCACGAGTCTTCATCGAGTAATGCCTCCAATTCGGAATCTTCGAAAATGTTCTCTCTTCCACCGCCATGCCGATCCTCGACGTCAAAATCACCGCTCTTGAAGCGTTGAAACCACTCACGACATGTTCATTCACTAAGAGCAGACTCGCCGTAAGTGCTCGCGGGCGTTCGATGCGCCTCAGCCGCAGATTATTTCAAATAGAAGCAGAAAATCAAAACTTCCCGCAAGGGACGAGAATTTGGCGCGAAAACTGACATTTTCGATGGAGAATAAATTTATGATGCAAATACAAATTTACTAATACGGTGCTGGAGTTGACAGATGTCCAAGCTTACTGTGTGACATTTTTCATCTGCCTATTTCGACCAGCACTTACCGCTGCAGCCATCTATCGAAAAACGGCGGAAGCAAAGTTGTACACCTAATATAATAATTGTTTTAATGACACGATAGACTACTTTAGACGATATACCAGTCGATTCCGGATCATTTATCGATGATCCGGAAATTCGTATGAAAAAAATCAACCTGTGCACACACGCGCGCACGTATACACATGTATATAGTATCTTTATTTCGATAACAGACCTTTAAGGCAGCAAGGTGGGCGTCGCTTGGTAAAATCGCTTTTCTTTCTCCTCCGAACGTCGTATTGACGAAGTAAATTGAATACAGACGCAAATAGAAATTTCTAGTCGTTTTCGTATTTGAAAAACTGTACGAACTATTCGGAATCGTTCCTAATGGCGATTGAAATATTATGCAGTTGGGAAAAACGAATTCGCATTGTTCGTCGTTTCGGCACTTTATCCGCGCGGACACTATTAGATTGGAGACATTTATTTACAAGTTTGACGCAAATACTTTTTTTACACGTTTCTACAAATTTATCCGAATTAATCTGGAATTTTCATTGCTGCCTTCTATCCCTGCATGGCGAAATAGTTCTTACTAATTTGTTCATTTTTCCGGCTTAATGTGGCAATTTCTTCAGCGGTTTTTTTTCACGACGATTTCGCTTTTTCGGTTCGTATAATTTTCGTTTCGCTGTGGCTTTATTCGCGTCGCGTTGCAGGGACAAACGTTCGTTGGCGAGCTTGAAATATTCTTTCGTTCCGTCTCATCCTCTGTACACTTTGTCGTTTCCTCGTGCGCGAGTTACGTCGCAGAAGACGGCCTCTCGTATTTACAAATCACAGCGTACATATCGCCACCCAAACGCGTCGCCAGCCATCGATTTTTCACGATTGCTAACTTGAGACACTCGCACTTGAGTTTGGCGTGTAAATTCGTGTGTAATGTACGACCCATGCCCTCGATCACTACGAGATCAACGTTGTGCTTCACCATCGCCAGGCAGAGGTCCAAATTCAATCGACTGAAAGGTCAAAGAATGTTTTGTTGTTTAGTGTTCATCAAATTATTGATGTAGATACACACATATTGATTTCATCAAATGAATATGTAGATACGTCCAATAAACGCTCAACTCTGACGATTTTGGCAAGTGCGACTCCATAGTTTGCAGCGAAAAAAAATTATTAAAAGTGAGCTGGAATAGGGAACCTTGCTGCCAATTTCTCCCGCTAGAGGGGACGCTTTGGCGCGGCCGTTCTGACACGAGACATTTGGGCGCTGCTGTTCTGGCGCGATGACGTTTAGGCGCTGCTGTTCCAGCGCGAAGACGTTTAGGCGCGGGGACGTTTTGGCGCGAGGACGTTTTAGCGCTGCTGTTCTGGCGCGAGGACGTTTAGGCGCTGCTGTTCCAGCGCGAAGACGTTTAGGCGCGGGGACGTTTTGGCGGGAGGACGTTTTAGCGCTGCTATTCTGGCGTAAGGACGTTTAGGCGTAAGGACGTTTCGGCGCAAGGACGTTTTGGCGCGGGGATGTTTTGGCGCTGCTGTTCTGGCGTGAGGACGTTTTTGCGCGAGAACGTTTAGGCGCAGGGACGTTTGGGCGCAAGGACGTTTAGGCGCAAGAACGTTTGGTCGCGAAAACGTTTAGGCGCAAGGACGTTTTGGCGCTGCTGTTCTGGCGTGAGGACGTTTAGGCACAAGGACGTTTGGGGGCGAGAACGTTTAGGCGCAAGGACGTTTGGGCGCGGGGACGTTTTGGCGCTGCTGTTCTGGCGCGGAGACGTTTTGATGTCAGGGTGTTCCGGCAATAGCGCAAGTTGGTTTAGCACCATGAATCGTGTGTCGATGATAAACCATATGTCATAAGCCTAAGTCTTGAGTTTGTTTGAGGGAACTTTTTAATCAATACAAAATGTATGCAAATTTCAGCCAATTAAAAACAATCATCAAAAAAATCTTTTTTTGTTTGGTTTTGTTTTTTTTTTGTTCGGGCTCGTTGAGGTTTGTTTTTAGGTTTGTTGCTGTAATTTTTGAGTTTTTTTAATTCGTTTTGTTTGGGTTTCCTATTTATACATTTATATTACATTGCTTCTCTGCATAACTACAAATTGTGTGGATGTGTGTATTGTATGTTTTTATCGTTTATTTGAGTTTATTCGGATTTGCTTGTGCGCCAGTACATTCCTGCAAAACCGTCCTCGCGCCAGAACGTCTCGTGCCAAAACGGCCGCGCCAAAAGAAGGTACCCTCTGCCGGCGGCCATGCTTTTGTTGTTTTTCGTATTTTTTTGTAATTTTTTTAAGGCCCTCAATATGTGTACCTTTGTGTAAACAAATGTGTTTCTTGTTCACCAACGGTTACCCATTAAAAAATCGGAATTTGGCCATTTTTTCCGGGCCTCTAAGTAAAATTAGACTTTACTAGAAAATTGAATATGTCCGTGTTCCTACATAGAATATCAATACTAAGTGTCAAAATAGGATCAGTATGGAGATAAGATTTCGAAGAAAATATACAATTTCGCGGCGCCGAATTGGCTGTTATTGTTCAACCGCATCTACGTCTAAAGAAAGTTGCCAGAAAAATTACCTGAGATCCAAGCACGGGCCTGCTTGAGCCGTTTCCATGGGAATCAAGCGTTTTTCCTTCAGGGCACGCTTTATAACGGGACAAATTTTTGCAGCGTCGCGCAGTGTCACCACCAATTCGGGATACGTCACATCGTTCAAAGCTGGCATCGAGTTGGCACACAATATTACCTGCGAAGAATATTACAAAAATATGATTCGAAAAGCCCTGAAATAACTAAAACTCGAATTCGTCCCATCGTTTTCGTGCTACCGGTTCGTATTTGTCGTAAAAATTTCACTCTTACGGCATTGGCGATACGATGTTTTCGTTTTTTTTTTAATTTTAAAAAGCTTTCGCGTTTCTCTTAACGAGCAAGAAGTATTTTTGACAAATAAATTATAATATTATTTTATGAAATTTGGAACACACCTTTGTTAATGTACATATAAATAAATGTCCAAATGATTTCTCAATAATGTTACTAATTACTTAACAATAAAGTTTCTTCAATAACCTTTATTTTTGGGTCATCATAGTAGCCTAACCTCCCAACGGGCATCAATGAAACGCCCGAACTTATGGAATGTTCCTTGATGAAACATTTCAGAAGCACATTTCATTCAGGCCGGCGCCTGAATTAGAAGGTCGGAATAAACGTTTTTTTATCGATTAAATCGATAGATAAATTATCCAAGAATATATTTACAACGTTGCACAGGCCAATTGTAAATATTTTCGAAGATACACGGACAAAAGCAGAGAAGTGATTTGATTTTGATATTTTCTTCTATTGAAAACTTCTAAGTGCGTTTTATCCAGTTTTCATTTTCATGATTTTTCCAAATTGGCGGCCGTTATAGCAATAAAACTAAACGACCTATTGAATCAAATCAAAGTTTATTTTCTTCAGTATGAAAATCTCTTCTAAGTGAATTAAAAAACTCGTTGAAAAAGTCTTTTTAAATATTTTTTATAGCACGTTAAGGAGGTTGGAGCAATTCAGTTGAGTACAATGACGGTTTATTCATTTTTTTTTCAATAAACCTCAAAAAATGCATATGAAGTACAGATTTATTCTGTTTATGCTAATTTTTTTAAATATATAATTAAAGGGCAAAATTATGCATTTTAATATTTTTATTACGTAATGTAGAAAAACTTTTGTGTTACTACCAACTTGAAAAAGTATAACATTATAGATGATAATTATGAAAAAACTACGACAACGAATGTTTTATACAATTCACAATGAAATTTTGAGTAATTTATAATTATGCCTATTCATATTTACGTCGCGAGATTATTGGCCCATGGTTTACGATGGGCAAGATGAGGATTTTTTTTCTAAATGTTTACAAAGGTTCAGTTTGCGTTAATCCGTTGTTAGAAATGGTTTATCTTGGTGCTAAATAACAAAAAAAAATGACATAACGTTTAGTGTGAAAGTCTTGTCCATCTTACCGCACGTTAAATTACGTACATTAAACTATTTTTTATCTCTGGTCTTTGGTGGTGAATAAAGTTAAAAAAATGCGTAAAGACTCAGTATAGTCTAAACAAAAACATGTATTTTTTTAAATTAAATTTAACATTGGATTGTGATTAACGCTCCAACCTCCTTAAAGTGTTTTTTTAACACATTTTTTTTCAAATCTGAGAACAGTTATAATTTTACGGTTTTTTCAGCTTTTTCTTAATTCACCCAGAAGAAAAATATATCGCAATTGAAAATTTTATTGGTTTATTTGGTTCAGTCAAGAATTACGAGTTGCATCTTTCCCGCCGATTGGGGACTGCAGTGGCAAGACGCACATGGAATAGGCAGATAAAGCTGCAGTCATTTATTGTTTCATTTTGACATTTTTGAAAATTACATTTAAAATATACATGAAAAGATACCTCACTGTTTACTGGGCGCACCTGTTTTTCCCTTATAAAAAAATTCCCGAAAAAACGATTTTTTACCTTCTAATTCAGGCTTTAAGGGATTACGGTGTAAAAATTTCAACAAATCGATTTTTCTGTGCATTATCCGATAGTTCAGACGGTTATAAACAGGTTGTTCATATACTTACGTAAACGTAAGTAGACAATTTATATGAAAATTCCGCACTCGAAACTTTAAACGCGGTTTTTCTCGAAATATCATTTTTCAAAACGGTGTACACTCTTAAAAGAAGAGTTTTAAAGCTATCCGCCTCAAATTTTTACACAACATTCTTCACGCCATTCCTTATCTTGCTGTGGAACCGTTTTTTATCTTCATATTTTTTTAAACGAAAAACTGTCACAAACATAGGCTGAATTCGATACTTTTTTTCAAACAGCTGCCATTTTCTCCATTTTTATTTTTAAAAACCTCTAGAGCGAGATAGCGGCGTTTATACAGATTAATATTCTTTTTACGAATTTTGTTTTAGCTAATATTTACAATCACAATCGTGTACATCGTGCGGACTTCTTTTTTCGAAGACATTTTCTACCGTTAAAAAATGTAAAAATAAAAATAAACGTGTGAGCATTTATTTTCTGATCTTCATGATTGCTTTGATATGAAAAATTAGTCTGATTTTTTTACGTCAGAAAGATCAGACGTATTTTAGCCTTCGAAAAAGAAATAGCGATGACCCCTTAAGGGGCATTCAACGCGAGCGAAGCCGCGCGGGGAAATCTAGTAAGTTTATCAAGAAACAAATGTGGAATCAGCAGACTGTAATTTATAACGCAAACTTGAATAATGAGGAAACTGCTTACTTTGGTTCCGCGCTGCAACAAATCTCGTGCAAAGGGTAGAATTCCAAGGACTATATCGACCCCGCTATTATCAACGAAAATAGCAGCGCATCTGTGAGGTGGACCGTTTCGCAATCGGTCTGTCCATTCGTCCAAATTGTCTTCTAACCAAGGTCGGCCTAAACACAATAATCGAGTCCCTCAATCCTCGTGTTACGGTGATAAAAATATGCTTTCGTCCATCAGCAATAATAGGGTATTTTACTCCATGCAAGAAAGATACTAATAATGTATAAATAAGGTATTTTTCGCAATAAGGAATTGAATAATGTTCGTTTTAATTTATAAAAAAAAAACAAAATAAATTATAATTCTTTTTAAAAAACACTTTTTCTATCTGTTCAACGAACATGCGAAGCGGTAGCCGCCATAATGGATTCCGGCGTGACGTCATTGACATAGTAAACGAAGAAAGCGGTAGACGTATTACTCTCTAACATGTGGAAGAAAGCGTCAACAACTATATCGACGCTGCTTATGAAAAGTAGCATGTTTCAGAATTCTTACGAAAACAAGTACGTTTGATATCACCGCGAAAATTAGCATGTTTTCGCTTTCTACACGAAAATCAGCAAGTTTCAGTTTTCGCCACGAAAACTGGCGCCATTTGATATTTAACGCGAAAACTAGTACGTTTCGGCTTTCACCGCGAAAAGAAGCAGATTTCGATATTCACGGCGAAAATTAACATGTTTCAGTAATACTGAAATTGTTTCCGACTTTTTTTCCATGCTTTTTTACGCCTTGCCTCTATTTTTTTACTCCAATTCCTTTGACCGCAATCGGAAATTTACAATTTTTTAGATCTCTCAACATTTTTCAATTGGACTGCAATTAAAATTGCAAGTATACGGGAAATATCCAGTCAACTTTACGTCGATACAATCCACGTTAAATATTATTTTGACCAAAAAGGACGAGAGATGAAAATATAAAAAAAACAAAAACATGGATGATGTTCGAATGTTCCAATTAAAACAGACATCAGATAAAAAATTGTCTCTTGCACCAAGAAAAAAATTATTTGCAGGCCATGCTTGACAGAGGTTTAATTCCAATCGAACATCGGCAAGATTTTTCAAACATATTCGACGATAATCATCTGTAAGGTTACAGTAAATTTGTTGAATGTTATTATCAATAATGATATTATTTTAATAGAATATTTCATTATATTTACAATTTTCATATTATTTTTTTATAAAAATTACTACTGTCGATTTTAATTGTTAATTATTACAAAATGTTAATAAAAGCAACGAGTATAAAATAAAGATGGCATTACGCAAAAAATTGTCATATTTTTAAAAGAATACTAACAGTTTATGTTTCCAGATTTTTACCCGAGCACGAAGGACTTTAAATTCTCACCAAAACTCTTTTTGGTTAGATTGTACGAGCGATGAGATACTCAAGGTTTTAAACTTACTCCTTTTACACTAGTTTTTACAGTGAAAATCACACAAGCTAGTTTCCGTGGCGAAAGCATAATCATGCTAATTTTCGTGAGAACTTTGAATTGTGCTACTTTTCGTAAGCAGCGTCGATATATTCACGTTTTTCATAGTTAATTGCAAATTTTTTAATACTTATCTGTAATTCAAAAAACAACAAATGAGTTTCTTTTTCCAGACTATGACTTTGCATCTCTTCTCGCAAGCTTTAACCAAGTCTTCCTCATATTTATATCAATTGGCATTTTAATCCACAACTTTCCCGCTGCTTTTACACTAGTATTCTCACATTTAAGAACAACACACGCTGAAGAACACACATTTAAGAACAACATACGCATTAAAAATTGGCGCAGCGTCGATGTTCACTATGCAAGTCACGTCACAGACCGAAGCAGCATGGCGGCTAACATTCGCGCACGGAAATTTTGAATGTAAAATTTAAATGTATTTTTATGGCACATATCGATTTCATAAAATAGAAATAATAATTCTAGTAGTTCGTTACCACCAAAGGATCAAATTGAGACGCCGTTCAAAAAAGTGTGCAATGCCCTTTATGTTCTTTTTTTCTTCATTTACCGGGTATTTTTTCCTGTGCCTGTTCAAACTGAAAGTCCGTAGTCTCCATGAGAACAGCGACTTCCTTCGCGCCCCAGTCGAATATGTTGCCAGCAAGAACGCCCATTATGAGCGCTTTAACTTTGTCGGCGCCTTCCAACTCATCGAGCGCGATTAATCGGTCCCTCAAGTGGCTTAAAGCGTCCTCGTTTTCCTTCTTCTTTTGCTATTGAGTTGGAGGTCCAGCGTCAATGTTAAATTGCAAAAAAGCGTATATCCATGGCTCGCAGAAACCCGCGATAAGAGGACTAAATTGTAATACTTCTGCTTACTTGTAGATAAGGGTCGGGAAAATCGAATTCCTTCATACAATGCTCGATCGTGTCCAGTAAGGTGCGAACGGTCAGAGTACCATAAGCGCTACAGCAAGATACCCTTACAAGATTAATACAGCCATTTCCAGACAGCTACAAACGTTGCCTCGTAACTTATGAATACAAGGATTCCTTGGCCATCAGCAATATTTAAGGGCGGAGATTTCTTTAGGCGAGCAAAGAATGTGCCGATTTTCGTGATTTTTTTTTAAGGAAAGATTTCTTCACCATGTTAAAGACTCAGTAATGTTCAAAACTGGCGTGACGTATAGCTGAAAAATTAATCGACCGATTCTGTCGTTTTTGAAAATACAATGCAGTATTTCCTCGTGACAAAATTAGCAATTTTTTTCGGAAAACTCAATCGTGTTTCAAAGCGTACCATTTCATTGATTTTCAACATTTCTCACTTTTTCTCGGTTCATATTCCGCGTATGAGTGTTAACGAAAAAAAATCTACGTCGGTTTTTTTTATCTTGGGCCGTTCACAAGTTAAAGAAAAAAAGTTTTTAAGGGTGCATTTGACCCCTTAAAAGTGGCGTTCTGTTAAAAGCGAGAAAATTCGTATAGAACATTTTGACTCATTGTACTTTCATTGTAACCCACTTTAAGGTAATCCAATCGCTTCACACTAGTCGTACCACTGATCATACTTGAGACTTGTACAATGTGTATTTTTAACATATGCAAAAAAAACAATTTGTGATAACTAAAATGTTCGATGTGTAAACTGTTTAAGGGGAGGTACCTGAGTAAACAGCGAAAAAACAGGTAAACTTCGGGAATTTTTATCTCAAAAACTAATGTTTCGATTGGACCAGGGTTTTTTTTTTTAGAAAGTATGTACATTGAAGTATGTATAGGAATTAAAAAAAAATACATTCGTTGACTGGAAGCGATTAAAACGCGATTATTTCGAAACATAGTTTTCAAAGTCGGTGCGAGATGTATCTCGAAAACGGCTTCTCCGATTTTGTCCAAATTTGGATACAATATTCTTCGATAGTTTTTCTGGTTAGCCACGGAGGATTTTTTTGACGAAATTGCAACCGTTTTAATTTAACATTCGTTTTTCGTTCGCAATTTCCGACGATTTTGGATTGCGTACACATTGCATAAAAAAGCAATGGTTCAATCGAATGAAAAACCTGTATGTGGCCAACGAGAACAGCTATCGAAGAATATTGTATCCAAATTTGGACAAAATCGAATAAGCCGTTATCGAGATACATCTGGCACAGACTTCGAAAATGTTTCGAGATAATCGCGTTTGAATCGCTTTCAGTCAACGAATTTGTCGGAACATGTCGGAAGGTAAGAAGATGAAATTTGGTATAAATTTTCCTAACCTTATCGACTCGAACATGATAAATGTTTGAAAAAAAGTATTTCTTTATTCCAAAATGTAGTTATGTTTTTTTCAAAAAATTCAATCCTTGAATCTTTGAATTATACCATTTAATCGATTTTCAACATTTCTCACTTTTTCGTGGTTCATATTCTACGATGCGTACGAGTATTAACGAGTATTCGACCAAGCGTACGAGTATTAACGAAAGAAAAATCTTCATAAAATATACCGCGAGTCTCAAAAATTGCGAAAAAAATCTTAACTTTTAAAATCATGAAAATCGGCACTTTTTTCCTCGCCTAAAAGTATCTTCCCCCTTAATGCGAGATTCATTCGGTCGTAGAAATAATCCGAGAGCGAAAACTCGACGAGGCCAAACATAAATAAAACTATCGTCACTGCGCGCGATAAAAGACGAGAGCTTATTTGTCTTACAAAGGTTGGAGATGTAGATAATGCAAACGGTTGACGTATTTTTCCTTGAGTTTGCTAGCTCGATCTTTGGCCGTGGGACTCTGCGGTTGACTGTGAATGGCACGAGCTACGAACTTGTCGACGGACTCCTCGAAGCACCGGAGCCAATAATCTCTGTTTAAACAAAACACTCCAATCTCAAAATTTGCATGCTCGCGATACGAGTGGAAATTTATATGGAGCAGCGATCTGATAGCACACGACGACGAAGCGTACGTTTTGCGCGGAATTATAAACTCCGCGTCACTTTATATTTTGAAGAATGATGGGTTGGGAAAAATTGAAATAATTATACTCTTTCGGTGAATATTCTTCGTCGTGATATAATGGAAATTGAACGGCACATGGAAAGAACACATCTCTTTAGGTTGAATATCAAGGTTGAATATCAAGCTGTTGGGAAAATATATATATTTTTTTTCGATTTACAAAATGGCCGACTACTCGAAACTTCACGAAACAGCTTGTTTCCAATTCGCGTGACAACGTCAACAATTTTCACGCGATTTACTTCAAATTTTGAAGTTATTCTCCTAATTGCATTTCGCAGAGAAGTACGTACGGAATTTCTGATGAAACGAAAACGTTTCATTTTATGAGCAATTTGCGAGTAGTTATAACGAAATTTTTCATTGAAAATTCATTACTCAAGTTCAAATACCTACAACTTTTGAATAAAACAATATTTTTTAAATTCTGCACGTACTTCTCTAGGTATTCTAATGTAGATTGACGAGAATTTTTGTTTTATGTTCTAGATAAAAAAAAATGTGGATGCTAAACGTCACGCCGCGAAGCGCCTAAAAAAAAGATAACCAAAGAAAATATTAGTAGTCGGCCATTTTGTACATCGAAAAAAAAAAATTCTTACAACTTGATATTTATACTAAATAGATGTGTAATTGATTTTATGAGGGCATCACTTTGTCATACGAAAAAAATGGTTAAATTGGCACATTATTTTATACCCGTTACTGTGGCCTAAGGACTTAATTATGGTTTTTGTGCATTGACTCAAAAATTCTCCGATTTTTCCAGGTTTTTGACACAGTTTTTGAAAATATTCCAGGGCCATTGGGATCAAATGAAGAACATAATTTTTTTAAAGATCAACATCAATATACGAAAATGCAATAATTCTTTAGGTAAGTGACTTTCCCGAAAAAATATTATCCAATTTCTCCGATAGAATATCGTTTATTGGGTTTTTTTTTGGGTTTTTGAACATTTCAACCCAAAAAAAACCATTATAAGCGTCGAAATGTTCAACAATGCCCTATTTTATCACGTGTTTCAGCGAACTTCAAAACCCCATAACTTTTTATGGAGGAAATTTCAACTTCCCCGACTGAATATCATTTAAAACCCAATAAATGAGAAAATAGCGAAAAAATAATTTTAGCCCCATTTTTCGAAAAAGTCACAGCTAAAGAATTATCGAAAATGTTAAATAATAAAATATTTTTAAAAAACCGAAATGAGAAAAATAATTTAAATATTGTGAAGTAAAAGAAAAATATATTAAAAGCAAATACAAAACCTGCTCTTCATTATAAACAGAAATGTTTAGGTCGGTGCGAATAAATAAAAAGTAAATATAAACACTTATATACAATAATAATTGTGTGGTTGTGTATCGACAAAGCGAATAGAGCTTTTGAGTAAATTAGATTTCAGTTTTTTGAATTTTCAATGTTTGGCACCGACATAACATTTTTTTCTACACAATGAAAAATATATATGTCCATACGAAAATATTTATGTAATATTTATATGTTTATACGAAAATATTTATTTTTGTACTTTTTAGTTTTTTTGAGTCACTTTAATTTTTCGTAATTCTTGCAAAAAGTACATTTTGGAAAAATTCCACAGAATTTTTAAAAATTCCCTGCTTATTCCAGAAGGAGAGAAATTCCCTGAGATTTCCCGATTTTCCTTGTTTCCCATGTGCGTACGAGTTTTGTTTTTGATTAATTTGTTTACCTGGCCTGATTAACTTAATTTATTTCGTTTACCTGGCTTCCTTGTCCTGAGCGAGGTCCGTCGTGTCGGGATTGTATGAGGCGGGATCTTTGAGGAGAGGACAAAAAGTCACGGCGTTCTCAGCTCGGTCGATCTCCAATTGATCGACTTCGATACCAAGGTTCGTTGCGATCGAATCTTTGAATCCCGACGAGCCGGCGTAATTCTCGAGCCAGCTGTACTTGTCCGACTGCTCGGCACCGTACAGAAAAGCTCCGATTGCCCCGAGATATCCCTCGTGTCGAAGAAATAAAGGTTTTACCTTATCCTGCGAAAAAAAAAATTCGGACCGCAATTAAGGAAAAATGTTATGAAATTAGATGAAATTATTGGAATTTTCGATTTTTGGTTTTCGACGGATTTTCGAAATGACTTTTCAAAAATGTTCTCTGAACATTTATATTCGATGTGTTTAAAAGTGTGGGCGTTATGGGCGTTTATAGGTAGGTTCCGATATATTGAGAATGCTCTCAATATATGTACCTTTGTGATAAAAAAAATGCGTTTCTTTTCCCCAACCGTTTTCGAGAAAAAAATTCAGAGTTTGGCCACTTTTCGGGCCTCCAGGTAGATCTAGCCCCTTAAGGTAATCCCATGGCCAGGCTTAAATCCATAGGATTTTTGTAATCTTTTTTTGAGCTTCACTGAATATGTTAATAATCGTGTCTGTAAAATTTCAGGGTCGGTTATCGACCTAATTACAAAGAAAAGAAGATATTCAAATTGCGTGTTTTTGGGAAGGAATTCCGAGACGACATACAAAAAATCAATTTCCGATCGCTACAAAAGTGTATATAATAGTAGAAATCCGTCAGATTGTTAAAAATAATAAGATTTACGTACTTAAGGGGCTATATCAGCGGGAGACTTTTAAAACATCGATTTTTTTGCCTTCTTCGACAGTTTATACTTTCAAGAATATCCTGTAAAAATGTCAAAGCCGTGTCTCTAATAATTTTATTTTGCAAAAATCGATAGTTAAATCTTTAAACGCGTTTTTCTCGAAATGTGATTTTTTAAATTTGCTGACATTGTAACTCGAAGAGCAATTATCCGATTGACTTGAAATTTGAACTGAGTACTTTTAAATATATTTACTCTACAATGACGTAGGATATTTTTGATTGGATCAAAATTGACGATTTGGCATTGAAAAAACGACTATTTTATAAGCAAGAAAACAGACCTTTTTTCATAACTACGCAATTTTGTTAGATTTTGATATTTTTCGAAAATCCTACGTCATTGTACAGGAAATACTTTCGAGTTTAGCGACATTTTTTCCTTTCTCGGTTTCAGCTACTCAATCGGCCGGAATCATGTCAGCAGTGGAGGAACTTTTTTTTTTGCGCCTCCGAAGATAGCACACAAGTCGCTTGGATCTCAATATTTTTCTATGAAAAAATTATGTAATATAGGTTAAATATAGCCAAATATTTTATTAATTTTCCGAAACATTTAATTGAGTACTTTTCTTCCAAAAAAATCCCGAAAATCACCCAAAATTTCAGCGTTCTCCAATGCTCTCCTAAAAAATACGCTTATTGACGTAATTTTTATGTAATATCAAGTTTAATTTGAACTTCCGGTATTTGGAACAACGTTGAAAAGCATGGAGGTTTAACTCGCCTGGTTGAGTAAACAGCGACGAAGATAGAACCAATGTTGCCAAATATCAAACCCAGAAATACTGCGCGAATCGTTGGAATGACTATTTTTTCATTTTTCTAATCAAGTGTGAACATTCATTCAACAGTTTACACATGGAAATTTTTTAGTTATTACAAATTATTTTTTTTGCGTATGTTAAAAATATAAATTCTACAAGTCTCAAGCATGATCAGTGGCATGACTGGTGTGAAACGATAGAATTACCTTAAAAGAAAAAGATTACGTTGCAACTCGTGAATTGTTTTGACAATATTCGTTTATCTACCGCGCGGTTCTTTATTCGGCATTGAAGAAACTGCGTCAACTCACGTTCGACCAATATTTGATGGCGAACGATATGGTGTGCATGGAGAGAGGATGATTCCGCAAGAAATATCCGCCGAAATAAACTTTAGCCATGTTGTGAAGGGAAGCGTAAAGACTTGCGATTTGTCCGATATCGTTGCTTATCGTGAACAACAAACTTCTTGCTATGTCGGCGTCGCAAAAATTCTTCGGACCTGAAAAAAAAACGGCAGTCTCGTATTCCGTCGCGTCCCTCAGCTTCTCCATTTTTTCTAAGTTTAACATACACAAACACGTGTTTTCGTAATTTTCTTTTAAAGAAAAGATTTCTCCACCACTTTTGTTTATTATTTATTTATTGGAAAATGTAGCCATTTTTTCGGAGAATAATTTTTTTTTCAACGTGTGCCATTTCATCGATTTTCAACATTTCTCACTTTTACTTGGTTCATATTCTGCGTATGAGTGTTAACGGAAGAAAAATCTTTGTTCGTTTTTTTTTCAGTTCCATGCCGCCGACGCTACGTGTCACGCCGTCTGAGAATATCCGCCGCAACCCGTTTAGAACATACCTCCGCCACTTTTGAAAATTGATAAAAATTTAAAAAAAAAATACCACGTAACTGCCAAAAGTATTACTACTTTTGGTTGTTACGTGGTATTTTTTAAAATCGTGTTTCCGAATAAAACATACCCTAAGTTTTTAAAAATGATGGAGAAATCTGTCCTTTTGAAAAAATCGTCAAAAACGGCAATTAAAAAAAAAAGTCACCTCCAAAAAAGCGCTCCAGACAACAATAGTGTCTAAAATAAAATATATCTGTGTATATATTTCTTTTACCGGGTATATCATTGGAAGCCATGGCTTTTCCAAAGGAGGATGCTATTATGTCTCCCGACAATCCTTGGGACGAGTAGTCTCCGCCGTATATATCTTTGATAAGCATGTCGACGTTCCGATGATCGCCTCGCTCTGCGAGTTCTAGTAACTCATCGAAACCCTGCGTCACATAAAATTCGCCATATAAGGCACCAAATTTGTTTCATCATGATTTCATCGATTCAAATTGATTTCATCGATTCAAAATGATTTTATCAATTCAAATTGATTTCATCAATTCATATTGATTTCATCAATTCATATTGATTTCATCAATTCAAATGGATTTCATAAGCTCAAATTGATTTCATTGATTCAAATTGAATTCATTGATTCAAATTGATTTCATCGATTCAAATTGATTTCATCAATTCATATTGATTTCATCGATTCACATTGATTTCATCAATTCATATTGGTTTCATAAATTCATATTGATTTCATCACTTCAAATTGATTTCATCGATTCAAGTTGATTTCATCGATCCAAATTGCGTTCAACGATTCATATTGATTTCATCAATTCAAATTGATTTCATCGATTCATATTGATTTCATCAATTCCAATTGATTTAATCGATTCAAATTGATATCATCATCGAGTTCATCAATTTAAATTCATTTCACACGAGTATTTGGGAAGGAGACAATGTCCGGTACCTTTGCTTTCGTAAGCAAAGATCCCAAGCCCCAAAAAGTTCCTCCACCGGTGGCTGTGCCGCCGACTCGTTCGAATTCCTCCTCCGACTCGACTTTCAAAATACTGACGCCACTGCCGATATTGACCAAAAGATAAGGGAATATATTGGGATCTGCCTTTCGAAATTTGTACTCTGGATTGCCGTTTCTCTCGAATTCGAAGGCTTCGCAGGATATATTTTTGAGTATAAAGTTGCAGCCCTTGATCAAACAACAGATCTCGTCTTCCTTGTCAACCCTGAAATTCATTTTAAGTTTTTTGCCTTTGCGTATCCTCTCAATAGCGACGAAAAGACGAAGAAAAGAAGAAACGCCTCGACGAAGAAATCGTACTCACTGCAGTCCCAATTTTCTTTGTATGGATTGCGAATACTTGAACGCCCCGCCGCCCGTCACTTTGATACTCTTACCTTCGAATCTCTCGACGTTCACCAAATTTTCTTTCACAAAATCCAAACAATTTTCAATGTGGCGTGTTTCGAATTTGACGAAATGCAGCCTCTTGCCCTCGTACACTTTGTACGCCCTTTCGCCGCTCGTTTCCGTACCGTCGTTCCCGTACAGAGCTCGGCGATAATTCACAGTCGAGTAATAAGCTATTTTCGTCAACGACAATCCTGCAAAATTCATTTAGACACTGAACATTGAATTTTCCGTCGGACGAGTCGATTAGAGAAGTAAAGAACGACAGAACAGTTCCTAGCATCACCTAGTTTCTTTTTTCTTCCGGAGGACAGAAGGAATATTGTTAAGACGGGATATACATTTGGATGGGAAAAATTAATCAATTTTGAGGGATTCTTTAAGAGGGTAACCCTCTCTGGAAACTTCAAAACAAACGTTTTTTTTAATGTTGTTATAGTGTGAACTTTCAAGAATATCTTAAGACCAACCGGACCCTGAAATTCTAAAAAATTACGAAGTTACACCCATTTTAGTGGAACAGTGTGTGTTGGGTTAAGGATAATTCGAGTGTAACGAAAGCGGAGATCAAATTACAAGACCACTCAAAAGAGGCCTGTATTACCCGCACATTATATAGATTAGGAGTGCAATACAATCCGATGATGAGGAAGGACACTTATATGGTGCCAGAATCGCTGACTAGCGATAAGACGACAATATTTCACAAGATCGTGTAAAATGTGTACCGAAACGTTGAACGCGATTATCTCGAAACTACATATCTTGACACGGCGGTATTGATATCTTGAGTAACTTTTACACTATTGACTTGAATTTGCACAGTTAGCGTTCAAACAGTAGTTATTTTCAGTTTGCAATCGCATTTTTTTTAATTGCATGAACCATTCGTTAATAACAATGACTTCGGCATGCTGTTTTTCAAGAGAAAAATGAGGTTTTCTTTGGAGAAGCTGTAATTCTTCGTATCTTTCGAAATTTCGAAAAGCGAATCGTGAATCCATAGCCAGTTGGATATATTTGAAGAATTCTTTTTTGTTTTCGTTTCAGATTACATTTGAGCCTGGTAGAGATGCAACAGTTTGGGGTCTCACCGCTGGAGGACTGCAACGCCAACTGCAGCACCACGAATACTTTGAAAGATTTTCTTCCGAAAAAATTACATTGTAATTACAAACATGTGTACAACAGGCTGGGAAAAAAATTGATTTATTCCAACCAATGTGTTATTATAAAAAAATTCATCATTCTGACCTTTCAAATTGGGCTTCCAGAAAGGGATAGCCCGTTAAACTAAGAAATAATGGTTCTACATTTATCAAACCATAGATATACTTTAATAGTATATTTAAGTATACAAAACAATTTTTTTAAATTCTTTTATCGTTAAAACAGCTGAGCCGTGGCAGAGTGATTGTTTCAGAAATTTTACAAAGCGTCAAGTTTATGAGTGCAAAGAATATAAAAGAATTGGCGAAAATTGGAAATTTCGAAGCGCTTGAGCAACTACTAAATATTCATTGGCCGTCTAGAGCCTTAGCAGGGTTAATTTAAAAATTATGTAGCGTACAATTCATGGGGGAGAAATGGACGAAAAAAAAATAGATTTTTTCATGAAAAGTTGCATTTTTGGGAGGCTTGATCGACCTCTAAATATTTTATGACCACTCGTAGTTTGCATGACAATTTTTTTTTTCCTAAACAGAAGATGATTGGATGGTGAGAAAGAGAAGCCAAAAATAGAGCTTAAATTTGTGCCACCCTAGTGTGCGGTCTAGTTTTCCAGTTTGAACATGGATAGTTTCTATTTCCAGTGATTCAAATCAAGAAAATACAAATTTGAACAAAATAGCAAGCATTTAAACAAAAAATCAACATTTCTCCCAAAATTTCTGTATCATTTGGATTAAGTTGTTTTTTTTTCTAATTTTTCAAAAACAATTATCGTCAAGTAGAAAGTAGCAATATTATCCACATTTCTACCAACTTTCAACTCACTCGGCTTAAGTTTTTGAATAATCCGGCATGCCAATTTAAAAAATTCAGTTTTACAAAAAACTCGTTCAAAGTTTGCATAGAATTTGAATTAAATTGCGCTATGTACTTGTGGCAACTAATTACTCAAGTAATCTGTTACAAAGTTATTCATTCTAAATTACAGTAATAATTGTAATTATTAGTTAATTTAATTACTTTTTGCCCATTTCTGTGCCCTTCTGCACTCATGCTTTTACCTGCAGCGCAAGTTTCGCATCTGTGCAGTGAGACACAGCGTTGAAGGGGCTGTAACGTTTGAAATTTGTCGAATTTCGCTTTGAAACTGTAGGGAAATATGCTACATACATAGGTTAATTGTTTAAAGAAAAGAAAGAATTCGATTTTTTGATCGTTGTTAATGTATATCCCGCTTTAAAAAGCAACATCAAATTGATGTATTTATTTTTACTGTAAAAACGAAAGAATCATTTTTACGTGCGATATCGAGGCGTAACGGTACGATTTATTTTCATACTAATGCCAATGAGGTCCTTAAACTGATTTAACAGAAATAATGCTTCGTTCGATGTATCGATGTTAACCTACAAAATGCCCATTTGTTTTCTTCCGGAAGAACAGCCGGCGCGTGAACCGCGGCAATGTTTTCATCGTGTTTGTAAACTCGATTCTGCGATGCAAACTCACCTATGTCAATCGCAAATTTTTGTGCGTTTTTCAAATTTGCAAAAACTTCGACCGCTGGCGGTAATTTGATACTTTTCGGTCGAGTCTGTGTGTCATTCGTGTCTGCCATTTTTTTTAACAATATTTACTTGTATTTTTTTTTCGTTCGACGAATTTTGTCACTCTAATTGCAACTCGGTGTGCACGACATATCAGGGTACGAGCTACTCTCGTTCACCGAATGTTCATCAGCAGCTCATGATGTGTCTGTGGAATCAACTGCCGCGGAGGGGTTCTGTGGAGGCGAAAAGAAAAGATAATCGCGGCTTGTCAAAAGCACGGTCTTACATACAGGGCTTGAAACGAAGGTAGTGGGGGAAGGTTCACTTGACGTCCAGTTTTTGGTTCAATTTTCGGCCGCATGGTGCGCATAGGAAAGGGGGGCGTCGTGTGCGAAGCCAGAAAAATCATGTCTCTGACTTGCATACGCGCATGCACCTCAAACAGTAATATCTCGATAAACGGGTTCTTGTTTCTTTTTTTGTAAGAAATATCCATGACACGAAAAGTAAATGAAAGAAGTTTGTATTTGCATGCTAAAATGAACAAATTAATACATACATGCTTAAAAATATAACCAAACCTATATTAAGGGGCTATACCAGTGTGAAGCTTAAAAAAATCGATTTTTTTTTGCTTTTTTCGACAGTTTGCACCACGGTCTAACATACAGGTCTGACAACGGCTGTAGTGGGGGTAGGCACCCTTAGCGGTTCTGTTTTTTATTCCGATTTCTGCCGCTTGGTGCGTGACGGCAAGAGGAAGTAGTGGTGCGACGAAGAGAGAAATAGCTCTTCTGTCCTTTTCCCTTCTGAACGCAACGCATGCGCCGTTTGCCCCTAACTTAATTTACCGTACTGTCGTGTAAACTGCATACTAGACGAAACCAATTAAAAAAATGTGTTGATTAAAAAAAGATGACTACCTCCATCTAAAAAAACTGAAAACTTTTTTAATACATTAATTCGTACCAGCACATATTACGACCATCTACATCCTTCTTTCTCCAATGTCTCACAATACATCGTTCTTCGAAATGTTTTTCGCAAACGTACTGAGACTCTTTCAGTCCCGGAATAGCATCGAGCCATTTTTTGTATCGTACGACGTTTTTGGGCACGCGAAACACGGAGCATTTTTGCTTACAATTTTTGTACCCCGTTTTACAATTGCGAACCGCGCAATCCTTAGCCATTTCGCATTTTTTTCGCAAACACTACCAAAAAAAATTCACACTTATGCGTAAAAACACGATAACAAATGTATCACGGTAAATCGCGTAGAACCTTCTGGTATATGGTCGCAAATAAAGGTTATTTCGACAATCGCGCCACAAAAACATACGTAAACACCTTGTGCCCATTCGCCGGTAATAGGTAAGGGGAAAACTACTTCCCCTTGCTAGTAGCAACGCGTAGCGGCGCCTAGTGAATCGAAAAGTGAAGCCGATAAGCGTGCTTACTCCCACTACGAAAATTTAGCTTGGTTGCAAGACCTGTATGTAAGACCGTGGTTTATACTTTCAAGAATATTATTATCATTTATATCATTTTATCTTGCAAAAATCGATAGTTAAATCTTTAAACGCAATTTTCTCGAAATGAGATTTTTCAAATTTGTTGACATTGTAACCTAAAGAGCAATTATCCGATTGACTGGAAATTTGAACTGACAAGGGGAAAAAAAGGAAATTTCTTTTTTTTTTCATTTTTTTTTAATTCGCATACCTCCGTCATTTAAATATCCCGATAAATTTTTGTAAAATTTTTAAAAAATATCCCGATAAATTTTTGTAAATTTTTGTAAAAACACCTCATTGTACAAACCGATACCGTGATGTACAATAAGGTGTTTCGAAATGACAGGCGTCTGCCTACTTGCATGGTGCAGGTAATTCCACCAAAATGCACTCCATTAGTGCAACCTTGTGACGTGTATTTTTACCGCCAAGTAAACAATTTCATAAAGCGTCTGCAGAACTGCGCCTATCTGATTGAACAAGGACGTGAAATTAATGATAGAGAATATTGAATAAAAATTCATTCTATTGTTCATCATCAGTTGTCTTCTCCGGTCTTCAATAACATGATCAGATATGCGTGGTTTGCTTCGAAACTTTGCGATCAAAGAGACATCTTCATGAACGTGAATGAAGTTTGTTTTCCGATCGATGTATTGAAAAAAAATTGCGAATGTAACAATGCAGCGTTTGTACGGTGTGCGAGATGCCGTGAAAATTACTGTTTTCCTTGTTTTTACGATGGTTATCACTCTGACTCGTGTAACATTACACCCGATGTATAAAACAAACGAATACAGACCGAATAATAAAGTATTCAATTCCTTACCCGACGTTTTTCATTTTCATCCTAAAAATGTTGTTGGTTATAAATATTGATACTTGAAAATGTATGTTTATAATCAAGAGATAATTAAAAATATGACTTGTGTTTTGTCATTAAAAAAAAATGAAAAAAAAAAAAAAAAAAAAAAAATTCGAAGTGAGACTCGAACCAGCGACCCCGCGATTACTAGACTCGAGCGCTACCGGGTACACCACGAGCCCGGTTCGAAAATCGTTGCATCTTTGTGGGATAAGAGTGCGCTCGAAAACTTCAAAGTCAATTTTCTCGAAAATTTCTGAATATGGCGTCGAACTGCTTTGGGATATTAATATTCGAGCTCTGAACTTCGCGTACCATGAGTACGAAAAATTACAAAAATCCGACTGCCGTACTGTCCCCTTGTGAGAACTTTTGAATATATTTACTCTACAATGACGTAGCATATTTTTGATTGGATTAAAATTGACGATTTGGCATTGAAAAAAACGACCATTTTATAGGCAAGAAAACAGACTTTTTCTTCATAACTACGCCATTTTGTTAGATTTTGATATTTTTCGGAAATCATTTTTTCATTTTCTTCTTTTTCCTTTTTCATTTTTTCCTTTTTCGGTTATAGCTACTCAATCAGCCGGAATCATGTCAGCAGTAGAAGAACTTTTTTTTGGCGCCTCCGAAGGCAGCGCATAAGTCGCTTGGAGCTTAATATTTTTCTATTAAAAAATTATGTAATATAGGTTAAATATAGCCAAATATATTCTTAATTTTCCGAAACATTTTATTAAGTACTTTTCTTCCAATACATTCCCGAAAATCACCCAAATTCTCAGCGTTCGCAATGGTATAGCCTCTTAACGACGTGCAATACTCAAAAAACTATGATAAAAGTGGTTAATATTTTTTTTTTTTGTATTGCGATGGTAGTTGAGCTGAATTATGTCGCTGCGCACTCGGAACCCGAAAGTTATGGATTTTCATTGAACTAAATTGTCAGTAATTGTTATTTAGGCATATCCAACGTTGTTTTATACGCGTAACGATTTTCAAATGTTATACGCATATACGCCTATACGACGAAACATTTTATGATCGATTTAGGTTAGTCTCGTGACACCCCCCGATCACAACGAGACATGGTGGCGACGATAAGAAAAAAAAGCTTGTACACCAAGCGGCCCACACACCGCCTATTAAATACGATCGTCGTTTTAGGGTTGTTACGGAGTCAAGTCAACATGTTACCACCGAGCTGAATTTTTTTCTGGTCCTTTATAACCCCTTTGCCGATCATCCTGTGTAATTTGAATACGATCCACAGTACCGTTTATTAGAAACAAAAATCGGCAGCTCGACGTACTTCGTAGGCTAATTACATTACGCTTATGGAAAACTTCCGATCATTTTTCAGTACATTATTAATATCTGCTAAGTGAATGTTACCATGGAGCTGAAAAGATAGATACAGTTCGACTAATTATCGGACTCACCCTTGGTACCGTGAAAATGAATATTCACAGTACCGACGTAAAATTATTAAGGTTTTTGTTAGCGAATTTGTGTGAAAATCAAGCACACAAAATATTAAACTGTGCAATCATGGCAACGTTGCAGACGGCACAAATGCTACCTATCTTATCGGTATTCGGTAATTATGTCCGGGAGCCACAAACTACTCGGTCAGGATAATTAACAACGAATATTATTGGTACTTATTCTCTTAATTAGTAATAATTACTTAATATTCATTTGATAACTATATTCAGAAATGATACATTTCTAGACATTTCTAGACAAAGACAAAATAATGCGGCTTTTTTCATACATACATTTTTTTTTAAATATCGGAAAATAATTAAAATTTTTTATTTCTTCGAGATTATAGACAGCTTTAGTACACACTTTTTTTTCCAGCGGATTTTTTTTACTCGGACCGATATATTTATTTTTGACAGCTTATTGGGCCGATATTGACGTTACGAACGGGGCGCATATGTCTAACTTCGCGACACTTCTGCCAACCTGGGGATTATGATATACCACGATTAACGACGTTGCCAATTCGTTTCGCGGTGATGCAGCGAGAAAATTTCGATTATAGAAAATAATTATCTAAAGTAATGAAAACATTTAATGCAATCACCGAATGTTCAAAAATGCACATTTTTACATATATATGTAGAACCTAACTAAGAACTAAGAATAGAAAAGATAACAGTTGGTAACAATCGGCTCCGTGCATAAGCATAGGGCGCTCCCCTCGTACTTCACCCCCGACGGCGTCGTGATGTTTAGAAATGACCGCTGTTTGATTGTTTTTTGCTCCGGCCATAGGCTATAGGAAGAGTAGAATCGGAACTTTCTGGTGCGAATGATCCACGATATTGTAGGAAATTAGACGTTCCGAGAAAATGGCGCTTCGGTCGTACTGTCCCTGAGCTACACGTGCGTGCATTGTTTTTTTCTTCAATTTTGACAGCTGATGGCCCTAACCTCAACTCCATTGGGATTGGCAAAACATTCTAGTGAAATATCCATTGACCACATCGGAATGTTGCAATTGTGGAAGGAGAAAAAGCTCGCCGCTGCAAATTAGAAAACGCGGCTTTCCAAATGTATCAGTTACCTATCAATTACTTGAATATTTATTTAGAATCAAGACTGCTCATTAAAAATAAGAGAATGCTGAAAAATAAAAATGATGATAACTATTATTGTGATTTTCCGGCTTATAAATACTTTTTCAACAATATTATGCTTTGGAAATTGCCCAATAACAATTTATTTTAAAATTATGTACGTATACGTAAAATTTGTTCGTAAGAAGTTAGCAGCCTGCGGAAAACTCATTATATTTCCATCCCCACTCTCGCAATCCGTGCCGTATTTATATTTACTTTTCTTGAGTATTGGCTCTTTGTGCCGCTCCTCCTATCTTAAGCGGTGAGATGCAGTCAGAATTTTCAAAAAATCGATTTTTTTGAAACATTTTCTTGAAGTATGCTTCGAAAATGTTCCCTGAAAATTTCGAGTCAATCCGATGAATAGTTTCCGGGATATCTCACAATTAGTAAAGGGGCGTCGGGTCCCCATGGCAGGTAGCGGAGGGCAGCTGCAAGCAACCGGTCCCCCCCCCCCCCCCGCTATGATATTCTATAAATAGTCTTGTTCGTAATTGAAAATTTTCGGTTCGAAGACAACAACAAATTGATATTTTGGAAGTTTCCACATCGGCAAAAGTATGAGCCAGGAATTGATGATTTGATGTTAAGCAATTTTTTAATTAGTATTTTTATACATAAATCAAGTGTAAAATTGGAAACTCTTTCAGAAATAAAAAAAAATGTATTACTCAAAAACTATGAACTTTAGCAAAATTTTAAAAAGAATACTTTCGTTTTAAAATTGCCCAAACTGTTTTAAAAAAATTATTCATCCCGGAAGACATTAATTTTTTGAAAAATTGTTTTAACAATTGGCTATAAACAATTGAATACTCGAATTTTCGGCAAAAATTGTGATATTCGGATTCAGCGGATCAAAATACATGAAAAGAGTATAGCTTCATCCATCGAGCTCAACATTTTACGAACATAATACCGTATACACATTGAAAAACTTTAAACACGTTTTCCTCGAAATTATGTTTTTCAAGTCGGTGACCACTATAATTAAAAAAACACTCGATGGATTTTGATGTAATTTAATGTGCTTATTGATAGCATTAAAAACTAGTCCTTAATCGAAGGATTTTCATTTTTTTTTTAATTTATATTTTTCTTTAACAATAAACGAGCGATTTGTGGTCGAAAATCGGAAGTTACCTGTCAGAAGTCGCCATTTTGTTAATTAAAAAAAAGCTTCCATTAAGGACTACATTTATTATTAAACTAATGATGTTAGTTGGTTTTTTTTAAATTTTAGATGATCCAGTAAAATTTTATGGTGGTCACCGCAAAGCACTACATGCCGAAGGGGAACCGATAAAGATGGTGATATTTCTATAAATAATGAATATTTGTCTTTAAAAAATGTGTACACGTCAAGTTGAAATATAACATGAAAAGTCTGTGTAACCACTTGTGTAAAGTCAACTTAATTAGCATAAAAAAAATTATTGAAAATGCTCGTTTTTCACGCCTCTGACTGCACCTCACCCTTAATCACTTGTCTTTATCTAAGATTCCTTAGGTACCACCAAAATCTGCCAAAAATCTGTGGAAATTCGAATGAGTGAGATGAGCTTAGGACTAAAGTCTGCTGTTGCCTTGCTCTCACGTCTCTTTATCGTAGCAAGTGGTAATAAATCCAATACCGGAAGTTCAAATTAAACTTGATATTACATAAAAATGAGGACAATAAGCGTAATTTTTTCTGAGAGCACTAGATGACTACAAGTGTTAAGTTTGTGAATCTGATTATTTCTAAGAATCTGACGGATTCCCACCATTACATACACTTTTGTAGCGACCGGGAATTGGGTTTTTGTATGTCGTCTCGGAATTCCTTCACAAAAATAAGCAATTGTAATATTTCTTTCTCTCTGTAATTAGGTCGATAAACTACTCTGAAATTGTACAGAGACGATTATTAATATATTTTGTGGGGCTTAAAAAAAATATATATATATATATGAAAATCCTATGAATTGAATCCTGGCGATAGGACCACCTCAATTTCACTAATCGATTTCTGGTGACTAGCACGGGCTTTGCAGAATCCGGCGGTCAATTCTTCCGTCGATAGATAACATATAATATAATTCGTGCTGTACCGGCATTGCCGCGGCAGACTTCAGGCCACGTGCCACACGGTTCGGTCCGGTCGGTAAAGATCCTACGTCTAAGTTTTTTCCTAGAGGAATCACATTTCGGGCAAACGAAGACACGGACGTTGTTCATCTTTCAACAGAGCGGAAGGTTCTATTATTTTTTTCTAAAAATCAGCCGACTCCGAAAACATTGGAAATCTTCAAATCAGCTATCTCTCTCGCACTCATGGCCGCTCGGTCGGTATAACAGTTCGCCTTAAGTGCTAACGCCCACTTTTTATTAAGTTATCGAAGAACTGGCAAC
Source organism: Ophion obscuratus (assembly GCA_964007375.1). Lineage (NCBI taxonomy): Eukaryota > Metazoa > Arthropoda > Insecta > Hymenoptera > Ichneumonidae > Ophion > Ophion obscuratus. Next base: position 34,277,399 of record OZ023319.1, on the reverse strand, counting down.
CGAGTCATTGAAGAACTTGTCCTCGAAAATATATCCGTGAAGAATAAAAAAATCGGCCGGTCGTTGAAAAATTATACTTCAAACATTCTCACTGAAATATATAATATTAGTTATGAGTTAGCTGCGATAGAAGAAACGGGTGGTGAACGACGTAAAAGATTGCATATTCAATCATTGCACGATTATTTTTTATTGTATAAAATATGTACACGAATTTTCATGACTTTCCCAGGCATAACTTTGAGCGATTACACGACATGAATTATCCACTAATTATTTGACGATTCGTCTGCACTGAGCATGGCAAATGTATGACTCTCTTTTTACTTTACGATATAGGGAATAAGGTAAAACCGTTATATGTATATATATATAACGGTTGTGTGTGTGCGTGTGTGTGGGTGGGTTGGAGTCGTGCTTTTACGTATCTATTTTGACAAGACGTAGACACTCTTTTTCTTAACGAGCTACATCTGTCTAGGTGGGTCAAAAAATTGCACTGTCCAAAAATATTTTTATTCGATAGTATCACCTTTTAGCTATATTTCCAGGAGTTTTCATTAAAGTATTCCTAAAATTGAATGAGCTACAGCTTTCAACAGTCGGTCAGGCGAGCGGTAGCAGCACTGTACTTCAAACTTTAAACGCGTTTTTCTCGAAACAGTTGTCAATGTCGGTGGACGTGATATCTCGAAAAACACTTGATGGATTGTTTCCTAATTTACAGGAGATACGATAAGTAACATTTAAAGGTCTTTGACGATCTCACTGTTAAAAGATCGATATTCATTTTTTAATAGTTACGTAAAATGACTATTTTCATATGGCGTTGTAGTTTGCATCGTTGGAACGCAATGAAAGTTTTTTTTACATTTTATTTTCCATGTTTCTGTTGGTATAGAAGATATTTTTTTATAGATTTATATTGTAGATCGCTAAAGAAATATCTTGGATAATGGTTGGAGGAATTTGGTAAGCAAAGTTTGCCAAAATGAATTAAAGGAATTCAGAAATATTAATGTCCGTTGCGTTCCAACGATGCAAACTGCAACTTCATATTTTCATAGACCTTATAGTCTGAGTTTCAATTTATTGGCACGTTGTAAAAAAAAAATATTTTTCAAATCGACGATCGTCAACGACACGTATTGTTAACTTCAATAACCTATTTGGTTTTTAGATTTCGGATGGACCGTTTAAGTTGGAGTGTCCGCCGGCAAACGTCGCGAAAAAAATTCATCATCTGCCGGCGTCCATGTTTTTGGTGTTTTTCTGTATTTTTTTTAAACTTATAAATAAATGTACCCTCGTGTTAAAAAGAAACGCGTTCCTTTTTCATCAACGAAGAAGTCGACAATTTAGATTGGGAGATAATGGGTTTTAAAATTGTAACTATTAACACTGCAGAGTCTGCATTGAAATTCAGACACAATAATTTTCCGTAAAAAAATATTTGTCCCCTATAATAAGAAGATACATGGCAACCCCGCATCGTCCCACGTATCCAATGACGCAAGTTTGCGCGGCATATTCAAAATAATACTGCAACACAAATTTTTATTTGGAAGTAATTTTTTATCGAACAGTTTTCAATTAGTTATGAATTAACCAACACTTTTATTTGTCAATGACGATAACATAAACAATATAAAATATTAATATTTATAACGCAAATATTTTTTTGTGATAAAAGTTTTTAACTTTAGGAACACGATAATTATTTTTTCTTGCTCTCCTATCCGAAAGTACGCACTTTCCGGCCGCATTTCAGGCTGGGAAGAGTATTTTTCATGGCCGGCTGACGACCGCTCGCTCTGACAGGATTTTCGCGGTCGGCGACATTTACATATGCACGTTATTCTTTTATCTTGTGCTCGCTCCTGTCAAAGTCGTGTCGTGGTCTCGCGAAGAATTTCGTTCAAGTGTCGAAAAAAAAAAAAAAAATGGAAGAATCCTCATCAGAAGGTTCTTGGTTCGTTGATTTTATGTTTATGTTAGTAATGTTGGTTTTATTTCATCTTGATGTTTTCAATGCCCGCCCCGACCAGCAAAACCTCGGCTTCGCCTCGGTCTTGCAAAAGTCGGGCGGGCACCCCCCCCCCCCCCTTTCGCTCGCCTCTCTGCGAGAACGACAGCTTCATTGCATTTCACGAGATGGCCGGCTAACGGCCAACAGATGACAGCTGACAGCACGAACGTGCATTAATTGCACGGAACTACATACATTAATTAAGCCCGTACTTTCGGCTACGGGATCAAGAAAAATAGTATACAACCCACGGCCCAAATGTTGGATGCCAGGAAATCCAACTTTCGGGCCTAGGGTCGTAATATACTATTTTCTCTCGAAATATTGAACACTGCTCTGCGGTGTTGCCATGTCTTCTAATAATAGGGGACACATTTTGTTACGGAGAATTATTCTGTCTTTACTGAACGTTTTTAGCAAAACTGGATAGTAAAGGCAATCCAAACTTTTTTCACTCTTTCCCTACCTAGTTTGCTATCTAAACATATTTAAATTTTTTTTTTTTCAAAATTTATAAACACAATAGAATGGTACGACGAATTATGTGATCTGACTTTCGGTCAATGCAGACTCTGCAATGTTAAAAGTTCCAATTTTAAAACCCATTATCTCCCAATCTAAATAGTCGAATTTTCTGAAATTTCACTCAAACATGCAAAATGATATGAACAATGTCTGGTTAAAATTTGAACAAAATCTATAGAAATCAAGAGCGCGCGCTCGTTTTACCTTAAGTATATAGTTCCATGTATGTACAAACTGTTTTGCCTTTCCACTTGTTTTCTCCACACACTATATATCTCGAGCTCCAAAGATAACCAAAAGAAAAGAAAATTATTGAGGACGTAAGTGAGCAGTGTTTTTACCGGCAACGTTAGGATTGCAATTCTGCAATGTACAAACTCCACCTAACGCGAAACCTGCAGAAACTTCGTGTTCTCAAAAACGTGTGACCCTGTAGCCGTGAGAAGGAGTAGCACCGCCTTGTGACGACCTTGCGTGTCTATCTTACGCTGCTTTGGCAGTTCTACCTTTGCCAGGCGACGGAAGCAGCCTGAACTTTGTATTGCGAAGCAAATTGTACGAACCGTAGCTACAGAATTTATGCGACACGAATGGTATGTAAAAAGCTCGGAAGAATGGATGTGACCTGCAAACAAAACAACAATGAGTATTACATTATCTTCGCGACATCACAATAGCTTTTGTATGTATGACGGTTCACCTGGATGCATCCAAAAAAGGAGCAGACTTAATCACCGTGAATTGCTCAGACTGACGAGAGTAATTCGGTTCGAGAGGAGTTTCGGTGCCGAGGTCAAGGTCCATGATAAAATGACATCGTTCAACGTCAAACTGGAAAAAATGTAACTACAATTAGTAAAGACAATTATTGGGAGAAGTATATTTTTTTCTGTTCTCAATCATTAGTAATAAGTGTACAACGAAAAAAACAACTTGGTATGCGCGAAAATTTGAACACATTTAGAAAATCGAGAATAGCGTTACAGTCGAACCTCGATATAACTAATCTCTGAGGAAGTTCGTTATATCGAGCTATATTCGTTAAAATTTCGTTAAAAAATTATGATGACTTTTTGGTAAAAAATACAAATTTTTTTTTACGGCTGACCATAACTTTTTCAATGGTCGAAAAAAAACCGCTACGCTACATTGTAACGACACTACTCACGAATGATCTGATTTTTTTTTTTCAGATGTGCCATGACCGGCCTCCGCGGCAATGTGCACAACGGTGCCATTTTTTAATATTTTGAACGGAAATTTATTAACGTTATTCTCAAAGTCCTTTCTGACCTTGTGTAACAAAATAAAAATATCCCGGCCCATACTTGCGAGATTATTTTTTTTTAAATATACCCATTTTTCGATCGGCCAAGGTGGCCAGACGCCTTAAGGGCGGGGTAAAGTATTTAAATTTTTTTTTTCATTTTAAAAATTTTTTTTTAAATGAATGCATAATATATCAAGAATATTGTGTTAAAATTTCAAGTAGATCGGAGTAAAATTGACGAAGTTATGAGTATTTGAGCGTCTATTGCTCCATGCCGTTCTCTTCTATTCTGCGTTTTTCAAACCGTTTTTCTGAGACTTGTCATATTTGAAGTCAGTGTGCACGATAACTCAAAATCTACTGGACCAATCGCTTTGAAATTTTGCACAGTACTTCTCCGCATAATTCACCAGGTATTGTCGAGAGCTTTTTTGTTTTTTTTTTAATAATTACTAATTTTTCAACAACAAATTAGCCGATTTTTTTAGCGAAAATCGGGTTTTTGACTCCCAAGTGCTACGAAAAATCGAAAAATCGAAAAAAAATAAATCCTCCCGTCATTACCTCGAGAAACATCTCCTTTAACAAATGCATTTTGATTTTTTTGTTTCAAATGATTCTGTTGCGAGTTATGGTGCACACCGCAAGCCAACTTTTTTCGAGGCGCCTCCGGGGTTTAATTTTCACTCGCTCAATTTGAATATTTTGCAATGCAAATTTAGGAGAATGTTGTTCAAATGTTACTTTACTATATGTAAATTTTTCAATAAACGAACACTATTCGTTACGCCAAAAAAAAAATCTTAAAAACATGCCTTTTTTTCGCCGAATTAACTTTACCCCGCCGTTAACCGCGGCTATCGCGCGAGACACTGTTTGCGGGTTTTCCGCGCGTAGTCTATACGCAGCTCAAGCGTGTATCAGCCGGCGGACGGTTCCGCTCAACAGGCTGTAAATTCTAAAATACTTTAGATACGAAAATATCCTTTTACCCCCGTGTCCAAACACTTTAAGGATACAAACGATGTATCACGAAAATCGAATTTTTCATCGTCATCAACGGTAACCTGCCCTTAACGAGTCAAATCTTCCGACTAAACTCACATAGCGAGATGGTTCTTCGTTATTGAGGTCGTTAAAATTCGGTTGTATTACGCTCGTGCCATTTTCTTCATCGGGAAATGGCTGCGGCAATTGGCCGCTAAATTCGGATCTCAGGTACTGAAGTTTCCAACTGCAAGAAAAAGAACAATAAAATTGACAAATTCAATGGGGACAAAGATACGAAGTTCGTATAATTTTCACACATTTGTTTCAATTATATTCGTATACAATATCCTACTTGTTGGATGGGAAGAAAAAGCTGCTGGGAAATCGATGCCACTCTTTGCCAACGCAAAAATTGATAGTGACGTCGTTCGGGACTCGGCCCTCGCTTCCTAATTTATTAGCTTCCAGCATGATTTCCATGGGTGCGTAATAACCTTGTGGATTCGAAGAGTGTTAAGTGAATTTGCAACACTGCGATTAATACGTTACTGTTCTTTTTCCCGCACTTACCACGGAAGAGAGCGAAGGATCGTGATAGACCGAGCAATCCGCAGATCAATATAGCACCGAACATAACGTGCGTGGTGCTTCGCAGGTAATGATGAGTAAATGGCAATGGCTTTATGTGGGTCCTCACGAAGAAGTACAATTTTTGCAAAACGTCCACGCTTATGGCTCCCGCCAAGCAGATCATTGGGTAAATTGGAAAAAGAAAACGCTCTTCCTGTCGGAAATTAACGAAAAAAGGTACATCGGTGGCGTATGTAATACGAATATTGCGTATATATAATTATGGAGGATGCCTCATTTCACATGCACACCCCACGTCGCGACAGTGAATTCGTACGAAAGGCTTTCACGATCCCATTGCGCGCGTCTCCACCTACCTAGGTGGGTCAACAAATTGTATTTTCCAAAAATATTTTTATTCTACAGTATCCCGTTTTAGCTATATTCCCTGACAATGTCAATTGAATATTCATCAACTTGAATGAGCTACAGCTTCTAACAGTCGGCCGGGCGGGCGGTAGCTCCATACGTCGAATCTTAAACGCGTTTTTCTCGAAACCATATTTTCCAAAACGGTGCGAACGATTTTTTGATGTCTAATGAACAGATTGACTCGACATTTGCTTCACTCATTCAGTGTAATAGTAGTTTAGTTTCGACCGACGTTTTTCTTCTTACTATTTTTTGACGTGATAACGTCTTATAATTCGATGGAGCCGGCTGCACGCACGAAAAAGCATGACTCATCGCCGTTACCTCGCTCTGAGGCGTTCCATTTAAGGCTTGAAGTGTAAGCGAGAGCGCGGAACGAGCGACAAAGAGGTACAATCGGCCTCCGCGTTCGGCAGCGTTCGGCAGCGTTCGACATTTGTCTCTCTCCTACTTGAGTGATGGCCTCTGTACACTGCGAGCGACGAGCGACGAGCGATCAGCGATATCCAATGGCAACGTCACTCTCATAGAGCATTTCCGTCATACTCGAGCTCTCATTGGATATCGCTCATCGCTTGTCGCCCATCGCGCGCAGTGTGCAGAAGCCATGAGCGATGCGTCCGCGTGGACAGCTGCTATACAATAATACATGGACAAGTTTTCGTCAAGTATGAAGTGCAGTGAAAAGTGAATGTGGTGTGAATTGTTTATAGCAACGATAATTGCGGCGATAAAGGTAATGATTCTTTCGATATTAAATATATGTTCAGTGATATATTGTCGAATATTCGTGCTTTCATCATTAAAATAAATAGCATCGGTCCGCTAGTGCAGCGATTGTAGGTTATGCTATAATTGACAAAACTATAACAATAAGTTAACAGAACTATTTCACGATGAGTAAAAATCAATTACTTTACTATTCGATCGAAATAATTATCGAGCGTAGCTATGATTTCAAAAAATTAAAACATAAATGTTAAATCTTCCACATATCATAACAACGTGTCTGAAATGACAGGTTGGACCAGCCAGCCGTCAAAGGGAACAATTTTCTCCTATATCAAACACATTGCGGCGGGCTTTTTAAAAGCTAGAGTTACAAAATTTTTAATGATGTTTCTAATTTTTAAATTTTAAATTTAAGATTTATGAACAATAATTTAATCACAGTTTATTCTTATAATAAATTATTCAAAATTATTACTTTTTTACAACAAATTACAATTAAATTTGCAAAAATAATTAAGTAACTAATTGAACAACAACTTTTATTCAGTTCACTTGCTGAAAGAAATAATGTCAATACAAAATTTATTATAAAATAATAAAATCAAAAATTAAATTTTAACAGTCGAGTAGAAATTTAAACAATAAATTTTATTCAAGTATTTTGTAAATTTAAAATGATTTTCTGAACGAAGAATTTTATGAAAAAATAAAAGTTGTAAAACAATTGCTCAAACACATTCATACTTGTAAAAAATATGTACATTGTAAAAAAAATAAATAAAAATTGACATAATTGTATTTATGCGTACAAATAAATGTAACTTGATCAATTCAATTGTGATTTCCATTTACCTCCTTCTCTATATCCATACAAAATATCTATCAAACAAACAAAATTAAAATTTTCTTTTGAAAAATGAAACCTTTCCATCAGTATTTTCTTATGACGTTGTCACGTTCAACTATCGTCAGTAAACCGACTTTACAGGCAACCGATTTTTTCATTAATTATCGACAATGCCACTTTTCTTAAAAAAAAAAACGAAAAAAAATTGTAAAAAAGGTTGACAATTGAAACACGATAAACAAAACCCTCGTTCAAGTCTTAGCCAAAATGATCTATAATGAGAAAAAAATCGTTTTTTTTCTTCAAATCAACAGGGTGCCTGAAATCAAGGCACGTTGAGCCCCGCAGGTTCGACGGCCCTTCACGAGATTGGTTATAAGTTTTAAAATTGTTAATGTTTTTTTCATGAAATTTGTTATATAACTTTGTTTATGCACATACAAATGAATATCCAAACGATTATTCAATGAGCTTAAGTATTCCTTGAAAATTAATTTTTCCAAATAACCCTGATTTTCGGTTCGTCGAAGTAGCTTAAAGCCCTTAAAGTGTTGTGAAATTAAAAAATGGTCATTCGAATCGGATCAGATCGGCCTACTCGATCTAGTGGTAACTTTTGTTCGGATCGGAATACGTAAGCTTTGCGTGTCAATTGGTTTTTAGAACCAATGTAACGAGGAAAAAAACTTGAGCGTGAAAAAACGGGACTTGTTTAGGGTGTGAATGTAAAACGAGATATTTTACTGTTTATATGAAGCTTTTGTTTTTGTTCGTGTGTAACTCCTGTAAACTAACTGTAAAGAGCTCGGACTAGTAATTCGATGGTCGTGGGTTCGACTCCCCGTGTGGAGACTTTTTTTTCTATCTTTTTCTCAATTTTTATATTATTCATTTTTCAATTAAGCAAAGAGGTGAATAATTTATTTTATTTATTTATTTATACGCAAAAGGCACATAGGGCGTCATTTTTTAATGAGCGCATAATCGTAGAAAATTTAGAGTTGCTAATTGACTCTTGAGGAGGACAAACAAATCCGCAATTATACGCCGAACTCTTCCAAAATCGAGAAGGATTGCCAACGTGTAGCATCAAAGTAATTCCCCCTAAATGTACTCCACTGGTGCAACCCTGCGATGTATATTTTTATCGTCAGGTTAAAAACTTTATTAAAAAAATACAAAATTCCTCTTATCTCATCGAGCAAGAAAAAGAAATAACTTACCGAGAAGACTGCATAAAAATACATCGATTGTTCATCATCAATCATCCGCGCCAATATTCAGTAACACGTTACGTTACGCGTGGTTCGCTTCTAAACTTTGCGATGAGAGAGAATGCTTTATGAATGTCAATCAAGTATGTTTTGCTATGGAGACGTTGAAACAACGATGTGGTTGTAAAAATGCGGCGTTTATAACGTGTGCTAGATGCAGAAATAATTATTGTTTCCCCTGTTTCTACGATAAATATCATCCCGACACATGTAAATCATCGAATATCAACGAATAAAGTTTTGAATTTTCATATACAAAGTCTTTTCGTATGCGCTTTAATTACAATCCCTTGTTGAAAAGTCCGAAATCTCAATTTTTTTACCTTTTCTATGCCTTTTGCGTATAAATAAGTAAATAAAATAAATTTTTCGCCTCTTTGCTTAATTGGAAAATGAATAACATAAAAATTGAGAAAAATATAGAAAAAGAAAAAAAAGTCTCCACACGAGGAGTCGAACCCACGACCATCGAATTACCAGTAAATGGCTTATACGGTGCGAGAGCCGCGTCAACATTTTTATTTTCTAAACGCTTGGCCATCTGGAGTTCCCACTTCGGGTACTTTCATTTCTAGCCAAGCCCTGCACGTCCTATAAATTTGAGCGAAATCGGTGATGGGGAGTAGGGAATGCTCCCTTGTTAGTGAAATATGGCGAATTTAAACCTCACCTTGTGCGACTGGAGAGAAAATACGATCAGCCACAAATAAAGTGGGGCCAGAGAATACCAATAGGGCAAGCAGTAGCGATTTCTTGGCTTTGCCGGCACTACAGCCCATGTCAAAACCTGTAATGAAAAGTCCATCAGTAAACGGAACGGCGAATGAACAAGCCTCCTTACTTTCAATATTAAACCAAATTAACGAAAAATAGTTCGCCGATCTATTTTCCACCAGGTTGGAATTTGGTCTACAGCCGAAGTGATTTTGCACGGCAATTTGCGAATTGCGAAAAAAAGGTCTCGTTATCAACTATGGAAACGCAAGTTTAGACTTCGTGCATTCAACTTGTGTTTCCAGAACTCAATAATTATCCGTCGCGTTACTCACCAGACCCAACGGCGCGAACAGGGCACCGACGAAGACGAAATTGAAGTTCAAAAATCCGTTCGCCAGATAAAAAGTGAATGGCTCGGTGCCGTAGATATCGGGGCCGTGGCTGGTGAACACGTTATACAGAATGATGTTCAAAGGTGCAACGACCAATTTGCCAAAGTACATTGAGTCTATCCACACCATCGGTAGTAATATCACAGCACCGCATATTATCACCCATTTTACAAATTTCATCCATTCTTTTCTACGCAGCAGCATTTCCACAGCTATCGGAAGCCTGAAAAATCGATTGGATACTGTACGCGAATAAACGCAAACAAGCAAGTTGGAGATATTTACTCGTCTTAAGGGGGAGATAGCTTCAGGTGAGAAAAAAATTGATTTTCATGATTTTTTTTTTCACTAGATAAGAATTCTTCACCACTTTGAGACTTACGGTATGTTATTACTACTTGGACGTATTTTCACTTAATTATAGGCGAAAATCAGTTAAGGGATAACACCACTCTAGGATTTTGGAAAAATCGTTTTTTTTGGCTTAAAAAATACTGTGGGGTCATAAAAACAATATGCAATTGGTCCGGTGGTGAACTTTTTTTTCAAAGGTTCAATTATCGATTTTGCCGCAGCGCCTCGGACTTCTTTCAGGCGCCTCGTACAACTTTAGAACGCGTTTTTATCGAAATCATTTTTTTTTTAAATGGGAGGATGGATTACTCAAACACCTTTGCATGGATCGATTTAAAATGTTGATAGTAGCTTCACAATTACATTCTCTATGGGAGTACGTAGTCGTTTTTGAGTAAATGTGAACTTTTTTTATGGACAATTTACTGCTTATTTTTGGGGAAAAATCGTTATTTATTTCTTTCAAAGTGCGCCATTTTTTTCAAAATTTGATGAAAAAAACCCCTACGTAGTCCCACAGCTAATAATATATAGATTATAATTTTTTTTGTTTTTTGTTCCAGGTCTTATACTTTACGAGAAAACCGTCTTCCCGTGAAGCTATTTGTAAAAAACGCGTTTTTCAAGTGGGCTGTGTCGCCGTCATTTTGTATGAAAATGAAAAGAAAAAATTGTCTTTTTATACATTAAAATGTGTTAAGGCCTTAGGCCAAAGTAACGGGTATAAAATCATGTGCGAATTTAACAATTTTTTTCGTATGAAAAAGTGATTCACTCATAAAATTAATTACACATCTATTTAGTATGAATATCAAGCTGTTGGATAATTTATGTCTTTTTTTTCGATGTACAAAATGGCCGACTACTCGAAACTTCTCGAAACAGCTTTTTTCCAATTGGCTTGACAAATAACTTCAACAATTTTTACTCGATTTACTTCAAATTTAAAAGTTATGTTCCTAATTGCATTTCGCAGAGAAGTACGTAGGGAATTTCTGATTAATCGAAAAGTTTTCATTTTGTGAGCAGTTTATGAGCAGTTATATCGAAATTTTTCACTGAAAATTCATTTCTTAAGTTCAAATACCTCCAACTTTTGAATAAAACAATATTTTTTATTCCGTACGTACTTCTCTAGGTATTCTAATGTAGATTGACGAGAATTTTTGTTTTTTGTTCTAGGTAAAAAATTTTGGATGCTAAATGGCACGCCGCGGAGCGCCTAAAAAAAAGATAACAAAAGAAAATATTGGTAGTCGACCATTTTGTCCATCGAAAAAGAAATATATATTTTTTCTAACAGCTTGATATTCATACTAAATAGATGTGTAATTAATTTTATGAGTGAATCACTTTTTCATACGAAAAAAATTTGTCAAAATCGCATATGATTTTACACCCGTTACAGTGGACTAAGGCCTTAAATAAACCCTCTCAAAAGAAATCCTATTCCTTTTTTCATACTCCCAAAATAAATTGTCAAAGTTAAGCCTTATTTTCTGCCGCTAGAGTGGTGTTATCCCTTAATTGCTAGATATTCAGGACCGTGAAATACCTCAAACACGAGCTACTTTTCGACGAAGATAAAAGACTTTGTGTACTCGCCGCAGATCTCACGAAATATCAGTCTACGCATCTTACCCTAAGAGCGCTGCGAATGGCCAGCCGAGCAGCGACGAAATTGCAGTCATGAAAATTGCCAGCTCGTATTTCCTCGCGTACCATGCGCCTATAGCGGCCGTGCTCCAGTACCTGGGGAAACGACGAATTCGTCATAGATCGGAGACTCCGCTCAATCCAACGATTGCGTTAGTTCCTAAGTTGCGTACATTGAGAACGAGGACGGTAAAAACGCCGCACTGGAGATGTACATGCCGGAACTCGTGATGAGGAAAATGAATGTCAGTCTCGCAATGTGTACCCCAAATTCTTTGCACACGTTTCTGAAATCCGACCCGCGTCGATTTAACTTTTCTAAGAGTCGGGTTGGTGCGGAACATTTTGTTTAGCCGTAAAGATACTCTCTCTGCTCAAAGGTGTTTGAAGCTCACAAGTAAAAGTAGACTTCGGCCACCGCGCTGCCTATGGATAGTAGACATCTGACGAAGTAGAATACGTGAACTGGATTGGGCTCGAGTATGAAATAATACAACTGAGCCGAGACCATGTGTATCAAGAGGTAAGTGTAAGATCTCAGAGCATATTCCGGACTGTATTCCCACGTCTGTTGACCAGTCCCGTACAGCAAATAATGACTCTGAAAAATTATAAACCCATCGACATGCGCTGTAAAGTAAGAAAATCGTCGCTCCTTTTTCTTTATCTTCAACATTCTTTCCCTTTTAGCCAACATTTGTCACATCGCCTTTTCCAGTTAGATAAAGATTTTATCATGTACGAGTTGCAAATTAATTCCACGTAATTGCAGTGTTTTGAATATTAGGGGGGGGGGGGGGGGGGACAAATCTCGTCTTCCATTGCTGAAAAAGTTTGGAAAAAAGATTACAATCTCACCGGCTCCCAATAATTGTAAGTCTCATCGCAGTCCGTCACGTAGCTCCAGATAGCGGAGCAAAATCTCGCGGAAAGTAGCAGCTTGAAAGCAGTTTCCGGGCCCGGATAAATCAGATTCATATCCGAGGGTTCTTCGATCCTGTAAACAAAAAAAAACACTCCAAAGATATTTCACGTAGCAATGTCATTCGAAATTTTCAAATATCTTGATAATCAGACGAGAAACGTGATGGCGTTAGCCGGCGTTTCTTGTACGAGGACGCGAACGAATAAGAAACATTTGTTTTTTTCAGTAGCAAATGTACAAGTAATGCCAATGAATGTAAGTATCCGATTGCGTACTTGGAGACTTTTTTTGCATTGTTCTTCTTTTGGTCTTTCTTGATGTAGAAAAGTTGACGCTGACGTTGACCCGGCGCCATCGTACAGCTGTCAATACTTCTGACCGCGCTTGTTTTCACTTTTGACACGTTATGGTGTGTGTGGCACATCGATTCGTGCACAGCGACACGAGTATGCGCGGCGCTTTTCGCCACAGCCACATTTTCGTGGTGGGGGTAAGCACGCTTATCGGCTTCACTTATCGATTCACTAGGCGCCGCTACGCGTCGCCACTAGCGAGGGGAAGAGCATTCCCCCTTACTTCTTACCCGTGAATAGGGCCAAGGTGGTTACGTCTGTTTTTGTGGCGCGGTTGTCGAATTAATCTTTATTTGCGACCATATACAATGAGGTTTTACGCGATTTACCGTGATACATTTTTTCATCGTGTTTTTACGCATAAATGTGAGTTTTTTTGGGTAGCGTTTTCGAAAAAAATGCGAAATGGTTAAGGGTTGCACGGTTCACAATTGGAAAACGGGGTGAAACAATTTTAAGCAAAAATGCTCCGTATTTCGACTGCCCAGAAACGTTGAACGATACAAAAAAATGACATTTTCAGAACGACATTGCAGAAAAAAGGATGTAAATGGTCGTATTATCGCTTTTTATTGGTTTCGTATATTATGCAGTTTTACACGACAGTACGGTACATTAAGTTAGGGCAAACAGCGCATGCGCTGCGTCCTGACCTGCGGAAAAGGACAGAAGAGCTGTTTCTCTCTTCGTCGCACCACTACTTCCCCTTGCCGTCACGCACCAAGCGGCAAAAATCGGAAAAAAATAGAACCGCCAAGTGTGCCTACCCCCACTACCGCCGTTGTCAGACCCACGGTATATAAGACCGTGGTCAGACCTGTATGTAAGACCGTGGCCATAGGCACGGCTTAGATGCGGGCTTGCAACTCTAGTCGTGGGGCCTGGTTCTCTTGGCAAAGCCGTCCGCTAGAGTCGCTGTAATCGAGGGATGTTCTGTGCGACAGGGACAACAATAGCCACGCATTCGCATTATAGCCTAATCTGAGAATCTAAATGTTTCACAAGTTATTAAGGTAATCTTATCTCCAGGCTTTATGTCAATCCAGAGGATTTTCATAATTTTTTTTTTGAGCTTCACTAAATATATCTATAATCGGCTCTGTAAAATTTAAGGGTCGGTTTTCGACCTAATTACAGAGAAAAAAATTGCGTGTTTTTGTGACGGAATTCCGAGACAACATCACGGTCTTACATACAGGTCTTGCAACGAAGCTAAATTTTCGTGGTGGGGGTAGGCACTCTTATATGTTTTAGTTTTCGATTCACTAGGCGCCGCTACGCGTCGCTACTAGCAAGGGGAAGTAGTTTCTCCCTTACCTCTTACCGGCGAATGGGCCAAAGGTGTTTACGTCACGCAGCCAACGGCGCATGCGTTGCGGTCAGGAGGGAAAAGGACACAAGAGCTATTTCTCTCTTCGTCGCACCACTACTTCCCCTTGCCGTCACGCACCAAGCGGCAGAAATCGGAATAAAAAGCAAAACATCTAAAGGTGCCTACCCCCACTACCGCCGTTGTCAGACCTGTATGTAAGACCGTGGACAACATGCAGAAACCAAATTTCCGGTCGCTACAAAAGTGTAATAACTAATAGTGGCAATCCGTCAGATTTACATACTCAACACTTGTAGTAATCCAATGCTCTCGGGAAAAAATACGCTTATTGACCTATTTTTTATGTAAAATCAAGTTTAATTTTAACTTCCGGTATTGGATTTATTTCCACTTGATACGATAGAGACGTGACAGCAAGGCAACAGCTGACTTGTCCTAAGCTCGTGTCACTTATTCGAATGTCCACACATATTTCATTTTCAACCGACATATTTCGCCGACACAAATTTTCCGCGCTTTTAAGGAGGTACGGTGATTGGAGCGAGTCCAAGATAAAAGCCCGATTTTTTTTAATAACATTGTCGAGAGCTTCGTCCATGCGTATGCGGAGTTTCCGCGAGATTTACCGTACAGTTTCCGAGTTATTAATTGTTAAAGTTGGTCAATTAGTCACACGTAGACGACAAAATGTGCCTGTCCTCTCATATATCGATTTTTTTGTGCTACTTGGAGCCAAGACACGCGTAAAAAAAACTGACGGTTGCGTTCGTTGGTTCGTTGTGATCAATAAGGCAACTTGAATTGGAAAGCTCACCGCAGAAATAAGCAATAAATTTAGAAATAAAGTCGCGAAAAACCGAAGTATTCGGCGAGAGAGACGTCTCGTGACGTAACCGCAGCCATCTTGCTCGAAGTGTGGCAACGCCGAATACCCGCGCAAATTTGATTCTTATATCGGATATTTTAAACGCGAATTAAAAATATGGTTGAGTGAAGCCGTACGTTTTTTAATCGATTATAAAAGGTCTTTCGCCGATATTTACTCAAAATTCTTTTATGTATAGCTAAGGCATCTCAATCTTTCTGGCGACATGCATACAACGCATTTATATGTAAATTCAGCATGGACAAACCGTCATATAAAATGAACGTTCGTTTTTATATCTGCAAATATTGTGAAAATTAGGAAAGGGAAAAATAACATAACAATTGATGAAATATGTTTTGACTTCGGACAGATTGGACATTGGATATTGAGGTTAACGTCAACGCGAAGTTTTTCATTTGCATTCGCAATATCATCTTTTCACTCTCTAATTCTTGTCCGACAGAATCTACCTTTGTCTCTAAACTGGACTTCAGGTACAATCCTGTTACTCTCTTGATAAACTTCTACAGTACTTATTTTCATTCTCCATGTTTACCGGCTACTAAAAATAATAAGCCGAGCGCGTGGGACCGATGACAGCTATCGAAAATGCAACGATGCTAAACGTCGACGATATGGCGTACTACTGAAGTCGAGTAGTAGATTATTACGTTTGTTTTCATATTATAAAAATAATAAGTAGCTTAACATTCAATACTTAAAAAATATTTCTCGAAATATAGGCCACACACATATGTCTAAAACGTAGCGGTATTATGGCGAAAAATAGACTCTTAGTTTACTAGCGTGGTCATCACCGTACCTCCTTAACCAGTCGTGGCCCGAATGCTTTATATTTCCCGCACTGGCATTGTTTAGACAGATCGACGTTGAAAAACATGGAGGTTAAACTCGCCTGGTTGAATAAAAAGAGACGGAGATAGAACCAATGTTGCCAAATATCAAACCTAGAAATACTGCACGAATCGTTGGAATAATTATTTTTTCATTTTTCTAAGTAAATGTGAACATTCATTAAACAGTTTACACACAAATTTTTTTAGTTATTACGAATGATTTTTTTGCATATGTTAAAAATATAAATTCTACAAGTCTCAAATATGATCAGTGGTATGACTAGTGTGAAGCGACAGGATTACCTAAAAAAACTAATGATATTCCCATGCAAATAGAAAATATTTTTCTATTTGCTGTCTATTTGAATCTCATAAAGGGACGAGTATAAATCAGAAAAAATCTATCCAGTAATTTAACGGAGAACGGCCCATCAACTCTACCATTGAAATCCAAGCGGGTTTAATAAGGATAAATCAATAGGGTATTACACCCTTCTTTGAAAGGTGTCCCAATTTCATCCTTTGGTGGTAATAAACTACTATAACTTTTATTTTTATTTTATGGAATCGATAAGTGCCATAAAGATGCCTTCAAATTTTACATTTCAAATTTCCGCGCGAAAACGCTAGCCGCCATGCTGCTTCGGTTCGTGACGTCACTTGCATATATTGTCACTTGAATATTGACGCAGGGCCAATTGAGTTGTTGGAACAAAAAAAAGGTTCGATTTTTTAAGCTAGAATCGATATTTTGTGATAAAAAAAACAGTATGTCAAAAGGGTCTTTCTTTGAAATAATTTTGAAGATAAAAGGAAGAAGCAAAAAAACGGCGTACTGCATCGAACCACCGATATCGACGTTTTATGTCTTGTGGCACATTCAGAAATACCTTATTAGGGCCACTTTCCGTCGTATTTATGTAAAGACGAATAAAACAAGCCTTTTACGATTTTGTCGTTCCTATCGTTGATAGAAAACTCGTATTACACGAGTAGTTCGTATACCGGCGTTCGAACGGTGACGTCATAGAGCGCTGGTCTAACTTCGGACGCTGTCGGCGTATTTCAGCCGAGCCGAACAGAACAACACTTTCAAATTGCTATATCGTTGATAATTGTTGACAAAAAATACTTTGCTTTAGAAACCACACAGGATCTTTACAATGAAAAAATCATTTAATGACTCAATTGTGAATACGTAAATTTTTATGGTTACAAGTGAGTTACAATTGGAAGCCCGCTAGTCCCGTGACTGCTCGCTGCTGCCACCTAGGCCGCGGGAAACGGTGGACTCTCTTCGAATGTACGGAAGGGCGAAAGTCCTCGCAACGAAACAATTAAAAACCTAGCAACGGCCAAACAAGTTTTCTCCGTGAATCTTGCGCTCCCTTTGTCGAAGATGGACATTGATCCTAAATACACGTTTGTTCCTCTTCTCGAGAAAACTTCCGAGGAAATAATCGAGAGGAAAACCGGAAAATACATCAAAAAATGGTTATCATCTATTAGGGAAGTAAGCAGAAGTCACATAGCGCACCTTTCGTTTTACGAAATTTTCACGCTTTCAGGGGGCTGAATTTTAGCATTCAGGAATATTTATTCAACGAGCCATTCCATCAGTATCACAAGTTTCAATTCGCAGAGGTATTCTAACTATCGACTTAATTATAATCTCGCAAATTACACGGGGCCTTTAATTTTTGTTTCGATAACTCAGGCCTTCCTTAAAGACGACAATGTAGCGAAGACGCTGAACATTTATCAAGGTCACTCATGGATGCCACGAGGTACGAGTCATAATATTAGTAATATTCGGTAAATATTAAATCTACGTTTTTATGTTTACAGTCTTGCAAATGTAAATTTAAATGTTTCTTTTTAAGGAATATCGGCGTCCTCGGTGGAAATCAAACAACTACCGTGCTCGGTTCTGAATATGACTTTTTTCGACAAACTAAAGAATCCGGATAACAATATAGTACATGATTCAGGCGCTATACGAAAAAGATGCGACAACGATATAGATGGAATTCTCGTGTCCGACAATCTGAGAGCCGTAAGTATGCAAGATCGCTGACGCGTGCTGATTTTTTTATATTCAGAGGGAGAAAATGTTCTAAATTTAGGAAACTTTAGGTATAATTTATTACATAATTAAACTGTGTCAATTAATTTGTTTATTAAAACATATTGCAAAATGGCGACGATATGGCGTGGTCTTTCAGAAAGGTTTCGGAGGCAGTTGTTCATTTGGGGGAAACCCAACGACTTCAATATTGATGGGAAAAATATGAGCCAAGAATTTTTAGTATTTTAACATTCAAATGCTGAAATTATACCTTAGAAACATTTGAAAAGTTGAACATTTTTTATTGAGACACTTCAGAAATAAAATTGAAATTTAACACGAAATTATTGTTCTTTTTTGCAATGAAAAAGTGCTTGTCAAAAGGGAATTTCATAAACAATTAGGTATACGTTTAAGGTATGTTATTGAGTTGAGTTGTGTGCATAATTTTAGCATGAATGGTCAACTGGTCGTGGGACACGACTGTGACGGTTCAAAAAATCGATCTTTTGCATTTTCTTAAAGTGTACATGTTCAGCAATTTGAAAAAACATTTTCAAGGTAAAATATTGAGAATTTACCAAGTTACAGACGATTTAGTGAGAGCAGGTAGCATAACGATTTACGTATACTAAAACTTTCAATCGCGTTCTTTACGATCTGGCCAGAAATATAACTCTTGCTACAATGTCTGATTTTCCATTAAAAAAACCAAAATGCCCGTAATTCCAGTAGCTATCGTTGTACGTAGTCGTTTTTTTTTTAATTTAGTATTTCTTAAGCCCTCGAATATAAGTAAAAAATCCGCCAAAGGTCCACTTTTTTTTCCACCTGGAGTTTGGTAATTTTTTTGTCGACAAACGTCTACGTATATCGATAACTACATTTATATAGACAATAAAACTTTTTTATTTCCATTTTTCTGACCAACCATTGCCAAGTTATCGATCCGGCCGTTGGACGACATTTTTTAAGAGGCTCACTAACTCGTTAACAGATACTTTAATTCTTACAATAACTTTTTTAACAGATACCTCAATAATGTTGTTAATTTTATTATTTTTTAAAATAAAAATGTACGCGAAATAAGTTATATGTATGTTGAATAACATACCTTTTTTTCCAAATTCCAAATAAATAATCTAGCAGACAAGACAAATTCGGAAAAAAACTTTTTTCGGTACGTCACCGTGGTGTTCTCCCTTAAAGCTATGTTTCCCCCAAACATAATAAATGTAGTTTTGAGTCACGCTTACAAGCAATAATTCCGGAAAATTTCGGTTCAAAACTTCATCACCGTATTCTTGAGATGATTAACTAACATTTTACGTAAATAAAATATCGATTTTCTAATGCCTCTATGTATTCTTCTCCCTCTAATTTATAGTTGTATCTTTTGCATTAGAAAATAATCCTGCTGTGTTCATTGCCGCATTTGTAGAGTACGAAAACTGTTTTTTTTTTCAAACCGCTTATTTCATTTCGCTTCCTTGTCATTCTCGAAGTTATTACAACCTCACTTTGCTGATCCAGTTCTAAAACAAACATCCAAATTCAATTACGACGCCTGCTTTAGCCACAATTTCTGCTCATATCAAGATGTTGCTGGACGAGGAGTCGAGCGAGTACAGCTTGTACTCCAAGACCGAGCGTGAAGAATTTATATTCCATATTTTCCAACTACTCGTACTCGGAGGCGAACTTTGTCAATACGAGGACGAGCTCCAGCCCTATTTAGACTGCACCAAGAGCTTCTACAAGAATCTTATCAGGTTTTTCATTTTATTTTATCCCGTTGGTAGTTAAGGAGTTTTGGGAAAAACGACGAGATGTTACCATTTGATTTGTTAATACAATCAATTCTTTGTCATATACTGACTGCACCCTTCAAATTTTAAATCGATCCTCTACACCGTTTCTATAAAATTTACAATTAAAGAAACACTTTTCAACATAGGCAGATGCCTACGCCCATCGCTGAAGGGCAGTTTTACCCACGAAATGGTGTAGAAAAATGTTTAATATGCTGTCAAAAATTGTCAAATCACTCAGTACATTATGACAATTAGACATCTCCTTACGTTAAAATGTGTTTCTTCAATTGTATTAGGACGTTGAATAAATTCTCGCTGTTTACCAACAGATGGCGTTACCAGAACTGCGTGAATGTAGTTTAAAACGGTAACGCATCTATAAAGAAGTACTATACGCAAGCTTGAAATTCAGTGTATGTCATTTACACATGTCAAATTTCGTGCCAAAAAAGATTATTTGCTGGGAATTTTACTGCACAACTTTACTAAAAAAAAATCCTTAGCTGAAGACGTGTGTGAAGTTATCACCTCAATTGTTAGTATCTCATAAATAAACTCTACATAAAGTGGCATTCCGTATAGTTCTACGGTTCTTGATAAGTTTTAATAATAGTTACGTCGATTTTACTATCGAAACCACATCTTAAAAAAATGAGATGCTAACTTCCGAAAAGTTGATTCTGTAAAAAGTTCTACTGGTTTAATTTAATTTGAATCTCTTACAATTGTTGTAAGCAAAATATCCGCCCAGGGATGAGGTGCTGTAGTGTAACTGTGAGTTATGGGTCGAATAAAGCTTTTAAACGACAACTAGACCTCCCTCACACAAGGTCCAAAGGAGTTCTGGTCTTTTAAGGCGCTTTCTTGTGTGACGGGATGAAGAAATTGATATTTTTGCATTTTCCAACTCTATATCATCATAGAATTGATATCCAATTGCTGGTAAAGTCGATTTTCACTTTGTCTACTCAGCACAGGACTTTAAAGTAGGAGCGCTCGATGCCCGTACCTTTTTCTCGAGACGACTTTTTTTCACCTGGCTGAAACGGCTTAACCAATCGGGTTAAAATTTGCACTGCATATTCAGCATATGTATGGCTATGGCCCGAACTAGAATTATTAAAAAATATTTATTTCAACTTATACTTTCACTCGAATTATGACGAAGGAAAACGTGTTTTTGAAACACCTTTGCAAAAAATGCCGCCATTTTGTTATTTTGGAACATAAAATAATAATTCTAGTTTGGGCGTCAGCGACACTTATACAGATTGAGAATCTTTTCGAATTTTTTGTTTGAGATTACCTGGAGAGCGCCAATCACCAGCGCCAGCAACATACTTTTTTCATGCCTTTATACAATCGAAAATTGTTAAGTAAATAAACATTCATATGCAACAAAAGAAATTGTTTTCTATTTTAGAAGAATGGATCTTTAAACGAAAAAAAGTTACCCCGATAAATGCAACAGTTTTCAAAAAAAAAACCTTCAAAATAGCTTATTTTTTGAGTCGTCACACTAGACATCCTTAAACATCCCCAATAATTATGGCTCATTCTTATAAACAAAATATCCATACACGAGTGAGATGCTGTCGCATAACTACGAGACAGAATGCTGTCTACTGAAGCACACAGAATTCTTGTTGAGACTTATGGCGACCATGCTCTGTCGGAAAGAACATGCAGATATTGGTTTAGACGCTTTAAAAATAATGATTTTGTTGTGTTGAAATGAATTGATCTAGACGCTAGCTGAATTTGCAGAATCATTAGAAGCTTATCGCATAACGGTTTCGAAAGGTTTGAAAGCATTAGGGATGATTTTAAAAAAATTAAGTCTATGAAAAAACAGCGAGAAGTTATTCAACATCCCAATAGAAACGGTGTAGACGATCGTTTTAAAATTCAGAGCGTGCATTCGGTATACGACAAAGAATTTACTGTATAGATTTGAATCGAATGGTAACAAATCGTCAATTGTCCCAAAACTCCTTAAACCCTTTCGTATCACCCTCGATCGACAGAAGTTAATTCCTATTCATGCAAAATTTGCAGAGTTCAGAGAAGCTTGGATTCGCAAGATTTAGTGGTTGGCACGTGTGTGATGAAAGTTAGCGCAAAAGACGTTAATGGTGTTTCGTATTATCCGTGCGATGGTCATCACATTCGGAACAATGCTTTTCTACTTATAGAGAGCGATCTTCGGGTCGTCAAAACGTTGGCTCATCAGTCATCGGGCTATTTTGCGTAACGGTCGTTCGAGATTCCATAGAGGGTGTAAATAACGACAGCATTAATACACATTGTGTTAAGTGCAACTCTGCATTTACTTTACCTTCATCCTCTTTTGGTTTTTTTCCACGGTACACTTTCTTTGTAGTCAAAACGAAACGAAAGATTATTCACGGACAATTTGTATCTGTGCATTGTGAATTACGTTCAGGAGTGATAAAAGTTGTGCGGAAGGTTCAGGAATGATAAAAGTAAAAGGAGGCTCGAGTATGTTCACGTCTAGGCCATATGAACGAATGTTTTGTCCGCTGTATCGGTTACTTGAAGACAAAATCGACAATCCTCGACGAAAACATCAACTAGGATTAATTTTCCATTCGCCAAAGAACCTTTCTCTAGGGATATCGCGTATTCTATTCTTTTTGTTGTAAATATTAAATATATAAGCCTCCTTGCTTTTTGGTATTCTAATGATAATACTACTTACGAATGTGCGCAGCCACGTTTTGTCTTTCCTTACGTGTAATCGTACATGTTAAAACTGATCAACATATCGTTCGATGATTGACTGAGCTAGTGAGAATTTTTTAACAGTTTGAACTATGTATGATAGACGGTAGAGAAAAAGCATTCATTTATCACCGCTTTACTCGCACATGGAGAAATGTATACAGTGAAACCTTGTTTATACGTTTTGCACTTATACGTTATTCATTTTATTCCCCAGCGTCGGTTTCGAGGTTCGTTTTTTCTCAGTTATACGTTAAGGTAGTCCTATCGCTAGGATAGGACTACCTTATTATTCATATCAAGATTCATATCAAGATTCATATCGATTTTCTAATGTCACCAAAAAATGAAAATCCATAGGATTTTCATTTTTTTTTCGAGTTTCACTGAATATATTAATAATCGTTTCTATCAAATTTCGGTTGTCGACCTAATTACGGAGGAAAAAAAATTATAATTTCGTATTATTGTGAAGGAATTCCGAGACGACATACAAAAACCGAATTTCCGATCGCTAAAAAAGTGTATATAATAGTGGGAATCCGTCAGATTCTTAAAAATAATCAGATTTACATACTGAACACTTGTAATAATCCAATGCTCTCAGAAAAAATAACGCTTGTTGACCTAATTTTTGTGTAATATCAAGTTTAAGGGCATGTACAAGGTCAACATAACCTCACAAATTTTCCAATCTAATTTTCTCATTGATGGTTAAATTTTGTAGGGAAAAGCATCAGGCTCTGGAGAATTGACGCAGAGCTTGATGATTTCCTTTTGCCCTAAATATTATTCATCTCTGAGGAATCTCTGTTCGAAAATATCAGCTATCTCTCTCGCACTCATATGCCACGTGGTACATCTTCTACTTCGCCTTAATGTGAAGTTCCGGTATCGGATTTATTACCATTTACTACGATTAAGAGACGTGACAGCAAGGCAACAGCTGACTGTATTCCTAACCTCATCTTACTCATTCGAATTTCCACACGTATTTCATTTTTAACCGACGTATTTCGACGACACACTTTTTCCAACCTTTTTACCAGTCGTGGCCCGAATACAATGCTTTATATTTCCCGCACCTGACATTGTCTTGACAGATCGACGTTGAAAAGCATGGAGGTTAAACTTGCCTGGTTGAGTAAAAAGAGACGGAGATAGAACCAATGTTGCCAAATATCAAACCTAGAAATACTGCGCGGATCGTCGGAATAACTATTTGTTCATTTTTCTAATTTAATGTGAACATTCATTCAACAGTTTACACATGAAAAATTTTAGTTATTGCAAATGATTGTTTTTGCATGTGTTGAAAATATAAATTGTACAAGTCTCGAGTATGATCAGTGGTGTGACTAGTGTGAAGCGATAGGACTACCTTAAGGGGCTATACCAGTGTGACACTTTCAAAAAATCGATTTTTTTTGCCTTTTTCAACAGTTTATAGTTTCAAGAATATCCTGTGCAAATTTCAAGGCCGTATCTCTAATCATTTTATCTTGCAAAAATCGATAGTTAAATCTTTAAACGCGTTTTTTTCGAAAAGCGATTTTTCAAATTTGTTGATATTATAACTCTGAGAGCAATTATCCGATTGATTTGAAATTTAAACTGAGTACTCTGGAATATATTTACTCTACAATGACGTAGGATATTTTTGATTGGATGAAAATTGATGGTTTGGCATTGAAAAAAACAGCCATTTTATAGGCAAGAAAACAGACTTTTTTTCATAACTAGGCCATTTTGTTAGATTTTGATATTTTTCGAAAATCCTAAGTCGTTGTACAGGAAAGACCTTCCAGTTTAACGACATTTTTTCCTTTGTCGGTTTCAGCTACTCAACTTTTTTTTTGGCACCTCCGACGGCAGCGCATAAGTCGTTTGGATCTGAATATTTTTCGATGAAAAAATTATGTAATATAGGTCAGATAAAGCCAAGTATATTCATAATTTTCGAAATATTTAATTGAGTACTTTGCTTCCAAAAAATTCCCGAAAATCACCCAAATTTTCAGCGCTTACACTGGTCTAACCCCTTAATCACACGTGATATTCTTTCGCCGGAGAAAATTTCATGTGACTGCGTTTTGATGTTTTGATGTTTTGATGTTTCTGACCTCGACCATGTATGCATGTACGGTGATTACATATCTCTTATCAATACGAGCCTGTCTGTTATTAACTAGTGTAAAACGTCAAAGCTTAGTGTTACAAACTTGCATCAAATAAAAGTTCAAAACGGAAATCCAAAAATTTGAGTTGGCTCATGACTCAATTGTTGCCAATCAAATTTTTAATTGGAACCATTAACATAATAGAGGTACTGCTATTGAAAAACATCGGGAATTATGTACCAATCGCCATTTTCAAATGTTGAAGAGTTTCGGACATACTGTATTTCACTTCTAGGTTATTCTCACTATACGTCATATTTGATGTACCCCTTGAAAAATGTATAACTGAAGTTTCACTGTATTCGCAAAGAATTGTTATTCTTCTTTTTTCGTCTAAATAAAGCACCATGCAGTGTGTTACTTTGAGAAAAGCAAAAAGTTCTTCAGTTTCTTCGTCGTCCTGAACTCGAAGATTAAGGGTTTGGGCTACTGTGAAAATTTAGAAAAATCGCTCGTTTCTCGAGGCAAGTCAAATTGAAGAGGAAGGTCCAACGGATGGTGCAGGATTTGCAGATCGAAGGTAAACTTATGATTACAGAGATAGTACTGCTAGTAAAACTTTAAGGAGTTTCGATACAATTGACAATATGTTATCATTTGATTCAAATTTGTACAGTCAATTCTTTATCAAATAGTGAATGCACCTTCTAAATTTAAATAATAATAATAAAAAATGTAAATAATAGTAAAATTTACAATTGAAGAAGTACTTTTTAACATAGGGAGATGCCTAATTCTCATAATGTAAAGGGAGACGAAATTGTCATAATGTACTGAGTGATTTGAGAGTTTTCCGTAGCATTTTAAACATTTTTAAAACTATTTTGTGCGTAATACTGCCATTCAGCGATGAGCATAGGTTAAAAAGTGTTTAACTTACGTTCTACTTTGAAAAATGTTATGTTAAGGTAGAACGACCGCGCGCGCTCGTTGAAGATTTCTATAGAATTTGTTCAAATTGTAATCATATATTGTTCATATCATTGTGCATGTTTAAGTGACATTTCAGAACATTCTACCGCGTTTATAAATTTTGAAAAAAAATATATATTTAGATAGCAAACTAGTTTGGAAAGAGTGAAAAACGTTTGGATTGCCTTTACTATTCAGTTTTGCTAAAAACGTTCAGTAAAGACAGAACAATTCTCTGTAAAAAATATTTGTCCCCTATAATAAGAAGACATATGACCACAACGCAGAACAGTATTGTTCAATATTTCGAGAGAAAAAAATAATTATCGTGTTCCTAAAGTTAACAACTTTTATCATAAAAAAATATTTGCTTTATAAATTTAAATGTTTTATATTGTTTATGTTATCTTCATTAACAAATAAAAGTGTTGGTTAATTCATAAGTAGTTAAAAACTTTGTTCGATTAAAAATTACTTCCAAATAAAAATTTGTGTTGCAGTATTATTTTGAATATGCCGCGCAAACTTACGTCATTGGATATGTGGAACGATGCAGTGTTGCCATATGTCTTCTTATTATAGGCGACAAATAATTTTTACGGAAAATTATTCTGTCTAAATTTCAATGCAGACCCTGCAGTGTTTAAAGTTGCAATTCAATAACCCATTATCTCCCAATCTAAATAGTCGACTGTTCTGAAATTTCACTTAAACATGCATAATGATATCAACAATGTCTGGTTAAAGTTTGAACCAAATCTATAGAAACGAAGAGCGCGTGCTCGTTCTACCTTAACCCGCCCACTGACACTGGCCTACTATTCCTATACGATAAACGAAAACGCGTTTTGTCCCGGCTTTTTAGTTTTTGAAATCGCCACTGCCTAGCGTTGGCTGTTGTGTGACAGCCTTCGGCTCTAAATACTCCGATCAGCTGGTCGATTCAATACTTTTGTGGTTTTCGCCTGTTATCGTTATGGCGACGTTATTTATTGTCTTCAAATAGAAAATCATTAGAACGGAAAATCATTCCAAATATATCAATAGATTTTTATTCATGTAGAATATTCGAAACACCGGCGCAACATACATATATATGCATGACTGTCACACGACTACGAGCGCCACAGTGCGGCAAGGACATTTTGCGAACAGCATTTATCTACCGGTGTCAGGGGGCTGACCATAACCATGTCAAAAAGTGTTTTTCAATTATAAATTTTATAGAAACGTCGTACACGATCGATTAAAAATTTGGAAGGTGCACTCATCAGTATGCGACAAAGAATTTACATGCTGCTGAAGTTTGCATCGTTGGAATGCAACGAAAATTCGTTAAAAAAATGTATTTCTTCAGTTCTTTCATCGTGCGAATTCTTATCCTCCAAACTTAGGCTGTAGATGTTTCATGAGGATCCCAAAGAACAGTTGAGCGATCGTTGTGGTCTGAATTTGCCAAAAAAAATTCGGTCTACTAAACTTTCGTTGCGTTCCAACGATGTAAACTTCAAATGGGTCAATTAACTATATAAATTTGATTCGAATGGTAAGATATCGTAAATTGTCCCGAAATTCCTTAAACACGTTTTTCTCGAAACTATGTTTTTCCAAACGGTGTACACGATTTCTCGACATTTCATGGACGAATAGACCGGAAATTTGGCATACTTGTTCAGTGTAATAGTAGTTTAGCCTTGACCGACCTTTTTCTTCTTAACATTTTTTTTCATTAGGTATTAACAATAACGATGTCATTTTTCATAGAAAAATCGAAGAAAAATTTCAAAAAATGTGTTTTTGATGATTAAACCACGATAACAAAAAAAAAGGTCTGTCAAGCCGTAGCCAATATTATCTATTTAAAGAAAAAATGCATTCTTTTTGTTTCAGATCAATCGGTTGCCCAAAATCAAATACACCGTTGAGCTCCTCACGTACAAAGGTTCTTCATGAGATTGCTTATAACTTCTTTAATGATCAATAATTTTCAATGAAATTTGGTAGACAACTTTGTTAATGTACATACAAATAAATGTCAAAATATTTCAATAATCTTACACATTCTTTCAAAATTAATTTGTTTAAATACCCTGATTTTCGGGTCGTCACAGTAGCCTAACCTCTTCACATTTCGTTGTTGTTTAATTCACATTAAGGGGGCAAAATATCGTGATTGCTATTCTGGATAAAAATATCGGTGACTTCTATTCTGGAATGAACTTTTTGGATTTTTCTCCACAAAACTAAATTTCCTTTAAATAAACTTGATTTTCGGGTCGTCACCGTAGCTTGACCCCTCGGGAAAAGCAAATGTCGATAGATCAGCGTTCAGAACTAGTACGATTGAATTTTGCAAAATTATACCCCAAACAGGGGATATTACGATATCTGTGGCCCATAATTCTGGCCACGCAGTCTTCATATTTGTCCAAAACAAGACTTTTTTCAAAAGTCGTAAAAATCAAAATTCGATCCTTAAGGGGGTGAAACAGGGGTTCCAAAGTTTGTATGAGACATCTTTTTTTTCAGATTCGCTTGAAACTTCTTGTAAATCCTCTACAATACAAATAATTGAACACGTATTTCAGCATTTCCGAAAATTCGATCCTTAAGAGGGTTAAACAGGGGTGTTAAAGTTTATACGAGACAACACATATTTTTGTCAGATTAACTTGAAACTTGGCACAAATACACTACAATGCAAACAATTAAACATGTATTCAAGCAATTTCCAAAATTTCACCTTTAAGGGCGTTGAACGGGGGTGTTGTGTTAACGTTTGTATGAGCGTTTGTATGAGAAAACATATTTTTTGACCAAATTTACTCGAAACTTACCAAATTTATTTTATATACAACACTATATGTTTTCCTCGCTGTTCGATGCGTGTGGACAGTCAAGTAGTACTTTTAACCCCTTAACTGTGTTTATTTGGGTTGGCATAGATACACCAAACAAACCCAAACAAATAAGGTGGGGATCGGAAATTCGAACGACCAATATTCAGAAGGACCGAAATTTCGGATCCAGTAATGACGAACGTTCCAATATAGATAGATTAATCTTATGATAGTCTGTAAAATAGTTAATCGAAATTGTGAATACAAAAATGTTGAAGTGGATTTATAGCGAAAACAAACATCAGATTTAACAAAATAATGAGAGATATAATATCAATTCGCCTGTATATATACACCAAACAATTCGAGACGACAAATCGTCGAATTGCAAATATTAGAACAGTTTACAATTTCGAATCCATTAAGGGGGAATATCAGTATGAAAAGAAACGATTTTTTTGCTTCAATAGATCGTTTTGGCCTTTAAGAATATGCCTACAAATTTTCAAAACAATATTCGACGTAGAAGTATGCGAAATTGGCGCCAAACGTCGACGCTCTCAGAGCATACGGGCCTTTCTATACTTTAAACGCGTTTTTCTCGGAACCATGTTTTTTGACCTGGTTGACAGCATAACTCTGTCAAATTTTGTCCAATCGACTTCATTCAAAAAGGATTCTCTTCGGAAAACTTATCGCTATCGTCGCATCGTAGAGTTTTTTTTAAATTGTTTATTTCTTTTTTTATTAACAATTTACTGCAAAATTTTTGTGTAAAATTCGATTTTTTTAAAACGGCCGCCATTTTTTTTTCTAATCAATATTTTCAAATTTCCTACAATACTGCGATAGCTATACTATTATAATTTAATAATCTTTTTGAATTTTTGATTTCACATGCTTGCTGTCGCACTTATGCTGTCAACCGTCGGGGAGTCTTTTTTTGAGACGCGATTTTACGACCGCTCCTCTGCTTAAGGGACAACATCATTGTGACGGCTTAAAAAAATCGATTTTTTGAAAACCATCTAGAAAAATCTAAAATACATTTAAGATTAAGATGCCGTTGGACCCAGGTCGAAAAAATAATTATTTTCGGAGATATTGAATATTTTGTGGAGCGGTGCAGCGCTCCGTGACGCTCGGGGTCCCGCGCAGCTGCGCGCCTCAGGGTCGGCAGGTATACCGGGCCTTTCCCAGGTCCTGCGGGTCTTTCCCAGGTATTCTTTTGTCTCCCTTCACCAAAAACCGGCTATTGTTATAAATATAGTTTCGAAAAAAAGCAATAGGTGGCGATAATTGAAAAATGTTCAAGGCCGGTAGAGGGATAGCGTCATAGCGTCAGTTTGCGAATAGAAGCGACGCTACTCGTGTCTAAACGCTCCGAATCGTTTCGTTTATAAATATCGAACGCTCAGAATTATTCTTTGCACATCGAAATGGATAATCCGAAAGTGTGCGGGGAAAAAGGGAACAAAACGGAGCTATGTGACGAGGAGTCGAGTCATGGCAGCGAGCGGTCGCAAGCGGTAATATTTCTGAATATCGCCATAAGCCGCCTCTTCCTGAGGAAGTATTGGAGGCGATTACGCCAGTGTTCGAAAATTTGAGCAGAGACGATTTGCTGCAGCGTTGTTTGGGCGGCTTCACGTAAAACAACAACGAAAGCTACAACAAATCAGTTTGAGCAATAGCCCCCAAGTGTCAGTCCGGGAGAAAAAAAATCGTCGATATTGCAGCTGATATCGCGGTATTATTATTCAATGATGGCCTGAGAAGCCTCATGAAAGTTTTGGAGACGTTGGGGATAACTATCGGCCCAAATTGTTTCAATTTTTGCGTTGAAACCGACGCAGCGCGGATCGAGCTGGCGGAGCGCTCGCTCACAGACGCTGCAAAAGAGGCAAGAAGAGCCTCTACAAGTTCGAGAAAAGATGCTAGGGACAATGAGTTGCTTCTTGAAGGCCAGCTATATGGTGCCGGCATCGCTGATTAAAGGTAAAATTTTTTTTTTCCAATTTATCGCATAAATTAACAAACCTAAAACTTTGAACGCGTTTTTCTCAAAACCACTTTTTTGAGTGCGGCACGCAGCAGAACTCGAGCAATTTTTATCCGATCGACTTCAAATTTGGACTGCATCAATAAAACTAGATTATCTAAAGAAGTACATAGGATTTTTTCGATATCTCAATAATAAAAAAAGTTATAGCCTATTTTCGACGAGAAATTTTGCTCGAAAATCGTCCTTTAGTTTCAAAAGCGTGCCTATTTTTTAAAAATCAATATTTTTTCAAATCCCTATGTACTTCTCTTCAAAATATCATATTATTAACGAAAACACTCGGTATTTTTTTCAGATCGAATTTGAAGAGAGTTCTGCTGCGTGCCGCGAACCACTGCAGAGGCAACAGTACCTGACGCGGGAGCTTCCCCAGCGTCACCATGGGGCGTGAAAAATTTGAAATTTTTTTTTTATGTATCTTCAATAAACAACGAACAAAATAAAAAAAAAAATTTCGAATATCTCTTTTTTTCGCACAAAAAAAAATTCTTGAAAAATGGCAAAAAAACAGGGGGTCACGGTGGTGTTGTTCCTTAATAAAATGTACTAAAAATAAAATAAAAATATTTTCTTGTATGCTTCATTACTTCAATATTTAATACACAAAATTTCAAATAACTTGATCGAGCCGTTAAAAAAAATTCCCAAAAAAATCCTCATTTTTCAGCCTGTCAGACTGATATTCTCCCTTAAAGGGAAGTACCAAAAAGTCGATCAGTTAAAATAGCGATGGGCCAAAATGGCGAACGGTCCGGATAGCGAAAACTTAGGCTCCAGCAATACTACTTGCGCTTCGAAATGAAGACGGCAGATGGCGTTAGTGGTCCGTCGGGTCAGGCAGCCATGCCATGTTCGTCATTTAGGTACAGTACTACCTCTCTAAGAGAGCGGTCTAGGGCGGTTAGGGGAAGAAATTCTCGAGAAATTCGTCGCCGAAGCCTTCCCCCACCGCTAGGTTAGCGCGCTCGAAAATCGCGCATGTGGTAGCGTGTATGTGTTTCTCCACTCGAACTCGATAAGAGAGCGCGAACGAAAGTGTTGAGAAAACTGTAAACGAGTTGCGGAAAGTGTACTGGCGTTTCGTCGTTTCATGCGTAAGTACAGTACTACCTCCCTAAGAGAGCGGTCTAGGGCGGTTAGGGGAAGTAATTCTCGAGAAATTCGTCGCCGAAGCCTTCCCCCACCGCTAGGTTAGCGCGCTCGAAAATCGCGCATGTGGTAGCGTGTATGTGTTTCTCCACTCGACCTCTATGAGAGAGCGCGAACGAAAGTGTTGAGAAAACTGTAAACAAGTTGCGGAAAGTGTACGGGCGTTTCGTCGTTTCATGCGTAAGTATATCTCATTGAATATTGATGTGTAAATCTTTCTTTTTCTTCGCGTTTTTTTTATTCTGCTGTTTGGTATATTTTGTTGTTGCAATATTATAACACATATGAAGGAAACATTTGTAAAACTTTCAATAATTGTTGAATTATCTTATTGTTCGCAAAAATATACGTAGTATATTCGTTATCGAAACTCAAACATATACAGTAGAACCTCGATTATCCGAACCAATTGGGACCGAGACTAGTTCGGATAATCAAAAGTTCGGATAATCGAAACGTGGGTTTTTTGGGACGAGATCATAAACAACACCTTTTTATATAAAAACAGTACATACATATATATTATAATTTGACATATATGTTAACGTTGAAATATATATATATATATATATATAATGTATTTGAAATACCTGAAAAAAGTTGAATGCTTTTTTTATATTTTTTAAAAATAAAATCGTCCATTTTTAATTCACGAACGGCTGTAACGCGTTTTTGAGCGGCTAAGTCTCGCAGCCGTTTGGGAAGGAGAGATTGCGTTGGGTTGCTCATTGTTGCTCACGGCGGTGGCAGCGAGCAACAATGTATCTTTCGCGCCAACGTTCGGATAATTGAGAGTTCGGATAAACTAAGTCATCGTTCGGATAATTGAGGTTCTACTGTACAGTGTACAAAAAAAATGTAACTAACAATTTATCTTGTGTATATACTTCAAGTTGAAATATACAATGTATATATATGTATAAATATTTCATTTTTAGATAAAACGGGATGGCTGAATCGAAAATATATTTTACTTGCATTAAATTACTACTTGAAATGTAATTATGGTGCATGTTTTTTTCTCCGACTTTACGGCTTAAACGTATATATTATTATACAAAGGAATATTATCCATTTGACAATCGTGCGACGTGCGATTTTCTGAAATCGCTCGCGATCTCTTATGGAGGTGTCCGCGACAAACTCGGGAGGCCTCGGGTACACTGGACAGCTCGAGCTAGGTGGGGGAAGCCATAAAATGCGCTCAAGCGGAACGGCGGGGAAATTCTCTCTTAGGGAGGGCTCTCTTAGGGAGGTAGTACTGTATATCTCATTGAATATTGATGTGTAAATTTTTCTTTTTCTTCGCGTCTTTTTTATTCTGCTGTTTGGTATATTTTGTTGTTGCAATATTATAACACATATGAAGGAAACATTTGTAAGACTTTCAATAATTGTTGAATTATCTTATTGTTCGCAAAAATACACGTAGTATATTCGTTATCGAAACTCGAACATATATATTGTACAAAAAAAATGTAACTAACAATTTATCTTGTGTATATACTTCAAGTTGAAATATACAATGTATATATATGTATAAATATTTCATTTCAGGCTTCGGCGACGAATTTCTCGAGAATTTCTTCCCCTAACCGCCCTAGACCGCTCTCTTAGAGAGGTAGTACTGTATCAATAATATTTTATGCTGTGTTAATGTCTATTAAAATATATTGTACTTGCATTAAATTACTACTTGAAATGTAATTATGGTGCATGTTTTTTTCTCCGACTTTACGGCTTAAACGTATATATTATTATACAAAGGAATATTATCCATTTGACAATCGTGCGACGTGCAATTTTCTGAAATCGCTCGCGATCTCTTATCGAGTTGTCCGCGACAAACTCGAGAGGCCTCGGGTACACTGGACAGCTCGAGCTAGGTGGGGGAAGCCATAAAATGCGCTCAAGCGGAACGGCGGGGAAATTCTCTCTTAGCGAGGGCTCTCTTAGAGAGGTAGTACTGTATTCGCCATTTTGGACCATCGATCATTTCGCTTCTGAGATCTACACATTCGAAGTTTGTAGTCTCGATATATGACTTTTTGCTATTGACGGTCTTACGCGTATTAGATACTCACTTTTTTCTATTTCGGAGATATGAATGTTGTAGATTGTTCGAATCTGTATTTGTATGACTGAAATTGCAGACTATCCGAATACATGTTCTCGAATAAATGAGATCTCGAATAAATAATCCTTTGTTGCAATAGTTATTCGATTTCGCCATCGGTCAAAGGATACAATTTCGAATGATTTAACCTTAGTTATTTTGAGAGTTCGTAATTCTGTCGTATCGAAATCTTTGTAGTTCTCTATTTGGTTATTCGATATTTTGATCCCTACCCAACAAATACATGATATATGATTAGTATTGAAGTGCATTTATACCAAATTTCAAGCAAATCTTACCAAAAAATATGTTGTCTCGTATAAACTTTAAAACCCCTGTTTCACCCCCTTAAGGGTGGAATTTCGATTTTCACCACTTGAAAAAAGTTTTATTTTGGGTAAAATATGAAGACTGTGTGGTCAGAATCAGGAGCCACAGATATCGTACTACTGCCCTCAAACGACATGAGAAAAGAGTCCGTTTTCCATAACGAGAAGTGAATATGGCGGAAAAATTTTGCTAATTTTCGATCCATCGAATAATCGTCTCGCTTTCCACGATACCTAAATATGATTGATTATGCATTGATTCGAAATTCTTTTTACATATAATACAAGAAACAGGCCAATTTTGACATTTCAACTCTGACAGATAAATCACGTTTTCTCTCGAATTAAAAAGATCGAATTTATGTCTTATTTGCTATTTGCACCGACATACAATATATTTGAGCGTGACATTTCGAGGGTTTTGATTCACCAGCGTGCACTAAAAAAATGAACATTACAAAATTCTACAATTGGCACGTCAAATGGATCTTGCCAAATGTTCTATCTTATCACCGTCAGAATCACAGCTTGCTCCTCTCCAACGCAGGCCACCATGGGAGTTTTTGGTCTTTCGTTTTTATCCATCATTTTTAATATGCACCCCCGGGATGGACGTGCGTTATGTTTTCCTCCCGACGAAATTTCCGTTGTGTCCAATCCGCGTAAATTTCAATCTTTGCAGTAGCAATATTTTCGTAGATGGTGCAATTCCTTGTCTACACATCGAGCTTGCGATCCGTACTTGTTGATCCTACTGACGTGCTCTATCTGGAGTTGGAGAAATTTATAAAAGAAATTCACATGTAGGTAAACTTGCGAAAATGATCGTGCTCGCATGTGATTTTTAAGGAGATTGGATCGTCAGCCACAATCCAAGATTAAATTTGAAAAAAATATATTTTATTGTCTAGACTATACTGAGTCATTACGAATTTTTTGAAATTTTTTCACCCCAAAACATCAGAGATAAAAAATAGTTGGATGTATGTAATTTTACGTGCGGTTATATGGGCAGACATTCTCGGTGTGGGTGATGTAATTTTTTATGGCTGTTTAGCACCAAGATAAACCATCTTTAACAACGATGCTGAACTTTGCATTGTTGTACTGCAACGAATTCGATTTATTTCGGCAGATTTCGCTTGCAAAGGTCCTTCTAACATTTGTAGAGATATTTATTTAGTGATCTACATTATAAATATTAGGTGTACAAATAAGTTTTAGGACACTTCGATTTTGTATCATAACAGCTATTCTAAATTAATTCAAAGGTCCCGCTCACTTATCATAGATGGCGCTTGATATGTAGTATCGAAACGTAAAGGAGTCATAAACATAACCTATAAATTCTGTAAATTAAACATGCAGACCGATAAGCTATTTATTAGACACTGCATTCGCTATGAATTCCATCAAGGAAAAAGTGTTAGGAAAGCGTGTGAATCGATATGTTCTGTTCTCGGAGACAACATTGTACCTAAAAGTACATGTGAGTATTGGTATAAGCGATTCAAAGAAGGTGATTTCGACGTTAGTGACCGTGAACGCACGGGGCCTCCTGTAAAGGTGGACGATCAGGAACTGCAAGCGTTGCTGGATGAAAACTCTTGTCAGACGGAGAAACAACTTTCGGCACAGCTTGGAGTAACTCAACAAACTGTTTCTTATCGTTTAAAAGCAATGGGTAAGATTCGAAAAGGAACAAAGTGGGTACCACACTTTCTGACTCAAGAAAATAAAAACAGCCGTTTTAACATTTGTGTGAGTCTTTACAACAAGCAACATAGAAAGTTTTTCTTGTGGAAAATTGTGACCGGCGATGAAAAGTAGATTTATTTTGATAATCCGAAACGCAAATATCATTGGGTTGACCCCGGCGAGCCGACAACATCCACGCCAAAGCGCAATGTTCATTGTAACAAAGTCATGCTGTGCATATGGTGGGATATGAAAAGCGTACTGTATTATGAACTTCTCAAACCTGGTCAAACAGTTACTACCGATCGCTATTGTCATCAATTGATGCAAGTGAATCAAGAAATTGAGAAGAAACATCCATTTTCTGGTAAAGGAAAACGTCCAGTAAAACTGCTCCATGACAACGCGCGGCCTCATGTAGGTAAACCGGTCAAGGATACGTTACTAGCGCTTGGATGGGAAGCTGTACCACACCCGGCGTATTCACCAGACTTAGCCCCATCCGATTATCATTTATTCCGGAAAATGCAGAACGATTTGTCTGACGTGCGATTCAAAACATTTGAAAAAGTAGAAAAATGAGTCGCTAAATTTCTCACCTCGCAAGACGAAAGTTTCTTTGCGAAAGGCATCCGCGAGTTACCTGAGAGATGGCTGAAGGTCATTCAGTGCGATGGAGATTACTTCGATGAATAACTGTGTTTTACTTCTTTTTTAACAAATCTTGAATTTTTTGAAAACTGTCCTAAAACTTATTTGTACACCTAATATATTTAAAAAGATCGCGTATGATAACAAAAATACCGAAAATAA
The DNA here is from genome assembly GCA_964007375.1 of Ophion obscuratus. Taxonomy (NCBI): domain Eukaryota; kingdom Metazoa; phylum Arthropoda; class Insecta; order Hymenoptera; family Ichneumonidae; genus Ophion; species Ophion obscuratus. The sequence continues at coordinate 34,240,546 of OZ023319.1, read as the reverse complement.
AATGTAAAACGGAACTTTCGTTGCCTTCCAACGATGCAAACGTCAACACCATTTCCAACGGATTAACGCAAAGTAAACCTTTGTAGACATTTAGAAAAAAAAAACCCATCTTGCCCATCGCAAATCACGAATATTCAATATTGGACTATCAATGTTTGATGAAAGATTACGAATCTTGGTTGGCGATTGAAGAGCATTGCTGCCAACCTCAATGTCCGCAAAGTTGCCGTATTTCGGCAACACTTGATATTAATTACGTTGCGGCTAGCCGTCCGGTTATCAGACGAATAAGCGTGTTATTGGTCCTGATAGTGGCTCAGTTCACGCAGTTCACGTTGTACAACGCCCCAAACAAACAAACTCGAACAAGCAAGCCCAAACAAATAAACATACTAAAACAAACATACCCAAACACACAAACACAACCAAACAAACAAACCCGAACAAACACACCAAAACAAACAAACAAACAAACCCAACAAACCTAAACCAAACCAATCCAAACAAAATTATAAAGATTTCATTCTGACGTATACGGGTAAATTATTCGTCCGGATACTTCGTTTAACATTTTAACACATTTTATCCGGACGATTGTACTATATATATATTATTCGTCCGGATACTGGTTGACACGAATGACAATATGTACGCCTACTGGAAATACGGCGTGAACTGAGCCGCTATCCGGACGAATAACGTACGCTTATTCATCTGATAACCGGACGGGGAGTCACTCCGTATTAATTAATGGTAACAATAAATAATCTCTTGACATAAATATAAATAGACATAATTATAAATTAGTCAAAATTAATCCTGAGTTGTATAAAACATTCGCTGACACAGTTTTTTCACAATAATCATGGATAATGTTATAATTTTTCCAGTTGGTAGTAAAAGTTTTTATTATTTATGTGATAAAAATATAAAAATGCATGATTTTGCACTTTGATTATATATTTTATGAAAAATTAGCATTTAGAGAATAAATCGATACCTCGTATGCATTTTCTTAAGGTTCATTGAAAAAATAATCATAAACCGTCGTTTGACTGGACTGGACCGCTCCAACCTCCTTAATGGTCGATCATAAATAAACTACGGGCTGCGAAGAAACTTTACCTTCGTTTCGAAAAGATTCTTCTCCACGTTGTGAGTGATGCTGGCTTCGAACAAACTTCCGCCCGGTTCTATTCTCACTTTTACTTGATAAAGTTCGTAAGTCAGGGCAGTTTTGGCACTAAAGTCGCCCACGAAGCCGTCTTGATCGCCGGATTTCTTGAAATTCAGAAGTCCTGCAGTTCCGACCAATTTACGATTATTCATTTTTACGCAGTTAAACTGTTACCGATTAAAGCATGGGGCCTGACCAATTATAGAAAATTTTCTACGGGTTGTTACGCATATGGAAAACAGGGAAAACTCAAGGAATTTTGGAAATTCTTTGGAGTTTTCTCAGAATTTACTTTTTGCAAGAATTACAATGAAGCCGACTTGACAAAAAACTGAACAGTATAAATGAATATTTTTGTATATTTTTAATATTTATATTGTTCCTCATTATATACAAAAAAAGTTATGTCAGTGCCAAACAATGAAAATTTAAAGAACTGAGATCTAATTTACTGTAAAGCTCTATACATTTGCATTCGATCTGTCGACACGCAACATCATTACTATTATAGATAAGTGTTTATATTTATTTTTTGTCACCGGCAGAAAAATGTCTGTTTATAATAAAGAACAGGTTTTGTATTTGCTTTTAATAGATTCTTTTTTACTTTACAATGTGTTAATCCATTGTTCGAATTGCAGTTAAAAAAAATATTATTTCAATTTTTAACATCGTCATATATTTGTTCTTAAAAAAAAATATGTTATCCAGTTAAGCATAGTTTTTCTATAGAAGGATCCAATTGAGAATTTCCATTGTTTTTTCAAGTCGGTTAAAAATGTTATTTTTTTTTCACAACAATGATTTATTGCTATTTCCACGTATATAATTTTTCTCGTATAGTTTGTAACGTTTGCAAATATTAGTATGGTTAAAACGAGACTTATGGTCTTTAACTTAATATATATATTTGATGAAAACAAAGTGTCCCTTTGACCCTAAACTGGGTCATTAGCAAAGTGACCCTAAACTGGGTTATTAGCAAAATCTGGAATTTTTGTAAAACATGAATGGAAAACCTGGCAAAGTCAGGGTATTTTTCAATGAATAATGCATAACAACCCTGTATTAATACCTAAGGGATTATTGGAACCATATTCATGAATAAAAAATAAATTAATAATAACTATAGCTAGAATAATACATGGTAAACAAAATATAGTCTAAAAAACGATTTACAGTTGGGTTATTAACTGAAAATCCCCCCTCCCCAAACTCATTCTACTGTTATTTGACCAATTTACGAAATTGTAGAAATTAAATTTGTAATCACTGTGGCTCCTCAAAAAGACACTTATCCCCAAGATCGAACATTACTCATCTTTTGATTAACATGAGAATCATATAAATAAACTGCAGTCGTAATTTATAATTATATAATAAATATATAATAGACTATACCAGAAATAATTACAGCCGTAATTTATGTACAAAAATGAAACTACCATTGTCGACGAAAATTCTCACGAGAATGTCGGCGCACTCAAAAGTGCCATTTTTATATTATTATTGAACAAATTCACCTTTGGTAGGGGCGAGTTTCGCGGACCACAGAATTTTGTCCAGCCGTAAAATTTCGCAAATATCACGATGTTCCTCCGTGTAGCTGTTCAAGAATTTCGCGAAATATTCGGCTGCCAGTATTACGATTGGGTTGTCATTGGGAACTTCTTGCCAAGTGAGACAAGCACACCAATGTGGCTCGATGAAAGCATCGGCGCAGGTTCTCTCCAACGGAATCTGTTCAAAGGTGAAAACGTTTTGCGTGAGGGAAGCGACTGGCGACAATAATCATTTATACTTGCAATATAACATTGCTCTCATTTCGCTCTCGTACTTTTCCATTGTATGGCATGAATGTTTGCATTATTTTTTTTCGGAATAAGTAAAACGGGCATAAAATTTGTCTTTATGGCAATTGAAAATATTTGACCTTGTTGAACAAGCTTATCGCCCGGTCGCGAGTATCGCCTTCCATCGGTGTGTCGAAATTCAAAATACTCTCCAGTGTTTTGTGCACGTCGAAGGGCGACGTGAGATGGCGCGTGTTGTAGACAAAATTTGCGTAAGCCGTTGAATGCGTTCGCTTGAACCACGGTGGAAAAACAAACGAGAAGAATGGCAAACGTTCCTCCTGCTTGCCCTGAAGGGTACTGCGAATCTCGGCGAATCTAAAATTCCAAACATCCACATCATGCTATGGGGCGAAAAAAGTACATGTACATTTAAGGAGGCTGCTCAGGGCAGGCGACAAGAGGGGAACGCATATGCTTAAACACGAAGGCAAATTTTCGGTTACGTAAAATAAATAAATTTCAGCTAATATGTGGAATGCATATAATTCACTGTTTAGAAATGTTATTAATCTTATTTGTTTATTTACATCGCGAATAAGTTATTAGCCAAGTTGAAATGTGGCAAACGCGCAATTTAGTTCTCAGTAACTGGTATCACTGAACTCAGATACGAACGCCACATCGTGAGCGCGTAGCTGTCAAAAATCCTTCGCGAATTCCGTTTTTTGTTCGGCGAAAATGAAAAGATGGAACGGAAAAATGCAAATCGAAAAACAGTACAATCGACGGTTGGAGCAAGTACCACCTGGAAAGCGGCGGAAAAAAGTAGTCGATCCGGAAAATGAATGCTCAGTGAGGGACGACGCGTAATTGATTTGAAGGTTATGTCGAAACACATGCACTGCAGCTTCTGTAAAGAATGATTCAAAATATTTAAATACTCTTTATGAAAGTGCGGTAAGAAATTTCTAGCGAGGAAGAAATAGTTTGTGCTTTTCAAATTTTGGCGCCTATGCAAAATGGCCGACTTGACAGCAGCGTTGCCAGGAAGACTAGAGGTAAGGAGTACGAACGCCTGTGGCGAGCCCGATCCAAAAGCGTCCGTGAAACTGTGGATTTTAGTAGTTAGTGTTTTCACGGCGTGCGTCGCTAGTGCATGGCCGCACCGAAGTGAACTAAGCGACAAGAACACAACCGACGTCATGTGTCATCGATGATTCCCGCTCGTCGTCCGTGTTGGCATAAAGCGCGTTCGGGCTAACCAATTTTTCGAATTGTGTTAGATGTAATAAAAATAATTGTCTCGGTATAAAATATATTTAGTGATCTGCGGCGAAAACAAACAATCGTAGGTAAGAAAAATAGTACTTACATTCATAAAAAAAATGATTTCGTTTTATCGTAACATTATCGTACCCAGTGAAATAAAAATTATCACAAACGCGAGATATGGAGCAAGTGTCCCGTCGATGAGACAAAACGCTTTTACTTATTAAGTAAAAGCTTATAATATTGTTTGAATTGCTGCTTTCAGTGCCCAAGCGCGAGAGAAACTTGGAGTGCAGCGATCGATCGAGAACGGCCGTTAAAATCAACACTCTCCATCAAGTTCTCGACAAAGTTTCGGACATGAAAAATTTAGAGTACGTGGGATGCCAAGCACACAACGAAGAGCTCACGAAGAGAGTGATAAACTATTATCTCGTCATGAGAGGACATTTTCTAGCGAGATCGGTCAACGAAAATAATCACGCAAGGAAAATTAAAACGAAACACAATAGGAAAAAATAAAAACTGTAACATCGATTTATCTGTGCAGCGTGTCATAATGTGCAAATATGATGTGTGATAATTTGTAAATCTTTTGTTTGCATTCAAAATTCTTATGAATTTTCTTGTGTCTATGTTTTTACTGCTTCCGCAACGAAAAAAAAAAAAAAAAAAAAACATTGACTCAATATCTGTATTTCGTTATTATTCTTTATCAAAATTCAGCGTATCATAATGTGTAAATATGAGATATGAGAATTTGAAAAACTTTTGTCTGAATTAAAATTTCTCATGAATTTTCTTGTGTCTATAAATAAATTTTGTTTGTTACGGTTTCCGCGAGGAAAAAAAACTGACTTTATTTCCGTTTTTTCGTTATCATTCTTTATCTGTACAGCGTGTCACAATATGTAAATATGGTGATAATCTGTACATTTTTTGTCTGGATGCAAATTTCTGATGAATTTCCTTGTGTCTATAAATAAATTTTGTTTGTTACTCCTTCCGCAACAAAAAAAACTGACTTAATTTCCGTATTTCAGTATTCTCCAAAACAATCTATATATAAGAATTCTGTCTATCTATATAGAAATTGCGTTCACCAACTGGTTGTACAACTAATTTGATGAAATGATCGTTCCATATGAAGTGGCAAAGGGTGCTTTTTGCACATCGTACGGCACTGCCTTTATAATTCATTTGATCAAATTATCGCTCCATATGAGGGAGCGTCTCGTACGGCACTGGTTTGTTGCTGACTTTACTTCGGTGCGGTAGGAGAGCAGCGCCGCCCTTCTCGTCTTCACTTTTGCGGACGTTTCGACGACACGGCGTTCGTACTCCTTACCTCTAGTCTTCCTGAGCGTTGCCACGTGCCGTTTTATCGTTTACGCTCGTTTACGGGCGCTTTATCGTTTTACGCGAATCAGCTGAAATTTTCTGTTTTATCTCACGAATAACTCGATAACGAGACAGACAAAACGCTGTACTCTTCGTTGAAATTATTCGTAAAAATCTCACGACTTTTTTCCGCCTATTTCCATTCAATTCTAACTATTTTTATTATTCTGCGACAGTCGTATTAGAGTTCTCATGAAGCTTTTGCTATGTCGCCCGTGTATAAGGGGCCGTCCATTAATCACGTGAGGCTCAAATAGGGGGAAGGGGGGTTTGGATAACATCACGATTGTTCGTATCGAAATGATGAGACGCAACGAACACGACCTATAATACGGTCGCTCTGGTCGTGTTCGTTGGGTCTCATCATTTTGATTGCGCATGCGCATAATGATGCGCATTTGATGATGCGCACGTTACGTTGCGTAGTTGCGCGTTGCGCATCATTATGCACATGCGCACTTGTTCGTATCAAAATGATGAGACCCAACGAACACGACCTCTGTACGCCGTGCGGGCCTCGCGCCTGCGCAATAAGGATATTGTAAGATAACTCTACGCCATGGGGAGAGGTAGAACTAAAAAAGCGGTAAAAAAGAGCAGCATTTGTATACCGGTAGGGAATAGAAGGTTTCAGCCCCCTGGTTGTGCCTAAAAAGTAACCTGAACAACAGTTTTTAATTCTATTTAACTTCGACTGGCCACCTACTTCAATTGAAGTGCCTACATCTGATCCACAAAAGGCTTGTCCACTTGTTACTGTAGAAAACACGCAAATGAGCCTACTGTCGTCGGTCAATGCCATTTAAATATATTGATAATATATATTATTTCATTTTTGACAATCAAATACCATACTCCCTATCTGTTGTGTCTCACATTTCTTAACACAAAAAATACACGTGATGTGGGCGAGGCGGGGGGGGGGGGGGCTAAAACCCTCACCACATATCACCACGGGGGAGGGGGGCTCAGAAAGTGGCCTAAAAAACCTCACGTGATTAATGGACGACCCCTAAGAGCCTAACTTCAATAATCAATTGCTCAACAATCACGCAGACGAAGTACTTGAAATTTTACACGGAGTCGTAACACCTGTTCGCAAATAGCCTCAATCAATTTCAGCAAATTATTACTATTTCGCGATAGCTGAGCAACCTCCTCAAGGAGTTTCGGGTACTTAACATTTAAGGTTAACAAGAAGACTTTTCTAGATATAAAACAAATGACCCAGTGTTAAAAAACTGGGTCAAAAAAGTTATCATTTGTAGAAATGGTATGCGAAAAACCAAAAGCAGATGATTAAAAAAAAATAACATGAAGACCAAAATCTCGAAAACCGTAGCACTTTTACTAAACTGAAATTCCAGCATATGATCGAGGATATGATCTGACCGATCGACAGTTGCAGGATTATCCATTCATTGCAGGAAATTCTTTGTCATATACTGAATGTACCCTCCAAATGTTCAATTGATCGTCTACAACGTTTCTATGAAATTTGGAATTAAAGAAACAGTTTTGAACATAGGGAGATGCCTATGCTCATCGCTGAATGGCAGCTTTACGCACGAAGTAGTGTGAAGAAAATGTTTAAAATGCTTTGAAAAACTGTCAAATCACTCAGTACATTATGACACTGATGACGAAATTGTCATAATTTACTGGCAGGGAATGGTTGTGAGGTCGATCTCTCCGATTTCGATTAAATTCGGCATGCTTGTAGAATGGGTAAAACTAGGCGACACGTATTTTTTTATATCTGCGGAACTCGATTTTTAAGGCTTGAAACGCACCCTCGAAAATAGGGGTGTTTTTCGTTTTTCGTCGATAACGGTTTAACGGCACCAGATATGCAAGAATTTAAAATTGCAACAATGTTTAGTTTTTCGTGTACTGTACATTGAAAATGAGAACGATAACGTTATCGACGAATCGACGGGGTGCGTTTCACCCCGTAAAAATCGGGTTCCGCAGATATAAAAAAATACGTGTCGCCTATTTTCACCCATTCTATAGCATGCCAAATTTCATCGAAATCGTAGACATCAACTTCGCAACCTTTCCTGTGAGTGAAAAACTGTCAAATCGTTCAGTACATTATGACAACTTCGTCTCCGTTAACATTATGACAATTAGGCATCTCCCTGTGTTGAAAAATGTGTATTCAATTGCAAATTTTATAGAAACGGTGTAGACGACCGATTTTAAATTTGGAGGTTGCATTCAGTGTATGGCAAAGAATTTACTATATAAATTTGAATCAAATGGAAACATATCGTCAATTGTCCCGGAACTCCTTAAGGGGCTACACCAGTGTGACACTTTAAAAAAATCGATTTTTTTTGCTTCTTTCGACAGTTTATACTTTCAAGATTTTTATACTTTCAAGTATATGAAATGAGATTTTTCAAATTTGCTGACACTGTACATCAAAGAGCAATTATCCGATTGACTTGAAATTCGAACAGAGTACTCTTGAATATATTTACTCTACAATGACGTAGAATATTTTTGATTGGATGAAAATTGACGATTTGGCATTGAAAAAAACGACCGTTTTATAGGCAAGAAAACAGACTTTTTCTTTCACAACAACACCATTTTGTTAGGTTTTGATATTTTTTCGAAAATCCTACGTCATTGTACAGGAAATACCTTCCAGTTTAACGACATTTTTCCTTTTTCGGTTTCAGCTACTCAATCGGCCGGAATCATGTCAGCAGTGGAGGAACTTTTTTTGGCGACTCCGAAGGCAGCCTATAAGTCGCTTGGATTTCAATATTTTTCTATGAAAAAATTATGTAATATAGGTCAAATATAGCCAAATATATTCTTAACTTTCCGAAATATTTAATTGAGTACTTTTCTTCCAAAAAATTCCCAAAAATCAGCCAAATTTTCAGCGTTCACACTGGTATCCAACGAAAGAGATTTTTTATATTTTTACTATTGACAAATTTTGCGAGTACCTATTACCGTGATCGCTCATCAGGATGAATACCGTGTTGTTCAAATGTCCGGAGCTCTGCAAATCCTTGATCCACTTGTGCAAGTCATCGTCGGCGACACCAATCTCGTTGTAAGAATCGTGCGACAATTCACCATGAAAACCGAATGCGAATTTCGGCTGATCGTGATATGTGTCGAAAATTGTTTTTATGTAGTTCATCATGACCTTAAAAAAAAACTCTTTTGTATATCACGAGCACAACGATAAGTTGTAGTGCGAGGGAAAAAACGCTGCGGTTAATGAAAAAGATCGAAATGATCTGTAACATATATAGTGATGATGAATTTCATTACTAAAATGTCAGAAAGCACATGTATGTGCATATATATCTATGCACATAATAAAACTGTAAGGAGTGCTTCGTCTGTAATTTTTTTCCCCCAAACCAGAAGTAAGGCAGCAATATTCAAAGTGTCCTCCGCGGTGTAGGAATTATATAGAACAATTCTTATTGTTATATATAAACAGAATATGAATAAATAAAGCATTACAATCTTGAAATTTATGTTGAAAATCATATAAATACTAAGTTTTGTGGTATTTATATGATACCACTAAACAAATCCAAACAAAGAAATACTTTTTGAAGCTCGCCTGGTCAATTCCCATTATTTGCGATAAAATAAAGATATTGTACCCACGAGCCAACAGTAATCGTTGCATTTTGGCGTATTTCCAATTGCCGCTAAAAGCACTCATAATTTCTTAAGGAAGCCAAAACGGCAATTTTTTTAGCCTTGATATTCTTATTATTTTGGTTCAAATATCAAGAATCAAAGATCAAAACTTGGCGCCCCGGATATCGTACTATCCCCCGATTTTTAATAAAAAATAAATATAAAACCAAGTTTTGCTTATTTTAGGGCTCCGTAAAATATTTAGTATGTAAAAAGGGTTTCGTCGCCAAAAAAGTTTGAGAAGCGCTGAAGTAAGGAAATGGAACGAAAATAATGTCTGTATCTGTATGTTTTCGCGTTTGTAACTCGAGAGCTATCGAATCAATGTCGATAAAACTTTTACAGAAACACAGTTTAGGGTATGAAATGTGATTTAGGCCATTGAACGTTATGCTACACAGGTAATCACACTTACAATAAACAGGCATAAAGTTCATATTAAAGAAACAAAGGAACACAAGCAAATCAACGATTTGTCAACGAAATAATTAAGTAATAACTTGGCAAAGGGCATGTATTTTTGTATTGAAAAATCGAACTCACAGGCACCTTCAAAAAATTTTCGAGCGCCATAAAACTTTGCACATCATTTTTTTTTTATATCATGGATATTTTTTGACAACGGGACATTAAAAATTCAAATTTGACCAAAATTGTCATATATATACCGCGTGTCCCTCTTATCTCTGCCACCAGAAATAACTCGGTAATTATGGGCGTCACAAAAAAATCTTCCAGACAAAAGTTGTACGGTGTGAAGGGGGCCATCAAATGCGACCAATTTTTTTTTATTTCTGGGGAGGCGCTGACGCAAAGTGAAGATCACCTCCACTTTTTTTTAAATGGAATGGTACCTTTTTTCAACCATCTTGTGGAGCACCTCAAGCAAAGATTTATTGAATTAAAACTGATTTTTCAAAATTTCACCCCACTTTTTCACCCCCAAAATGAAATTCCACGACTTTGGCGCCGTGTACAAAACTAAAGCCCGGATTTTTCTGCACATTTTGCCTCACGGAGCCGACCTCGTAGGGATTGTAGTTTGGCATTAATCCAGCCCCATCTCCTTTCATCCCCTAAAAAACCCTACACCCCGATTTTTAGGCAAACTCGCATTTAGCACCCGCTGCACCTACAAAATCACCTGTCAAAAAACTAGCCTTCTAATTTTCTCCGATTCTGGGTTTCTTCAGCGACAACATGACTGTACCATTCAATATATAACAAAGAATTTACTGTATATATTTGAATCAAATGGTAACATTTCGTCAATTTTCCCGAAACTCCTCAATACTATCTTGATCGATCATCTTGAAATTTGGTGTGTGAACTTATATCAAGTTGTTTGATAAAATTCTGAAGAAAAATTAGTGGTCCCATGTTAACCCTAGGACCCTATGCTATCTGTCCGAAACAAATAACCTACACTGCGATTACGCTCACCCCAGCACTTCAAATTAATCCCAGGCAGCATAAATGTCCACTTGACGTCGATAAGTTACCGTTGTCAGGTTACCTTTAAGACATGACCGTAAGATGACTATTCGACATCTTTCAAATGACATCTCGTATAATGCTGCCGTAAAGTTATCTTTTTTATCATATCTGTCGGCGATGAAAACGGATGTCTAAAAGGTATCCCAAAATATTATCCAATTGATGACTTTTTTAAGTTATCAAAAAGTTATCTATTTACTGTTATCTATTGCATCTAGTTCGTTATCCAAAGGATATCGTAAATACGAATTACATAAGACGTCTTTTTCATGACATCTTTCAGATATCGGTAATATGCTGTCTTTCAAGATATTTGGTATTGGCGGGAAATAGTAAAAAGTCATCCAAGTGTTGTCCTAAAGATCACATCCAACGGATCACTTTTATCATAGCGCGAATATAGCGTGTCATATTTCATTTCACCGGCAAAAAATTGTGTGTAACAACAAGTAGTTGAAAAAATAACGGTGTTGAAAGACATACACGTGGGTGCCTTTTATCCTACTATTCTTTTCGCCTCTGTGAGTACATATATATGTTTAATGTACTATCTTTTTATTCTAAAAGCCTATGTCTGCTTTCGAGGTTGTCCACGGGATCGCTTGGAGCATGGCAACCACCAAAAGACGTGACTGCAACGGGAGAGACGTCTAATAACGACTGTACCGTTTTTATAATATCAAATTACATTTCACTTATAATGAATTAATCGATATTTTGTTTATAATGACCTAGCCCACTTCGAAACCGACATAACAATATCGTATCAATTTCTTCATGATAGAAATTAACTTATTAACAGTCTAGATTATTGAGCCGTATTAAATATTCTAGACTATTAATAGGTTAATTTTTACAAAGAAATGGATATGATATTGTTATACATATGTATCGCCAATAAATTGATATCTTTTCAATAGTACTCTTCGATACCGTTTAGATGTCGTTTTGTTAACCTCATTCGGATGCCTATTGGACGACTTTTAGATGGCAGTGGTATCTTGGCATTTTTATGCCTTTAAGAAGACATCTTGAAGATTTATCGATTTGATGACTTTGCGCTAACGTACCGACAACCGAAAAGATTTAACCTTTTGTCGACACTTTGATAACCATTAAAAGTTGCCGTATAGTTAACTATCGGAAACAAATGAGTTATCTGCCAAGCGGACATAAGTGATACGTTTTGTAATACAAAACGGCGTCTTTTTGGACAACCAAAAAGTTATCCGTATCCGTTTCGCGATATCTTTCGGATGCCATATAGATAACATTTTTCTACCTGAAACTCTGCTAACAAACTGTTTGTCGTAGAAAGATTTTTTTTATCGAATGCTCGAGTTTGCGAGAAAAACCCAATTTAAATTTATCACCGTAAAAAATGCGATTGAAAAAAGCAAGAAAAATTATGTTAGCATTTCTCAATAATAATGTGGGATGTGCAGTACCCATGTGTAGGGTCCTAGGGATGAAAAATAGAGGTAGTTTTGAAATCTCAGAAGCACGTCCACCCGGAACGGTAACCCTTTATTGGGAAAGGTGATACGTAAAAATCCGCAAGGGTATGCGTTCGAACTTAGGAAATTAAGGGGTCTTCTCACTTTAGACGCTAAAAAAGGCTATTTTCATGATTTTTTAAAAATAGTTTTATATTATAGATATTGGCATAAAAGTTGTTACACTCAATTCGAAATATATATTTTAGAAAAGTTACACTCTTTCGAAATATATATTTTAAAAAATGTATGTATTTATGTAACCCAAACAAACTGTATACGCGTTTTTATCGAAACAACGTTTTTCGACCCCTTGTTGATAAAATCTTCGAACTTACTGAACCGATCCTTATGGAATTTTAACCACATATTCTTTACAACTATAGCTATAGCATATGTCGAGGATTTTTTTAAACTGCGATATCTACTATTTTTTGTTTTTTTTTTTTCGAAAAACGTCCGCCATTTTATTATTTTTGCATATACAAAAAATCGTATGATATGCGCTATAGCCATTAACATACTGAATCTAAAACCGTTTGATTTTTTTGTTTCGGATGATCCATCTCCGAGATTTCATCAACAGCGCAGACCTACAATTTTTTTAGGTTTTTTTTTTAACTGCCATTTTCGTCTATAAATGGTGACTTGAATAAATCAATTTTTTAAAATGTATTTCGAAAGTGTATTTATTAAGTGTGACAACTTTTATATCAATATCTATAATATAAACCTATCGAAAATATTCAAGAAAATAGCCTTTTTAGCGTTTGAAGTGAGAAGAACCCTTAAAAAATATATATTGGGTTGGTACAAAAATCTTGCAACACTTTTTTTCAATCAAAATATTTTTCCTTATAACGAAGTTCGAGAACATTCGAGAATAGGAAATACAAGAATGGTCTAGAACCTTCCATGCCGCAGGATATATAAGCGAGTCAGTTGTTCCGCGGAGTCAGTATGAGCAAAGATGGATCAACGTGCACTTCGAGCAATCGCATATTACGAATTCTTGCAAGGACATTCTGCAAGAGCCGCAGCCCGTAATATGTGCAGTGCGTTCAAGGCTAATGTAGTTAATTATTCAACGGTCTCCCGTTGGTATCAGCGTTTTCATTCTGGCGATACATCTTTTGAAGACAAACCTAGGTCCGGCAGGGAATCGATTTTGGACGATGAAGAACTGCGAGCACTTACAAAGGCAAAGCCTAATATGTCGTCACGAGAATTAGCCAACAAACTCAACTGCAGTCATCCTACTATCCTTCGACATTTACAAGAGATGGGATATAGGTAAGTTGATTCGTCTTGGATACCGCACAATCTCAGCGAATCAAACAAAGCAACACGCATGTCCATCTGTCTTTCACTCCTGCATCGTCCGCAAAGAAAGGATTTTCTTCAAGAAATAGTCCCTAGGGATGAAAGCTGAGTGTTGTATGTTAATCACACGCGCAAGCGTCAGTGGCTATCGAAAGGGGAAAACCCAGAACCGATCCCTAAACGGCCCCGTGAAATGAAGAAAGTTTTACTCTGTTGTTGGTGGGATTCTGAGGGCATGCTCTATTACGAATTTCTGCCAACCAACACCACAATACAGGCAGAGATTTATTCTGCACAACTGCAAAAGGTGGCTAAAATTATGAAACAGAAAAGGCGTAAACGTCTTCAAGTTCGGTTTCTCCATGACAATGCTCGACCCCACCTCGCTAAGATGACACAAGAAACTATTTCGCAGCTAGGATGGGAAGTTCTACCACACCCACCGTATTCACCAGACTTAGCACCTACCGACTATCACCTGTTTCGAGCTTTGATGAACTATTTACGGGATAAAAAATTTGATGATCTGTCAGATCTCAAAAATACATTGGACGACTTTCTTAATTCACGATCAAAAGAATTCTGCTCTGCGGGCGTGCAAAGTCTACCAGAGCGTTGGGCAAGAGTTGTAGATGCAGTGGGAGCCTACATTACTGAATAATCGTTTATTGTTAAAATAAAATATTTTTCTTTTTTACTCGTGTTGTGTGTTGCAAGATTTTTGTACCAACCCAATATATAAAAATGTATAATATGGATGTAATTGATTGTACACACCATGTGTCTCGGTACACCAGCCATGCAGAATTTATTGGAATATTTGAAGTAGGGCGAAGCGGCCAGATAATACGTTCGCATGTAGTGATCGGTGGGCTGTTCGTCGAAGCCCTTAAGACGATATGTGAATGTTCCGATAGCAGGTACGTCCTCCATGAATCCTGTTATGTAACCACTCCTCTTGTAATCATTCCATATCATTGGATAAACGTCGACGTAATGAGCCTTCGAGCCCATACGCTTCCGCGTTTCCGGCAATTCCAGCTCCGTTTTACCCGTGAGTATGGGTATCAAGGCTTGAGGTGTGCCGTCGCCGATTATGTTGTAGCCCTCGAGAACAAGGGCGTCCAAATTTCGCTTCAAATAATGATATGTCTTCGGCAATTTTCGTATGAACGCGTTGCGCGATAACGAGTCGAAGCCAAACATCAAGACGTTCAGCTTGAGACCATTTTTCGATACTTTGTCCCACGTATAGGTTTTCGCTATCGCAGGATTCTCCTTGACGCCAGCTAGTACGCTGTGCCATCTGCGAAAAGTATCACGTAGTATGCAGGATCGGGAAAAAAGTGCGAAAATCCCTATTTTTGAAGGTCAGATGGAGTGAGATTGGGAAAGCTTAAGGGACGTTTGATTTTTTCGAGTTCCTCGAAGATGCTCCCGGAGTGTTGCTCATAAGGAGGGTTGCCATATGAAAATTAAAAAGTCCGGACAAAAAGCCGGACATTCATGAAAAAATCCAGACATTTTATGACGGCCAAAAAAAAAGCTCGGCGAGACTATTAAATTGGTGAAAACGGCGTTATCACATACAAAGCTTTTTACAAGATGATTTAAAAAAGTCATGAGTTGCTCAATCAAGGATCAGGGTGTAAAAAATATGAGAATCATTGTTTTTTTCAAACACTTTTAAAGACTAAAAAAATAATTGCTACATATGAACACTTTTAAAGACCATTTAAATACTATTACAGACCATTAAAAACTAAAAAAACGAATTGTTACACATGGACACTTTTAAAGACTATTTAAAAACTAATCCACACTTTTAAAGACTAAAAAACTAATTGCTACATATAAAAATATAGATGGAAAATGTTTCTCATTGAATTATCGATCTCACTGATTATTGAAATTGTTCATGTTACAATTGAATGTTGTAAAATTTATATATCTCAAGGCTGTCATTAAAGATAAAAATGAAAAAATCTACGGATATTACAAAAGGTGAAACTATTTCATGGCATTGAAAAAGTAATCGGACTTTTCGGGTAATAAAAAATAGGTACATGTAAATAATATGAGTTGGTTAGTATTATTTTTCAAAAAAAAATATATATTGAGATGATATAATTTTTTAATTAATTTCAAGATTGGAATTGGGTGGGGAGCATTTTTCAACCGATCACAGGCGTTCAGCATGTCACAGCTCTCCCCACTCTACTACGACACAGTGGCAGTGGAGTGGGGGTCGCGTTAGTTTCGTGTGCTATCTAGCTACCTCAGGCCCCTATGCCCAGCCTACCTTAACACACATATGCAGTTTTAAAAGCGTTTTCCATGCTAACATTTTCAATGCTAAAATCATGGTTAGAACACCTTTATAGAAAATTTCTTTGTGATTGAAAAAGTAGATGTTGCAGTTTCATGCAAATCGTTTACCTTTCGATTATTACCAAAGTAAATGTTACTTAACTTCAGTGTGTCATTAACAATAATTGTTGACTATTTGAATTGTGTAATGTTATAGAGGTGTTGTTAAATTTATATTAAATATTCCAAATCTGTCTTTCGTATATATCATATACACATATATCATTTGAGAATAGTTTTTATGGTAAAAATAGATATTGCTGTGAATTCGTGCAACTTAAGTTAGATATATTTGTTCTTACCAAATATTAATGTATATAATTTATTTCATGATGTTAAGGAAATCCTATCGCCAGGCTTCAATGCATAGGATTTTCATTTTTTTTTGAGCTTCACTAAATATATTAATAATCGTCTCTGTTAAATTTCAGGGTCGATCATCGACCCTGAAAATAGTAAAATTAATTTACTATTTTCTATTTTAGTATAGTGTATTACTATTTTACTATAATATATTTTTCTATTTTACTATTTTACTATAGAGAAAAAAATAGTAAAATTGCGTATTTTTGTGGAGGAATTCCGAGGGAACGTACAAAAACCCAATTTCCGGTCGTAACAAAACTGTGTATAATAGTCGGAATCTGTCAGATTCTTGAAAGCAAGCTCTCGGACAAAATTATGCTTAATTACCTAATTTTTATGTAATATCAAGTTTAATTCGAACTTCCACTTTTTTATTGCCACAATTTTTCCACAATTTATTGCCACTTGCTACGATCAAGAGACGAAAAAAAACCAATTGAATCAAAAAAATATATTGGTTGATCAAAATAAATGTCTGAACGCGGAGTGCCACCGATATATGAGATTGTTACAATGCTATAAAATATTGGAAAATGTGATTGATTTAAAAAACATATTATTTTATTTGAAAATCTCTTCTGTTCTCTGAATATCTACATTATCCTTCAAATAAAATTATATTCTATTAAAATAATTCAATATACAATCCGTAGATGCATGGATGATATAATTAAGTGGTTGCTTCAACATTTTTTAGTTCGTACAAGAATATAATCAATAGAATGAATTATTTATTTACTACATTGAAACGAATATCCCATGAGACGTAACATTTTCGTACTTCGTACAATATCAAAAGTGCAATATCATGCAACTAGTATAAGATAGAGACAAGTGTATATCATGATTGAAATATCAACAAAACGGATCCGAAATAATGGTATTTTTTGCCACAAAGTACAGGTGACATCTGTAGCGACGCATTTTGTCTGGTAGAAAAAAATATAATATTCGATGAAATAAATGTTCAATGCAATCAGAAGAATATATTTGTGAATTCGAGAAGTCATGTTTTTAATATGATTCTATGGGCACTTGCAAACATTTCTTGATTGTTGGTTCAAATAAATGTAGACTCACTAGAATTGCTGAAAATATTGGAAAAATCGCATGCAGTTCTTTGGAATGAGAAAGAATTGTCACAATAAAGTGTTTGAATTCGTTTTATTTAAAAAAATTGAATGTTTCTCAATTCGTTTAAAATCTTAAATAAAAAGTGAGCATTAGAATGATTATCCACGATAATAGTGGGGAGAATATCAGATATCCAATGGAATATCCATGGAGAGGATATCAGATACTCAACTGATAAGAACAGATACTACACTTCGATCTTAACCACAGGCCAAGAAGCGATGCTCTTTAGAGTTTCTCCGGCGTTTAAGTAGATTTTCGGTTCGCGTTACGCTTACGAGAAACGAGCGCGCGTGCGGCTTCTAGCGGTTACTCCGAGATCTACGGGTTTCCTCACATCTATAATTTCGGTGGCGCTCGGCCATGATTTGGTTGAAATTTTTCAACCACATGCGCAAGAAACAAATTTTATTTTCGCATAATTTTTTAACCAATTCAGACATTTGCTTAATATTTTTCAATCAAAATAAAATATTAATATTTTAACGAACAATGTACTTGAAAATCAATATCGGATGTGGAGAAAAAAAAATAACATGTTTACTCAATAGAAATTTTATCTGAATCAAAAGAGCGAAATTCATTTTTTCTGGTGTACTCGAATCAACGATATTCATGTTATGAATTGAAACGCTTTTTAGTT
Organism: Ophion obscuratus; assembly: GCA_964007375.1. NCBI lineage: Eukaryota > Metazoa > Arthropoda > Insecta > Hymenoptera > Ichneumonidae > Ophion > Ophion obscuratus. The sequence goes on along the minus strand of OZ023319.1, from coordinate 34,222,387 downwards.
CGTTGCAGAAAATGCATTCAAAACTATATAATTTGTTCACGATAATTTTTTAGATAGTTTCAATAATATATTGTTTTCGGCTAACAATATATCTTTTGAATGAAAAAAAAAACTTTAAATTTTATCATGCTATTAAAGTCAATAGCGTTTCGTTTGGCCTATTAAGTCCGATTATTTACACCAACAATTTTACAATTGAATCAACGAAATTTCATTCAATAACACCGATGATATTGGATCAATGATTTTTTTCTTACAAGGAACATCCCTCGGTGACACCCTTCGATCTTGTTGAAATTTGGATATGTTATAAAGCACCGAAAAGTAAGCGATACGTATTTTTTCTTATCGGCGGAAAAACAGTTTTAAGGGGTGAAACGAACCCTCGAAAATAGGGGTGTTTTTCGGTTTTCGTCGATAACGTTATCGTTCTCATCTCCATTATATAGTGCACAATAAATAAACATTGTTGCAATTTGAAATTTTTTAATATCTCGTACCGTTAAAACGTCATCGACGAAAAACGAAAAACATCCCCATTTTTGAGGGTTCGTTTCACCCCTTAAAACCGTTTTTCCGCCGATAAAAAAAAATACGTATCGCTTACTTTTCGGTGCTTCATAACATATCCAAATTTCAACAAAACCGAAGTGTGCACCTGAGGGATGTTCCTTGTTAGTGTAGTCCTAACCTTAGCTCACTCATTCGAATTTCCACACATATTCCATTGTTAACCGCACATATTTCGCCAACGCAAATTTTCTACGCTCTTTACCACTCGTGGTCCGAATACAATGCTTTATATTTCCCGCACCTGACATTCTTTTGACAGATCGACGTTGAAAATCAAGGAGGTTAAACACGCCTGGTTGAGTAAAAAGACACGTTGATAGAACCAATGTTGTCAAATATCAAACCTAGAAATACTGCGCGAATCGTTGGAATAACTATTTTCTTCATTTTTCTAATCAAATGCAAGCATTCATTAAACGGTTACACATGGAAAATTTTAGTTATTACAATTTTTTTGCATGTGTTAAAAATATCAATTGTACAAGTCTCAAGTATGATCAGTGGTATGACTAGGACGAAGCCATAGGATTACCTTAACGAAGATTTAATTACATAAAGACATAATTATTCGGTTAATTATTATTGTTTTGAAATGAAAATACAAACCTTTCGAAAAATTTTTAGCATTTTATTTTTATAAAAGATCAGACTATGTACGACCCTAGTTACTGGAAACTCTAGAAAGTACAAAGTCCAGACGGGAGGCCAAAAAGCCGGATATATGGTAACCTTACCCACAGGCTCATTTTTCTCATGCACTACCGTATCTCATTTGCAAAATGTTCACTCGATCCTCAAGGTACGAAGAGATTACGAACAGTTCCAATAGAAAGTATTTAAAAGTCGAATTAACGAAACTCCGTTGGCTGATAAACCAAAATGCGTGGAAGACGGTCAAAGTTTTTAGGTTTACTTACTGTTTACCAGTCTTCGACTCGCACTTCACGTCGACGAAGTCACTGTGTCGCAAAATGTAATGAGTGTCGGATTCGCGAGGCTCATTTTGTCTCGTGCCGAAATCGTCCACTCTCAAAATTTCTGAAAATTCGACCAGTTTCGTTTCGTTGAGGAAAACCATTGTGATTATCGATGTTACAATGAGACGAATATGTGTACACGTGTTGAGACCCAGTAAAGAAAGTATTGGCACATTAGTGGATTTTTGTAAATTGTTTTTCTTAAGGAGTTTCGGTACAAAAATCAAAACGTTAAGAAATTAATCAAATTTGGTGATAATGTTCTTCAACATTAAGTGCGAAAACACAATTTTTTTCAAAATTTTCTTCTACTTAGTTATCGAGTAATTAAACATTAAAGCAGATTTCTTATGTCCGCAATGTATACCTATATATATGGAAACGCTGTGCTTATACACGTCAACTTTAGTGTTACCTTACTCGATAACTGTGCAGAAGAAAAATCTGAAAAAAATGGTATTGTCAAATTTGGCACTAAATAATATGACCACCAAATTTTATAAAATTCTGAACTTTTTGAAATTTTTTATGTTTTTAACATGGTTTAGCATGGCAACATTGTATCGCCCGTACCAAACATCCTTAAAGGGGCGAGGACAAAATTTGCTGATTTTTATGATTTTTTTTTTTTAATAAAGATTTCTTCACCATTTTCGAGACTTAGGGGAGGTTTTATCACTACTTTTGGCTGTTACAAGGTTTTTAAAAATTAATATTTAAAGCGTGGCGAAGGTATGGCACGATCTTCTAAACTGCATTTTCAAAATTGGCGTGACGTATAGCTAAAAAACTAACCGACCCCTAAATATTCTTGGAAAGAAAAAGAAAGAATTTTTTATTGCAAAAAGTAGCCATTTATTCGGAAAATTCAATCTTTTTGTTTCTAAGCGTCCCATTTTATCGATTTTCAACATTTCTCACTTTTTCTTGCTTCATATTCTGCGTATGAGTGGTAATGAAGGAAAAATCTTCGTTGAATTTTTTTCAGAATTATCCCACAGACGCATAGAAGACGGTGCCATACCTCTGCCATTTTTAAAGATTAATGAAAAAGAAAATAAATACCATGTAACAGCCAAAAGTAGCAATAACACATACCCTAAGTCTCCACACTGGTGGAGAAACCTTTCCTTGAAAAAAAAAAACGTGAAAATCAGCAATTTTTTCCTCGTCTAAAGGTATCTCCCGCCTTGAATCAAGGATGAGTAGATTATCACTATTTTGATAAATCTGAAGGCCTGCATCGACTTCTGCATCAATCCCAGCCATTATTCAGTAAAATTATTTTTCTACCAATTATTTTTATAGCGACTCTCAAAATTTGTTTAAAAAATTACAGCGGCAACTAGGAGCGCGTATGAAACTAAAAAAATCAACGAATTTGCACGAAAGCAGAGCTCACTCTACGAGGAAAGAAAAACAACGAAGAATGCAGTCTGTGAGGTGAATGTAGATCAGATTAAATAATGGCTGTCTGTAATGTTGATAATAAACCAATCGAATCTTACCACTGAAAGCACAAGTTATTGAGCCGTAGCGTTCTTTCGCTCTATCTGAAATAGACAATTTGGAACCTTCCACAACGACCCAGTCCTCTGGTCCACAGTCCAATGGAGGAACGTCATAATTGAACTTTGTTATTTCTGGATTGAACACATCCATTTCTGGTAGTTTGCAGACTGGCACTCCATCACTATACGGAAGAAAAGTTCTTCATAAATGCTCAAAATCCAAACTTCATTCGCTAATCTTTTTGAGCAATTTGCAAACTACATTTATGTTTATAAAGAATAAACGTTCATACCCCATGTACAGTACTTCTTGACTCGACTGTTTTATCATTTGCGATATACGGATCCTGAAACGATTATTACAAATATGCAGCACAAAGTCGAAGCAATTACGTGAAAATTAAAAAAAGACGAAGAATGGCTGTCAAATATACAGGGTGTCCCTCTTATCTCTGCCAGCCGAAATAACTCGGTGATTATCGACGTCACGAAAAAATGTTCCAGATAAAAGTTGTACGGTGTGCAGGAGGCTATCAAATGCGACCATTTTTTTTTTATTTCAGTGGAGGTGCTGACGCATAGTGAAGGTCACCTCTACTTTTTTAAATGGAATGGTACATTTTTTGCACCCATGTTGTGGAGCATCTCAAACCGCATAAACAACATTAGGGGGTCAAAGTCGTTCAAGGTCATTCAAGGATAGTATCGATGATACAAATCGAAATATCTCCGATCACTACTAAATATTTGGTAGTGATCCGAGATATGTAGATTTTTACTTCATTTTAATAGGTGACCTTGAATGACCTTGAACGACTTCGACCCCCTAATGTTTTTTATGTGGCTTGAGGTGCTCCCCAAGATGGTTGAAAAAAATGTATCATTCCATTTTTAAAAAATGGAGGTGACCTTCACTGTGCGTCAGCGCCTTCACGGAAGTAAAAAAAAATGGTCGCATTTGATGGCCCCCTTCACACCGAAAAACTTTTGTCGCGAACATTTTTTTGTGACGTCGATAACTACCGAGTTATTTCGGGTGGCAGAGATGAAACTGTATAAATTTGGGTAGAAAACATTGCCGATCAATGTTTTTATTTATGCATTAAGAACTTATATACCTATCTTTGAAAAAAATGGATCTTTTTTTTCATTGGCTTAAATCATGTATAAACATCGGAATAATTATATGGTTCGAAGAAAAATGGTTTTAAAACTACGCGTTTTTTTTAACGCCTGTTTTCAAAATCGGGCGGACTCGTAACTCCTACAATTTTCAACCGATTGTCTTCAAATTTCGACTGTTGCTTCTTAGATAGATATTCTAGCGAAGTACACACGATTTTTATGATAGACCAACAATTACAGTTTTTGCGAAAAAATTAAAGGCGTAGTTTTAGTCCAAAATGCGATTTTTTTTCAAAATGGTGACACATTTACAGAAATTAATAGTTTGGAATAATCGTGCGTACTTCATGTAAATTACGAAAAAAAAGGGTGGAGGTTGTAAAGAGGTTCTACCTCCGATCTCGCCTAAATTTCGCACAGACCCTCCTTTTAATACCTTAATTGGTTATATACAGTCCAAATTTTCGAAAAATCGATTGTTTTTAAATTTTATTTTCGTAATGTACATATATTTAAGCACACACACGGAAAATTTCTTGGCAATCCGACGAATATTCTCGAAGTTACACGCACATTTGTAATGACATGTCAGAGCATTTGAAAGTGCTTTTGAAACTTTAAACGCGTTTTTCTCAAAACTGTGTTTTTAAACTCGGTGAGCAAGATTTCCCGGAAACGGCTAAACCGATTAGTCTCAAATTTTAACACAATCTTTTTAATTATATTTTTTAGTAATTAATCGAAGGTTTTTTCTCACCGATAAATATTTTCCATTTTATAAACAATTTAAGGCCTACATTTTTGTCAAAAATCGATTCTTTATTTTGAGAAGCCTCCATTTTGTCAAAAATTATTATTTTGCTCATTGCTTCGGTCAATTACAAGATAATCCATTATATTAACGAAATAGTTTTGGTTTTTTCATTTTAGATGATCCAGTCCAGAGATATCGTGCTCACCACAAGATGCCATTTTTTAGAGCTGATCAGCCATAGCAACTTTCAAAGTAATTATTTTTACAAATAAAAAATGTTGAAATACAGTTAAAAGTTACCATAAAATGTGTGAAAATGTTTGCATTAATAGATTTAAAGGTCTTTTCAAGAAAAATTCTCGAAAATTGATCTTTTTGGGCCTTCTGACTGTATAAACCCCTTAAGAGATCCCCTGACGGGATGTTTGTGGAATTAATACATTGATTTAAGTACCTACAGATATGTAAAGTAAGCCCTCTAAACTTCATTTCGATTGCTTTATTAGTCTTTTCAAATAAGATTCCCCAAAAGCCTTGTTTTCCAACCATCCAGAGGTATATAAGCCCTTAAGGACATTCCGAGCGAAAAGTTTGATTTGATCGAAAAGTTTGTACTTCGCTATTCGCCATACACTTATCAAATAAAAACAATCGAGATCTCACGGACATTCATTTCTCATATAAATAATGTTAAAAAAATTTAAACAAATTAATACGTGAACTCAAAACTCGTTTAAACAAATAACAGTAAAACAATAACCACCAAACATAATCTTCGTATAGAATTAAATAATCGATTATTCTAAATATTTAAACATTATTTCAGAATTATTTCTCCTATTTGACACTCTTTCCGTCGATTTTACTGAACGTCGTACATATGGACCCGCTCGTTTTATGACTTGAAACATTCTCAACATTAGTATGCAACCTTAAAAAAGAAAATCGAACGATTCGGAATTCCTTCGCCACTTTTCAGTTAAAAAAAAGGAGAGATCCTGAAACGTGTAATCAGTATTAGGAGAAAATACTTAAACCAATATTTGTTTAAACAATTCGTATAAACCTTTTTGGCATTGGAATAACTCACAATCAATGCTCACATCAACTTCGACAAATCTGAGTATTATCAGACGTTGATCAAAACGCGAAGTAGTGAAATTCTGATTAACGGGCGACATCTACCTAGGTGGGTAAAAAATTGCATTTTCCAAAAATATTTTCATTCGATAGTATCACCTTTTAGCCATATTCCCTGAAAATTTCATTGAAAGATTCCTAAAATTGAATGAGCTTTTAACAGACGTCCGGGCGAGCGGTAGCAGCACTATACTTCAGGCTTTAAACACGTTTTTCTCGAAACACTGGATTCAAAGTCGGTGGACATGATATCTCGAAAAACACTCGATGGATTCTTTCCAAATTTACAGGAGACACGGTGAGAAATATTTAAAGGTCATTGACGATCTCACTTTTTCAAAATCCATCTCCATTTTTTAATAGCTACGTAAAAATGACGACTTATTTCATAGATTTTGTATACTCGAGTTTCAATTCGACGCCACTTTGTTTAAAATAATTATTTTGAAAATCAACGATCGTCAACGACTCGTATTTATTGTTAACTTGAATAATCCGTTTGGTTTTAGATTTCAGATTGACTGTTTTAGCTAGAGAGTGTCCACCGCCAAACGCCGCGAAAAATATTCGTTTTATTTTCACAATTTGACATTTTTTTTCGTGTCACTAGGTAGATGTAGCCCCTTAAGGTGGGAGCCTGAATTAGAAGGTCCGAAACATTTTTTTTTATTGTTTAAATTGATAGACATACTATCCAAGAATATATTTGTAAAGTTACAGAAGCCAATTGTAAATATTTTCGAAGATACAAGGCCAAAAGTAGAGAAGCGATTGATATTTGATATTGATATTTCCTCCTATAAAAAACTTTCTAGTGCGTTTTCTCCAGTTTTCATTTTCGCGATTTTTTTCAAATTAGCGGGCGTGATAGCAAAAAAATTTAACGACTTATTGAATGAAACCAAATTTTACTTTATTTAGTATGAAAATCTCATCTAAGTGAATTAAAAAAGTCGTTGAAAAAGGCGTTTAAAATAATTTTTATAACACATTAAGGTAGTTCGGAAGAAAAACCGGAAGTCAAACTGACAATTTCAAAGATTTTTATTTTTTTAAAATGAAAATCTTTTTAAAAATCTAAAAATTTTTTAAAAAGTATTTTTATTTTCGTGCCCATTTGAATGAATTTTTTTTAATGATATTCATAAATACAATCGACATTGGTTATTGAGCACTCGGTCGATCATTATCGACTTTACTATTGAGTTCATATTTTAAGCAGTTAGCAGCGCTACATAACCTCACTTTAGAATAATTCAAACATCACCTCTCAACGACTCGACAAATGTCAAAACATGGTACAACTGACGATTTTTTAGGCAAATTTTTCACTTCCCAAAAATTTGCCTAAAAAATCGTCAGATAATTGTTAATAACAAATGAACTATGCAATATAAAACAAAAATCCTACGTACTTTCATAGACAATATATTCTTCAAGATATATTCAACATTTCAAGTGAATCGGTTTAAAATTGTCTGAGTTATGTGTTCGGCCAACTTAAAAAATGCAGTTTTGAGATAAACGCTGCACAGCCGCCATTTTGAGATTAATCGCTTCAAAAAAAAAAATTGTATACAGTCACTGATATGTATGATAAACACACTTTTTTGTAATCTCGATTTATTTTGTAGTTTTTCTGAAAAAATCCCCAAAAAGACTATTTTTTCGGCCTCTAGAGTGGCCTAACCCCTTATGGTTTTTTTTTCAACACATTTTTTTCAAACCTGAGAAAAGTTATAATTTTACGATTTTTCAGATTTTTCTTAATTCACCCAGAAGAAAAATAAATGACAATATATTTAATATCTTTAATTTTTTTAACCAATCAAGTTAAATATTTTATTGGTTTATTTGGTTCGGTCAAGAATTACGAGCTGCATTTGTCCCGCCGATTGGGGACTGCAGTGGCAAGACGCACATGGAATAGGCTGATAAATCTGTAGTAATTTATTGTTTCTTGTTGAATTTTTTTTTATATATTTCAAATATACATGAAAAGATACCTCAATGTTTACTGGGCTAATTTGTCATTATCCCTTCTAAAAAAATACCCGAAAAAACGCTTTTTTTGGACCTTCTGATTCAAGCTCCTGCCTTCAATCAAACAAGTAGGTAAAATTAATTATTTTTCTTCGACATCTCTCGATTTTGATGTTCCTTTCCATTGTTGTATAAAAAGAAACAGTACAATCGAGGAATGTCGAATAAAAATTATGAAAAATTTAAGAAGCTCACAATCACACAGTCGTACAAAAAAATAGATTAAAAAAAACCATTTGATTCGACATGCCACACTTTCTCGTTTCAAATTCACCATTAATTTGTATCGTAAAAAACGTGCGTTGCTTACAGCTTGTCCGAATTCGATAGATCGACTTCATTGAGCCTGAGTTCGGACCTCATGACTTGAATGACACAATAAACCAACGCTGCTAGTAAAACTCCCAGCATAAGGCGTCTCACGTAACATGACGCTATCCGCATGATTCCTTACTTCACTCCTTCTGCGTAATCTTCAAATGGCAAAGAAATAAACGGTCGTTAATCCACGAACAATCTTCTTCATTAGTTCGAGCGTGCGTGAAGGGGGAGACCTTGGTCAGAAATTCTGTTTTCTGCTACATTAAGGGACTATACCAGTGTGAACGATGAAAATTTGGGCGATCTTCGGGAATTTTCTGGAGGAAAAGTACTCAATTAAATGTACCGAAAAATTAAGAATATATTTGACTAATAATGACCTATATTACATAATTTTTACATCGAAAAATATTGAGATCCTAGCGACTTATGCGCTGCCTTCGAAGGCGCAAAAAAAAAGTTCCTCTACACTGCTAACATGATTCCGGCCGATTGAATAGCTGAAACCGAAAAAGGAAAAAATGTCGTTAAACTCGAAGGTATTTTCTGTACAATGACGTAAGATTTTCGAAAAATATCAAAATCTAACAAAACGGCGTAGTTATGAAAAAAGTCTGTTTTCTTGCCTATAAAACGGTCGTTTTTTTCGATGCCAAATCGTTAATTTTCATCTAATCGAAAATATCCTACGTCATTGTAGAGCAAATATATTCAAGAGTACTCAGTTCAAATTTCAAGTCAATCGGATAATTGCTCTTTGAGTTACAATGTCAGCAAATTTGAAAAATCTCATTTCGAGAAAAACGCGTTTAAAGATTTAACTATCGATTTTTGCAAGATAAAATGATTAGAGATACGGACTTGATATTTTTATAGGATATTCTTAAAAGTATAAACTGTCGAAAAAGGAAAAAAATCGATATTTTTAAAGAGTCACACTGGTATAGGCTCTTAAGCCGGGATATACATTTATACAGGAAAAAGATAAGCAATATTGAGGGATTTTTTTAACTAAGAAATAATTATTCCACAATTATCAAACTTTAGGTATACTTTAATAGTATATTTAAGTATACGAAACAATTTTTTTTTAAATTAATTCATCATCACAATGGCGGATCTGTGGCAGAGTGTTACAGCAAGGTCGCCGCGGGAGTTGGGAATCGGCGCGCAGTCTAGCTTCCCGTAGACTTTGATTTGCAAAAAAGTTCAAACATTTTTTCAGTTCGAACATGTATAGTTTCTATGTGACGGTAATGAAAATAAAGAAAATGCAAATTTAAGAAATTGGCACGCATTTACAAAAAAAAACAACAGTTCACGCAACATTTCTGTAAAATGTGGATTAAAAGGTACACTGAAAAAAAATTCAGTTGGTTTAACAAAATGTATCTTTAAATACGTTCAACTTGATTTTTGATTGGCATAACAAACATTTTGTTAATCTAACGATAGTTTTAGTGGTGTGAACTGTAGCTAATAAGCTACTTTTCACACCACTAAAACTATCGGTAGATTAACAAAATGTTTGTTATGCCAATCAAAAATGGTAGTTTTAGTGGTGTGAACTGTAGCTAATAAGCTACAGTTCACACCACTAAAACTATCGTTAGATTAACAAAATGTTTGTTATGCCAATCAAAAATTAAGTTGAACGTATTTAAAGATACGTTTTGTTAAACCAACTGAATTTTTTTTTCAGTGTAGTTTTTTTCGAATGTTTCAAAAACAATTCTAGGCAAGTAGAAGGTACCAATATTATCAATATTTCTACCAAATTTCAACTCAATCGGCTTAATAGTTTTTGAGTAATCCTGCATGCCACTTTCGATAATGCAGTTTTTAGAAAAACGCGTTTGAAGTTCACGCCCGCTCCGAATCCGAGCGGTGAGGCACAGCGTTGACGGGCTGTAACGTTTGAAGTTTTTCGAATTTTGCTTTGAACCTTTGGGAAAATATTCTACATATATAGTTCTATCGTTTAAAGAGTAAAAAAAGAAATCGATTTTTTGATCGTTGTAAATGTATATCCCGCCTTAAGGAGGTACGGTGATGATCACGCTAGTGACCTAAAAGTCTATTTTCCGCCATAATACCGCCACGTTTTAGACATATGTGTGTTGCCTATTTTTCGATAAATATTTTGTAAGTATTGAATTTCAAGCTACTTATTGTTTTTATAATATGAGAACAAACGTAATAATCTACTACTCGACTTCAGTGGTACGTCATATCGTCGACGTTTAGCATCGTCGCATTTTCGATGGCTGTCATCGGTCCCACGCGCCCGGCTTATTATTTTTTGTAGCCGGTAAACATGGAGAATGAAAATACTGTAGAAGTTTATCAAGAGAGTAACAGGATTGTACCTGAAGTCCAGTTTAGAGACAAAGGTACATTCTGTCGTACAAGAATTAGAAAATGAAAAGATGATATTGCGAATGCAAATGAAAAACGTGGCGTTGAGGTTAACCTCAATGTCCAATGTCCAATCTGTCCAAAGTCAAAACATATTTCATCGATTGTTATGTTATTTTTCCCTTTCCCAATTTTCACAATATTTTCAGGTATAAAAAGTAACGTTTATTTTATATGACGGTTCTCCCATGCTGAATTTATATATAGATGCGTTGTATAGGTACATGTCGCCAGAAAAATTGAGCTGCCTTTGCTGTACGTAAAAGAACTTCAAGTAAATATCGACGAAAGGCCCTTTACAATCCATTAAAAAATGTACGGCTTCGCACAATCATATTTTTAATTCGCGTTGAAAATATCCGATAGACGAATCAAATTTGCGCGGGTATCCGGCGTTGCCACACTTCGAGCAAGACGGCTGCTGTTACGTCACGAGACGTCTCTCTCTCTCTCTCTCTGAATACTTCGGTTTTTCGAGACTTTATTTCTAAATTTATTGCTTATTTCTGCGGTGAGCTTTTCAATTCAAGGTGCCTTATTGATCACAACGAATCAACGAACGCAACCGTCAGTTTTTTTACGTGTGTCTTGGCTCCAAGTAGTACAAAAAATCGATATATGAGAGGACAGGCACATTTTGTCGTCTACGTGTGACTAATTCACCAACTTTAACAGTTAATAACTTGGAAAATGTACGGTAAATCTCGTGGAAACTCCGCAGACGCATGGACGAAGGTCTCGACAAGGCTAGTGAAAAAAATCGGGCTTTTATTTTGGACTCGCTCCAATCACCGTACCTCCTTAACACTGCATTTATGCTTCGGCACGTATACTTAAAAATGCTTAAGGCAGTCCTCTAGTTTCTCGGGCCAAAAAATTCATTTTTTTTCTTCATAAATCACATCTACAACATGTGTAGAAAATGTGTGCCAAAGGATTTTTCGATATTCGAAGTGGTTCACAAGTTACGGCCCTGGAACGGAGCAGGTATACGGAGCGCACGCCGGGCTGCTCCGAAAGCCGAGCAATTCAAACACAATAAACCGCCTCTTTCTGAAGCAGTTCAAAAAGTTATAAAGCCAATTTATAAGGATTTATCCAAAGAAGAATTGTTAAGCAGATGCCTGGGAGCGGAAACTCAAAAACAAGTCGCTCAATTCGTTAATCTGGACTTTTGCTCCGAAGCACCTCCATTCTGGGCCAAAGGTGGTTGAAATCGCCACGTTTCTCGCTGTCATAATCTTCAACGAAGGATTCAAATCTATCCTGAAGACCTTGGAAACCATGGGAGTGAGAATCGGCCCACAAGCTAAAGGATATATTCAACAGCGTGATAGCTATCGGATCGACTGTTTAGAAAGGCGCACGAGTGATGTTGTAAAACAGGCCCGAATCGCGAAAAGGGAAGACGGAGCAGCTCTGCGTAACTTCCAAGAAGCAGAGGAAGGCCTATTGTATGGTCCAGGCATAGCAGATTGACGGTGAGATGAAATTTTTAGTATACATCATATGCCCGAACTTTCAAACGCGTTTTCCTCGAAACACCATTTTCGAAACGGTGACCGCGATATTTCAGAAACTACTGCACCGATCTTGTTCAAATGTATACAGCATCTTTAATATGTTATGAGCCAGCGATTGAACTAGGATTATCATGATTGCTTCGATAGTTTTTTTTGTACGAGCAAAAACTTAAGAAAAAATTAGTAAAAAATAGGATGTATTTTTCAAAAGTGTATAAAAAAGTCAATTTTTGTAATTTAGAATTCACTCTATTTCAATCGCTAGTCTTAAATATGCAGATTACAATGCCGTTTGGTTTTTTGATTTCAGATAAGCAGAACAGCCACAATCTTGGTCACCGTCAATCACCTCTTTTACTTGATGTCTTCCTGTCGGCCACTATAACCTTTATTCTATTATATATATTGACTTCAAAAAATTTGTAAAGCTTATTTAAATGTTAATAAAGATTGTGCAAAAACAATGAGATTGATTATTTCGATGCTTTGCCCGTAAAAAATTATTGAAAAAACCGTAAAAAACAGCCGAGAAACTAGAGGACCGCGCTAAAACACTCGCAAGGAAAAAAAAACTACTTTTTATTTTATTTTCAATTTTGTTTCCACCAATCTCCATTTTATCAAAAATTTAACAATTTTCAATCGTTATCTCGATATTTAGAAAAAATCACAATTGTCAATGTCTATTTGGCTAAAAAAATCAACACGTCATTTTACCGTATTGTAAAAAATGAAATATGACTGCATTGTCACGTACAATAGATGCATTGATGGGACAATACTTCGTCAACAAAGTTAATTGGAAAATTCATCTAATTGGAATATAATAGTCAAGTGTGAATAGACCCGATGGCAAATAAAATGGTAAAGAGATCTTTATCATTTGAATAATTTGATCTTTGTCAAATCGAAATTTTGTTGTCGTCGGGCGTTGTGATTGCGATCGTCCTGTTCACCTGAAATAATCGATTTTTCAACAGTCTATTCTTTACAAAAGTGTTTATCGTTCGGCCCTCTAATAAAACATTTTAGGAACAACTTACTAAATAGCGGCGTTTAAAAAAATGTTCACTTCTCGCGCCCCGGAAAAATAGTAATTATACAACAATCAAAAAGATGGAGGGCCGAACGATAACCACATTCGTAAACAAAATAGAATAAAACCCGTTCGTTTCAGATAGCAATGACGGCCGCAATCGCAACACTCGATCAAAAAAAAAATTCGCGTCATTATCTCCGCAACGTCAAACATCATGCACAATTGCGAATAAAATGCTTCGAAAAAAAAGAAAATGTACTTCAAACAAGTAAAAATATATTTGTGAAATACTAACATTGTAGATTCAACCGTTTCTCGAAATTCAATTCCCAAAAAGTCACTTCGAAAATGTGGGTGTTCACACTAGAATCCGGCCTTAAGGAGGTTGGAGCGGTCCAGGTAAATCAAATGACGATTTATGAATTTTTTTCTCAATGAATCGCAAAAAAAATGCATACGAGGTATAGATTATTATTATTCATTCTGTAGATGATATTTTTTCATAAAATATATTATTAAAGGGCAAAGTTATGCATTTTCACATATTTTTATATAATATACAAATAAGAAAAACTTTTATATTACTAAGAACTTGAAAAACTATAACATTGTCGATGATTATTATAAAACAACTTTTTTATACAACTCAGAATGAAATTTTGAGTAATTTATAATTATGTCCATTTATATTTACGTGACGAGATTATTTATTATTACCAATAATTATCATTAAGTGTTGCCGAAATACGGGAAATTCGCGGACATTGAGGTTGACAGCAATGCTCTTCATTTGCCAGTCAAGCTTCGCAATCTGTCATCCTTGCTTGATTCAACCTTGAATATATATAGTTTACGATAGGCAAGAACCTTGACGGTGCAACATTCAATGTATACAGGGTGTTAAAAAGGTAATTGCAAAGCCTTAAGGGGGTGATAGGTCACTTCGTTAGGAACATATCTAACCTAGGTTACCTTAGTCCAAAGTCTAAGGATTTCGAGGTATCATGGTAAGTAGGATTTTTGGAAAATTTCCCAAAATTATGTACTAACTCGTTTACCTCTTATGTTAATGTTATTATTTTAAATAGCATTAACATAAGCGGTATTTTTATTATTTGACAAGTTTTTTATTATTCAACACGTTCCATTTAGTTTTTTGTGTGGATACAGATGATTGTATTGGTGTTTGCGGAATGAATACACACTAAGCTAAGACGCAAATAAGATTTTAGGTTGCCAATTATTGTCTGTATGAACATTATGAACGAGTTAGTACCTGATTTTGGGAAATTTCCCAAAAATCATACGTACCATGATAACTCGAAATCCTTAGACTCTGGACTAAGGCAGCAGTTCTCAAACTTTTTTGGCGACGGAACCCTTTTGACACACTAATTTTTTTACGGAGCCCTAAAATAACCAAAACCAAGTTTCATGTTTATTTTTTTAATGAAAATCGGGAGATAGTACGATATCCGGGGCGCCAAGTTTGACCGTTGTTTTTTTATATTTGAACCAACATAATGAGAATTTCAAGAATAAAAGATTTGCCGTTTTGACTTCCTTAAGGAGCGCTTTTAGCGGTAATTGGAGATACGTCAAAATTCAACGATTGTTGTTGGCTCATGGGTACAATGTCTTTACAGTACTACCTCTCTAAGAGAGCCCTCGCTAAGAGAGAATTTCCCCGCCGTTCCGCTTGAGCGCATTTTATGGCTTCCCCCACCTAGCTCGAGCTGTCCAGTGTACCCGAGGCCTCTCGAGTTTGTCGCGGACAACTCGATAAGAGATCGCGAGCGATTTCAGAAAATCGCACGTCGCACGATTGTCAAATGGATAATATTCCTTTGTATAATAATATATACGTTTAAGCCGTAAAGTCGGAGAAAAAAACATGCACCATAATTAAATTTCAAGTATTAATTTAATGCAAGTAAAATATATTTTAATAGACATTAAAACAGCATAGAATATTATTGATATTGATAAAAATGATCGAGGCTACATTATACTAGAGATATGTTTATGAGTAGTAGTAATAAATGCAAATATCGTACAGCATATACAATATGTATGTATCATAACATATATACTATACATCAGAGTATAGAGTCCTGTTGACGTCCGCAAGAATCGTAGAGACGGCTTCATTTTCGTGATCTGCTGATGTGCTGGGCTGATCACCAATTTTGTTGTTGCAATAATATTGCAACAACAAAATATACCAAACAGCAGAATAAAAAAAAAAACGCGAAGAAAAAGAAAGATTTACACATCAATATTCAATGAGATATACTTACGCATGAAACGACGAAACGCCAGTACACTTTCCGCAACTCGTTTACAGTTTTCGCAACACTTTCGTTCGCGCTCTCTTATCGAGTTCGAGTGGAGAAACACATACACGCTACCACATGCGCGATTTTCGAGCGCGCTAACCTAGCGGTGGGGGAAGGCTTCGGCGGCGAATTTCTCGAGAATTTCTTCCCCTAACCGCCCTAGACCGCTCTCTTAGAGAGGTAGTACTGTATCATATAAATGTCAATAAAAAAAAAAAAAAAATGAAAATCATATACAAAACGTAGTACGTATATGATTTTCAACATAAATTCGTAGATTATAATGCTTTATTAATTCATATTCTTTGGTTATTTATAACAATAAGAATTGTTCCATATAATTACTACACCAAATTACTAAAAAATATATTTTACATAAACTTAGAGCCTTACAAGTCCTAGCGATTAAAAGTACTACTTTACTCTCCGTCTAGTCGCACTTATAAGCGAGGAAAACATGGTCGTGGTATTTAAAATACATTCTTGGCTTCTGAGACACTGTTGAAACTATAAGTTTCCAAATTACCTTGCCTGATGTTGCTTGAAATGTGTTCAAATTCGAAAAAGTCATCATTTTCGATAACTATCGAAAAATTCTAATTTGAACGCAAAATAAGCGAAATATCAATTTTTACCACTCTTCATATTTTGTTTATTTTGACTCGTTTATTCACCGTCAAATCTTGGCGCCCCGGACATCGTATTTTTGCCGAAAATCGTACAAAAATAGATACTTTACACAACAAACTATTAAGGGGAGATATACACCTAGATGGTCGAAAAAATCGATTTGGAAGCTATGAACATTCCGTCGACCGTAGGAGACCTACACTATGGGCCTGGTATCGATGATTCCATGTAAGTTGACAAATTTCATGATCTCTTCATTCCCAAATTTTCAAACGCGTTTTTCTCAAAACGACGTTTTTCAAATCGGTACCCAAAATTTCTCGAAAACCAATGAACCGATTGCCTTAAGGTTTTTTGTGGTTATTATATACACCATTATCTAGTAATTGTCAGGATTTTTTTCCCGATACTTACTTTTTGTTTTATAGGCAAAATAATAACTAATTTTTGGCTCAAAAACCACTATTTATGTTCAAACGTCCACAATTTTATCATAAATCGATTTTTTAAAATCGGCTATGACAAGTACTAGATTATAGTATCTAATTTAATAATCTTTTTGGTTTTGTTTTCAGATGACTTTTGAAGAAACTGCAATGGGTACCGTATACGCAGGTTTTTTTCCGACGCTCCAAGGATCATACAATATCCTTGTATATTTTTGATATTTTTAAATAAAGAAAATTAAACATATTTTTGCATGTATATACTTTTAGATCATTAAAACTCCAATCCGAAATTTTTAATAGTTTTCCTTGAAAAAATTCACAAAAATGATCTTTTTCCGGCTCCTAGGTGTATATCTCCCCTTAATTCCACTGTGAATTGATTAAATGATTTCCATTTACTGGCAGATATGAAGTTGTTTTTTTTCCGGCAGAGCCCTAGCAGAGGCCTTTGAGTATGGCTAGACTAAGGTAACCTAGGTTAGATATGTTCCTAACGAGCTGACCTATCACCCCCTTAAGGCTTTATGTCGACCTTCCCAACACCCTGTATCGTTTACGATGGGCAAGATGGATTTTTGTTCTAAATGTTTACAAAGATTTAGTTTGCGTTAATGCGTTGTTAAAATCGGTTCATCTCGGTGCTAAATAGCCAAACAAATAACCCGTAGCATGAACATTAAACTATTTTTTATCTCCGGTGTCATGCGATGAAAAAATTGCAAAAAAATCGTCAAGTCTCACTATAGTCTAGACAACAACATATATTTTTTTCAAATTCAATCTCGCATTGTGGCCAACGCTCCAACCTCTTTAGTAAACAAGTAAAAATCGTATTATACGAGAACTACGTACCTTTTTTTGCGATCCAACTGGATCTTCCGTCAGCACTGTGCTCTCAACACCGTGTCACATAACGAACCAATACGAACGTTTTTTTTTCTCATTAAAACGCACAATCCGTTAAACATTTCATAGCGGATTCCTAAGTTCTATTTTTTTCCCTTTAGCCCCAATATAGCGATGCACTTTGACTCATCGATTTGTCATTGCGACGCGACGTTTTCTCGTTCGTTTGCATTCTCAAGTCTCACCGAGCGTTACCGGAGGAGCGGAAATAATGAAAATTGGATGCTGTCTCGACGAGCTGATTTTTTATCTGCTCTACACACGATACGCCCCCTTCTGAACGACCTCAAAATCACCGAAATGAACAGAATTATAGGAGCGAGACTTCGAGCGAGGAAAGCTCGAGGGGTGGTAATATCAAGCCCGTGCTCGATTCCGAGTGAGACTGACGTAGAATTCTCGTATATGAGGAACTTCCGAGTGCACCGAGTGGCAGCAGCAGCGCCAGCACCAGCGAATGCACGGTCGAGCTTTATACGACGTAAAAAAAATGCTGAGCGAAATCCGGGAGAAATTCCCCTCGGGATTTCTGGCCGCGTCGATAGACACATGTTTTCATAACGAAAAATAATTCGTCTCATCATCTGCGACCAAATACGCGAGATCCGAAAATGAACGCGTCGTGAATTCCGATTGGTCTTTTTTGGGTATATTTGTCGTGTTGCCTCTATGAACAATATATCGATCGATTTTTTAGTGCTGACCTCGATGACCCGCGATAACGATAGTCCTGACGTTAATATGCAATTAAAGTCACTGCATTATTATTGCGAAACGCATTTCCGCATTTAAGGGTTACTACTGTGAAAATTTCAAAAAATCAAATTTCACAAACTGATTGTATAACTTTAAGGGGGCAGAAACCTTTAAGGGAGAAAAAAATTTGCTGTTTTTCATGATATTTTGGTGAATATTCGGAAGCGGGCCTCCTGCTAAAATCAGGCTAATTTTTGTTTGAATAGTCTTTTATATATATATATATGTATGTATGTATGTATGTATGTATGTATGTATGTATGTATGTATGTATGTATGTATGTATGTATGTATGTATGTATGTATGTATGTATGTATGTATGTATGTATGTATGTATGTATGTATGTATGTATGTATGTATGTGTATATATATATATATATATATATATATATATATATATATATATATATATATATATATATATATATATATGTAACCCAAACAAACGTAAACAAAAAAATATATATATAAATTAAATTAACCTGATTCTAGCATGAGCCCCACTTCCGAATATTTACCGATTTTTTTTTATAAGCAAAGATTTTGTTGCCTTTTTTGAGACTTAGGGTATGTTTTATTACCGCTTTTGGCTGTTACATGTTATTTTTTATTGTTTTAAATCTTCGAACATGGCGGAGAAATTTCTTTTTTTTTCGCCCGCTCTGTTTTTTCGCACTTTTTCTTCGCACGGTCTTTTAAACTGCATTTTCAAAAATGGCGTGACGTATAGCTGAAAAACTAATCGAACGATTCTGATGATATTTCGTCTAAATCTTGCTAACCCTATTGTCTAAAACATTACCCTTAATGCTTTTGAAAAATGAAGAAAAACTATTTTTTATTGTGAAAAGTAGCCACTTTTTTTCGGAAAATTTAATTTTTTTGTTTCTAACCGTACCATTTCATTGATGTTCAACATTTCTTACTTTTTCTTGGTTCATATTCTGCGTATGAGTGTTAATGAAAAAAATCTTCGTTGGTTTTTTTTTTAGATTAATCCCGCCGATGCTACGTGTCACGCCGGCTGACAATATCCGTCGCAACCCGTTTAGAAGATCTTGCCATACCTCTGCCACTTTGAAAGATTAATAAAATAAAAAATATCACGTGAAAACCAAAAGTAATAATTAAACATACCCTAAAAATCGCCAGTCTCAAAAATAGTGAAGAAATCTTACCTTTTAAAAAAAATTATGAAAATCTTCAATTTTATCCTGCCCTAAAGGCATTTAGGGGTGGATAAATTTAGGGGACCCTTAAAAAGGGAGGTCTAAAATATGGAGCCCGAATCGTAGATTGGAAGAAAACTTATCATTAGAAAGATAGAACTGCAAGTAAAACTTGAAAAGCGATTTTCTCGAAACTATGTTTTTCAAAACGATGTACACGATTTCTCAACATTTAAGGAGTCTTCTCACTTTAGACCCTAAAAAACGTTTTTTCATGATTTTTTTTATAGGTTTATATTATAGATATTGGCATAAAAGTTGTTACGCTTAATAAATACACTTTCGAAATACATTTGAAAGAAAAAAAAAATATTATTGATTTAAGTCACTATTTATAGACGAAAATGGTAGTTAAAAAAATGTCCTAACAAATTGTAGGTCTGTGCTGTTGATGAAATCTCGGAGATGGATCATCCGAAACAAAAAAATCAAACGGTTTTAGATTCAGTCTGTTAATGGCTATAGCGCATATTGTACGATTTTTTATATATGCAAAAATAAAAAATAGCGGACATTTAAAAAAAACGTTTTTTTCACCGTTTTTGGCAAAAAATAGTAAATATCAAATTCAAAAAAATCCTTGATAGGCGCTGTAGCTATAATTGTAAAGAATATGTGGTTAAAATTTCATAAAGATCGGCTCAGTAGTTTCGAAGATTTTATCAACAAGCCGTCGAAAAACGTTTCGAGAAAAACGCGTTTGAAGTTTGTTGGACATAAACACATTTTAAAAAAATATTTATTTATTTCGAAAGTGTATTTATTAAGTGTAACGCCTTATATATCAATATCTATAATATAAATCTATCAAAAAAAGGCATGAAAATAGCCTTTTTTAGCTTCTAAAGTGAGAAGACCCCTTAATGAACGGATTGACTTGAAATTCGATACACTTATTTAGGTTAATAGTATTTTGGTCTTGAGCGAAGTTTTTCTTCTCAACATTTTTTTTTCATTAGTTATTACCAATAATTTTCATTTTTCCTCGAGAAATCGAAAAAAAAACATTCAAAATGTTTTTTAATGCTTAAAACACGATATTAAAAAAAGCTCGGACAAGGC
Source organism: Ophion obscuratus (assembly GCA_964007375.1). NCBI lineage: Eukaryota > Metazoa > Arthropoda > Insecta > Hymenoptera > Ichneumonidae > Ophion > Ophion obscuratus. The sequence goes on along the minus strand of OZ023319.1, from coordinate 34,201,590 downwards.
TTAGTCAATTATCTATCTTAAGGAAAAAAACCCATTTTTTGCCAGATCAACCGGGTGACCAAAATTATATTATGAATATTTTTTTGATGCAATTTGGTACACAACCTTATTAATGTATATAAATAAATGCCTGAACGATTTTCCAATCATCTTACTACTTCAAAATTAATTTTTCAACATACCCCTGATTTTCGGGTCGTCACACTAGCCTAACCCCTTAATGTTTCGTCGTTATGAGCTCGTGTTACTTCAGAGACTTTGCATTCACACGTAATTTTTGCATTCACATAAAGATGGAAAAGTATCCGTCTAAATATATGGAGATTCGGTGATTGTTCTTCCAAAATGAACGTTTTTGCATTTATTTTTTGGTGCGAAACGTTGTGCGAAAATAAATCAGCGACCGTGTTCCGAAGTCCGACACGGTATTTTTATTTTATTTTCCGAAGTCGTCAATATTTAATCTATTCAAATAAAAAGAGAACAATCTATGGCTATTTGATTTTTTAACTATATATATATATATATATATATATATATATATATATATATATATATATATATATATACGTTTTTGTACTGTTTTTTTTACTATTGTCACGTGCTGTTATTCACGAGCATTATCGAGCTCGGGAGACCTACATGTACGAGGGTTTGCATACAGAAATCAAGCTACGCCTGTGTGAACAAAATGATTAAAAAAAAACTTTACGAGGCATTGTGCTATTGATAATTTTATTGCGAGCACTGTGAACTCGCCTTGCAGTGAAGTCTCGATGTGGCGTAGACGGGAATATGCAATAGTCGATATGCGGCGACTATATACACTATATAGACTATACACACAGGTCGTGGCGGATTCGTCGAGATGGCGCTGCCTTCATTGCAAAATCTAAGCAACGAAATTCAATTGTGCTTTTCAACGTAGAAGCTTATTCTTTCCTTCTTATCATTTTGATGTATCGTTGTTTTACCGCAGGACGATCTAAGGAGAACGATTTTTTGGCGTGCAAAGTCTCAGGTGTTTTTGCCGATAGACATTTCACCCCTCCATGAAAAAATGTTCAATCTTCGTCGAGTCTGTAAAAAAAAGTAGTGATGGTAGGTATTGGGAATTCGAAATTTCTTAGTTACTTACAAGGAACATCACTTAAGGGGGTTTCTCACTTTAGAGGCTAAAAAAGGCTATTTTCATGATTTTTTTAAAAGGTTTATATTATAGATATTAATATAAAAGTGTTTACACTTAATCCTGCGTGGGTACACTATATGTTTCGAGACACGGTGTGTACACTGGGTCTTTTAGGGAACAGTCGGGTTCACAAAGTTTTCTAGGCTTTAAAAAAATCTGACAAAATTCTGGGTTACTTCTTAAAGTGTCTACTACATGGTCCAGAAGTTGCCAAAGTTAAAAGTTTAAAACCTTCGTGAATAAAAATTGAAAAATAGTGAAAAAAAGCGAAAAAAACTGAATTTTGTTAAAAAAAAATCGTAACTCTGCAATAAACAAATATTCAACAAAACGGTTATCGGTTTTTTTGTATTTTAGATTATGAGCTTTTAAAATAATATAGTGTCTTCGGCGTTGGCTCCGAAAAGTTGAATTATTTAAGCACCTTAAAGTGGGGAATATTTCACGGATTCAGGGATGTCATAATAAACGGAACGGTAATTATTTGGCCCAAAGCGAGTTTTTATTGTTGCAAATACAAACATTATGAAGTATTAATAATAATTAGTGACAAAAAAGGAATTTACGGTGCGCAATTTTGGCAAAAGTGCGTTCGATGATCATCGCAAACCGGCGTTTCGCACCATGCACAAGAATACATTGTTTTTCGTTTTCTTCATGAAGTTATTCTCCATCGGCTTCATTTGAATTTTTTTCATCGCACAACACGTCAAGGCGACGGTCGCGTAAATTGTACATAACCTGAGATTTCACCCATCTTCAAAAACTGTGAGAATAAAAAAAACTTATTTCGGTACAAAGTATGTACTAATAAAAAAAACCGAAAAGTAAAAAAATTAAGAAAGCAAGAAATAAAATAGCAAAACTTAATTTTTTATAAAAATATGGAGAAATAACGGACTTATAAGCCAAAAATACAAAAAAAGTTTTGTTCTTGAGATAAAAGTCTGTAAAAATTAGGCGAAACAACATCAAATTACATAAAACATTTATTTTAGCCGTGAAAAAAATTTTAAACTACGAGAAAACCAAAAAAAACTGCATTCACTTACCTTCGAATATACCGACGTTGTGTGTACACTGACCCTTTTAGGGAACGGGCATGCAAGTAAACTGCCAGACCCGGGCGTCCCTTGGGCCTTTAGTCCCCACTAGTACCTACATTTTTAGGGGATTTAGCCGAAGCCCTCTATTCATAAAAGGGAAATTCAAGTTTCATATTTCGACTGTTCCACACATATGCAAGGTTAATAAATACACTTTCGAAATACATGAAACAATTTTTTTTTGGTATTTACGCAACCGAAACAAATTTTAAACGCGTTTTTCTCGAAACAACGTTCTTCGATGGTTTGTTGATAAAATCTTCGAAACTATTGAACCGATCCTTATGAAATGTTAAACACATATTCTTTACAACTATAGCTATAACGCATATCAAGCATTTTTCTAAATTTTGATATTTACTATTTATTTTTGCCAAAAACGGTGAAAAAACACGTTTTTTTTTCTAAAAAATGTCCGCCTTTTTGTTGTTTTTGCATATATCAAAAATCGTATGATATGCGCCATTAACATACTGAATCTAAAACCGTTTGATGTTTTTGTTTCGGATGATCCGTCTCCGAGATTTCAACAGCGCAGGCCTACAATTTTTTAGGACATTTTTTAACTACCATTTTCGTCTATGAATAGTGACATAAAAAAATGTAAAAATTCAAATTTTACGTCGAAAGTGTATTTATTAAGTGTAACAATGTTTATACCAATATCTATAATATAAACCGATAAAAAAAATTAATGAAAATAGCCTTCTTTAGCATCTAACATGAGAAGACCCCTTAATGGGCTACGTCTACCTAGGTGGGTAAAAAAAAGTGCATTTTCCAAAAATATTTTTATTCCATAGTATCTTAGTTCTTCGATGGTACTTCAAACATGTATGTAACTGTGAAATACTAACACTGTCCATTAAACCGTTTCTCTAAAGTTGATTCCCAAAAAAGCCAGCTAGAAAATTGGTGTTCACGCTAGAATACGGCCTTAAGGACGTTGGAGCGGTCTTGTTACGTAAAATGACAGTTTATGAATTTTTGTTCAATGAACCTCAAAAGAATGCATCCGAGGTATAGATTTTTTCTGTTGATGCTAATTTTTCATAAAATACACAATTAATGGGCTAAATTATGCATTTTTTTATTGTCGTTACGTAACTAAGAAAAATTTTTGTATTACTGCCAACTCGAAAAAGTATAACATTATCGATGGTTGTTATCGATAATCATCGATAATTCGATAAATCGATAAAAATCGAGATCTTTCGCGTCAGCGAATGTTTTATACAACTCAAAATCAAATTTTTGAGTAATTTATAATTGTGCCTATTTATATTTATATCACGAGATTATTTATTACCATTAATTACCATTAAATTACCTCTAAAGCAAGATGGAATTTTTCTTTCTAAATATTTACCAAGGTTTCGTTTGCGTTAATCCTTCGTTAGAAATGGTTTATCTTGGTGGTAAATAGCCAAAAAATTTACATCCGTAAACTATTTTTCAACTCTGGTGTTTTGTGGTGAAATTTGAAAAAAAAATCGTAAAGGCTCAGTATAGTCTAAACAATAACGTGTATTAAAAAAAATTAAAACTTTGATTGTGGCTAACGCTCCAACCCCTTTAACGTGATTATATATCTGAAAATTCAAAATGACGCTTTTAAGGCCTTAGGCCACTCTAGCGGCTGAAAAAATAGGCTTTTTGGGATTTTTTTTTCAGGAAAAGTACAAAATAAATTGAGATTACAAAAAAGGGTGTTTATCATACATATCAGTGACTTTATACAATAATTTTTCTGAAGCGATTAATTTCAAAATGGCGGCTGTTAAGCGTTTATCTCAACACTGCATTTTTTAAGTTGGCCGGAAACTTAACTCAGACAATTTTCAACCGATTCACTTGAAATGTTGAATATATCTTGAAAAATACATTACCTATGGAAGTACGTACGTTTTTTTTTATATTGTATAGTTCATTTGTTATTAACAATTGTCTAACGATTTTTTAGGTAAATTTTCGGAAAGTTAAAAATTTGCCTAAAAATCATCAGGTAATTGTTAATAGCAAATGAACTATGCTATGTAAAAAAAAATCCTACGTACTTCCATAGACAATGTATTTTTAAAGATATATAAAACATTTCATGTGAATCGGTTGAAAATTGTCTGAGTTATGTTTCCGGCCAACTTAAAAATGCAGTTTTGAGATAAACGCTGCACAGCCGCCATTTTGAGATAAATCGTTTCAAAAAATTATTGTACACAGTCCTGATATGCAGATAAACACCCTTTTTGTATCCTCGATTTATTTTGTAGTTTTTCTGAAAAAAATGCCGAAAAAAGCCTATTTTTTCGGCCTCTAGAGTGCCCTAACCCCTTAAATTCACAGTTAATATTTTATTTTTTAATTTCTATACGCTATTCTGAATTTCGAACTTGTATTAATATTCGAGACACATGGATGCTCGAGTGTATTTTTGCAATATTAACAATAAGACAAATAATAATCATACACAGATTAAAAAATTGCAACGACGTACTGTTAATGTTAAATCAAGCACCCTTGTTCCACGAGATCCACCTTAATTTTCCGTTTTTAAGCCACTTTCAATATGACTTTGAAGTTTGCATCGTTGGAATGCAACGAAAATGATTTTTTTTTTAATTTCCCAAACTTGTTTTGGCAGATTTGAGTTAAGAAAATTACGCATTTTTTTAGGATTGTCGTTTAGAGATCTGGATCAAATTTGCAAGGTATGATTTTGGATAATAATCTGAAAGAGAAATTGGAAATTCTTTCCAATTTCTTTACCTCATTGTAAATTTCAATTTAATTTTTTTCACTTCAAAAACTTGTACAAAAATATTTTTTAGGGGCACCATGTTTTTACCTGATACTCGGAGGGACAGCTTTCTTCGCTGCAATTGGTGCTACTATCGTCCCGGGACGAGTATCTCTCTTCCATACTGTGAAAATACGTAGGCCTGTATGCGTTGTACACATTGATTAGGATGTCCGGAATTGTGCACATTGTGACTATGACGATACTTAGTAACCAGCTTGAAGGCGAAAGCAAGAGGGACTGGAATACCCACAACATATCACCGTCGTACACTCTGCAATAATAAGTAGTCAAAAATAAAAGATAAAGTTCCGAAACGGACATATCACCGATTAATTTGGAATTTTGTGTACCCATACATGTTTATTTGCTGATCACGAATATGAGAGTGAAAATACCCGCAAATTTAATTTTTAAGGTAAAAACTCACAAAAACTGATTTTTGAAAACTTTTTCCATTTTATTGCAATGAATGTCAATCTTAGAGAAAAATGTTTCCTACAAAAGTTGTAGCCTATGAAAAGATTGATCTTTTACGTTCTATACAAGTTTTGTCTGAAACCAATCTGTTTCGAGAAAAATGGAATAATGCTCCAAAAAGTAAATTTCGCTAATCTCTATTAGTTTCGATATTATCTACTCGCGCACTTCACTAATGGAAACTAATGGAGTTTAGCAAAATGTACTTATTGCAGTATTATCTCATTTTTCTCGAAACAAAATGGTTTCAGACAAAAACTGTATAGAACATAAAAGATCAATCTTTTTATAGGCTACAACTTTTGTATGAAACATTTTCATCTAAGATCAACATTTATCAAAATAAAGTAGAAAAACATTTTAAAAAACCAGTTCTAGTGAGTTTTTACGTTGAAAATCAAATTTGCGGATATTTTCACTATCATATTCGTTATCAGCGAGTCAAAATACAAGGGTGCACGAAATTCTAAATTAATCGGAGGTATGCCCTTTTCGGAGCTACACAAAAAATTAAAGAAATGTTGAGTGCAAAAAAAAATAAAATTTCAACCTGTCTCTAGGTTTACTTACACCCTTATGGCCGAATAAACAAATGCGACCGCAAAAAGCAAAATTTCCGATAATACGACACTCGCTATCAACGGTAAGGTCCAATTTGAGCTGTGATAAAGAACCTGCAATCAAATTATACATTCTAAAAAATTCCAAAAATTCAAGAATTATTCATACAGACCAGAGTGTTTATGAAAAATCAATAGAGATCTTTTTTACGTTCAGCTTTTCTAATTTATTACGCGTTAATCCAGTTTTTTACATCATATTTTTTTTATTAAAAGTAAACAACATTTTTTTTACATCAAAGAAATATCACAATGTCATGTATTTTTTGTTGTGAATCGCTTTCTCTATAAGTGACGGTAACTGGACTTGCTCGATATTTTGCCGTTTTTGACAAATCGAAAAGCATAAATATAAACGTAAAAAAAATTACAGTACAATTTTCAACGTTACTTTTTATCTCACCTCTAAATTGGTTACCAAAGTGACGAGTTGAAAAATGCAGGAGCTGAAGGACCAGAAATCCGCCGGCGTGTTATTGTACAAAATCACGGGATTAACCAGCCAATAAAAGTATGTTGCAAAGTATATCGCACACGTGTGCCAGATGCCTGTAAAGCATGACAAAACATCAACAAGGTATACAGGCAGTAGCGGATGCGTAGTCTGCCTGCGGTGACTTTCCACGTTAAGGGGGAAATCCCTTTATAGCCTAAAGAAGAGCGTATGGACGAAATGGAGTCCACGAGGAAGCTGAGGGACCACTTCATGGCCCCGGAAACGCAGATTAATAATTCATTAGGTCACAACATTTTTGAGTTTTGAAAATTTTTACGCGCCTTCTTGAAAACCACTATTGTGAACCTCGTACCAGATAACTCAGAAACTATCCGACCGATCATTTTTAAATTTCGGACACTTTGAAATAATGTAATTCTCGTCTACGTGAACCTTAAGTTCCTTAAACGTTATTTAAAAAGATCTACTTTTTCATTAACAAATAGTAAAAATTTCGGAAAAATTGAACATTTTTTCAAATATGTACCATTTTTTCAATTTTCACTTTTCTTGACGTTTTTTAGGTTCACATAGAGCATGTCGGTCTCAGGAATCTAAACCTTTTTGGCTACGACGCTCAGATCGCTACACCAGATGCTAAGGTGTACGCCGTGGAACGATGTGCAAAAAATTTTCTGTTTTTCATGATTTTTATTCAAACGAAAGATTTGAGAAATAGTCTTCACTATTTTTGAAACTTAGGGTACGTTTTATTACTACTGTAGGCTGTTACATGGTATTTATTTTTAAATTAATGTTTACAAATTACGGAGATATAGCGCGGTCATCTAAACTGCATTTTCAACACTGGCGTCACGTACAGCTAAAAAACTAATCGACCTAAAAAACATGAAAACCAGCTATTTTTTTCCTCACCTAAAGGTATCACCCCCTCCCCCCTTAAAATAATAGTACCGGCACAATTTTGTCCAGTTTCTCCGTGCAATATACTAGTGCATTATAAAAGAATAGTTGTATATTAGGTAGCACAAATTTGAGCTCCATTTTCTTTCCTTTTTCCTACCATCCAATTATCTTCTTTAAAGATAACAAAAAATGTCGCGAAAGCTGCGAGCAGTCAAGAAATATTTAGAGGTCGCTCAAGCCTCCCAAAAATTCAAAAATCGATTTTTCTCTCTTACTTCTCACCCATGAATTTTACGCTTTATAATTTAAAAATTGACCTCGCGAAAGCTCTAACTGCCTAATGAATATTTAGTGGTCGCTAAAGAGCTTCGAAATTTCCAATTCTCGCCCATTTTTTTAACTCTTCTCACTCATAGATTTGACGCTTTGTAAAATTCTCAAAACAATTAATCGTTTTTTTTTAGAACAAGAATTTTCAAATTTACCTCACTCCACTAACCCAAAAATTATAATCTTTGTTCTCATAAAATAATTCTTTAAAGCACTTGTCCGTAAACAAAATTATAGGTCCCCCGTTTATTAGGGTTAGAAGTGTGAGGTAAATTAAAAAAATCCGTTTCGAAGGAAATGAAGGATTAACTGTTTTTTTTTAAATTTTACAAAGTGTTAAATTTATGAGTGAGAAGAGATTAAAAAAATCCGTGACAATTGGAAATTTCGCAGCTCTTGAGCGACCACTAAATATTCATTCGCCAGCTAGAGCTTTCGCGAACATAATTTAAAAACAATAAAGCGTAAAATTCATGGGTGAGAAGTGTCCGAAAAAAATCGATTTAAAAAAATAAAAGTTCGAATTTTTGGGAGCCTTGAGCGACCTCCAAATATTTTGTGACCGTTCGCAGCTTTTGCGACAATTTTGTTTTTTCTTTGAAGAAGATAATTGGATGGTGAGAAAAGGGAAAAAAAATAGAGCTCAAATTTACGCCGCCTTATTGTGCGTACGTGCGCGCGTGTGCGTGTGTGTGTGTGCGCGTGTGCATGTATGCGTGTGCGTGTGTGTGTGCGTGTGTGTGTGTGGGTGTATGCGTGCGTGTGTGTGTGTGTGTGTGTGCGCGTGCGTGTGTGTGTGTGTCTGCGCGCGTGTGTGCGTATGCGTGGGCGTGTGCGCGTGTGTGTGTGTGTATGCGTGTGTGTGTGCGTGTGCGTGTGTGTGTGTGGGCGTGCGTGCGCGTGTACGTGTGCGTGTGTGTGTGTGTGTGCGTATGTGTGTGCGTGTGTGGGCGTGCGTGCGTGTGTACGTGTGCGTGTGTGTGTGTGCGTGTGCGTGTGTAGGCGTGCGTGCGTGTGTACGTGTGCGTGTGTGGGCGTGCGTGCGCGCGTGTGTGCGTGTTTGTGTGTGTGTGTGCGTGCATGTGTGTGTGCGTGCGCGCGTGTGTGTGTGTGCGCGTGTGCGTGCGTGTGTGTGTGTGTGTGTGCGTGTGTGGGCGTGCGTGCGTGTGTACGTGTGTGTGTGTGCGTGTGTGCGTGCGTGCGTGTTTGCGTGTGTGTGTGCGTGTTTGCGTGTGTGTGTGCGTGTGCGTGCGTGCGTGCGTGCGTGCGTGTGTGTGTGTGTGTGTGTGTGTGTGTGTGTGTGTGTGTGTGTGTGTGTGTGTGTGTGTGTGTAAACATACGTTAAATTAAACGAAGTGAAACATAATTTCAAAAGATTTAGAAAGTCGATCTAGCTTGTGAATAAAATAATTACCCATTAAGATCCAGACCAAAGACTGAGGTAGCGACAACAAACGATTCTTTCTGTCGAGCTTGTAGTATTGTGGAAATCGTAATAATTTGTTTGCCGGGTAATCCTGCTCGAACAAGCCGAAACATAAAATTGGCACTGAGGTGAAGAACAGGTTGAAGCCCATTAAAAAAACACTGTCGTACAACGACTGAAAAGAAACACAACAAATAAAACAAATTCACTACCGTTCGAAGGTTTTTACCTTGCGAGCCGAAATATTAAAAAAATGTGTGTACCTGCGTCGAGAATCCACTGTGTATGCCGAAGAACAATTGGGGCGTTATAAATACGATATTTTTGTAGAAGAAGTATTGCGTCAAAATGCTAATCCGTACGTAGTACCAGTGGCCGTGAACGAGCAACGCTTTTCTCAGATGCATAAATTTCGAAAATGCAAAATCTGCATTCATCGTCGCCTGGCGTCCCTCGTTGCCGATTATTCCGAGGCCGACGTGTGCCTCCTGAATCATCGAGACGTCATTGCCGCCATCACCGATGGCTGCCGTCAGAGGATGATCTTTCGCGTTCTTGATCATTTGAACGATCTGTTAAAAAGAAAAAACGAACAGGGAGAAGTTGTAAAATAATTGATTAAATTTGACAACTGAAATTCTGGTAATAAATTGAAATTTTCGAAATTAAGGATGTTAGAGGGTTGGCCACAATAGAAGATTAAATTTGAAAAGAAATATATGTTATTGTCTAAACTATACTGAGTTTTTACGAATTTTTTTATTTGTTTCATCACAACACACCACAGATAAAAAATAGTTTGATGTATGCAGCTTGCGTGCGGTTAAGGAGGTACGGTGATTAGAGCGAGTCCAAGATAAAAGCCCGATTTTTTTTAATAACATTGTCGAGAGCTTCGTCCATGCGTATGCGGAGTTTCCGCGAGATTTACCGTACAGTTTCCGAGTTATTAATTGTTAAAGTTGGTCAATTAGTCACACGTAGACGACAAAATGTGCCTGTCCTCTCATATATCGATTTTTTTGTGCTACTTGGAGCCAAGACACGCGTAAAAAAAACTGACGGTTGCGTTCGTTGGTTCGTTGTGATCAATAAGGCAACTTGAATTGGAAAGCTCACCGCAGAAATAAGCAATAAATTTAGAAATAAAGTCGCGAAAAACCGAAGTATTCGGCGAGAGAGACGTCTCGTGACGTAACCGCAGCCATCTTGCTCGAAGTGTGGCAACGCCGGATACCCGCGCAAATTTGATTCTTCTATCGGATATTTTCAACGCGAATTAAAAATATGGTTGTGTGAAGCCGTACGTTTTTTAATCGATTATAAAAGGCCTTTCGGCGATATTTACTCAAAGTTCTTTTATGTATAGCTAAGGCATCTCAATCTTTCTGGCGACATGCATACAACGCATTAATATGTAAAGTCAGCATGGAAAAACCGTCATATAAAATGAACGTTCGTTTTTATATCTGCAAATATTGTGAAAATTAGGAAAGGGAAAAATAACATAACAATCGATGAAATATGTTTTGACTTCGGACAGATGAGACATTGGATATTGAGGTTAACGTCAACGTGACGTTTTTCATTTGCATTCGCAATATCATCTTTTCACTCTCTAATTCTTGTCCGACAGAATCTACCTTTGTCTCTAAACTGGACTTCAGGTACAATCCTGTTACTCTCTTGATAAACTTCTACAGTACTTATTTTCATTCTCCATGTTTACCGGCTACCAAAAATAATAAGCCGAGCGCGTGGGACCGATGACAGCTATCGAAAATGCAACGATGCTAAACGTCAAAGATATGGCGTACTACTGAAGTCGAGTAGTAGATTATTACGTTTGTTTTCATATTATAAAAATAATAAGTAGCTTGAAATTCAATACTTAAAAAACATTTCTCGAAATATAGGCCACACACATATGTCTAAAACGTAGCGGTATAATGGCGAAAAAAGACTCTTAGTTTACTAGCGTGGTCATCACCGTACCTCCTCAAATGGGCAAGACGTTCACGCTACGCGATGTCATTTTTTTGGCGATTTAGCACCAAGATTCCGTTACCCATTGTTATTTCTAACAACGGATTAACGGAAACTGAACCTTTGTTAACATTTTTTAAAAACCTATCTTGCCCATCGTAAACCATATACAGGGTGTCCCAGAACTGAATGCGTGCCCTGAAATGGGGGTTTGGGGATGAAATTCTGAGTCGATTTATATAAGCATGCGTGGGTCTCAGATCAACCCCTGAATTACTATTAATTTTCAAAGGGCGCACCTGATTGCATACGACGCTACCTGTCACGCCGTCTGACGACATACGCCGCAACCCGTTTCAAAGACAGTGCCATACCTCCCCCATTTTTAGAGATTAATAACAAAAATACCATGTAAAAGCTAAAAGTAATCATAAAACATACCCTAAGTCTACAAAATAGTAAAAAATCATGCCATAAAAAAAAACTCATGAAAATATTTTTTTCCCTCGCCTAAAGGTCTCTCCCCCCTTGAAAGAAGAGTAAATTCTAAAATAAGACAAGCCTTTAGAAAAATCAGCAATTTTATTTCATACGAAGTATTGTTTTTTCACTGATAATTTGTTTCACTCTGATTCGTTCAAAAGAATTGTCAATAATTTATTATTATGATTATTCGAACTGAACTTTCGTAACATCTTAAGGTAGTTCTGTAGTTTTGGTAAAATCTTATAAATTGGCTGAAATCTAAGTATGGCGTAGATATGACCTTCATGAACTGATGCCCAAAAATTCAATTCGATTGACCGTTCAGTTCATTCTATAACTGCAATTGAATATGGTTATTTTTGTACGCGATCCCTATACCTAACAAGTAAACCGATAGGAGTTTGCTCGCATATCTTCGATATAGGTTCTAAACGGATCTTAGGATTTCAAAATAAAAACACATGTGTACGCGGTGCTATTGTGGGATTGATTTAAAAAAAAATGACAAACTTTGACCGTTTAGTTTCGGAGATATCGACTTATTTAAAGTGGTAATTTTATTCCACACCGAACTCAGGCCCAACCATCTGTAACGGAATGGCAACAGTGTACGTTGCAGCCAGCTGATCGGCGCGTGGTCTGGGAACTCGAAGCGTGTTTTTTTCCCCGAGTTCTAGTAATTCTGAGACGGATGTAAAATAAATTTATTCTGCAAACAAATTTAATTTGTTGAATTTATACATGAATTTATGCATCTACCCATGCAGAAATTTTTTGGGGACTCCCCAGATCCTACCAGATCCCTATGGGGATTTGATAGGGACGCCCCAAGTAAGGAGTCCACACTGGAATCCAAATAGATTTGTTGGGGATTCCCCAGGTTCTACCAGATCCTTATGGGGATTTGATATGGACACCCCAGGTAGGGAGACCACATTGGAATCCAAATGGATCCTGGGCTGTTTCCAGATTAACGTGGTTTGAGAATTTTTTACTAGAAATTATATAAAATAGGATTTCGCGACGCTCTGTAAAAAATTATTCTTTGATGGTCCCGTGCACAGATTTGCTTAGGAGTTTCAAGATGCACCAACGTGTTTCTAGGAATTTGTTAGGATATCGAATAATACAATATATAATTATATTCTTTAGTAACTTCTTTACTTTAGTGCTTACCCATATTGTATATTTATAGTTTGTTATGGGCTAGTATTTTTTATACGAATAAAAAAGCTTGTTATAAATTTTAATATGCACACTTTTTGAATTTTTAATACTTGTGCCCATAAAAATTTGTTTTGGACGTGACGGCAATCGGGTTACGATTGCGTCTGCGGTTTATCGTTGTGAGTGTGGAGTTTTGTTAGAGCGGCTTAAATGAGGTTTTAAAAGAAAATTAAATGTAAGTATGAAATCATATTTTTATAAACATGATATCTATTACACATTCGCTTAAGTTTGTAGCCCGTAACATCAACTTCCATCCGACCCGGTGGATTTTTCATCGGGATCCAATAGGGATTCCCCATCGGGATCTAACAGGGATTCCTTGTCGGGAGCCAATAGGAATTCCCTATCGGGATCCAATAAGGATTCAGAAAATCGCTTCCGATAAAAGAAAGACGTCGGGCGATAGAACATAAGCGGCGCCGTATATATTCGTGTCGTCGTTGAAAAGCGCGCGACGATCGAGTTACTGCGCAATCGCGATCGTAAAATTTATTTACTCCAAACACGCATTAATGTTTGTTACATTCCAATGATGCAAGCATCAACCTTATTAAAGTGTTTAAATTTTATATAATATGAAAAGTATTCAAAGAATATCCCGCCCTTATAACTGCACAAGTATTTTTGCTTAATAATAGTATAAAAAGTGTATAAAAACTACGTTACGGCATAAGAAGTATTTAAAGTATTTTTAAAAAGTTCATAAAGTATAAAAAGTACTCGAAGATATAGATATAAGATATAAGTATTCGAATAATATTATACAAAGCACTATAAATATTCAGTATGGGTAAACAATTAAAAAAAAAAACAAAAAAAGTATATTGTGGTATTCGATATGTACTCCTTTGTAAACAATAAATTGATCTCTTTAGTGTATCGATGCTTTTATTTTTTGTAGCATTTTGGGCTTACAGAATGCGATATGATCGATCAAGCATCGTATCGGATTCCGTTCAATACTGTTCGAAGCTTTAAGATTCTTGCATTGGATTCCGATGGGAAATCCCTATTGGATCCTAATAGGGAATCCCTATGGAATCCCTATGGAATCCCTTTTGGATCCCGATGGGAATCCCTTTTGGATCCCGATGGGGAGTCCCTCTTGGAATCCAATGTACGAGCGTGACGTTTCCTGATAGGGATCCAATGGGGTGTCCCGTTGGATCCCTATCAGGAAGTAGGGAGAAGTAGGGGAATCCTATAGGATTCCAAACACAATTTCTACCTGGGTATTTATCTTTGTTACAGCGACTGCAATTTAAATTGTCGGCAAGATGTTGTAAATCCACGATACGACATACGACGTCCTTCGATAGCGCATTTTTGTTGCTGATCTTTGAGGTTATGGTTATTCTCATCGCGCTTAGCTACATTTGTTTAAAGCATGCTTTCAGTCTTTTAGCAGGCGGCTTTTTTCTTGTGAACTTTCCTTTGTATCGCATTTGGGTTGACATTTTCAGGCTTTTTTTTATTTATATAAAATATTTCGCGAAAGGCGGATCGTAGGAAGCTCAACGCTATGGCTGGACAGGAAACTCGCGCTGTTGCCACGATTACAACGCCACTCTCTATACGAGTATGCGGCCTATCTATGCATGAGGTGCGAATGTGCTGAACACATAGAGGGTACAAGCTCTGTCCAAAATTTACAACCAACAAAATCGTATAGGCATTGGATGTTACTATACGCGTCGACCGAAACTTTTGGTTTATACGTGTACGTACAGAACTACCTTAAATACACATAAATTTGTTCAGTGTTCGATCCGTAAAGTACTGAAATTTTTATTTAAGGAGGTTCGGTGATTGGAGCGAGTTCAAGATAAAAGCCCGATTTTTTTGATAGCATTGTCGAGACCTTTGTCCATGCGTATGCGGAGTTTCCACGAGATTTACCGTACACTTTCCGACTTATTAATTTTTAAAGTTGGTGAATTAGTCACACGTAGACGACAAAATGTGCCTGTCCTCTCATATATCGATTTTTTTGTGATACTCAGAGCCAAGAAACATGTTAAAAAAAAAACTGATGGTTGCGTTCGTCGAATCCTTGTAATCGATAAAGCACCTTGAATTGGAAAGCTCACCGCAGAAATAAGCAATACATTTAGAAATAAAGTCGCAAAAACCGAAATTTTCGGAGAGCGAGACTTCTCGTGACGTAACAGATACCCGCGCAAATTTCATTCGTCTATCGGATATTTTCAACGCGAATTAAAAATATGATTGTGCGAAGCCATACATTTTTTAATGGATTATAAAGGGCCTTTCGTCGATATTTACTTGAAGTTCCTTTACGTACAGCAAAGGCATCTCAATTTTTCTGGCGACGTGTACCTATACAACGCATCTATATATAAATTCAGCATGCGAGAACCGTCGTATAAAATAAACGTTCCTTTTTATACCTGCAAATGTTGTGAAAATTGGGAAAGGGAAAAATAACATAACAATCGATGAAATATGTTTTGACTTTGGACAGATTGGACATTGGACATTGAGGTTAAGTTCAACGCGACGTTTTTTTTACTTGCAATCGCAATATTATCTTTTCATTTTCTAATTCTTGTCCGTCAGAGTCTACATTTGTCTCTAAACTGGACTTCAGGTACAATCGCGTTACTCCTCGATAAACTTCCACAGTATTTTCATTCTCCATGTTAACCGGCTACAAAAAATAATAAGCCGGGCGCGTGGAACCGATGACAGCCACCGAAAATGCGACGATGCTAAACGTCAACGATATGGCGTACTACCGAAGTCGAGTAGTAGATTATTAAGGTTGTTTACATATTATAAAAATAATAGGAAACTCGAAATTCGATACTTAAAAAATATTTCTCGAAAAATAAGCGGTATACGTATATCTAAAACGTGGCGGTATTGCGGCGTGAAATAGACTCTAAGTTTACTAGCATGATCATCACCGTACCTCCTTAAACTTTCAGCTTTCAGGGAACCCATTCGTGAACCATCGGGCGATCTCACAGCGCCCATTTTTAGGAATATAACAAAAAGACATCGGTTTACCTCACATTTTTGCAGCGGAGACATTCTGCAGCAAACGACGGCGTCGCAATGAGTCGTTACGTTTCGCAACAATTCGGGAAAATTCTTGAAAGCAATGGCCATACTTGGGCCATCCATCATGAGACCGTACTGTCTCGAGGGCTCCAATTTCAAGCGACGTCTGCGTAGAAAAACATGACTCCAAGTAAATCCCATCGAGACATTATCCACAGTTGTTGAAAATGATTTATACAGGGTGTCTCAAAATGACCTGACATTTTCAATCGCGCGCCATTTTTTTTGTGGCGAACATAGAGTATTAATCTTTAACAACTGGCATCAGGAAGTATTGAGGTTTAGTCGTGGAGAATTTCACGATCGAGCAACACATAAACATTGTGAAAATTCACTACAATTGCAGGGCGAAACAATGCAGATGTGAATTGGCCAACAAGATCGTGCGATTTGACGCCATTGGACTTCTTTCTTTGAGCTTTTCTGAAAGGAAAAGTGTATACCAATGATCCACAGATCATTCCGGAGATGAAAAAAGCAATTGGACGCACCATTAAGGCCTTAGGCCACTCTAGGATTTTCCATTTAAAAGCTACCTTGCAACGAACATCCCTCAGGTGACACCCTTCCATTTTGTTGAAATTTGAATATGTTATAAAGCACCGAAAAGTAAGCGATACGTATTTTTTTTATCGGCGGAAAAACGGTTTCAAAGGGTGACACCACCCTCGAAAAAGGCATCTCTAGGGGTAATATAGCAGTTTCACATATAAGGAGCCCACCGATTTTAATGAAACAAAAACGAAAATTCTTCTAATCCGAAGCAATGAAAAATCGACTGTAGTGACATTGCAAAAAAAATTAAGGGGTGAACCACCCTTATATTAAGGGGTGCTTTCACCCCCTTAAAACCGCTTTTCCGCCGATAAAAAATACGAATCGCTTACTTTTCGGTGCTTTATAACATATCCAAATTTAAAAAAAATCGAAGGCTGTCACCTGAGGGATATTCCTTATTAGTACAATAGAACCTCGATTATCCGAACCAATTGGGACAGAGACTAGTTCGGATAATCGAAACGTGGGTTTTTTGGGACGAAATCATAAACAACACCTTTTTGCGTAAAAACAGTACATACAAATATATTAAAATTTGACATACATATTAACGTTGAAATATATATATATATATATATATATATATATATATATATATATATATATATATATACACACACATATGTATGTATGTATTTTAAACATCTGACAAAAGTCGAATGCTTTTTTTTATATTAAAAAAAATAAAATCGTCAATTTTTAATTTACGAACGGCTGTAATGCGTTTGTAAGCAGCTAAGTCTCGTAGCCGTTTGAGAAGGAGAAGTGGCGTTGGGTTGCTCATTGTTGCTCGCGGCGGTGGCAGCGAGCAACAATGTATCTTTCGCGCCAACGTTCGGATAATTGAGGGTTCGGATGATCGAGGTTCGGATAATCGAGGTTCTACTGTACCTGTTAAATTGTATTCCAAAAGATTATGGGTGGGAAAAATCTCTAAGTACTTGATATTCGAATTCTAGTGCAGGCATCGCATATTAAAGGTATTGAAACATTATTCATGTCGTGACTTTCTACTTACTTTAAACGCGTTTATCTCAAAACTACCTTTTTCAAGTCGGCCGGACTCATAACTCGAGCAAATTTCAAGCGATTCACTCGAAATTTTAACTGTATATTTAGAATTACATTTTCCAAGGCACTACGTAGGATCTTTTTAATTATATTGCATAGTTCCTTTTTTATAAACAATTTTCTGACGTTTTTCTCATGGCATTTTATACTTTTTGTTTTAGAAATGCGCCATTTTGACAAAAAACAATATATCAACAAATGCTACGTACTTATATTCTTATATATACCTATTCTTATATATAATCGAAAAAACTTTACTATCTCATCATAACTCAAAAATTATAGGAGCTGTTGGTCCGGCCGTTGACCTCCCAGAAATTAAGGCATCATCGGAAAAATCCTGCACAGTGGCCATTTTGACATGTATCGCAGTGAAAAAACAATTTTGTATAGTCAATTACGTATATAATAAAACCCCTATTTTGTAACTTCGATTTATTTGATAGCTTCGCTGAAAAAAAATCACAAAATATGCCCTTTTTGCCTCTAGAGTGGCTTAAGGCCTTAATTAAATTAGTCCTTAGTTATGCCAAAATGTTGTTGAAAATTTCGCCAAAAGAGTGAACTTTTGCAAACAAGGACGAGACGGCTATTTATCGGATATTGTGTTCCATACATAACCTCAATGTTTGTACCTTATATTAAGGGGTCTTCTCACTTTAGACGCTAAGAAAAGGCTATTTTCATGCATTTTTTCGATAGATTTATATTAGAAGTATTCATATAAAAGTTGTTACACTTAATAAATGCACTTTCGAAATACACTTTAAAAAAAATATTTATTCAAGTCACCATTATAGACGAAAATGGTAAATAATTTCTTTTCCTAAAAAAACAAAAAATGAAATAAAACAACTAAAAAAAATAAAATACAAACAAACGTGTTTTTCACCGTTTTTGGCAAAAATCCCTGTTATGCGCTATATGTGGTTAAACTTTAATAAGGAATATGTGGTATTCCATAAGGAAAATTTCATAAGGAATATAAAGAATATGTGGTTAAAATTTCATAAGAATCGGTTTAGTAGTTTCGAAGATTTTATCAACAAGCCGTCAAACAACGTTGTTTCGAGAAAAACGCGTTTAAAGTTTTTTGGGTTACATAAACACATACAATTTTTTTTATGCCAATATCTAAAATATCTACCTATAACAAATAAAAAATATAGTCTCTTTTACCGTCTAAAGTGAGAAGACCCCTTAAAATAAAAATATTCGTACTTTTCAAATAAATAATCCGTTATATTAATAAATAAAAATGTCAGGTCATTTTGAGACACCCTTTACGTGAATGAGTCGAGAAATCATTTCGTTCGGCAAACTCACTCGAAACTCGTGAGAGCTATGAAACATATTTGTGCTGTGGAATGGTCCATGAGTCTCAGTACTTCGGTGCCCGGCTTGAAGTGGCCACAGGAAAATGCTATGTTCTCTGCGGTCTCGGCTTTGTCACCTGTCAATACCCATACCTGTTGAAGTGATTATTCGTTGGAAGAAAAAAAAATGTAATTCTTCAAAACGACATAACCGTATCGGCAATCGATAAACAATAAGCGAATGATTCGCTGTGAAAAATAAATAGCAAAGAAAGTTCTGGAGCTTGTGTTTTTTCCATCATAAAAACGTCTTTGGCAGGATCCAATTTTTATTCGTCTCTCTCGCGAAATATTCACACCTTTATGCCAGCGACCCTTAAGCTTTCCAGGGTCTCCTGGACACCTTCCTGGAGACGATCCTCGACAGCGGAAATTCCTAACAACGTGAGGCCTTCTTCCATAGCGTCGTAGGCTCGTTCCACGTAAGGTCCACGCTCCGGACCGATCAACTGTCTCGCATGTTCAATCGTACGCGACAGACTCTTGTATTCCGACTCGGACATTTTTTTGTAACCCATCACGAGAGTCCTCAGTCCCCTCTGCAATAAATATTATTTGTTGCTGATAAACAAAACGGAGCCGCAGTTTTATTAAGGAGTTTCGGGACAACTGACGATATGTTATCATTTGATTCAAATTTATGCAGTAAATTCTAGGTTGTATACTGAATGCACTCTCTAAATTTTTAATCGATCGTCTACATCGTTTTTATAAAATTTACAATTAGAAAAACACCTTTCAATATCGGGAGATGCCTAATTGTCATAATGTAAAGGGAGACGAAATTGTCGTAATGTACTGATTGATTTGACAGTTTTCGTAATTGAAAACTGTCAAATCTGCCATTAACTGTCAAATCTGTCAGTAACTGTCAAATCTGTCTGTAACTGTCAAATCTGTCAGTAACTGTCAAATCTGTCAGTAACTGTCAAATCTGTCAGTAACTGTCAAATCTGCAAAAAACTGTCAGTAACTGTGAAATCGGTCAGAACCTGTTAAATCCGTCAGTACCTGTCAAATCTGTCAGATGCCTTGGGAGAAGCCTAATTGTCATAGTTCAAAGGGAGACAAAATTGTCATAACGTACTGAATGATTTGAAAGTTTTTCGCTTAATGCATTATGATAATTTCGCCATCAGTGTCATAACATTTTAACGGGCTACATCTACCTAGGTGGGTAAGATAATTGCATTTTCCAAAAATATTTTTATTCGATAGTAGGGTAAAGTGAACTTATTTTGGCACCCTACCAATTATTGACACTTCTCTCCTAACTACACAGTGGTCCTTAAAGTGCCAATGAATGGGCCATTGAAGTGCAAAAAGTTGGGCTTAAAGTGCCAATGTTTGGGGAGCATACCCTATCACCCTTTAGCTATATTTCCTGAAAATTTCATTGAAATATTTCTAAAATTTAATGAACCACAACTCCTATGCATTTGCTGGGCAAACAGTAATAGCAACAAACTTTAAACGTGTTTTTCTGGAAACACTGTTTTCAAAATCGGTGGACGTGATATCTCGAGAACCACTTGATGGATTTTTTCCAAATTTATAGGAGATACGAGGAAACATATTTAAAGGTCGTTGACGATCTCACTTTTTTTTCAAATCGATCTCAATTTTTTAATAGTTACGTCAAAATGACGACTTTCTTCATCGATTTTTCATGGTCGAGTTTCAACTCGTTGCCACGTTGTTAAAAAAAATGATCTTAAAAATCGACGATCGTCAACGACTCGCATTTATTGTTAGCTTGAATGACCTGTTTGGGTTTTAGACTTCGGATGGACCGTTTAAGCTGGAGAGTGTCCACCGCCAAACGTGAAAAAAGTGTATTTCTGTATTTTTTTTAAAGCTTGTAGATATAGGTACATTTATGTTTAAAAGAATGCGTTTTTTTCAACAACCGTTTATAAAAAAATCGGAATTTAGCTATTTTTCGGGCCTCCAGGTAGATATAGCCCCTTAAACATTTTTTCACTGTTTTGTGGGTAAAACTGCCGTTCAGCGATGAGCGTAGGTATCACCTTTATTACGTTGAAAAGTGTTTCGTCAATTGTAAATTTTATAGAAAAGGTTTACACGATCGATTTAAAATGTAGAGGGTGCATTCAGTATATAACAAAGAATTTACTGTATGAATTTGAATCAAATGGTAACATATCGTCAATTGTCCCGAAACTCCTTAAATTGAAGACATCATGCTTTTACACTATAGCTGTTAAATAGGGATTTTCCGGTTTTTCATTTTTTTAAACTGTATAAGATTTTTTTTAACCACAAGAAACCAGAATTTTTGTAAATTCTTTTCATTTTTTCATTCTTTCCATTTGTAAAAATGTTTTTATACTGATTCATGTACTTTTTACACGAGCATAAAAGAACTTCGAACATCAGGAGAATTATTTATTCGATATTTCGTTGCCGATTAAAATAAAATATAAATGTATCTTATTTTCAGCATCGAGTTATTTCCGAATATCAGTAGTAGAAAAGCGATAAAAAAAAATAGTCGAATAATTCAGTAATTAAAAATTTCCGAACCCTGGAAAAATCGGAGACGCGTTCGACAGCTTGTTCAATGTTTCCGACGATCGTGAGTGGAAATATTGCGGAATCGGCTCCTTTGCAATACAGCCAGATATCACCGGCCGAATCTTCGACGATAACTGACATTCGTTTTCTCTCTACCAATACAAAAAATTAAAATAACGTCTCCTATCTTTTAATTTAAAAAAAGCTTACTTTTTTTTGCAACTGTAAATGAATGTTAAGTATTTGTGGAATAAGATCGACAGAGCAACACTTACCCGAAGTGAATTCCAGAGTCTCGAGTTTTTTGAACCGCAGAGTCCCGTCGTTTAGTTTGATTTCCATCTCATCCCCGGCGGATTTCGTCAATATAACGCCACATCTCGCACTTGCTTCAACCAGAGCTTTCTCATCTGCCGAAGGAGCCTTAAGTATTTACAATCAACAATATGAATTCAGGTCATTTTTCGAGACAAGTAAGTCAGTGTGCGGCTTCGGCGACCTTCTACGCCAAACAGCGTTGGCTTGGGCCAATATATGGATGGGTGACCGTTTAGCCGTGCATTGGCTTGTGCACCGCCTACCGACCACATCGCAATTGTACCGACTGATGGTAACGTCAGTAAACTATACCGACTGATGGTAACGTCCGTAAACTATACCGACTGATGGTAACGTCAGCAAACTATACCGACTGATGGTAACCTCAGTAAACTATACCGACTGATGGTAAAATCAGTACAATATAATCGCCTGTATCAGCCCAGGTTTTCTGCACTTCCCTTGTGCCCTCATGCAAATGCGAGACAGAGTGTGTCAGGTACGAGTGGATGTGAGCAAATGGTAGTAGCGGAATTACAAGTTCGGGCTAAACGTAAAAGGGATGGAGTTGAAAAAGGGCAAGGGCATACAAAAGAATATTAAGACTGTCATCCCATTAGACAAGTCCAAAAAATCGAAAACAAAGTTTTGCACGAATTGCAAATTGCAAAAAATGATCTTTTAAACTCGTTTTTCTCAAAATTGTATTTTTTAAATTGGCTTCCATGATATCTCAAAAACTATTGAACTATTGAACGGAAAAACTATTGAACTATTGAACTATGAAACGGATTTCGCTCAAATTTGTATGGTGTAATCAGCACATCTATAGTTCTCACCTGAACTAAAATATTTCTCATATCTGTCATAGTTTTTTAAGCTAAGAAAGTCGAAAAAAAATGACAAAACTTGGTACTTCACTTTTAAAACCGTGATAAAAATGCAATTTCCGATATTTTTTTTTTACTTCCGGTTATTAGTTCCGGTGATAGCCTCAGGTCTACAAATTAATATGCCGTTTTATTTTTTTTATTTTAGATGAGCAAAACCTCCGGAATCATGGCAGCCGTCAACCAACTTTTGTTTACACATGATTGTCTTCCAAACGGTGTAAACTTTATTTTTACACCATAATTACACCATAACGGTGTAAACTCGTTATTTTTTATTGATAAAATTCTGAGGGACTGTAAAAATATAAATAAATGTGTGGTCAAAATTCAAAGATAGGGTTCATAAAAATATAGTTCATAAAAATATAGGGATAAGGGTTCATAAAAAAAATCTCACAAAGGCGTAAGAAAATAGCTGTCACATGGGATGAGCCCGTTAATAACATAAATCTTAACAATGCATAACCACAATTTACAAAATTGGCAAACAAAAAACGACGTTGGGAGAAAAAATACTATTTTTTTTGTCGTACTCGACGGGCAACATGAGGGTAAGTACAAAGTAATAAGCTTGATAGTTCTATTGAGGGCTTGCAAGATGAAATTTGTGAAAATAGCGATTTTTGTTTTCGAACGGATTTTCAAAATATAGAATTTTTAAAGTTTCTCCTAAAATTCTCATAATGACTTTTTCAAGATTGGTAGCCACGATGTCTCAAAAATCACTGCACCGATGAGCTCCAAATTTTACTAGCCTCCACGAAGGACGTTTTCCAAACAGCGGTCTGCACAAACTATTCCATCTACCACATTTACAAATATTTTTCAAAAAAAAAAAATTCTCGCAGATACTCAAAACCATACTCATCATTATGAAAAAAAAAAAACACACACACACACACACACCTGTTGCCTAGGAAAAATTCACGAAAATGTATCTTTACTCCGGCCACGAGCTAGGTGTAACCCCTTAATCCAAGTTTTTAAAAACGTTAGTTTTCAAATTGAAGTTTCTGTTAATTTACGAGAAACTCAATCTTGCTAATTAGATTACTGTCCGTTCGGATAAAATTGAAATATTTGAACGTTAATTAGATTCCTTAAATTGCTGATTTTCACGAACCTGGTATTCCGGTAAATCCGGGTCCATCATCAGTGAACTGTTGACCCTCGTTATTTTCTTCTGCCGAAAACTCTCACGATACTCGGCCCGTTTAGAAGCGATGCTCATTCGAAACATAGCAGGAGCAATGTGCACGGAGTGACAGAGTGACAAGCTCATCATAAAGTGCCAGACTTCCGTCTGAAGAATCAAATAAGAACAAAGCCTGAGTGACGACTTGTAAGACTTGTGCGGAAAAATGAGAGCTTTATAGACAACCATTCTAGATTTATTCGCAGCACTTTAATAATCCGAATAACAATAAAATAAGCAACAAATTAGCTATATTGGCTGGAGCGGAAAAAAGTTCGGAATATAAAAATTTCTAAAAAAAAGTCTCTTAAAAAAATATTAAAGGTGGAGTTTCGGGACAATTGACGATATGTTACCATTTAATTCCAATTTATATACTAAACCCTTTGTCATATACTGAGTGCGCCCTCTAAACTTTAAATCGATCGTCTACCGGTTCTATAGAATGTACAATTGAAGAAACCCTTTTAACGTACAGAGATGCCTAATTGTCATAATGTAAAGGGATACGAAATTGTCGTAATGTAACTGAGTGATTTAACATTACGTGATTTCGTAATTGAGAACTGTCAAATCTGTCAGTGACTGTAAAAAACTGTCAGTACCTGTCAAATCTGTCAGTAACTGTCAAATCTGCTATTACCTGTCAAATCTATCAGTCCCTGTGGAATCTGTCAGTAACTGTCAAAAACTGTCAAATCTGTCAGTAACAATCAAATCTGCCAGTACCTGTCAAATCTGTTAGTCCGTATCAAATCTGTCAGTACCTGTCAAATCTGTCAGCAACTGTCAAATCTGTCAGGACCTGTAAGATGTCATCAGTACCTGTCAAATCTGTCAGTAACTGTCGAAAACTGTCAGTACCTGCTAAATCTCTCAGTACCTGTCAAGTCGGTCAGTAGCTGTCGAAAGCTGTCAATTTATTTCGTAATTGAAAACTGTCAAACTGTCAAGTGATTATGACAATTCCGTCATCAGTGTCATAATGTACTGAGTGAGTGATTTGACAGTTTTTCATAACATTTTAAATGTTTTGTTTACACTATTTCCTGCGTAAAACTGCCATTCAGCGATGAGCGTAGGCATCTCCCTATATTAAAAAGTGTTTCTACAATTGTACATTTTATACAAACGGTGTAAACAATCGATTTAAAAGTTGGAGGATGCATTCAGCATGCAAAACTGTCATAACACAAAAAATGCTTTTTTGAGATAGCTGTGCCATACATTTTTTAAAGGCTAAAAAGGTTAATAAATTTCTCAATAAATGAAATCATACGAGCTAATTTAGTTAAATATTGACGTTACGGTGGCTTCACGAATGTGAAAAAAGAAATAAAAATGCGTTTTTATAAAGCCAGCATTTTTTGTGTTATGGCAGTTTTTTAATAGATGAGCGATGATAGCGTCAATTGTCCCGAAACTCCTTAACAGGCTACAGCTACCTAGGTTGGTAAAAATAGCATTTTCTAAAAATATTTTTATTCAATAGTATCACCCTTTAGCTATAATTTTCTTAAAAATTCCCTAAAGTTCCCACCCTTTCCTAAAAATTCCCACCCTTTCCTAAAAAACCCCACCCTTTCCTAAAAATTCCTTAAAGTTTCATTGAAATATTCCCAAAATTGCACGACTTACAGCTCCTGACAGTCGGCCGGGCGAGCGGTAGCAGCACTTTATACTTCAAACTTTAAACGCGTTTCTCTTGAAACACTGTGGACATGATATCTCGAGAGCCACTTCATGGATTATTTCCAAATTCACAGGAGATACGATGAGAAACATTTAAAGTTCGTTGACGATCCCAGTTTTTTTTCGCATTGATCTTTATTTTTTAAGAGTTACTTAAAAATGACGACTTTCTTCATAGAATTTGTTACTCGAGTTTCAATTCTTCGCCACTTTGTTAAAAAAATGATATAAAAAATCAACGATCGTCAAAGACTCGTATTTATTGTTAACTTGAATGACCCGTTTCGGTTTTCGATTTCGGATGGACCGTTCAAACTGGAAAGTGTCCACCGCCAACCGTTGCGAAAAAAATTTCACCATCTGTAGGCGGCCATATTTTTGTTGCTTTTCTGTATTTTGTGGTGATTTTTTGAAGGTGTTAAAAAAATGCGTTTCTTTTTCACAATCGTTTCGCAGAAAAAAATCGTAATTTGGCAATTTTTTTCGGGCCTCTAGGTAGATGTAGTTCTTAAACAATTTATTTTCATCGTACCGGCCAAGATTCCACTTTCACCGCATCCTCCTCGTTCCCGTTAGCTGTCAAGAGATAAAGTTTGCCATCGCAATCCTTCTCCATATAAGTGTTACCCGCGATGAAACAACGTCTGAATATCATCAAATTTTCCGTCAACGTTCCCGTCTTGTCGCTGAAGAGATATTCAACCTGACCAAGCTCCTCGTTCAAGTCCGAGCTGTTAACGAGAGCCGGTTGATCGTTTTTCTCGTCGTACATGTCCAGATCCCAAGTGAAAAACAAGGAGCCCAAAAACTTTTGGAGCTCTGTTGTAAAACGGAGCGAGCAAAAAAAAGTATAAATTTCCATTAATAAATTTCCATCACTTTACGAATAAGATTTTTGTTAATGAATATTGATCATCGGATGAGGCGAGAAAAAGTTTTTCACACAGGAGACGATCGCTCGTATAACTTACCAATGGAAACGTACAACGATATGGGAACGATGTAGTTGTACAAAATGGTGAACGACAAAACGTCGATTACGATGCTCCACGATTTTGGGGAATTTTCTTCACCCAGATAAACTGTCCAACCCTCCTTTGAATCGATCCATTCTTTCAAGATCGTTGAAGCTATCACCTCAAGCATCAAAATGATTATGAAGACGATGATGTACTTGTTTATCGATCTGAAATCAAATTGGTGAATTCGTGGATGTTTTGCCACGATCAAATGTCTCACTTTGGAAAATTGTTAGACAGGACAAAACGTATACACTTTTTCATTTATTATACGTACTAACTTTTCAGCTGTGGAGAATTTATTAGCGGTCATCTTTGAATTGAGGGATAATTTGGTGTCACTTCCGGTGTAAACGGCTACCCCGATCACATATTCCGTGTCCTTTAGTCTGGCACCGCGGAGCAAAACATTGTCGATCGTCAATGAACTCGTGATCGGTTCGTTGACATTTGTTGTCTCCAGTTTTCCGTAAAACTCGTAAAGGTTTGGCAGGGGATGCTGACACGTTAGGACCGCTTCGACGGAGACGATCTCTTCGAGGGGCCAGGACGAAAGCGCCCTGGGCACGCAAAGGGTCTACGGGAAGATTGGAAACAAAGGGAATTCTCCTTGAGGGGGAATATTCCTTTAGGCGAGGAAAAAATTGCTGATTTTCGTGACTTTTTTTTAAAGAAGAGCTTTCTTCATCATTTTTGAGACTTGGGGCATATTTTATTACCACTTTTGGCTGTTACATGGTATTTTTTGTTGTTGTATCAACCTTCGAAAATGGCGGAGATATGGCGACCTTCTAAATTGCATTTTCAAAACTGGCGTGATGTATAGCTAAAAGACCGATCGACCGATTCTGATGAAATTTGGTATGAATCTTTCTAACCTCGTTGTCTAAAATATGAGCCTAAATGTGTTTGGAATTTTGTTAAAAAGTATCTTTTTATTGCAAAATGTAGACATTTTTTGGGAAAATTTAATATTTTTGTTTCAAAGCGTACTATTTAATCGATTTTCAACTTTTTGTCACTTCTTCTTGGTTAAAATTTTGCGTTTAAGTGTTAATAAACGAAAAATCTTCATTGGTTTTTTCTTCAGACTAATCCCGCCGACGGACAGTGGTCCCAAACCCCAAAAAGTTGGCAAACATATGAAGATATTGTGTGATTCTATCAAATCTCAGTATATCGGTGTTTTTTTGGTCGCTGATCACGAATTTGAAGTCAAATTTTGGAAAAATAAAATGACGGGTCCCAAATAGCGGAGCTCTTAGTACGAAACTATCTATTTTTACGAAATTTGGTATCTGGGGGTTCTCGAGGTTACTGATTACGAATATGCATAGAAATTTTGAAAAAACAAAATGGCGGACCTTAGTGCGAAACTGTATCTATTTCTACGGAATTTGATATCTGGGGGTTTTCGAGATCACTGATCACGAATATGCAATCAAATTTTGAAGAAAAACAAACAAAATGGCGGACCACTTAGCGTACAACTGTATCTCTATGGCGTTGAATGGGCTAAACACTTCTTGAAATCAAAAGTCACATATATACAGTAAAATTAATAACAACAGGTTCAAAAAATTACATTGTAAAATAATTTTGTATTGAAAACTTTTGTTTGCGGTCAAGAACGTTGGTTTACAGTTATTAATTACATATTGACTTTTTAAGCATTTTTGTTCAATTAAGAGTGATAACACTTCATAGCTTGACAGTTGTTTTCCTTGAATGCGTTGAATACTTTGGAGATAAGTTGATGCTTCGGATGGACTACCCGCGGCAACATCCATCACCATCTTCGCTGCATCTGATTGTCCAGAAGCTCGGAGACTGATTTGTTTAGCGTAGGGCGGACCTTCGACGCCAAGCTCTGCTCGGACAGATTTTGTCCTCCGTTTTGAGCGGTCACTTAAACCTGTCCAACTTGACGGAGGGCGCCCTGTTACACTTTCTCTCGTTGCTTACGTTTTTCCATATTTGATGGTAAAAGACACAGGAACGTTGAACCAATCGTCGTACTTATCAAAGAAGTTACGTTCGGTCCTTTTGACCAACTTCCACCTTCTTCTGAACTCTGATAACAGCTTGGGAACCATATCTTTTCGATTTTGAGGCAAAACGTATGGATTTCCCAATCTGTCTGTCACCTCCGTTTCAATAATGTCATTAATCATAATGTTTAATCATCATGTTAACATTTTTATTTAAATGTGATTTTACAAGCAGGAACATTTATTTTCTCGTAAAATAAAGTTCAGCATTTGAACATTCTGTAAAAGAGAGAAAAAACTATTTCGTATGAACAATTGTTATAACAAATTTTGTACAAAGCAATATTGAATATAAATTTGAATATAATATCAATTATAATATACAGTACATTATTAGCTATAATATACAGTACAATATATATATATGTGTACACGTTGTTTGGCACATGAACCGATATTTTTTGGGGGATTGAGGGGGGGGGGGGGTCATTTACTAAATTTTTCATCCTTAGACCCTATGTCTTAAGTGTTACGGTAATTGAGGTATGTTTTGTTTCGTTTTTTTTTATTTACCCGAAATTTTGTCTTTAAATCGTCATCACTTTTTTATTTGTGCCTGTAATAGAACGAAATCATTTTTGTTGTTATCTGCAATGTATGCTTATGATAAATTGATCATTGTTCGAAACAATTGGTTTCAAGAAAATAATACATGAGCTTTCAAAGTCTTAAAAAACGTGTAAATGTATGAAAAATGTCAACTTCTACATTCATTATAAGAAGGACTAAAAGCTATTTGGAACTTAGCTTCGTTTTAAAAAGTTCTCCAGTTTATCCCCCTACCAACGCAACGGTATGCTACATGTCAGAGAAATCATTTCTTATGTGATCAAACTACGAGATACTAGTTTGTCAGGTTCAGGGTTAAGAAAATACTTTTTATGTTTTTGATGTTTTTTAAAAATTAAACGTGAGTTATACATTTTGTTCAAATTTATCTTTTTAATGGTTCTTCTTTATACTTCTCGTGACGGTTTAAAGGCGAAATTTCGGGTAATAAAAATTAAAATCATATCTCAGTTACCGTTTCTCCTAGGACATAGGGTCTAAGAATGAAAAAGTTAGCAAATGACCCCCCCCCCCCAATCCCCCAAACAATTTTGTCGGTCCATGTGCCAAACACTATATATATATATATATATATATATATATATATATATATATATTCATTAACAAACCCAAACAATTAGCATATATATATGCTAATTGTTGAAGGAGGTCAAGAACTAGCATATTTATGTATATGAACTTCAAATATAACATAATATAATTCATAATTGCACAAAATCTAACCTAGAAACCTTAGAGGCACATATGGGCAGCCAATTTTTTCATATGTTTTAGAAAAATGTCCAATGAACAGCCAAAAGTTTGTTTCGAGGCAAGATCTATCAAGATTTTTTACCTCTTGCTTTTTTTCTAAAGACTTTTTTAAGTTAATGGCCAAAAGTACGTTGATAAGTACCACAATTGATTCATCGGCATGTTGCGAATGTTAATTTTGATCACCAGATTATTATTGTACTCACCTTCAGGAGTAGAATCCATTTTAGAGAACTGAAAAATAATGTCTACCTATAAACGTTTTATGCGCGTTTAGGAAAACTTATTTTGCATATGCTTGACGAGATCAAATGTAATGTACTCGATTATTACAAAAAAATTGAATACTACAGATAGGGAGGGAAGCATGACCTGCTCTAACGCTGGCATACATACTAGGTGTACCACCACAGCTATTCCGATGAATAACAGTCCATATATAGAAACTTTTTTTCGACTTTTGGCCAGTATTATGGGTTTTAGGACCACTGTGCGACGCTACGTGTCATGCCGTCTGACAACATCCGCTGCAACCCGTTTAGAAGACCATGCCAAACAACCGCCATTTTTGAAGATTGATCAAAATAACAAAATACCGTGTACCAGCCAAAAGTAGTATCAGTGGTAAAATCCGCAATTTTTTCGTCACCTAAAGTTATCCTCCCCCCCCCCCCCCTTTATTCTGGCATAAACAGTTTACCAAAATATAATTTCCCTTCATCAACTTGTTTGAGATCAAAATGTTCTGGTTTAAATTTCCAAGGACCATTGTGGTCGGAAGTCTTGCCGTTCGAGAATGAAAATACCGGGTGTTGTTGAAATTTGCATCATTTGAGTGCAACGGAAAGTCTCTTTTGATTTCTTTTTTCTCCATTTTTATTTTTATCCAAAAGCTTTTGCGATAGATTTTGGTCTATAATGAGAATTTAAAAAAAATTGTCACAACTTTGACTTACCAAAAAAAATCGCCAATTAGAAAAAAAAATGATTTTCGTTGCGTTTCAACGACGCAAACCTCATTATTACAAGACCGGATCAATTTATCGTGGGCTAATTATGAGGTTCAATACATCCGTCACGATTTATAATGCAAATAAAAAAATTAATACACTGGTTTCTCTCGACAGCACTTTTCTTTACTCACTATCTGATCCACTTCTTCTTCTGATTACACCGTTGGATGCAATGTTTACTTATGATTTTACACCGACAATTTACGAAGTGTCGATGAGGAAGTTTATAAAAATGTCAAATGACACCAACAGCGAGAATCGAAAAACAAATGGAGGGTCTTAAAATACCTTTAGATTCGTTTCTCCATCGAGATTTGACGTTGTAACGTAGCAGCAGCCAGTGCTCTCGCTGCTCTTGAGAATTACGAGATCACACGGTACATCTTCGTCGCGTTTGACTTTAACCAGATCACCGACGACTATTTGCTCGCAGTGAATCTCCTGTCAGATTGAAGATAAAAATTAGAACGAAATCAAGCTACAGAAAAAAGTGGAGCTTTTATCTAAGGGAGTTGTGTTTAAGATGACATATTCAGATGAGACGATACACCCTCAATATCTTTTCTAATAATCGCGCTATACGCGTAACGATGACGTTCTACGGTCGACCGATAAGTGTTGCTAGTAGCGAAATCTATTATATCCGTTAGTGAACGCGAACGTTTACGTTGTAAATATTTTCGTGATTTTGAAATAAAAAAAAACTGACCACGTCATTATCTGGTGTTAAAAATACGCGTAGGTAGATTTTTTCTAGTTTAACTATTTTATAATAATATTAATTTATTGGTTTATTAGTAATTCACTAATTTGTTAGTAATTTACCGATTTATTAGTAATTTACTGATTTATTAGTAATTTACTGATTTATCAGTAATTTACCGATTTATTAGTAATTTACTGATTTATCAGTAAATTACCGAGGTTATTAGCAACTCACTGATTTATTAGTAATTTACCGATTTATTAGTAAATTTACTGATTTATTAGTCAATTAACTAATTTATTAGTAAGTGATTATTTACATACTAATTTATTCATAATCTACGCTTATTGTCACTCCAAAGTTTATGTCACAACAGCTGTAAAGAAGAATAGAATGGGTTGGCTTTTAGCATCTAAACATTCTAACGTGCCGCAGGGAACACTGTATCGTCACTATAACAATGTTCAAGTAAAAATTGGTTGCTACAAACTAACCTTTAACCCAGAAATTGATGTATCTGAGCATAATTCGGTCGACTTGTGTAAGATGACACGCATATGTCATCTTAGACTGAAATATGTCGTCTTACACACGACGACCTACATGTGGTATTTTATTTTTCTATTTTTTATTTAAGTAAATAATGTCCTAAAACTCATTATGTTTCATTATAATAATAAACCTTTATGGATATACGTTTGGGTTTGATTTAATACGTCGTTATGTATTTTGATATTTATCGTGAAAGAACAACAATGTCATCTTAAGCACAACGCTCCTGCAGGATTAAAAAATATGAGAGTGGAAACTCGGTATTTACAAATACATTGCAAGAAGATTGCAACGATTTTTTTTTCGGAATAAGTTGAGCGTTTTTTATTTCGGTAATAAATGTTAGACTTGCAGATAAAGATAGTTTCGCACCTGAACGCATTTGTTGCGAACAACTGTGACGGGGGTGTGATTGACAAATTGATCCAAACGATAACGCAGATAATCCTCGTAGCCCTGTTTGCACGCTGTTACTACGATAACGAACGTTAGGGGCAACACACTCGTCAACGGCGATACAGGTGATGTTATTACGATTGCCACTATCGCCATCATGAGAAAGTAGAAATTTGCGATACGACGAAATTGCTCGAAGAAATTCTTCGGTATGAAATTCCAGATTGTGTACTGTTTCGGTAAAAAAACGAATGTTTGCATTGTAATAAAAAATGAAGTACCATCATATACACTAAGTGTAAACAAAAGAGTTGTACTCGTAAGTTGTTTTTGCAATAATTTCTAATGGTTTATCAAATGTTATTTTTTTTTCAAACCCAATATTCACTTTTTATTTAATCGCTTCAAATTTCAGTAGCGAATGGGATTATCTCTATTATTATAATAATAGTACTTATTATAATTATTAAAGTTTTCATTATTATCAGTGATTTGATCGATATTTGTTTTATTATATTAATAGCACTACTATTGTTATTAATTAATAGGTTTAATTATCACGATTTCGTTTACTCGAGGTATCAACAATTTGGTACTGAAAAACAACTTGATAAGACAAAAAAAATCTATTCTACACAACACCCATTTTGGCACTGTTTTAACGGTAATAAAAGTATTTTAATCCACTCGATCCAAGTCCATGATTATGCTGTAACGAGTCGATTTATACTTCGATTTACTCTCCAATAGAATTTAATTTATAATAGTTTTTTTCTTTACCTTGTTGGAGGTGATTCGATTACGAGGAAAAGTCGTTTCCTTCGGAACATGGTTGGGCCTTATCTCAATTACTCTGTGTTCGGTTAGTGTCAACTTCGAGGCACCCTTTAAAGAAAAATCAAACGGAGACGAAAGAAATGAAAATTTGGAGCGATCAATACCCTTGCATGATAACGTTCGCTTGATAACTTTCGTCGTCAGACGTTTCGTCGTCATAGTCCTTCGTAATGATAAAAGTTCCTGCACAAAGATCCGTTCATTTTTCTCTTGGCAAGATCGTATCACATTCCTATAGGGATTTAATAGGGAATAGCACGTAGGTAGTCCTCTACCTCTACCTAGAAAATATTCTTCACCCTTTTCGAGACTTAGGGTATGTTTTATAACTACTTTTGGCTCTTACATATTATTTTTTTTTATTGATCTTTAAAAGAAGCGCAAGTGTGGCACAGTCTTCTAAACTGAGTTTTTAAAACTGGCGTGACGTATAGCTGAAAAACTTTTCGACCGATTCTGATGAAATTTGGTATAAATCTTTCTTACCTTATTATCTAAAACATGAACCTAAATGTTTCTGAAAATAAAATAAAAAAAGATTTTTTCATTGTAAAATCTAGTCATTTTTTCAGAACATTCAATTTTTTCGTTTCGAAGCGTATCATTTCATCGATTTTGAATATTTCCCACTTTTTCTTGGTTCATATTCTACGTATGAGTGTCGATGAGAGAAAAACTATCGTTGGTTTTTTTTCAGATTAACCCAACCGGCGCTACGTGTCACGCCGTCGGACAACATTCACCGCAACCAGTTTAGAAGACTATGGGAGACTCTACCATTTTTGAAGATTATAAAAAAATATTCGTATAAAATAAAAAAGATTATAAAAATAAATTTTTCCTTTAAAAAAAATAACGAAAATCAGCATTTTTTCCTCGCCTAAAAGTATCCCCCCTTAAGCCCCTCCGTATCTCCCTCCATCGCCCTTTAAATACGAATAAAATTTCGGCCACATGAAGTTGCACGTTGCAAAACGATTGTCTCGAAATTTTCAACTGTCTTCTGCGTAAATTTTTCCATTGAAAATACGAAACTATTTACCCTTAAATTTAACAAACGCGATTGAATCGTGGATTTCATGAATCGTCATATCTACAATTGAACAGACAACAACAACAAATTCAGCGTACATTCACTCGCCGCGAATAATTGCTGAAACCATTTTTCGAATAAAATCATCGCAAAAGTTAAAATCGTGACTGACATTGGGAAACAAATGGAGAGAAGATGTGGTCTATTTGGCGAGGCTGCTGCGAGGGTGGCCGGTTTGCGGTACGATCCGCAAAATTGCGATGGCTCGCACCCCGACGTTGGAAGCATCGAAAAGATTCGTTCTTAAGCCCGAACAACGGCCAGTACATCGATCACATGTACGAATCATGGTTGAAGGATCCCAAGTCCGTGGATCGATCGTGGGACGCTTATTTCGAATTCATAACGTCTAACTCGTCAGCGAGATCAAGGGAAACGTCGAACGACGTGTCCGCGTCGTCGAACAACAACGAATCGTGGATCGAGCACAAGCCTCAAGCTCGGGCGCTCGTTCGCCCCGGGGGAGCCGAAAAATCCCAGGCCAGCGACAATCGAAATGACAGCTCGGATCTTGACGTCGACGCGACAATTCGTGCCTACCAGGTACCAATGATCCATCGGAAAAACGTCAATACCACAAAAAATAAGAGTGGCCCGAATATAACTAAAGAATGTCCCGAAAGGAGTTTCGGGACATGTTGATTAAAATTTGATTCCATTTGATTAAAACATGACACCATTAGATTGAAATTTGATACCATTTGATTAAAATTTAATAGCATTTCATACAAATTTTATACCATTAGATTAAAATTTGATACCATTTGATTAAATTTGATACCATTTGATTAAAATTTGATACCATTTGATTAAAAATTGATACCATTTGATTAAAATTTACACAGTAAATTTTATGAATACTGAATGCACCCTAGAAATTTTAAATCGATCGGCTACACCATTTCTACAAAATTTACAATTGAGGAAACTACTCTTTAACATAGGAAGTTATAGGGAACGTAGGATTTTGATAGTGGTTTCATAAAGTTGTAGAAAGAGTGCTACCAACACGGTTGACTTTTTGCCCAGTAAAAGAGACGAAAATCCAGCATTATTAGTGTAGAATTAGAATGTTTGACTGAATCTAGATGGTTGCATACTGAAAGTAACCCCAACGATATGTTGCCCCTCACCTCGCCCCAACCCTACGATATAGGGGTGGAAAACTTAAAAATCGCCGTATCGCGATAATTAATAGCCCGATCAAAAAACATTTCAAACAAAAGTTGTTTGGAATAATAAAATACGTATAAAGTTATCTAACGTCCAATTCCCTATCTTTGAAAATAGCGGCACAAAAACGCGGGAGCACCACTGACCCTAATTTTCTAATCGTTTTTGTGCCGCTATTTTCAAAGATAGGGGGTTGGATGTCAGATAATGTTATACGTATTTTATCATTCTAAAAAATTTTTGTTTAAAACTTTTTTTGATCGAGCTATTAATTATTGAGATACGGTGATTTTTAAGTTTCCAACCCCTATTTCTTAGGCTTGGGGCGAGTTGAGGGGCAAAGTTTTATTGGGGTTACTTTTAGTATGCAACCATCTAGCTTCGGTTAAAAATTCCAATTCTACGCTAGAAGTGGTGGGTTTTTGTGTCTTGTACTGGACTATTTTAGCAAGTCAAACTTCGTGTTAAGTGGGTTTCAGTTATTCATTTCTTGTACGCAGATGGTACAAGCGAACGAAAGTTTTAAGGAGTTTCTCGACAACTGACCATCTATTACTATTTGATTCAAATGTATACAGTAAATTCTTTGTCGTATACTGAATGCACCCTATAAATTTTAAATCGGTCACACACTGTTTCTATAAAATGTACAATTGAATAAACACTTTTTAACATAGAGCCAAATTGTCATTATGCACTGAGTGGTTTGACAGTTTGTCCCTCAGTACATAATGCCAATTTTGTCATCTGTTCCGTAATGTACTGAGTGATTTGACAAAAAAGATTTTCTTCAATTGTCAATTTTATAGAAATGGTGTGGACGATCGATTTAAAATGTATAGGGGTCGATAAAGGGAAACGAAATTGCCATTATATACTGAGTGATTCGACAGTTTTTCACCCAGTACATTATGACAATTTCGTCATCAGTGTCATAATGTACTGACAGGAAACATCACTTTAGCATTCACCTTCGATTTTGTTGAAACTCATATGTGTTATAAAACATTGAAAATGATTAGACATGTATTTTCATCTATCTCCGGAAAAACAGGTTTAAGGGGGTCCCCCCCCCCCACAGAAAAACGTGTTGAGGGGTAGTTTTGCAGTTTCACTCACAAGCAGTCCACCGATCTAAATGACACAAAATTCTACTAATATAAAGCGATGAAAAATCCCCTATAGAAGTATAGATAGAAAATAAAATTAAGGGGTGACGCGGCTTTCTTTAAGGGTTCGTTTTCCTCTTTAAAACCGTTTTTCCATCAATGAAAAAAATACGTGTCTAATCGTTTTCAATGTTTTAGCACATATATGAGTTTTAACAAAATCGAAGGCGGACACTTAAGTGATGTTCCTTGTGAGTGATTGGACAGTCTTTCATAACATTTGAAACATTTTTTTCACACTATTTCGTCCGTAAACTTGGCACTATTTGTGACATCCTTTATAAACGTAAGTTGATATTTTTTCGCACGTCCCTATCGAAAAAGGAAAACGCGACGTAAATTTGAGTGTCGTAATTTTTTTGGCACGATGGAATTGAAAAAGCAGTATGATCAGGCGATTGAAACCTGATCAAATTTCTACCAGGCTCGCGGTCACTTGATCGCCGATATCGATCCATTGGGTATACAAAATCCCGAGGCGTCTCAACTACAAGGCACTCCGCGTCTGGCTCCGGCCGTCGTAGTGCGTCAACATCTCAGCGGAATGACGGAATCTGATATGAATCGAGAATTCCCATTGGGATCCATAACCATGATAGGTGGCGATAAGAAGAAACTTCCTCTTCGCGATATACTCATCCGACTGAACCAGGTCTACTGTGGGCATCTTGGACTCGAGTATACCTACATACACGATATGCAAGTGGTCAGTTGCATTTCGAATTTGGTTTGTGTGGGGCCTGGTTGAAATTCCGATCGTTGAATTATCAGCATGCTCAAAACTCCGAAAATATACTACCCAGAAAGATCAAAATTCCAAAAGAATTTTACACGAAAGACCAAAACTCCGAAAATCTGAACACCGTCAAAATAATTCGGCTATGGAAGTTGTTAAAATTTCAAAATTTTCAATAAATCGACGAGTTATTTCAAGAATTCTTTTTTGTTATTAAGAAGTGATTTTACGTCAATTTTGAAAGTTTATCTAGACAATGTTATACATTCCACATAATTTACAGTAAACTGTGTAGACGTTCGCTGGCATAATCTTGACGAACCTTGTAATTTCGGAACATTAAAATTAGGAATTTGATACCGTCGGCGCATTCAAAGTTCGAAATTTCAACCCGGCCGTCGTGTCAAGATCATGCCAGCGAAAGTCTACACAGTTGACTGTAAATGATGTAGAACGTATGTAACATTGCCTAGACAAATTTCAAAATTGACGCAAAATTACTTATTAATTTAAAAAAATTCTTGAAATAATTCGTCGACTTATTGAAAATTTTCCATAGCCCAATTATTTTGACGGTGTTAAGATTTTCGGAGTTTTGGTCTTTCGTGTAAAATTCTTTTGGAATTTTGATCTTTCGGAGTACTATTCTTTCGGAGTTTTGAGCGTTTTTAACATTCTAAGTTCGCAATTCCAACGCGGCCCCGTCTTGAATTTCGGACCATTAAAATTCGGAATAAAAAATAGTTTAATGTATGTAATTTAACGTGCGGTTAGATGGGCAAGACTTTCACACTAAAGGTAATGTAATTTTTTTTTTGTTATTTAGCACCAAGATAAACCATTTGTAACAACGGATTAACGCGAACTGAACCTTTACAAACATTTAGAAAAAAAAATCCTCATGTTGCCCATCGTAAACCATGGGCCAATAATCTCGTGACGTAAATATGAATAGACATAATTAAAAATTACTCAAATTTTAATTGTGAATTGTATAAAACATCCGTTATCGTAGTTTTTTCATAATAATCATCGATAATGTTATACTTTTTCAAGTTGGTAGTAACACAAAAGTTTTTCTACTTTACGTAATAAAAATATTAAAATGTACAATTTTGGCCTTTAATTACATATTTTGAAAAAGGAGCATATACAGAATAAATCTGTACCTTGTATACATTTTTTTGAGGTTCGCTGAACAAAAATGAATAAATCGTCATTTTACTCAATTGAATCGATCCAACCTCCTTAAAGCGGGAGCCTGAATTAGAAGGCACAAAAAAGCGTTTTTTCGGGAATTTTTTTAAATGGCAAAAAAGTGAGCCCAGTAAACATTGAGGTATCTTTTCATGTATATTTGAAATGAGTAGAAAAAATTTAACATAAAACAATTAATTACTGCAAATTCATCAGCCTATTCCATGTGCGTCTTGCCACTGCAGTCCCCAGTCGCCGGGAAAGATGCATCTCGTAATTCTTGACTAAACTAAATAAACCAATAAAATGTTCACTTGTCATATATTTTTCTTCTGGGTGAATTGAGAAAAAGCTGAAAAAATCGTGAAATTATCACTTTTCTCAGGTTTGAAAAAACAAGAGTTGAAAAAAACACTTTAACTTTAATAAAAATTATTTTTAAATACTTTTTCAATTGCTTTTTTAATTCACTTCGAAGAGATTTTCATACTGAAGAAAATAAACTTTGGTTTGATTCAATAAGTCGTTTAGTTTTTTGCTATCACGTCCGCCAATTTGGAAAAATCGTGAAAATAAAAACTGGAGAAAACACGTTTCAAAGTTTTTAATAGGAGGAAATTTAAATTTAAAATATCGTCGCGTCTCTGCATTTAGCCTTGTACCTTCGAAAATATTTACAATTGGCCTCTGTAACTTTGTAAATATATTCTGGGATAGTTTATCTATCGATTGAAGTCATAAAAAAAAGATTTTTCGGGCTTTCTAATTCAGGCTCCCGCTTTTAAAAAAATCACCGAAAAATACAGAAAAACAACAAAACCATGGCCGCCGACAGATGATGCATTTTTTCAGCTTGACTTTGACATATGTTACAAAAAATACGTTTCTGAATGCACTGCAACGAATTTTGGTCGGCACTGACGTAAAAACAGTAATTCGTAGCACGAACAAACCGCAAAAAAACTCGGACAAACTAAGACGAATGGCGTTGAAGTTTTCATCGTTGGAATGCAAAGATTTTTAAATTCATTTTTAATTTTTTAATTTTTATGATTATCAAAGACCTTTTTTTTAAACTGTGGTCATAAATATCCGACGAAAATACGTAAATGTATTCCAGTGATGTACATAGCCTGAATTGGAAAAATATAAATTGTGTCAATTGAACAGAATTAATTTTCGTTGCGTTCCAATGATGCAAACTTCAAGATCATCCCAAACGAAACCAGTCGAACCAACAAAACCTAAATAAACCCAAAGAAGCCTTTCAAAATGTGTCCATTTTCACCCTTTCCGTCCTTTTTTTCGGAAATCGCTGAAATTTCTACTCCGAATAGTGTTATAAGAATTTTTGCATTTGTGATAAGTATGTTGAAGCCTTGACGATATTCTGTGAACTTGCTAAGCTATTGACTCGAGTTAATATTCAAGGAGGGAGATAACTTTAGGCAAGGAAAAAAATGATCGATTTTCGTGATTTTTTTTTTTAAGGAAAGTTTTCTTCACCTTCTTTGAGACTGAGGATATGTTTTATTACTACTTTTGGCTGTTACATGGTATTTTGAAAAATGATTAATCTTTAAAAATGTCGGAGAGAGACATTTTTAAAGATGGCACAGTCTTCCAAACTAGATTTTCAAAACTGGCGTGACGTATAGCTAAAAAACAAATCAACCAATTGAGATGAAATTTGGTATGAATCATTCTAGCCTCATTCTCTAAAACATGAACCTAAATGTTTTTGAAAATACAAAAAATGGAGTATTTTTTTCATGCAAAATGTAGCCATTTTTTTCGGAAAATTCAATCTATTTGTTTCAAAGCGTACCATTTCATCGATTTTCAACATTTCTCACTTTTTCTTGGTTCATATTCTGCGTATGAGTGTTACTGAAAGAAAAAACTCCGTTGGGTTTTTTTTCGGATTAACCCCGCTGATGCTACGTGTTACGCCGTTTGACAACGTCCGCTGCAACCCGTTTAGAAGACAGTGCCCTACCACCGTCATTTTTGATGATCAATAAAAAATGAAAAAATACCACGCAACAGCCAATAGTATAATATAATAAACCATACCCTAAGTCTCAAAAATGGTAAAGAAATCTTTCCTTAAAAAAAAAATTGTGAAAATAAACAGGAAAAAAATTATTCTTTATCTTGTCTGCTTCGTCAGTTAGACTGGCTGAGACAGAAATTCGAGCTACCAGGTGCCTGGGAACTAGCCCCGGATCATAGAAAATGGGTTTGGATCAATATCATGCGTGCCGTCATCTTCGAAAGTTTTCTCGCCAAGAAATACGGCACTGAGAAGAGATTCGGTCTTGAGGGTTGCGAATCTTTCGTACCTGCTGTAATCCAATACTTCGAGACATCCGCCGAGCACGGTAAGCGAAGTGCCAGAGAAAACCCGATGACAATTATGATTTTGAAGTTTGCATCGTTGGAACGCAACGAAAATTAATTGTGTTATTGATTTTTAAAAAATCACCGATTCAGGCTATGGACATTACTGCAATACTTTTACTACCACAATTTACAAAAAGTTATTCGATAACAATAAAAAAATAAAATAAAAAAGGAGTTGCACTCCAACGATCCAAATTACAACGTCATTGATAATTTGTAAATTTAAAAAAAGTGGGTGGTTTTACAAAACCCTTGGAAAACGATTTCGAAATTAGACCTATGGAATACCCCGTGTGCATTGTGATTTTTTATTATTTATAAATAATTTTCGCGACTTTATTTGATAGGAAATTTATCAATTGTATTAGAACTTTCGGTAATTTAGGGGTCGAAACGATGGTTATCGGAATGGCGCATCGAGGACGTTTGAACACTCTCGTGAACATATGTGGAAAACCCATGAGTCAGTTGTTTTCCCAGTTCAATCCAATAGACCTGGAAGGTTTGGGTTCGGGCGACGTCAAGTATCACCTCGGCACGCATTCGGAAACTCTTCTAGAACGGTCAAGTTTCGTTTTTTCCTCCAAACAATCGATTTATATTTTTTTACTCTACCATTTATTTCAAATTTTTCTACGTAAACTACCGTGAACTTTCTTCCTGGATGGAACTGTGGAGGATCTCTTAGAAACTGAAAATAGTCAAGTGACGAGTATGGGTTTTTAGGAGAGATACTTTTCGGCAAGGACACGATTGACTGATTTTCATAATTTTATTTTAAAAGGAAAAATTTCTTCACCCATTTTTGCGACTCTGGGTATGTTTTATGGCTACTTCTGGCTGTTACATGGTATTTTTTTATTTATTCATCTTTGAAAATGACGGAGGTATAACACGGACTTCTAAACGGGTTGTGGCAGATGTTGTCAGATGGCATGACACGTAGCGTCGGCGGGTTTATTTGAAAAAAAAAACAACGAAGATTTTTCTTTCATTAAAACTCATACGCAGAATAGGAACCAAGAAAAAGTGAGAAATCTGAAAAATCGATTAAATGGTACACTTTGAAATGAAAAGATTGAATTTTCTGAAAAAATGACTACATTGTGCAATAAAAAAATACATTTTTTAAATGTTCAAAAACATTTAGGTTCATATTTTAGACAGTAAAGTTAAAAAGATCTATGCCAAATTTCATCAGAATCGGTCGATTAGTTTGTTAGCTACACGTCACGCCAGTTTCGAAAATGCAGTTTAGAAGACCGCGCCATACTGCCGTCATATGGAAGTAGGTGGCAACTACAGAACAAAACGAAAGTGCGTCTTTGGCACCGTTGGAATCAGTACAAAATTTTCTATCGTTCCGTATAGTAAAACGCATTTTCGATTTTTTTGTAGATGCCGCCTTCTTCCATATGACGCCAGTATGACACGGTCTTCTAAACTGCCTTTTCGAAACTGGCGTGACGTGTAGCTAAAAAACTAATCGACGGTTTCTTATGAAATTTGGTATAAATCTTTATAACCTTTTTATCTAAAACATGAACTTAAATGTTTACAAAAATTAAAGAAAGTTATTTTTTTATTGTAAAATGTAGCCATTTTTTTTCGGAAAATTCAATCTTTCCGTTTCAAAGCGTACCATTTCATCGATTTTCAACATTTCCCACTTTTTCTTGGTTCATGTTCCGCGTATGAGTGTTAATAAAATAAAAATATCGATTGATTTTTTTCTGATTAATCCCGCCGACGGCACATGCCACGCCGTCGGATAACATCCACCGCAACCCATTTAGAAAACTGTGGCATTCCTCAGCGATTTTAAAAGATTAATAAATTAAAAAAATACCACTTAACAACCAAAAGTAGTAGTGAAACATACCCGAAGTCTCAAAAATGGTAAAGAAATCTTTCCTAAAAAAAAAATCATGAAAATCCACCACCACACCGTACCGAATTTGCACGAGGGCACAGTGAAACTGTGGAGAACCCGTCTATAACCGTGGAAATTCGATTCGAGCGTCCAGATTCGCATTTATCGATATTCAATTTGTCATTCTGGATCAATTAATTTGTGAGGTGATAAAAGAAATCATTGACATCGTCGGATTACTCGAACCAGGTCTGGAAAAACGGTCAGCATCGCGATGATGGCAAATCCTTCCCACCTCGAAGCTGTCGATCCCTTGATCGTCGGTCGCGTGAGGGCCGAGCAAGTCGCCAAACGGGATATCCAGAGTAGCCATAAATTTTACTCAAATGCCACATTTTTACACTCGAAAAGACGAAGAAAAAAAAATGTATGTATGTCCGAAAGGTGACAAATCCATGGCCGTGCTTGTTCATGGTGACGCGGCGTTCGCCGGCCAAGGAATTTGCTACGAGACGATGCACCTGACGAATTTGCCCGACTACACCACTGGTGGTGTTTGCCACGTTGTCATCAATAATCAAATCGGCTTCACGACGGATCCGAGATACTCAAGATCGTCGGCGCATTGCACGGACTGCGCGAGAGTCGTGAACGCACCGATATTTCACATTCACGCCGACGATCCTGACCTCGTTGCTTATTGCAGTAAAGTGGCCGCGGAATACAGGTGGGCTCGTTTTCACTCGATGGAAGATGAAAAATTACGTAAAAACTGGCAATCGATGCATGTTCCCAATTGGGGGAATAATTTTTTGGGGGGTGCTTTACGAAATCACTTCGCAGAGCTACGTATCACAATGACGTGGTGCTGGACATTGTCGGCTATCGGCGGAACGGCCACAACGAAATGGACGAACCCATGCTGACTCAACCCCTCATGTACAAACGCATAAAACAACATCCCAATGTTCTCAAGATATACACCGAAAAGCTTCTCAAGGAAGGCATTATCGACGAAGCTTTCACGAAAGAAGTAGACATTTATTGGGGTTTTTGTAATACACGCGAAAACGAAATATCTTGGCACTTTGAGGAGGTTGGAGCGGTCTAGTTGAGTCAAATGACAGTTTATGATTTTTTTTTTCAATGAACCTCAATAGAATTTATACGAGGTATGGATGTATTCTAAAGATGCTGTTTTTAAAATAAAATATATAACTAAAGGGCAAAATTGTGCATTTTAATATTTTTATTACGTAAATAAGGAAAACTTCTGGGTTACTACCAATTTGAAAAATTATAACATCATCGATGACTATTATGAAAAAACTGCATCAGTGAATGTTTATACAACTCAGAATGAAATTCTGATGGGCAGAATGATGGGCAAGATGAGGTTTTTTTCTTCTAAATGTTTACAAAGGTTTAGTGTGCGTTAATCCGTTGTTAGCAATTGTTTATATTGGTGGTAAATAACAAAAAAAAAATACATTACCCGTAGTGTGAAGGTCTTGCCCACCCAACCGCACGTAAAATTACATATAGTACATCAAACTATTTTTTATCTCGCGTGTTTTGT
Source organism: Ophion obscuratus (assembly GCA_964007375.1). Classification (NCBI taxonomy): domain Eukaryota; kingdom Metazoa; phylum Arthropoda; class Insecta; order Hymenoptera; family Ichneumonidae; genus Ophion; species Ophion obscuratus. The sequence goes on along the minus strand of OZ023319.1, from coordinate 34,156,723 downwards.
AGTGGAGAAATTTCAAAAAATTCGTAAAGACTCAGTATAGTCTAGAGAATACCATGTATTTTTTTCAAATTTTATCTTGGATTGTGGCTAATGCTCCAACCTCCTTGAATCCCTCATGAATGTAAGTCCCATATAACCGAACGTAAAATTACACACATTAAACTATTTTTTATCTCGGGTGTGTTGAAGTGAAAAAAATTCAAGAAATTCGTAAAGACTCAGTATAGTCTGCACAATAACATATATTTTTTTCGGAATTAATCTTCGATTATGGCGAACGCTCCAAACTCCTTGAATGCCTGATGAATGTAAGGTCTATATAACCGCACGTAAAATTACACACGTTAAACTATTTTTTTATCTCGGGTATTTTGAAGTGAAAAAATTCAAAAAATTCGTAAAGACTTAGTATAGTCTAGACAATAACATATATTTTTTTCAAAATTAATCTTGGATTGTGGCTAATGCTCCAACCTCCTTGAATCCCTCATGAATGTAAGGCCCATATAACAGCACGTACACATTAAACTATTTTTGATCTCGGGTATTTTGACGTGAAAAAAATTCAAAAAATTCGTAAAGACTTAGTATAGTCTAGACAATAACATATATTTTATTTATATTTAATCTTGGATTATGGCTAACGCTCCAACCTCCTTAAGTTCCTCATGCATTATATTCGAGAAGTTTCTTTTTCTTCGCAAACGCAACGAAAAAAAGATCTAGGAAGAACGTAGATAGCTTATTTCTTTTTTTATAATTGGTTTTTCTTAGCATACAGATAAATATTTGGACCACTGTGAATCGGAGTTCAAGAAGTCTCAGAGCATAAGCACAATGCAAATGAAAGATTGGCATGACGTGCCGTGGACTGATTTTTTTGCCAAGCAGAGCCCTGACAAAAAAATTCCCAGCACGGGTATCGAGATGGATGTCATAAAGAAAATCTGCACGGCCGTGTCGGCTGTTCCAGCTGGAATCGAAGCTCACAGCCAGGCAAGTATTGCTACCGGTCGAGGTACAAACACAAGTTTTTCTTACTAGTTTTTCAAAATCCGAACTGAGATCGAAATCTACTGACTTTTTTTCTCGAGGAACATTACTTTGGTGTCCGTCTTCGATTTCGTTGAAACTCGTGTGTATGCTGAAGCATTGCAAACTATTAGATACGTATTTTCATTTTGTCGGCGGGAAAACGCTTTTTCAGGGTTGAAACCACCCCTTAGCATGTCAAAAGCTAATTTTTCAGTTTCAAATCGAAACAGAAAAGGAATAAGCGGCAATTGAGTGAAGAAACGCATTTTTGCCAAGTTGTGAAAAGAATTTTGTATTTTTATAAGGCTATGTCGATGTATATTCACCGCCTGAACACAAATTCACTATTTATTCCCCCTAAAATCCTTAACTTTCACCAAAAATCGTCGTAAATGTATAGAAAGTGGTTAACCTTCTTAAGCAATCCTAGTTTAGCTATCCGGCAAAAATGCAAAAATACGTAAACTTTAATTTTATCCCCGCTCCAACGTATTACTCGTTTTATTTACTTCAATGCACCTCCTTTAAGTGTGGGGTGAGAAAAACAAATAAAGGGGTGGTTCATCCCTTAATTTTTTTATCCCCATAGAAGATTTCTGATCATTTTGCATTAGAGGAATTTTCTTTTCTGTTTCACTGTAATTGGTGGACTGCTTGCAGGTGAAACTGCAAAATTAACCCTTGATATGATTCCCTCTAACAAGGAACATCCCTCAGGTGATACCCTCCGATTCTGTTGAAATTTCGATATGTTATAAAGCACCGAAAAGTAAGCGATATGTATTTTTTTTGATCGGCGGAAAAACGTTTTTAAGGGATGAAACGAACCCTTCAAAATAGGGGTGTTTTTCGTTTTTCGTCGATAACGTTATCGTTCTCATCTCCAATGTATAGTGCACAAAAAAATAAACATTGTTGCAATTTGAAATTTTTCAATATCTCGTACCGTTAAAACGTTATCGACGAAAAACGAAAAACGTCCCCATTTTTGAGGGTGCGTTTCAGCCCTTAAAACCGTTTTTCCGCCGATAAAAAAATACGTATCGCTTACTTTTCGGTGGTTCATAACATATCCAAATTTCAACAAAATCGAAGGGTGTCACCTGAGGGGTGTTCCTTGTAAGGGGTGCTTGCATCCCTCAAAACCGTTTTTTCGCCGACAAAAAAAAATACGTACCAAATATTTTTTTATGCTCTACTACCTACATGAGTTTCGACAAAATCGGACACAAGTGATGGTGGACACAAGTGATGTTGCCTGTCAGTAGTCGGCGCCAGCAGGCGGCTAATCCGTCACCCACTCAAATATTGGCCCGGGACAATGTCATGGGAGTCGCCATGACCGCATGTCAATAATTTTCGATAACTTTCAAAAAATCAGGTTCACAGAGTCCTGGACAAGCGAAAGAAGATGATCGCGGCTGGACATTTTGATTGGGCAATGGGTGAAAACTTGGCTATTGTGAGTCTTCTGAAAGATGGACATCACGTTCGTCTCTCGGGTGAGGACGTCGAGCGCGGCACATTCTCGCACAGAATTCACATTATTCACGATCAGACGAAAGACAAAACGTGGAAAAACATTTTGCACGATGTCTTTCCGAATCAGGCACTCTATACCGTTACGAATTCGTCTCTGTCGGAATACGGAGTTTTGGGTAAGACAATGATCAATAGGGTACTTTACTCTATGTAAGAAAAATACTAACAACGTATAAATAAGGCATTTTTCGCAATAAGCAATCGAATAATGTTGGTTTTGTATTTATAAAATCACAAAATAAAATTCATAAAAAAAACTTTTCCTATCAGTTCAACGAATGAAATATAACATTTAAATACATTTTTATGGCACTGATCGATTTCATAAAATAGAAATAAAAAATTCTAGTCGTTTATTACCACCAAAGGGTCGAATTGAGAGACTTCTTAAAAAAGGGTGTAAGACCCTATTCCATCCAAAGACATCAAGCCAAAAATCTTTTTGGCAAAATGTCCAATGACGACTAACCCTTGTTCGATTGATATTCTTTACCAAGTCTTATCAAATCTTGATATTGGTTAACGTTTTTTCGAAGGTTTCGAACTTGGCTACTCCGCTTACGATCACAGCACTTTAACGATATGGGAAGCCCAATTTGGGGATTTCGTCAACACCTGTCAGGTAACTCGGTGCAATGTTGATTAGTGTAAATATTTGGAATATATTTGGCCACGATTTTGACACACTGGGTTAATTTGACCCGGATAGATCTTCATCCACCTGCCATGAATAGCCCTCCGGTCGGTTTTAATTGAAAATAATCACGGATAGACTTCAAAGATTTCTTAATACGTCTGCATAATTGAAATTTGGAAAGCATAAAATTGAATTGTCATATAATATTATTGAATTTCTTCCAACAATTTGAAAACTGAATTTTGGGCAAGTGAGCATTTAATTTCAAATTTGTCCAGGTCAAAATGACCCAGTGGAGGGTTAATACCAACGTAGGGTTAAGGGGTTAGGTCACTAATCATTATCTGACGATCTTTTTAGGGAAATTTTTCACTTTCCAAAAATTTGCCTAAAAAATTGTCAGATAATTGTTAATAACAAATGAACTATGCAATATAAAGAAAAAATTCGACGTACTTCAATAGACAATGTGTTTTTCAAGATATATTCAACGTTTGAAGTGAATCGGTTGAAAATTGTCTGAGTTATGTTTCCAGCCAATTAAAAAAATGCAGTTTTGAGATAAACGCTGCACAGCCGCCATTTTGAAATTAATCGTTGCAAAAAAATTATTGTATCCAGCCACTGATATGTATAATAAACACCCTTTTTGTAATCTCGATTTATTTTGTAGTTGTTCTGAAAAAAAATCACCAAAAAGCCTATTTTTTTCGGCCTCTAGAATGGCCTAAGGCCTTAATATCGAAAAACCGGAATATCGGACCAAAAATCCGATATCGAAAAACCGATATTTCGATAACAGAATTTAAAATATTGAAAAATCAATATTTTTTTCAACTTTTTTTATTGTCTCACATGACGATAAAACACAATAACATTCATTAACATTTCATGATGAATTTTTTTTCTAATCACTTGCAACAGTTGAATTTCGAAACACCCCCGATAGCTCCGAAATGATATATTTGGTTTCTCATTGCGAGCACTCGCCACTGTTTGTACATTCGCTATTTGTAAACAGGTTTCCGTTTATTTTTGTCGGTGTCATGATCTTAAAAATGAGTGATAATGTGTATAAGAACAAAAAGTTATATAAACCTAATCATGTAACGGGTAGAAGAAGCAAAATTTAAGCAACTTCAATCTCGTTTTTCTCAAAATCTTGTTTTTGAAATCGGCACGCACCAGCGCTCAAACTATGTTTATCAGTTTGTCTTGAAATTTTTACTGCATATTCTTTGATTTTTATGGTTAATTAACAATTACGGTTTTTATAAACAAATTACGATTGATTTTTTCGGTGAGAATTCAGTTTTTTTTCAACCTAATTCCAAATTCTTAAAAATCAATATTTTGTAATATCACGGTGTACTTCGGTGTACTAAAAAAACGATTTCCTTCCAGATGACGATGTTCACACTTGTAATGCGTGCCGATTGGTACCTTAAAAAACATGGTCTTGGTCCGAAGTACTGTACACCGCCATATTGTTTTTTATCTTAAAACATATTTTTCTTAACCTCAATATACAGGGTGCCCCTCTTATCTCTGCCACCCGAAATAACTCGGTAATTATCGACGTAACAAAAAAATGTTCCCGACAAAAGTTGTACGGTGTGAAGGGAGCCATCAAATGCGACCAATTTTTTCTCATTTCGGTGGAGGCGCTGACGCACAGTGAAGGTCGCCTCCACTTTCTTAAATGGAATGGTACATTTTTTCTTCAACCATCTTGTGGAATACCTCAAGCCGCATAATAAACATTAGAGGCTCAGTCGTTCAAGGTCATTCAAGGTCGCCTGCTAAAATGAAACACAAATCTAAATATCTCGGATCACTGCCAAATATTTGGTAGTGATCCGAGATATTTAGATTTGTATCATCGATACTGAACTTGAATGACCTTGAACGACTTTGACCCCCTAATATTTTTTATGCGCCTTGAGGTGCTCCACAAGATAGTTGAAAAAAAATGTACCATTCCATTTGAAACAGGGGAGGTGACCTTCACTGTGCGTCAGCGCCTCCACCGAAATGAGAAAAAATTGGTCGCATTTGATGGACCCCTTCACACCGTACAACTTTTGTTTGGAATATTTTGTTTTTTCGTGACGTCGATAATTACCGAGCTATTTCGGGAACTCGGTAATTATCAAGTAACTCGAAATAACTCGGTAATCCCAGTATAATAAACAAACGGGTCAAAAGATTTTTTAATTGGCTTTTGAGTTTCGGTAAAAAAATCGTAAAAAAAACGATTTTTTAACTGGTTTTTGAGTTTCGTGTAAAAAAAAAGTTTGTTTATTATTCCTGTATAATAAACAAACGACTGAGAGGATTTTTTAATTGGCTTTTGAGTTTCGTAAAAAAAAAATCCAGAAAATTCCCCTTTTTACGTTTCAAACAGATATTACGCCTTAATCAAGGGTTCCCATAAATATCGAAATACAAGCAACTTCTGCTGCTTGTATTTCGATATTTATGGGAGCTCCGATATTTATGGGAAGCTCCGATAGTCCAAGCTCTATGTCGAATAGCCTTCGGTCGCAACGATTGGACGTTCAATTTCACACTTGTTTTCTCTGTCAAAAATAAATATACAAATGCAAAATTCGCGCAGGTAATCATAGACTCCCTCTTGACGTCGTCCCAATCAAAATGGGGCAAGCAAGTGGGTCTCGTGCTTTTCCTACCTCACGGTATGGAGGGACAGGGACCGGAACATTCGTCCGCGAGATTGGAAAGATTTCTTCAATTGTCCGACGAGGATTGTACTCACATGCCCGAGACAGCGGGATCCACAGATTTTTCCGCAAAAGACACGACCGATGACATCATGACGCGCCAGATTTTCGAGACCAATTGGATCGTCTGCAATCCCACGACTCCCGCAAATATATTTCATGCTCTTCGACGGCAGATCCTCATGCCCTTTCGCAAGCCACTGGTCAGTATCGAATTTTCAAATAGTTTTGAAAAAAATAAATAAAAAAAATTGTACGATGCTTCGAATCTATCGCCAAGAATACTGGCGTTGTCGAATGGCTCATCGCGCCCGAACAAACGGGGGGAAAAAACGTGTCGCGGTTTACACGTTCGCGACCTTATCGTGGACTCTTTGCGTAAAAAATGGAACTATATTCGATGGTGCAGCACAATAATGCAACTATTTACGATAAGGAATGTAGCTACGTCGTAAAATTGACGCCTTATCGTTTGACGCTATTCGGTCGACCGATATAACAGGAGACTCGCGTGCGTGTGCCAATGCAGGGACACTACCTAGAGGCTCGAAAAAATGGCAGAATTCCGAATTTTTTTACTGAACAACCGTTGGTATAAAAAAAAACGCATTTTTTAAAACACATCGTACATATATCGAGAGACTTAAAAAAAAACAAACACCCAAAAATATAGAAAAACAAAGAAAACATGGCTGCCGGCAGATGCTACTGTTTTCAACGTCGGTGGACATGATATCTCGAGAACCACTTGATGGATTGGTTCCAAATTTGCAGGAAATACGACGAAAAACATTTGAAGGTCGTTGACGATCTAACTTTTTGAAAATCGATCTTCATTTTTTTTATAGTTACGTACAAATAACGACTTTTTCATAGATTTTTTATGATCAAGTTTCAACTCATCGCCACTTTGTTTAAAAAAAAAGGTTTTTTAAATCAACAATCGTCAACGACTCATATTTATTGTCAAGTTGAATAACCCGTTTGGGTTTTAGATTTCAGATGGACCGTTTATGCTGGAGAACGTCCACCGCCAAAAGTCACGAAAAAAATTCGTCATCTACCAGCAGCCATGTTTTTGTTGTTTTCCTATATTCTTCGGTTATTTTTTTAAAGGCTCTTAAGGCGGTTGGAGCCTTAGCGACAATCCAAGGTTAAATTTAATAAAAAAATACATGTTATTGTTTACACTACACTGAGTATTTGCGAATTTTTTGAACTTTTTTCACCACCAAACACCAGAGATAAAAAATAGTTTACTGTATGTAATTTAACGTGCGGTTAGATGGGCAAGACTTTCACAGTAAAGGTTGTGTAATTTTTATTGTTATTTAGCACTAAGATAAGCCATTTCTAACAACGGATTAACGCAAACTGAACCTTTGTGAACATTTAGAAAAAAAAATCCCCATCTTGCCCATCGTAAACCATGGACCAATAATCTCGTGACGTAAATATGAATAGGCATAATTATGAATAACTCAAAATTTCATTGTGAATTGTATAAAACATTCGTTGTCGTAGTTTTTTCATAATAATCATCGATAATGTTATGCTTTTTCAAGTTGGTAGTAACACAAAAGTTTTTCTACTTTACGTAATAAAAATGTTAAAATGCATAATTTTGTCCTTTAATTATATATTTTGAAAAATTAGCTTGTATAGAATAAATCTGTACCTCGTATGCATTTTTTGAGGTTCATTGAAAAAAAAATGAATTAACCGTCATTTGACTCAACTGAATCGCTCCAAACTCCTTAATATGTGTACCTTTGTGTTAAAAGAAATTATTTTCAACCAACCATTTCCCAGAAAAAAAATTGGAATTTCGCAATTTTTTTGGGCCTCTAGGTAGATACAGCCCCTGAAAGCCTCACTGCAAAATTCAGCGTTCGCGTAAAATGGAAAAATGAAGCAACTTTCAACGAAGCGAAATCCGCATGGAAAATTCCCCGGATGATCTAGACAGTTCCTCCGTGCAAAGTCTTTTGCTTCCTGAGAGTTTATTTTTTCGTTGGCAGATCGTCATGACGCCTAAATCTTTGCTGAGGCATCCAATGGCTGTGTCGAAGCTCGAGGAAGTTGACCAAGGCACATCTTTCAACCCCATTTATCCTGAGGCCACGACGAAGAACGACTCGACGATCGAGAAAGTGTTGTTGTGCTCGGGCAAGGTTTACTACGATTTAGTGGTGGAGCGAGAGCGTAAAAAACTCGACGATCGAATCGCGATCATTCGCATTGAGCAGCTGTGTCCTTTCCCCTTTCATCTTGTCGCCAACGCGGTATCAAGATACTCCAAGCCCAAAGTGAGTTGTTACCTTTGGATTGATTCGTACGGAATGGGTTTGGGTCTTTCCAAATCCTTTTCTGTCAATTTGTCCATGAAAAGATCCATTGACATGATGATGAAGCTTGCATCGTTGGAACGCAACGAAAGTTAATTTTTCTTCTATTGCTCGCATTTTTTGTTGCTGATTTAGGGTACCACAATCACTCAAACGGTTTGTTGTTACCTTCATAAGAGATCCGCGATCTTGAGGAGTTACGGTAGAATTCGGGATGTTACCATTTGATTAAAATTTATGCAGTAAATTCTTTGTCGTATACTGAATGCACCCTGTAATTTTTTGATCGGTCGTCTACACCGCTTCTATAAAATTTATAATTGAAGAAACATGTTTTAACATCGGGAGATGCCTTGGCGTCATAACGTGAAGGGAGACGAAATTATCATAAGGTACTGAGTGATTTGACAGTTTTCCACTCAGTACATTATGACAATTTCAATTGACAGTTTGACAGTTATTCGACAGTTTGACAGTTTGACAGTTATTCGACAGTTTGACAGTTATTCGACAGTTTGACAGTTATTTGACAGTTTGACAGTTATTTGACAGTTTGACAGTTATTTGACAGTTTGACAATTTGACAGTTTGACGGTTATTCGAAAATTTGACAGTTGGACAGTTATTCGAAAATTTAACAGTTTGACAGTTATTTGCCAATTTGACAGTCATTTGACGAACTCCGATAAATTAGATGTAAGATTAAAATGGAACACCCCGTATGTCATAAAGCATTGAAAAACAACTTTAAGAGGAGAAAACACCCTTCAAAGAAAGGCGTGTCGAGGGGGGGTTTTGCAATTTCACCCACAAGCAGTCCACGGATCTGAATGACACAAAAAACAAAGTTCCTTCAATGCAAAGCGATGAAAACTCCACTGTAGAATAATTTTTAGAAAATTAAGGGGTTACACGCCTTCCTTCGAGGGGTCGTATACCCCCTTAAAAAGCTTTTCCGCAGATAAAAAAATACGCGTCTAATAAATTTCAATGCTTTATCACATATATGAGTTTCAACAAAATCAAAGGTGGACCCTTAAGTGATGTTCCTTGTCAGTACATTATGACGATCTCGTCTCCCGTTCATTTGACAATTAGGCATCTTTCTATGTTGAGAAGTGTTCCCTGAATTGTAAATTTTATAGAAACGGCGTAGACGATCAATACAAAATTTAGAGAGTGCATTCAGTATAAAACAAAGAATTTATTGTATACATTTGAATCAAATGGTAGTATATCGTCAAGTACCCCAAATCTCCTCAATCTATAAAAAAATTATAGTTCGTGATAAAAAGGAAGAATCCAAAGAAATGCCTACATCGTTGTGTGCAAAATTGCATGTTGCTTGTTAAAAAACTTCCGAAAAAAATGTCCAAAAATAATAATGTCTTCGACAACAGTAACCTCTTGTTTTGTCACGTGGAATACGTTTTTTTACGTAGTATTCCATTGCTTTCAAATTGATCTTAAAATCACTTAAAAAATGTCCTCGAAATAAAGAGTTCTATTTTAAAATGTTTAAAAGTCTCGGTATAAATGGGACACCCAATATGTATGTACATAACAAATAAATTCGTTATATATACAGGGTGTCCGAGAACTAAATGCGTTCCCTGAAATGGGGGGTTGGGGGTGAAATTCTGAGTAGATTGATAAAAGCATGTGTGGGTCGCAGACTAACCCCTGAATTGTTATTAATTTTTAAAGGGGGGCCAATCACGTTCGCCGGCTCATCGGGCGCGCCTGATTGGCCCGTCTTTAAAAATTAATAATAATTCAGGGCTTGATCTGAGACGCACACACGCTTATATCAATCGACTCAGAATTTCACTCTCAACCCCCCATTTCAGGGAACGCATTAAGTTCTGGGACACCCCGTATATGTGATTAAGGGGAGGTGGCTGAGTAAACGGCGAGAAAAACAGGTAAACTTTGGGAATTTTTATCTCAAAAACTAATGTTTCGATTGGATCCGGGTTTTTTTTATTGGAAAATATGTACATTGAGGTATGTTTAGGAATTTTAGAAAATAAATCCGTTGACTGGAAGCGATTCAAACGCGATTATCTCGAAACATAGTTTTCAAAGTCGGTGCCAGATGTATCTCGAAAACGGCTTGTCCGATTTTGTCCAAATTTGGATACAATATTCTTCGATAGTTTTTCTCGTTGTCCACGTAGGATTTTTTTGAAATGTTCATTTTTGACGGAATTGCGACCGTTTTAATTTAACATTCGTTTTTCGTTCGCAATTTCCGACGATTTTGGATTGCATACACATTGCATAAAAAAGCAATGGTTCAACCAAATGAAAAACCCCTACGTGGCGAACGAGAAAAACTATCGAAGAATATTGTATCCAAATTTGCACAAAATCGGACAAGCCGATTTCGAGTTACATCTGGCACCGACTTTGAAAACTATGTTTCGAGATAATCGCGTTTAAATCGCTTCCAGTCAACGAATTTATTTTTTTTTAATCCTAAACACACCTCAATGTACACATTTTCCAATAAAAAAAACCCGATTCCAATCGAAACATTAGTTTTTAAGATAATAATTCCCGAAGATTACCGGTTTCTCTCGCCGTTCACTCAGGTACCTCCCCCTAAAGACAACAACCACGAATCAAAGCATCAAACTTCACCGTTATCAAAATACCGGCCTGTATTTTTTTTTCAACAAGATACAATCTCTTGACAACTAATTATCTTTTTCCAAAAATCGCAGATTATGTGGCTACAAGAAGAGCACAAAAATCAAGGTGCCTTTTACTATGTCAGAGACAGATTAGCAGTTGCTCTAGGACTGCCCTTAGAAGATATTACGTACGGCGGAAGGCCCATTTCTTCGTCGCCAGCAACCGGTAGCAAAGTGATATACAAACAGGAATATGAGAACATGATTTCAACAGCTATGAATCTCGATTAGATACTTGAGATTGAAAAAAACGATAGAAAAAATGATGTATATATGGATAGAAATACAGAGACACTCGATATTGTCCAATTATAATCGTATTGCTATCGCTCGTAAAATCATTTTAGATAATCGAAGTATGATGTTGAGAGATGCAGGTCCGCCATGTTGAGTGATGGAGGCATATTTTTCTTGCGTCTCAGGTCCACTTGTCACCGAATTGAAAATGGATAAAGAGAAAAAAGGAACCCCGACAAACCCAAACAAAAAAGGCATTTCAATTCGAATTGTGTGCCTCGGAAATTAACTGGGCATTAAAATTGTTAGAGATCAGTTAATTCGTGAATGTTTTTAATGCAAATTTCCTTTTGAGGGGGGAGATACCTTCAAGCGAGGAAAAAATTGCCGATTTGCATGTTTTTTTTTTACAGGAAAGATTTCATCATTCGTGAGACTTAGGGTATGTTTTATTACTACTTCTCGCTGTTACGAAATATTTTTTTATTTATCTTAAAAAATGCCTGCGGCGGATGTTGTCGGCGTGACATGTAGCGTCGGCGAGATTAATCGGAAAACAACCAACGAAGATGTTTCTTTCATTAACACTCATATTCAGAATATGAACCAAGAAAAAGTGAGAAATGTTGAAAATCGATGAAATGGTACGCTTTGAAACAAAAATAGTGAATTTAGGGAAAAAATATTTTGGTGAAAAATCATTTCAAGGTCATGATATCATAGGTCGTTGGATTCGTCTGAATATCAGCTACCACGTTTAAATTTAAAAAAGACATGTTCCCATTTTAAAACCCATTGATGGCCTTGAGAACGCAAAAACTATGACCTTGACGATAATGGATTTTTCACCACTGTATCAGCCCTTCGAAATCAATCAAATTACCTCCTGACATTTTTTTCGTCACTCTAAAGGCAACGGAGATATTTGGGGTGGTCACGTTAAATGGTCCACCCTGTATAAGGCCTCAATGAAGAATCGTTAACAAAGTATGACGTACCGATACTTTGATCGTCGAAAAAAATCACAAAAATTGCCTAGTCAAGAGTGAAAAGTACTTTATTTTCGTCAGTAAAGTCAATTAAGTTATTTTCGTCAATAAGTTTCATCACAAATTCGGTTTATCGATTCGCCAGCAATTTAAAAAATGACACATCCTTATTGTCCTTGATCGTAACTCATTAATTTTGTTCCTTTTTTTTTTATCATTGTTCCTTTTTCAAATCTTTTTAAATTCTTTTTTAATCCCTTTTTCCCGTTTTTTCTTTTTCAATCTCTTTTTTTCACTCAAAATAAAATATACAGCAAGTCGCCAGTCACGGATCAATAGCCGTTCAAAAAAGTGGGTATCCGAAGATTGACTCACCGCTATGCATAGATATTTAGTGGCACGTTTTTTCGATCCTCCGTAGTGTCTTGCGCGCATATATTTGGACATCAACGATGAATTCACCGTCGAATCGCGCCTCGGAATAACGAAGAATCAAAATCAAGTGGAACAAAAAATAAATAAACACTTTTTCGAGCTTGGATAATAACTATTTTACAGCGGTTGTCACAATAGCGTCATCGGCATAGGAAAACTATGAATTCTCCGTATGAATATTGTGATAGATGCAAATGTTGTTTATTCGCCTGGTCATCCGAGACGATGGAATGCCTCGGCAGAACGCTCACGTTTGTACTGTCGACGAAATACCGCAAGAGCGTTAATAAAATTTACGCAATGGCAGGCCTGCACGCCTGGATTTACGTTCTAACGAGAGATACTTGCACCTCCGATCTCCCGTTCACAATCCAGCGGCGTTTCCTACACCCATCGCACAATGCATATTCTCTCCATTCGATCGGATAAGGTTCCGAAAACCCCCACCCTCCGATCATGCTGAAATTTTGCATAAACCTTCGTTTTAATACTTTAGGACCACCCTTAAAGGGATTTTTGGCGACTCGCAATAGTTTTCGAGATATTGAATTTTTTAGTTTTTTTTAGGGTTAGATTCTGACCCCTTCCCGATTGAGCTGAAATTTAGCAAAAACGTTTTTATTAATATTTTAAGACAACCCCTAGACGGAATTTTAGCAACTCGCAATAGTTTTCGAGATATTTAATTTTTTAGTTTTTTATTTAACGCGCGCCGACTATATCTATGTCTACTACATCTCCGATCATACCTATACAGGGTGTCCCAGACCTGAATGCGTTCCCTGCAATAAAGGGTTGGGCGTGAAATTCTGAGTCGATTGACATAAGCATGTGTGGGTCTCAGATCAACCCCTGAACTATTATTAATTTTTAAAGGCGGGCCAATCACGTCCGCTGGTTCATCGGACGCACCTGATTGGCCTGCCTTCAAAAATTAATTATAATTCAGTGGTTGATCTGAGACCCACATATGCTTATATCAATCGACTCAGAATTTCATCCCAAACCCCCCCCCCCCCCCATTTGAAGTAACGCATTCAGTTCTCGGACACCCTGTATATGTTATCGCGCTCTCCCTTTTTGTCCAAACAAAAATACCGAAACAGATCCAAACAAACCAAAACAAACCCAAAATCTATTACGCGTCGCCAAAAAATCCTTTAGGGGTTGTCTTAAAATACTAAAAGGAAGGTTTGTGCAAAATTTCAGTTCGATCGGAGGGTGGGATTTTCGGAACCTTACCCATTCGATCACTCCTAGATTCATACATTTTGATTTTATTTCCGGTTTTTCGTAATCAGTAAGTTCGACGGGAATTTTTCACCCCGAATCTTTTTGCAATTCAATTCGCAATGTAAATTACTTCAACGAGGGTGAATCAAAAAGTTTTTGGAATCACTATAAAAATATAAGAAAAATCAAACAAAAATTCTGTATTTTTGCATATCATTTCCTTCTATTTCTATACATTTAGAGTACCGATTTCCTACTTTCTTATTCCTTTCTAAAAAAAACATTTTCTCCTGTCTCAAATAACTCTTCTACGGCAGCCATCACCGCATCATCATCGTCTAATTTCTTCCCCCGGATATGCTCCCTTAATTTTGGGGATAAGTGAAAATCACTAAGTCCGGAGAATATGATGGGTGATCAGGGATTTCCAAGTGAGCAGAAATTTTTCAGGCACAGGTATTTTATCACTGCACGCAACTTACTTTTCTCCATATTTGAGTATTTTTAAGGGGTTACGTGGGTTGCAAAATTTCAAAAAATCTATTTTTTAAAATTTTATTATCTAATAGTACAATATGTCTAGAATATTCTCCTAAAGTTTTAAGTCATTCGGAGTAAAAGTCTAGGAGAAAGAGCCTTTGGGAATTCCTCCCGTTGAGAAAGACCAGCCGGGAGTGAAGCAGTTATATCGCATTTTTCTCGAAACACTATTTTTGAAGTCGGTGGAAACGATTTCTCAAAAACTACTGCACCGATCTTATTGAAATTTTGCACACTTCTCCAGAATAGCATTGACTAGTGATTGAACGAAGGTTTTTTTTCGATTACAAAGAATTCCACAAGGCTATACGTAGTGTAAATTATACCAAAAATTGAACTATTTTGCATACAACGCTGCCAAAAATTGAAATTTCATTAAAAAAAAATCCTTCGTTCAATGACGATCTATACTTAGGGGGCGTCCATTAATTACGTGAGGCGTTTAGGGGGGGGGGGGGGGTTCGAGCGAAATCTCAGCCAATCTCACGTGAGGGAGAGGGGGCTTCGGCAAATATCACGTAATTTTTATCATTTTAGTAATTTTAGCGATTTTAGTAATTTTAGTAATTTTAGTAATTTTAGTAGTTTTAGTAGTTTTAGTAATTTTAGTAATCACGTAATTTTAGTAATTTTAGTAATCACGTAATTTTTATCACGTAGGGAGGGTCTCCCTACTCCTTTACATGGCGGAGTAAATGGTACTACAATCGCAGTTACTTCTACTACAATTTATTTTCGGTGAACGTATGCATTTAAAAAAATCTCACGTGAGATTAGGGGAGGGGGTAGCGGGTCGAGCAAAATCTCACGACATCTCACCAGGGGGAGAGGGGGGGGGGGTCGAAAAATCGCCAAAATCACCTCACATAATTAATGGATGCCCCCTTATATACTAACAGAAAAAAAATTGGTTTTTCAATTTCAGATAAAGCTATCATAAGTTTTTCTGACCACCAAGAGAACACTTTTTTAGGGGTCTCCGAAATCCAGGTCCCAGCGGCTGAAATTCCCAAATTTTTGGATGAAATTTTTTTCAAATATTGTTAAAATGTTGCTCTTTTTCGTGCTTAACATTTTGAATAAAATAATTTATATGTTAATTTTTTTTCTACATAGAGAAAATATGCTGTTTTTGGCTTCGAAACCCACGTAACCCCTTAAGAACTGCTTGACCAAAATAATTAATAACATGTAAACAATACGGTCAAATCCACTGCAACTTTGCATAAATATTGTGCGATTCACACTCTTTAAAATAAATATAAAACTACCACTAACAATATTATATAAATATGCAAAAAGTTCTTCTGAAAACTTTTTCATTCACCCTCATGTTTGCAAAATTCCTCGGCAACTACAGCTCTTCTTATTGCAAAGACATCGAAGATTTTTTTAAACATTACAATGGTTTTTCCCAGCGTGCAATCTCACTTTTTCGACTGAAAAAGATAAGGAACTACGGCTAAAAAACGCTGAACATTGCGGATATCCATTATCGGATTTCGATGTCCGTGTGCGCTAGGTACACACAGCAATCGGCGATATCGATAACAACACTGCTGCCCAAGATCTCGCACAGGTGTAGATTGTAATCGGCAGAATTTTGCAACGGTGTGAGCGAGTAGTGGGGGCAAGCGGAAATGACTGATCAAGGTGCGCTCACACACAGAAGAAAAAAGCTGCCAAGTGATGGAACTGGAGCTTGGCCTATTGGAGCTTTTTCCGTTAGCGGTATTACTTAGATATCATCAAAGTTAGAAGATATGGGAAGCTTTGATAAAAAATGTCAGAAGCTTGAAAGTAAAGATAGAAGTTGTACAAATAATTGTGTATAGCTAAATGAAACCACAGCATTTATTGAAAATCACAGTCTTTTATTGAGGTCTTCATTTATTAAACATTTATAAACATACTCTGCTATGTTCTTAAATATATTGGGTGTAGTTCCGAAAAGGACATACGTCGGATTTATTTGGAATTTCGTGTACCCATGTATTTTGACCCGATGATTACGAAAATGATAGAGAAAATATCCGCAAATTTGATTTACAAGGTCAAAACTCAAGGAAACTGATTTTTTAAATTAATTTTCTACCTTATTTTAAAAAATGTTGATCTTAAAGAAAAATGTCCCTAACAAAAGTTGTAGCCGATAAAAAGATTGATCTTTTATATTCTATACAGTTTTCGCCTAAAACCATTCTGTTTCGAGAAAAATTGGATAATGCTCCAATCGGTACATTTTGCTAAAATCCGTTAGTTTCGATATTATCTACTTATGCACTTCACGGCGGGAGGGTTGCAGTTCATTTGGGTTTGTTTGTTGTTCGGGTTCGTTTGTTTCGTTGTGTTGGGTGTTTGGATTTGTTTGTTGTCCTGTGTGTTGTTTGGGTTTGTTTGTTGTGTTGTGTGTTGTTTGAGTTGTTTGCTGTGTTGTGTTGTTTGAGTTTGTTTGTTGTGTTGTGAGTTTGGATTTGTTTGTTGTCCTGTGTGTTGTTTGGTTTCGTTTGTTGTGTTGTGTGTTGTTTGAGTTGTTTGAGTTTGTTTGATTTGCTGTGTATTTGGTTTTATTTGTTGTGCTGTGTATTCGGGTCTGTTTGTTGTGTTGTTTGAGTTGTTTGGGTCTGTTCGTTGTGTTATGTGTTTGACTTTGTTAAAGATCATGTGTTGAAGATCAAACTGCAACCTTCCCGCGGTAAAGTGCGTAAGTAGATAATATCGAGACTAATGGAGTACTTTTTCTCGAAACAGATCGATTTCAGACAAAACTTGTATAGAACATAAAAGATCAATCTTTATGGAGGCTATAACTTTGGTAGGAAACATTTTTCTTTAAGATCAACATTTATTACAATAAAATAGGAATACTTTTAAAAAGTCAGTTTTTGACAGTTTTGACCTGGGGAATAAAATTTGCGGGTCTTTTCACTATAATATTCGTGATCAGCGAGTAACAATAAATGGGTTCACAAAATTCCAAATTAATCGCAGGCATGTCCTTTTCGGAACTTTATCCAATATATTCAACCCATCGTAAAATAAGTTTAGAAGAAAAGAAAAAATCGGATCTTTTATACAAATCGAATAAGTAGTAAGCAAGCAAAGTTAAAATTAGGAAGTTTTTTGCAAGTCAGTATAGTAGCCGCTACCAGAATGCAAACAGAATGCTCGTGGCAGGCAGCCATCAGCATGATCACTTTAATTAACGAGATTGAAATTGTTGAAACAATAACTCGATAAAACCGAGGGCATCTCAAGTTTCGTCTTTGAGAGACGACCTTACCTTATTGCAGGTGTAAGCCGCGGAAGAAAAGGCCCGTTCTGATTCCACACTCGTGGATAAATAAGTTTACACTTCGGAAATTTTTTATGTATTTTTTAATATTTTAAGGCTGTTAAATGTAATAAAACACAAATGAGTAAATGTAACTTAAAAGGAAGTAATAAAAATTATAACGATATTTGAATTTTTGCAACTCTGATATCGAAATATCGGTATTATTCGAGTCCAATATGGGTTTTTCAATATATAATTTTCGGTCCGAAATTCCGGTTTTTCAATATTATCGAAGATCGGTACCCATACTCTAGTTTCACTACAAAACGGTAAAAAATAATGGAACTAGCGAAATATCGATTAGATTTTTTTGTAGCTGGACAATAAATTTTAAAGATGTCATTTTTTCAGGGTTCGTTTTTTAAGAATCAACAGCGATGGACAGACAAATATACTCAGAAAATGAGACACACAAATATACAGAGAAAATCCTCTTTTCTTAGCGAAGATAAAATCAGCAACGAGTCGTTATCATTTCGGAGAATACTTTTTGGGGCAGCGTCAAAAAATCCATCGGACGAAATTCTATTGAAATCAGATTAGAATCTGGAACATGGTCACAACGGTTTTTCAAGATGATTGGGTAATTCAAGATTTTTGTTATTCGATCATTGGCGCGAAGGAAGCACGGATCCCCCCTCCCCTCCCTGCCCAAGAAATCCCGATACCCAAAAAAAAACCGATCCAAAATAATTCAAATAAAATAATCGATTAATTTATTACTTCATCTAAGTGAGCATAAATAAATAATTCAATAAAATTTGGAATATTTTCTTCGTCGCAATTTCGTAACTTGTTCAAAAAGAGGCAATTTCATTACGTAAATAAAATAGATATGCGAATGTCATAATTGGGTCAATTGTGGGCAAAATAAATATATTAAATTTGCCGGGAGATTCACACCAAGAAGAATACTGAACGGTCAACATTTATTGCCAAGTAACAAATAATATCATGGTAAATCTAAAACGCCGATTCAAGGATCTACCATTAGCTGATGCAGTTGAGGCATTTAAAAAAATTGAATTCGAAAAACGGAGAGTATTAATAATTTTTTCAAAATCTTAATAATTGAAAGGTCAGCCTTAGAAGTTGAAGCCGGTCACGAAAAACATATTTTCATTCAAAAATGATGAAATAAATACTGGCAAGTTAAGGGGTCTTCTCACTTTAGACGCTAAAAAAAAGGTATTTTCATGATTTTTTTTGATAGGTTTATATTATAGACATTGATATAAGGCTGTTACACTTAATAAATACACTTTCGAAATACATTTAAAATAATTTTTGTGTATTTATGTAACCCAAACAAACTTTAAACGCGTTTTTCTCGAAACAACGTTTTTCGACGGCTTGTTGATAAAATCTTCGAAACTATACTGAACCGAACCTTATGAAATTTTAACCACATATTCTTTACAACTACAGCTATAGCTTATACCAAGAATTTCTTTACATTTTGATATTTACAATTTTTTGTTGTTGCCAAAAACGGTGAAAAAAACTTTTTTTTTCACCGTTTTTAAAAACCGTTTGATTTTTTTGTTTCGGATGATCCATCTCCGAGATTTCATCAACAGTGCAGACCTACAATTTCTTTAGGACATTTTTTTTAACTACCATTTTCGTCTATAAATAGTGACTTAAGTAAATTTTTTTAAAATGTATTTCGATATTGAAATACATTTTCAACCCAACGTAAAATTGGGTTGAAAACTGTAACAACTTTTATATCAATATCTATAATATAAACCTATCAAAAAATTCATGAAAATAGCCTTTTTTAGCGTCTAAAGTGAGAAGACCCTTTAAGAAAGCATATTTAAAAGGAGTACTGCCCCAACTTATGAACTTTTCCAAGCAGTACTTCCAGTGAACTCTGCCGGCTGTGAAAGAAGTTTTTCTGCCATGAGGCGATTAAAAACGTGGCTTAGAATCACGATGATTTAGGAACAATTCTTTCAAATGACACTGCCAGACATAGATACTGACATCGTTAAAAAAAATATTCGAACTAAAAAAAGTGTTGAGCCGATTTGCAGAAAAAAAAATACAAAGCTAAGACTCATTTGATGAGTACCTACTGAAAGTAAAGTTTAAGGGGGTTCGAGCGGTGAATTTGAATTAAATTACGGTTTATGAATTATTTTTTTCAACGAGCCTCAAAAAAATGCATACGAAAGATATATTCCGTGGATGGTAAGTTTTCATGAAAGATATAATTGAAGAGCAAAATTATGCATTTTTATATTTTTTCATTACGTGAATAAGAAAAACTTGAAAAAGTATAACATTATCGATGATTATTATGAACCAACAGTTTTATACAACTCAGAATGAAATTTTGAGTCATTTATAATTATGTCCATTTATATTTACGTTACGAGATTATTTATTATTACCAATAACTATCATTAAGTGTTGCCGAAATACGGAAAATTCGCGGACATCGAGGTTGACAGCAATGCTCTTCATTCGCCAGCCAAGCTTCGCAATCTATCATCCTTGCTTGATTCAACCTTGAATATATATAGTTTACGATAGGCAAGAACATTGATGGTTCGATATTGAATATATACAGGCTGTTAGAAAGGTCGATGCAAAGCCTTAAGGGGGTGATAGGTCACCTCGTTAGGAACATATCTAACCTAGCTTACCTTAGTCCAAAGTCTGAGGATTTCTATTTAGGGTAAGATGATTTTTGGAAAATTTCCCAAAATTAGGTACTTACTCGTTTACCTCTTATGTTAATGCTGTTTTTTTTTTAAATAGCATTAACCCAAGAGATATTTTGATTTTTTGACAAGTTTTTAATTATTGAACACGTCCCATTTACTTAGTTCTGTGGATACAGATGATTGTATTGGTGTTTGTCGATTGAATACACATTAAGCTAAGACGCAAATAAGTTTTTAGTTACCAATTATTGTCTTGAACATTATGAACGAGTAAGTACCCAATTTTGGGAAATTTTCCAAAAATCATACTTACCATGATAACTTGAAATCCTTAGACTTTGGACTAAGGTAACCTAGGTTAGATATGTTCCTAACGAGGTGACCTATCACCCCCTAAAGGCTTTGCATCGATATTTCTGACACCGTGTATTTATGTTCATTCGCCAGCCAAGATTCGTAATCTTGCATCAAACCTTGATGGTTTAATGTTGAATATCCATGGTTTACGATAGGCAAAGTGGGCTTTTTTTTCTAAATGTTTACAACGGTTCAGTCTGCGTTAATCCGTAGTTAGAAATAGTTTATCTTGGTACTAAATAGCCAAAAAATTACATCACCCGTACCGTGAACGCCTTGCCCATTTAATCGCACCCAAAGTTACATACATTAAACTACTTTTTATCCCTGGCGTTCAGTAGAGAAGTAAAAAAAAATCCTAGAGACTTAGTATAATCTAGACAATAACATATATATTTCTCGTTTTTAATCTTGGATTGTAGCTAACGCTCTAACCTCTATAAAGACTGGTAACTGGATTGAGAAAATTAGTTCTCTCAAAATTCTCTAGTTCTCTAGAAGTTCTCTAAAAATTAAAGAAAATTAGGAAAAGGAAGAAACAACTTCTCTAAAAATTAGAGAATAAAAATCGTAAAGATAGTATAATCTAGACAATAATATATATATTTTTTGTTTAACATTGGATTGTGGCTAACGCTCCAACCTCCTTAAAGACTGATGACTAGATAGGGAAAATTAATTTTCTAAAAAAATTCTAGTTTTCTAAAAGTTCTCTAAAAAAGTTTCTAAAAAGCTCTTGAAAAATTAAAAAAAATTAGGACAAGGGAGAAAAAAGTTCTCTAAAAATTAGAGAAAATTAGAAAAAATTAGTTGAACATTTTGCAAGGTATTGCAAAAGTTTTACTAATGTTAACACGAACGTGCGATTAAAGCTTCATATTTTATGTGCGTTACGTGATTATCGACTATTATGTAAATTTTATTTAAAAACAAAAAATTGTGAATAAAACGACTTTTTTATCACCCCCCCCCCTCCCCTGCAATAAATGCTGCCTATCCCAATGATTTCGATATGACAAAAGATAAACGTTCTCGTCTCGCATCGACTGAAAAAAGACTAAAAAAAAATGTTTTTTTTTCCCAATCATTGTGCATAAAATCCGTTCCACTTGTGGTTGTTTCGACACTCACCATTTCAAATTGTTTACAGCATGTGCAGCAATATTTGTGCGACTTTTTTCGATCAGTTGCATCAAGAATTTATGGTGAAATTAATTGCTTTATTGTTTCGTCAATTTAACGGTAGCACGAACCCGAATTTTCCAAATTTCATCGATCGATTCCACATTTCGATCGATCGAATTTGAAAATTATCCGCGGGAACTATCTTTTTTTCCGGAAGAAAAAGTTGAACGATAAATCGAGATGAATGACGACGAGTTTCGTTACGTCGCCGTGATATATCGAAACGGCGCGCGTCCGACGACTGTCAGGCACGTTTGCATTTTTGCCGATATGAAATGATTTTTTTGTCGTTATCGAACGATCTTTACCGTTCGACTCGACCAATGGGATATGAGCGGAGGCTCGGTAACTATTGGCGACCCTCGCGTATCTATAATCCGCGAGATAACTCTTTCGACAAACTCGCCCGACTGGTTTTATTTATCTATGATTCGCTAAATGTGCTCATGGATCTATTATTTCCCGAGAAAATTAACATTTTCGTCATATTTATCTAAGTTTATTGGCGTTTTCGTTGGACCAACAAAGTTCTTATCAATCTTCGTCTTTATTTCTCGGAACACGTCAATCGCTATGAAAGGAACCGACTTCTTCGCGACGTCGAATAGTTCGCATTTCCGTGGAAATTAAGGGGAGAGATAACTTTGGGTGAAAAAAACATTGCTGAATTTCATGATTTTTTTTTTATTTAATGAAAGATTTCTTTACCATTTTTTAGACTTACGGTATGTTTTATTACTACTTTTGGCTATTACATGGTATTTTTTGAAAGTATTAATCTCCAAAAATGGCGAATGTATGGGACGGTTTTCAAAACGGGTTGCGGCGGACGTTGTCAGACGGCGTGACACGTAGCGTCGGCGGCATTCATCTGAAAAAAAACCAACGACTATTTTTATTTTGTTAACACTCATACGCAGAATATGAACCAAGAAAAAGTGAGAAATGTCGAAAATCGATAAAATGGTACGCTTTGAAATAAATAGATTGAATTTTTCGAAAAAATGACTTCATTTTGCATAAAAAAATACGTTTTTTTTCTTTGTTTTAGCAAACATTTAGGTTCATGTTTTAAAGAATAAAATTAGAAAGGTTTTTACCAAATCTCATCAGAATCAGTCGATTAGTTTTTTAGCTATACGTCACGCCAGTTTTGACAATCTAGTTTGGAAAACCGTGCCGTACCTCCGACATTTTAAAAGATTAATCATTTTTTTAATACCATGTAACAGCCAAAAGTAGTAATAAGACATGCCCTAAGTCTCAAAAATGATGAACAAATCGGTCCTTTAAAAAAAATAATGAAAATGAGCAAATTATTTATTTTGTAAAAGTATTTCCCCCCTTACGTTAGAATCAATATTTGATTTTTTTCAACTTTTTAAAAATAAGTTGGTAATAACCGGTCAGAATTGGATATGTTTATTCACTGGTGCTGTATTTTAACCTCTTTCCAGTGAATGGACACGTAGGCTCTGTTCTGACAATTGTCAAAGCAGAGTAAACAATTAGGTTTATCTGCTGAAAACTGGAAATTTATTGCTGTTACGAGATGACAATGCACATTTTAATAAATGTCGTCATAAAATCACTGCATTCGTTCTTTTTAATTAAGACAAAATTTAATTTTCCATTTCTCTGCTGAAACAAATTTTGATAGTTTTTTTGAGAACGCCACGTTAAGGGAGGCGATACATTTAGGCGAGGAAAAAAATGCTGATTTTTTTTAAAGGAAAGATTTCTTCGCCATTTTTTAGACTTAGGGTATGTTTTATTACTGTTTTTGGTTGTTACATGTTATATAAAATAAAATATCAATTCTCACAAATGGCGGAGGTATGGCACGGTCTTCTAAATGGATAACGGCGGATGTTGTCAGCAGGCGTGACACGTAGCGTCGGCGACATTAATCTGAGAAAAAAACCAACGAAGATTGTCCTTTCCTTAAAAATCACACGCACAATATGAACCAAGAAAAAAGTGAAAAATGTTGAAAATCGATGAAATGGTACGCTTTGAAACAAAAATATTCAATTTTCTGACAAAAATGGCTACATTTTGCAAAAAAAAAATAGGTTTTTAAAAATTTTCAACAACATTTAGGTTCATATTTTAGGCAATGAGGTTAGAAAAATGTACACCAAATTTCGTCAGAATCAGTCGATTCGTTTTTCAGCTATAGGTCACACCAGTTTTGAAAATGCCGTTTAGAGAACCGTGCCATACCGCCGCCATTTTGAAAGATTAATTTTAAAAAACCATGTAACAGCTGAAATTAGTAGTATTTTTTAAAAAACATGAAAATGAGCAAATTTTGTCTCCTCTAAAGGATGATGATGTACATTTTATTAAAAGTGGTCATAACATCACTTCATTCGTTCTTCTTAATTTAGACAAAAATTAATTTTTCATTTCTCTGCCGAAACAAATTTTGGTACTTTTTTGAGAATGTCACGTTAAGTAACTAAAAGATTCGTGTATTTTCTACGAAATCGTAATAGCAAATTTAAAACTCCTATTTAAATATAATAGAATTACAATTTTTGTGGAACACACTGCTCTCCAAATCGAGCATTTAGTCAAATTAAATAATAAATCGCAATTCCAAACAACGTTCATTTACACTACACGTACATTTACTGATGGTCGAGTATCCATCTACTGATAATTACGTCCATTAACTGACGATTTAGTCACTGCGCTACTTATTTATCAATTCCTCCAACATTATTCGTGGCGATTACTCGAATATTTTTTTCCACTATCAGAATAACATCTTTTCTCAGCTACAGCAATTAAAAACCTACTTTTCATGATATTTCCATTTGGCAGCCCATCTGACCATTAATACACCAGGGTTGCAAATAATGCATTACTTTTCATTACTCATGCATTAGCATTGCATTAGCGTTTTCATTACTCATTACTTTACATTTTGGAATGAAAAAAAAAATTAATTAGCCATTACATTACATTCAGTAATGTCAAAAATTTCCATTACTCATTACATTACATTTTATAACGCAAGCCATTCATTGAAGTCGATTTTGTAATGTAAACAAAGTTTCATTACGCATTAGATTGGAAATTGTAATGTAAACAATTTCCATTCCTCATTACATTATATTTTGTACTGTGAAATATTTACATTACCATTTTTTTACATTACAAAGTCCCATGTAATGACTAATGGAAATATGTTACATTACAAAATGTTATTATGTAATATTTTACATTACAAATGTAATTTTACATTACAAAATGAGTAAAATCCATTACTCATTTACAAAATGTAATGTAATGAGTAATGAATTTTCTTTACATTACAAAATGTAATGTAATGAGCAATGTAATTTGTTTACGTTACAAAATATAAGCTAACGTGTAATGACATTTGTTCACATTATTAATGCAATGCAATGTAAAGAGATCTCCGTTACTCATTACAATGTAATGAGGATCATTATTCGTTTCCCATTAGGGGCCGTGGTTTTTGCACTGGGTCGATCTGACCCGAAGGGAAACGAATAATAATCCATATTACCGTGTAATGAGTAATGGAGATTTTTTACATTACATTAGTAATGTAAACAAATTCCATTACTCACTACCTTATATTTTGTCATGTAAAAAATTCAATTACTCATTACAATAAATTTTGTAATGTAAAAAATGTCCATTACTCATTACAATGTAATGTGTAATGCACTTTTTTATCTTTACATTTTACATTGCATTTTGTAATGAAAATGTTTCACATTATAAATTCCAATGTAATGAGTAATGGCATTTTTTTACAACATAAAATATAATATAATGAGTAATGGACATTTTCTACATTACAAAATCCAATGTAATGAGTATCGAAAATTGTTTACATTACAAAAAATAATGTACTGAGTAATGGAACTTTTGTGCATTACTGAATGTAATATTAATGGGTAATGAAACATTTTTTCATTACCCATTAAAAAGTAATGAATAGTGCATTACTTTTTAATTACAAATTTGGCAACCCTGTGATACACTGGTCGATTCACCCAACTATATCGTTTGAATTGTAGCCTGGCTTCGCGCGCTTCTCAGTAGCGCTGTCCGCGCATGCGCGGCGGCGGTTCCCCGCTAATCCGTCGCAGCGCTGTCGCCGACTGCGCCCGTGTCCCTAGAAAACGATTAGTATGGCGGCGGACGGCGTACGTAACGTGTCGCATTATTGCGTAATAATTTCGACCGTACGGTGAACCATCCACGCATACGATCGTCTCGTACTCCCGTCCCCGGAAAACTCTTTCGTCCCTCATCAATTTCGGGCGAAAAATAGAGAAATGGCATCGACTCTTTCGCGCAGTCGCACGTGAAGCTTCGACGCGAGTGTCTCCCGAAGAGCCATCACGAGTCCTGGTAGTGTGACAAAGGATGTTTGCAGTGGCGATTACAAAGTTCCGGTAACGAACAGTGAACAATCGACTTCCTCGCCGGCCAATTTTTCTCAACGTACAATGTCGACGATACAACCACCGAATACGACGAGCGCCAACAGCTTGTTGCCAGCCCTCAGGACTCTTAAGTACGAGCACTTTGTCGGCGGTATATCGGGTGGCTTTGTTTCCACCCTCATATTGCATCCCCTCGACCTCATCAAAATTCGATTCGCGGGTGAGCACAAATATCCCCTTTATCCAAATTTTCGCTACTGGACGATACTGACGTCATTTGGAAATTGAACGAACAAAAACCTGTCGTGATTTTTTCGTAATTCATCCGCAAACGCTTTCGACGATAAACCTTCGAAATATAGTCAAGCAGATACTAACTGGAGGCCCAAAAAATGGCCAAATATTGATTTTTTTTGTGTAAACGGTTGAAACGCATTTTTTTTACGTTTAAAAATCACCAAAAAACATGGCCGCCGGCTGATGAAATTTGTTTCGCGACGTTTGGCGGTGGACACTCCAGCTTGAACAGTCCATCCGAAATACAAAAACGAAACGGGTTATTCTAGCTAACAATAAGTAGGAGTCGTTGACGATCGTCGAATTTGAAAATCATTTTTTTTAACAACGTGGCGACGATTTAAAACTCGAGCATACGAAATTAGGGGGAAAAAAGTCATTTTTACGTCATTATTTCAAAATGAAGATCGATTTTGAAAAAGTGCGATCGTCAACGACCTTTAAACGTTTTTTGGCATATCTCCTGTAAATTTGGAAAGAATCCGTCGAGTGGTGCTCGAGATATCACGTCCATCGACTTTGAAAACTGTTTCGAGAAAAACGCGTTTAACGCGGCCGAAATTCTTAAGAAGTATAGCTAAAGAGTGATCGAATGAAAATATTTTTGGTAAATGCCATTTTTGACCCACCTACGTCGATGTAGCCTGCTAAATCGCGAAAAAACTCGAGAGATGGATTACCAAACCGAAAACGTTTCTTTTTATCTCTTGCACGTGAGATCTTTGTCATCCGACCGACACGACCTTGCGCAAGGAAACGGACGGCCATCGCGTGTATTGGGACGCACAAGCATCGTTGTAACTTCCTACCTAAATGCGGACGTTCCCCGCGGTTAAATTTACGTTCCACGTGGCTCTGCAGAATCGATTTGCCCCGCGCACCCTGTGAATGAATGTTTTTGTGATTTTTACACGGGCATTTATCGCGAGTCGCTTACCGTTAGTGTGCGAATAGAGCAAAGTTTGCCGAGCTCGGTATGTGACGTCGTGAACGTTGATGCATTACGCTCGAAACGTTCGATAGAATTATTTTTCAATATCTCGCGAAATGTTTTATGACGATCGATCCAACGTGTTCGAGGCGAGGCGTCTTCTTCGGCACACAATGGTCGGGTCGACGTAGTGTTGTTAAGGGGTTAGGCCACAGTAACGGGTATACAGGGTGTCTACCGACCTGAAAAGTCATGAAAAATCTTAATTGTCATGAAATTACACTCGACCGTGAAAAAGTCATGAAATGCCATGAAAAAGTTACCAGTCTACCTGAATTCTTATACCCTACTAAATTATCGTTGAGTCTATATTCAATATGAACTAACTTTGTGGTACTTGTCGATAGAGAAGCGAATATCGAATCGATAGAAAATAAAATAGAAGTACAAGAAAATGATGCGTTATCTCAACATATATTAGTTTTTCTTTGTTATTCGTGTAAAGCGACTAGATGATATTACTCAAAGTTCCTATATGTAAGTAATATTTTTCTGGATGTTCCCAAAATATATTTCTTTACGGCAATCTTGAAATTATGTTTGTCTCACATTTTTTTTACTACATATGGAATTGTACAGTTTGGTGACTTTTCGTTTATTCCGTATACTCTTTATTGGCATACAACACACATCTGTTTGAAAGAGCAAAATAAAAATATAAAAATGTAGAAAATCGGTTGTACTGTAGAATCATTAAGGGGTAAGGCCACTGTAACGGCCCAAAAAAAAAGGTTTTTTCACTAATTTTTTGCTCCCGAAATTGAAGGTATTTGAAAAAAAACTTTTAATGGTGTTATCGGGCATACATTAAACTTTATTATACAATTTTTTTACAGTAAAAAAAAACAAAATGGCGGTTCCACAGCTATCTTCCCGGGACATGTTTTGCTTCCAGGGCTCCGCGGCACGCAGCACCATTGGTGCACTTTTGAATCTAGAACAAAAAAAAACCATTAATCTAGAGGGCTATAGCTAGAGAATGTCGATCGGATTTTAAAAAGTATCAATTTTTGTGGATTTGGCGTGCGTTTGAAAAAAAAAATGATTTTTGACGAAAAAAACGGCAAGTTTTTTGTTAATAAAAAATCAATAAATAAAGTTCTTGAAAATTCCGATCGACATTCTCAAGATAATGTAAATGTTCACATCTGGTTAAAATTTCAAGTAAAAAAAATGAAAATTTTTCGAGTTATGCTGCGTGCCATTTTGAAAAACCATGTTTCGAGAAAAACGCGTTTAAAGTTTTGCGAATAGTTTTTTATTGGAAAAAATTTAAAAAAGAAGTTAAAAGGATTTAAACTATTTTTAAACTAGAGGGTTTAAACTATTTTTTAAGCCAATAAAAAAAAATCGATTTTTCAAAAAATTTACAGTGGCCTTACCCCTTAAGTATACTTCTATGCCAGAAAGTCATACTAAGAGTCATGAAAAAATCCCCATTCCTTGCCTTAAAAATCCTTAAATGTCATGCAATTTCAGTTCTGGTAAAAAATAGACACCCTGGCATAACATCATGTGCGAATTTAACAATTTTTTTTCGTATGGAAAAGTTGTTCACTCATAAAACTGCTTACATATCGATTTAGTATGAATATCAAGCTGTTAGAAAAATATATATATATAGATGTTTTTTTTTTTTCGATGTACAAAATGGTCGAGTACTAATATTTTATTTTGTTGCCTTTTTTAGGCGCTCCGCGGCGTGACATTTAGCATCCACAATTTTTTACCTAGAACGAAAAACAAAAATTCTCGTCACTCTACATTAGAATACCTAGAGAAGTACGTACGGAATTTAAAAAATATTGTTTTATTCAAAAGTTGTAGGTATTTGAATTGAGTTGTAGATATTTGAATGAATTTTCAATGAAAAATTTCGTATAACACTGCTCATGAAATGCACAGTTTTCAATTAATCAGAAATTCCGTACGTACTTCTCTGCGAAATGCAATTAGGAACATAACTGTTAAATTTGAAGTAAATCGAGTGAAAATTGTTAAAGTTATTTGTCACGCCAATTGGAAGCAAGCTGTTTCGAGAAAAACACGTTTAAAGTTTTAGGTACTCTATGGCCGTGCCAGAGGTGGGCTTACGTAATGCGTTCAAAGTCGGGGGAAAAAAAAGCTTTTGCTATAAATCGAATAGTAACTTATTCTTCTGATGATAAAGCACCGTTTTAGCGAGAAAAAAATCAATTTTTTGAAAATTCTACTGTGGCCTTATCCCTTAAAGCAGTCCTATCGCTTCACACTAGTAATACCACTGATCATACTTGAGACTAGTACAATTCGTATTGTTAACATATGCAATCAAAATAATTTGTAATAACTAAAATTTTCTATGTGTAAACTGTTTGATGAATGTTCACATTTAGATAGAAAAATGAAAAATAGTTATTCCAACGATTCGCGCAATATTTCTAGGTTTGATATTTGGCAACGTTAGTTCTATCTCCGTCTTTTTTTACTCAACCAGGCGAGTTTAACCTCAATGCTCTTCAACGTCGATCTGTCAAAACAACGTCAGGTGCGGAAAATATAGAGCATTGTATTCGGGCGACGACTGGTAAAAGGCGTGGAAAATTTGTGTCGGCGAAATATGGTGGTTAAAAATGAAGTATGTGTGGACATTCGAATGAGTGAGATAAGGTTAAGACTACAGTCAGCTGTTGCCTTGCTGTCACGTATCTTTATCGTAGCGAGTGGTAACAAATCCAATACCGGAAGTTGAAATTTAACTTGATATTACATAAAAATTAGGTCAATAAGCGTATTTTTTTCTAAGAGCATTGGATTACTACAAGTGTTAAGTATGTAAATGTGATTGTTTTTAAGAATTTGACGGATTCCCACTATTATATACACTTTTGTAGCGATCGGAAATTGGGTTTTTGTATGTCGTCTCGGAATTCCTTTGCAAAACCCTGAAAGACCCTGAAATTTTACAGAGTCGATTATTAATATATTTAGTGAAGGTAAAAAAATGAAAATCCTATGGATTAAAGCCTGCCGATAGGATTACCTTAAAGGGCAAAGTTGTGAATTTTTTTATGTCTATTACGTAAATAAGAAAAACTTTTGTGTTACTACTCAGATAGACAGTCATGATCATCACGCCGTGCATACAATTGTTGAAGCAAATTTTGAAGCATCCCGTGAAAAAATTGTCGACGCTTACCATAAAACCAACGCTCGGGATGGCAATTGTCCGCAAATATATGGAGAGTTCCAACATCACTGTCATTTATATTATTGTAAATATTCTCGGAGCTGAAACGCTTCAACATACGAGCTGCCGGCTTAAAGTCACAGCAATCACCGCTAAGCGTGAGTCGAACGTGCATTATAGCCACGACCATTTCGACCGACATTTTGTTACGCAGCTTGTATCGGTTGGGTTTGAATGATTGTTTTCGTTTGTTTGGGCTTACTTGTTTGCGTTCACTCGGACTTGGTGCACTTGTAGTTAGTTTTTTTTACTTGTTTACAGAAAAAAAAACCTCGTAAATTTATAATCCCCTAAAAATGCACTGACGCTTCATCATTCTCGTAAAAAATCTCCTACAAATTTGTTCCCCTTATTTCTCTCCTAACCCAGGTGAAATACCCCTAAATATAGGAGAAAATCTCCTAACCTGGCAACACTAGATGGTGCCCAACCATAAGGCCAACGTTCGGCCGGTTCTGTAGACCGATGAATAACCCATGGCTAAATTGAACATTGGACCAATGACAAATACATAAGACGGCAAATTTGAATTTTACAATGAATATCTGCAGATTGACTTTGGTTGGTGAATTCACTGGGTTAGCACTGGTAGTAGACATGCCATGCAAGCAATATGACGACGATATGCATGTTTCTCAGTGACAGTGGCGGGCTAAGCCCGTCAGAGGCCCGGGGCGGCATATTAATGAGGCCCCCGATATGCTAAAAAATGGATGTATTATTGATGATATGTAATTTTACTATACGCCCTACTTATGATATGAGTGAAGAAGTTAGAATACCGATCAGCATTCAGCACAGCACCTAGCAGGTAGAGTGCAAAGAAATAATGAAGACTATAATAAGAAAGCAACTTTCATTGTACTTATATGTTTAAAAACAAAGCTTTTGCTTTGTAACTATTTTACATGTTTTCGTGCTCTTATTTAAGACGGAATGACACCTCATCGCGGTCAGAATGGTAGAACAATTATAAATACCCAAAAATCTCTGAAACGGCTCTTCAGATCCCGTCGAAACTTTGCCAAACACCGTCCAATAGATAGACGAACAGCTGTCTGCCCATTAAATTTTCTGAATTTGAGAAAAAAACGTAGATTGCTGTATGATAAGCCAATCTACGTTTTTTTTTCTCGAATTCAGGAAATTTGAGGGGCAGACAGCTGTTCGTCTATCTATTTCACGTCGTTTGGCAAAGTTTCGACAGGATGTGAAGAGCCGTTTCAGAGATATTTGGGTATCTATAATTGTTCTACCATACCGACCGCGATGATGTGTCATTCCGTCTTAACTGAACTTCTCAATGACGTCGTTGAAATCTATTTCCCTTAAATCTTTCCTTTGGATTGATAGAATGGACAGATTGACTAGGCGTTCTTGGTTCACTGTAGATCGGCGATAATTTTTTATAAATTTCAGTTTAGAAAAATTTCTCTCGCATGATGCGACCGAGACAGAAATGGTCAAGAAGTATTGGATTATAAGTGATAAACAGGGGAACGATTCACTGAAGTCCCATTTAATAATAATACAGGTTTGAAAACGACCACGATGTTAGGCGCGCTAAGCCGATCTACTTTTCTTTACATTTTTCGCCACTACGTGGCATTGCTGTTGATGGGTACGTGTATGTTACGGACAGAATTTCTTCTGTCTGTCTCTCCCACTCTCCAGATCGAGGCGCATGCGCCGTCGATCTTGCCCCTGAATATTTGATGAGGATACGAATAAAAACTAAATGAACAAATAATACGCTTACTGAAGACTAAGCAAACTGATTGATAGACCCATTCTCTGAAAAGTCGCAGCTACGAAACCTCGTCTGCTAGTCACATCTTTCTAAGTTTAATCCTGAATATTTTCTCTAAGCATTCGGTGACCGGCTGTTTTTATTGTCGTTACGAAGTCTTTACAATATTTTATTCGTGTGAGCAGTTTATATCTGGCATCTAGAGTTATTTACTGTTTAAGGGGTAAGGCCACTGTAACGGCCCAAAAAAAAAGGTTTTTTCACTAATTTTTTGCTCCCGAAATTGAAGGTATTTGAAAAAAAACTTTTAATGGTGTTATCGGGCATACATTAAACTTTATTATAAAATTTTTTTACAGTAAAAAAAAACAAAATGGCGGTTCCACAGCTATCTTCCCGGGACATGTTTTGCTTCCAGGGCTCCGCGGCACGCAGCACCACTGGTGCACTTTTGAATCTAGAACAAAAAAAAAACCATTAATCTAGAGGGCTATAGCTAGAGAATGTCGATCGGATTTTAAAAAGTATCAATGTTTGTGGATTTGGCGTGCGTTTGAAAAAAAAAATTGATTTTTGACGAAAAAAACGGCAAGTTTTTTGTTAATAAAAAATCAATAAATAAAGTTCTTGAAAATTCCGATCGACATTCTCAAGATAATGTAAATGTTCACATCTGGTTAAAATTTCAAGTAAAAAAAATGAAAATTGTTCGAGTTATGCTGCGTGCCATTTTGAAAAACCATGTTTCGAGAAAAACGCGTTTAAAGTTTTGCGAATAGTTTTTTATTGGAAAAAATTAAAAAAAGAAGTTTCGGAGAAACTTAAACTATTTTTTATTTTGCTGTTTAAGGGGTAAGGCCACTGTAACGGCCCAAAAAAAAAGGTTTTTTCACTAATTTTTTGCTCCCGAAATTGAAGGTATTTGAAAAAAAACTTTTAATGGTGTTATCGGGCATACATTAAACTTTATTATAAAATTTTTTTACAGTAAAAAAAAACAAAATGGCGGTTCCACAGCTATCTTCCCGGGACATGTTTTGCTTCCAGGGCTCCGCGGCACGCAGCACCACTGGTGCACTTTTGAATCTAGAACAAAAAAAAAACCATTAATCTAGAGGGCTATAGCTAGAGAATGTCGATCGGATTTTAAAAAGTATCAATGTTTGTGGATTTGGCGTGCGTTTGAAAAAAAAAATTGATTTTTGACGAAAAAAACGGCAAGTTTTTTGTTAATAAAAAATCAATAAATAAAGTTCTTGAAAATTCCGATCGACATTCTCAAGATAATGTAAATGTTCACATCTGGTTAAAATTTCAAGTAAAAAAAATGAAAATTGTTCGAGTTATGCTGCGTGCCATTTTGAAAAACCATGTTTCGAGAAAAACGCGTTTAAAGTTTTGCGAATAGTTTTTTATTGGAAAAAATTAAAAAAAGAAGTTTCGGAGAAACTTAAACTATTTTTTATTTTAAACTTAAACTATTTTTTAAGCCAATAAAAAAAAATCGATTTTTCAAAAAATTTACAGTGGCCTTACCCCTTAAATTATTACATGGAAATGTGGTCAGCGCGTTATCTCCATAAACCGCCGTATAAATGAGACCTTTTTTAGTCGTCATTTTTCTTTAAAAGTTCAGTAAATTGGGTTGCAATTTTACCAGTATACGGGGATGTATTTTGACTTGATTATAGACGAAAATAATTGAATTGTTAAATATTCGAGTTCGTAAAAGAAATGTCTTAAGAGCATGAGATGACACACGGACGGAGATTATCACTCACATGACAACACGGAAATTATAAGTGGGGGCGTAGGGTGACATCACAGAAGACCGTGGGTGAGGGGATATCCTCCGGTAGGAGCGACGCATGTGGCGGCAAGCAGAATAAAAAGTGGATCTTGTAATGGTGCCTCAGGGCATTATTGAAATGTGGCTTCGTTTCCAGACCTGTATGTAAGACCGTGGGTCAGGAAAGTCCTGCAGCGGCTAACAGTGTTGCCAAATTAGTGGATTTTCCACGTAAACTGGTGGTTTAGACATCCCTTTTACTGGATTAAATTTGTTTTGTTAGTGGTAAGATATTAGTGTATTAGTGGTAAGATATTAGTGGTAAGATATTAAATGTAATAGTTAGTGAGCAAGATATTCAACCACTAACGTATAAACAAATTTATAATAAATTATATTTTGCTATGACAAGGCCCTTTGATACAAAGTGTGTCAACTTTTATGGTGTAGGCAACACTACGATCTTGTAAATACCTACCAGCGCCATGGGGATTCCCTGAATAACGTTTTGGCTGTATATAGATTTGAATGAATACAGACCACAGGGTATAGTAATTGAATGGAGTTTAATTTGCTTGAAAAAAGTATGCTTTGAAATACTTAATAATTTTCTTATGTAAGTGCATCAGCTGCTTACTTACTAGACAGTAAGCGGTCACACCAGGCGGTATTAGAGTTTTTTTGGTGGTTTGAAGAACCGCTTATGGTGGGTATAACAAAACAAGTTGGCAACAGCGGTGACTACTATCTTTATTATGGCTTCTAAGAAGTTACAAGTTATAATGTAATTTTATGACAGTAAGGTTAAGATTGGTTGATTACCTCTGTTGTTATTCTTTAGTACGTATGGATGTAATTTCTTTAGTACGTATGTATGTAATTTTTTTACGATATTTCTCTATTGTTCGGATCTAGTATTTATGTTTCGCGCCAAAGCCACCATAGAGTGAGCGGGACCCAGTATTTTTATGGCGCTGGCTATAATTAGATAGAGCTTTATGCTATATTGACAATTGCTATCATGACCTGATAACAGGTGAATTAGTACCTACCTACCTATGTTTACATTTTGCATACGTACAGGGCTTCCAACCCCAAACTGCCCCTTACTGAACATATTTCGGCTTTGGTTGGAATTTGACTAAAAATGATTTCTCGAGATTTGGAGGCCCCCCAGGACCAGAGGCCCGGGGCGGTCCGCCCCCTCCGCCCCCCCCCTTAATCCGCCACTGCTCAGTGGTACATTCGATGAGTGCAATATGGCGGCGATATGTATATTGATGAAAAGCAAGAATGATCAAAGTAGACAAAGAAACAATGAAAGTTTACACAAGTGTCAAAATGGCTAAGTAGGTAGCACGCTTAGCTCTCGAATTAGAAGACGTAGGTTCAAATCCCGAGGGTAGGTAAAAACTTTGACGACGGAGGATACGTTTTAACCCAATTATCATATAGGCAGGAACATAAATAAAGCACATGGAAACAAAAAATACTAGCAGATTTTTTGTAATACCACTTTTTTTTTTATTTTAAAATTTTTTTTCGCCGTGACACCTATATGAGCCCTATATGCACTCATTTATTATTGAATATTCGTGGGTCGATTTTGCTAGTGCTGATGAATCCAATGCATGCATACTCGCGTGAGAACAACTTTGCTTTATTTGGACTTGTTATTGTGAACCATCATGTGATGCAAATATGACTTGAAGCGGAGCACTCATAGGGGACACCTAGCTGTGTGATTTTCTATGCCTCACAGAAGATCCACATGTGATGCCTATATGAGCTACATGTGTCTATATGGAAAATATATTGACAAATGATTGAAGGATTTTCGTAGGGAAAATTCACCCAAAGATATAAAGTGAATTCAGAAATGTTAACTTTCGTTGCATTCCAACGATGTAAACTTCAACCTCGTTCATAAGTTTACCTTCAATCTGCAAGATCTACCTCTTGAACTTGAGTTGCCTCAAACGATGAATCCGTTTGAAGTTTGCATCGGTGGAATGTAACGGAAATTCTTTTAAATTAATTGCTTTCATTATTATCCGAAGTCATATTTGCCAGATTTAGGTTGTAGGTCGCTGAATGACGTTGAAGTTTGCATCGTAGGAACGCAACGGTTAATTTGTTTATTTTCCATTTATCTATTTTCATCATGATCCAGAGCCTGCTTTTTTGCACACTGAAGCCAAAAATCTCCAATAAGAAAACGTAAAAACGTTTGAGCGATTTTCATAGCCAAAACTAGCCAAAAAAAAAATCGAGCGATTAAAAATAAATTGATCTTCGTTGCATTCCATAGAAGCAAACTTCAACGTCATATCGCTGAATAAGAATCCTAAAAAATATTTTCGTGATTACCGTAGCTTAAATCTGCCAAAGGAAATTTGGGAAATAGAAAAAAAAATCATTTTCGTTGTATTTTAACGATGCGAACTTCATGTCATAACGACGAACGAATGTAAGGTCATTTTCACAGTAGCCTAACCCCCTAAATCGATCGCGTTGATCCGCTCGTAGAAAGCGATCGTTCTATTATCATTAGAGCAGCAAAGCTGCCTATGTACTTTCGCAGTTTATTCATTATTCTTTTCAACGAATTTTATCGCGAGTACATTATACGCTAACGGCACTGATGAAAGTCTTGCGAAAAAGGTTAGCTATCTGACGCGAGGGTTATCCAGAGTTCAGTGCGGTATATGTGCAGGGGAACACACCGAGGTAATGATATCTTTGAAAACAATAGTGCACAAGAGCCGCTTAAAAATTACCGATCTCGCGAAGCTGCACGCTTGTAAAATAATGCCGGAAACCGCGGTTCGCAAATACAGGCAAATATTTGCGAACAATATCGTTCGTTTTGTCATTATTGCAGGAATTAAAGAAGCCCGCAATCATTTTTGCTTAATGGAATTATTGCAAACAGAGTAACGCTAATAAGTTGCGTCATTTGAATATAAATAATGAATTTAAATGCAATCCAATATTCGTCAATTGTATACGAAGGATTCATCATGATGACGTTGAAGTTTGCATCGTTGAAATGCAGCGAAACTGATTTTTTAATCTATTTCCCAAATTTTCTTTGACAGATTTAAGCCACGAAAGTAACGAAAATATTTTTTAGAGTTCTTATTCAGCGATCTACAACCTGAATTAGCTAAATATGACTTTAGATAATAATGGAAGTAATAAATTTAAAAGATTTTTCGTTGCATTCCAACGTTGCAAACCTCAAACTCATTCATCATACGTACATCCGTGGCCGAAATGTACGTTGAAGTTGAACGGTGTTGAAGTTTGCATAGTTGCAACGCAACGAAAGTTCTTTTTTATATTTTATTTTTCATATTTTCATTATTATAGATCTTTTCTTGCAGATTTATATCGTAGATCGCTAAATAAATGTGTTAAAAAATGGCTGAACAATTTTGGTAAGTAAAATCTGCCAAAATAAGTTAAGCGGGTTCAGAAGTATTGATGTTCGTTGCATTCGAACGATGCAAACTTCAGTCGCATAAAATTTTGGTTCGATACAAATTTTTTTTCGTGGTTCAATAAAAACAATCGAGAAGCATTAAATATTGAACCTTGTACGAACAAGTATGAAAAAAATATGAAAATTTGAAGAAAAAAAACCTCCAATGGTACAAACGAGTACAAACGATTCTCTTTATAATCGCGTTAATCAAAATGATTTAGCACTCAATGGGTTGCGGCTCATTTTCCCATACCCCCATATTTTTCTCCCTCTTAGGGTACAAACTAAATTAACGGTGATACAATCGGGTACGAACAGAGTACAAGCGAATGCAAAAAAAAAATTACATTTTGTAAAGTCGGTTGTCAACTTCACATAGGTGGTATGAGCGTTGCTTCAGAATAATGGTGCTGCCAACGAGTTATCAGCGAATAGTTTAAAGTTGCTCTGCCAAGGTGAACATGCTTCCATGGAGCTGAATTTTTGTTTGGAAGTACACAACCCCTTTGATGATCGTCTCGTGCAGTTTAGGTACGATACACACTACAACCAGAGTCATTCATCTTACACGCCAGAACACAGGCTTATTACAAGATCATAACAACCACCAATTATAGCACTGGAAAAGACACGCGGCTAATAACAAATTATCAGTCAGTCATGCCTACATGATGCACAACAGACAACATTTCATATTTGGCATAATTATAAAACAAATGTTGACAAAAATGAGGACGTTGGACTAGATTAAAAATACTTTTGATTAGATCCCACTGCCCTACGTATACCTGAACTACGAACAAGGCTGAGTATAGAGGATGCCCGACCTCATAGAAAACGGAAGAGAAGGAAATGGAAAAATTGTAACAAAACTTAAGAAAGTTAAATTAAATGGATGGGAGCTCGAATCTTATCTGAAGACCGATAAGATCTCGAATAGGCAAAATAAACATAAATGATTAGATATATTTCCGTACCATATAAACACACATTACGACATAAGAAATGCCTACCTTAAATTAGCCCTAATAAACGAAAAACTCACCGTAGTGAAACTAACTTGATGTTTTCACTATTTATAAGAATTACTATAAGCGTGGTTTTTTTTCATAGCCAATATTATACTTTTCCACGCAAAACTATTATACCTACGAACATCGTTGACAAAACTCAGGTATATTTTATCATATTCTATAGAACAATATTATTAAACTTAGAGATGCTGACATAACCCAGCCTAAATTTCAACATATATACAAATATAAGATGCGGTTGGTTTATAAAGTTTATCTGTACGTAAAAAAAAAACAAAGAATATATGGCAATGTATAATTTCAATGAAACCTTTTTTTAGAAGATACGATACACACTACCGACTTTTAGATTTACAAAATCGGAATCTCGATTCATTTCGTGGGCTAATTCACATTACGCTTGTGGAAGACTCTTGATCATTTTTCAGTACATTATTTATATCCGCTGAAAAAATGTTACCACGGAAGTGAAAAAACTACGGTTGACGAATTATCGGATTAAGTCTGGGCACCGTGAAAATGAGAATTCACAGCACCGCTATGAAATTATTAATGTTTTTAATCGCGAATTTGTGCGATTAAACGATGTGCAAGCACACAAAATATTAAGCTGTGCAAACGTGGCAACGGCGTAGACCGCACAAATGCTAACTGCTTTATCCACATTTAGTCATCATGCCCGGGGACCTCAAACTATTTAGTCAGGATAATTAACGAGTTTCGATACCGTTTCTCTGCATGATCTTGAAGTTTGTGACGTTGGAACGTAACGAAAATTAATTCTTTTTCATGGATAACATTTATTTTCGGCCGATGTAGGCTAGAAAAGCATTGGAACGTCTTTACTTATTTTTATTACAAACTTATGAGCTTAAATTGAAAAGAAAGAGTTTCGAATAACAATGAAAATGAAGAAATAACAAAAAAGAAATCGTTGCATCCCGATGATGCAAACTTCGTCTCTTCTTGGCTGCAAGAGTGGGGATGAAAATACAATTAACTTTCGGCAAGCTGCCAATTACTTGCGAATAAAATTACATGTAAAAAAAACATTATTGGGGTTTAGCGACATTGCTGATTGTCGTAATTTTTTTTCAAGGAAAGATTTCTTCACTATTTTTGAGACTTAGGGTACGTTTTATTACTGTTTTGGCTGTTACTTGGTATTTTTTTATTAGTATTTAAAAATAGAGGCGCAATGGTACGGTCTTCTAAACGGGTTGCCGCGGATGTTGTCAGACGGCGTGACACGTAGCGTCCGTGGGATTAATCTGGAAACAAACTAACGAATATTTTTCTTTCATTAACACTCACACGCGAAATATGAACCAAGAAAAAGTGAGAAATGATGAAAATCGATGAAATGGTACGCTTTGGAACAAAAAGATGGAATTCTCAAAAAAAATGGCTACTCAATGGCTTGAACTCATGCCTATCCAACAACGAAGCACACTTGTATAGTTGAGACGCTGAAAAACAATTTTAATAATCATTTGAAAATAGCTGGAAAGCAGAACTCTTCTCAAATACATCAAACAATACCAAAACTATAATATCTCACACAAAAAGCACCCAGAACTCACGCGTATCCATCAGCATATTTCTATAGGAAGTTACAACAACAAAAAATCCACCGCCTTTTTTTGTAAAATCACCAGAACTATTGCTAAAAACTATCAGGAACTATAGAACTCAGCCGCATGCACAAAGAGCTCTCGGTGGTATATAGTTTTCTGGAAAATGAGCTGCTACGGAAAGTTAGCAGATCATCTTTTCAATCACCTTTTTTCGAATAAAATCACCAGAACTATTGCTAAAAACCATCAGGAACTATAGAACAGAACTCCATGCGAAGAGAACTCTCACTTAATTTTGATCTGCTGGCAAATGCTCCAACTTCACTGACACCTACATGTTGCAATTAAATACTTTTTTTTCTTAATTTTCTAAACCATTAAAGGTCATGTTTTAGACAATAAAGTTAGAAAGATTTATACCAAATTTTTAATTTTATACTAAAAATCATCAAATTTTTTCCTCGCCTAAAGGTATCACCCCC
Organism: Ophion obscuratus; assembly: GCA_964007375.1. Classification (NCBI taxonomy): domain Eukaryota; kingdom Metazoa; phylum Arthropoda; class Insecta; order Hymenoptera; family Ichneumonidae; genus Ophion; species Ophion obscuratus. The sequence goes on along the minus strand of OZ023319.1, from coordinate 34,115,652 downwards.
CTTAAGAATGACCTCAACTTCGCCACAATCACGCGCGCGGTACAGAATCAAAGAAGTCTCTTCTCTCGCCGTTCGTTTCTTTTTTTATACCTTGACGGAAGTGCGAATAACTTTCGACTATATACCACAAATTGCGTCATCGAGCTCGCCTCGTATTGTCTATACTCATTCTTAGTTACTCTGACACAAATTTTTCTATAGATTTTCCTGGGTGTAAAATGAAATCGTGGATACATGTTTATGTGAGAATTCCCGTGGCACGTGGCTTCGTGAGTCAATGACAGCGAAATGTCGTGCTTCGCGAGCCTGAGCAAAAACATTTGCTTTTTCCTCGTCGTTGTTGTCCGAACTTGTGCCTCGTACTAAATATATCACCTGCTTGAAATGGCGTCTTCTCGAAGGTGTCAACGCGATTTACACGAAGCCAAAGACAAATTCATTAGCAAAAAAAACACGATGCCTTCGCATTACAATGAGAATTATTCGGTACGATGTCGCGAATGAGGTTCAAGTTTGCATTGTTGAAATTTAATGAGAATTCATTTTTTGGAATTGGTCAATTTTTTTCTATGAAAAAAATAATAATATAGGCTTGGAAATTTTTATTGAATTTGAAAACAAAATAATTTTATGGATAAATTTAGGGAGGGTATTTGAAAAATAATTAAGAAATATTAACTATGAAAATTCGTTGAACACTTTTTAGGGTCGTTGCTTAAGGGGGGAAATCACAGTAGCACACAAAAATAGGCATATTTTCGGAAATTAATTTTGGCTGAATAAAAGTATCAATCGAAAATTTGTAAAGTAGGTTTTGTAGCAATACTAAAAAAGTACAAAATATAATTTTTTCAATAAAAAATATTTAAAAATGGCGGCTGCGCAGCATATGCCCCAAGGCGCCTTTTTTGAGCTCGCCGAAGACATAACTCGAGCAAATTTTTACCGATCGACTTGAAATTTTGACAGTAGCTTCGAAACATCTTTCTCCATGGAGCTACGTAGGATAAAAATAGTAGGGTGAATAGATATTAATGAAAATGTTACGGTAAATATTCAGAAGTGGGGCTCCTGCTAGAATCAGGCGAATTTTTTTTCTTATTTCTTTTAATGATCATAGCAGATGATACGAAGTAATATCACGACGACGCACGATATTTTTTTCTTAAAAAAAATATTTAAAAACTTGGACGTGGATCCTTATTGAAAATGAATGGGGTAGAACACTGGGGGGGGGGGGTTGGGCTTGGATGCGTGCGTAAAATCGTGGGGTGCGTAGAACACTGAGGTGGCCCCCTACTGGGGTGAGCGGCCCACGGGGCCGTCCACCCCAGTGTTCTACGAACCCCACAATTCCACGCACCTATCCGAGGTGTCCCCCGCTCATCCCGGTGTTCTACGCACCCCACGATTCCATGCACCCATCCAAGGTGCCCAACAAACCCACCCCAGTGTTCTACGCCACCGTACGCCATGGGTGCGTGGAATCGTGGGGTTCGTAGAACACTGGGGTGGGTACTTTACTGCATATGGTAAAGTACCCACCGAAAAGCATATGGTTATTTTTTTCCGGAAACATCATGCCCCGTTACAATAAAGATAAGGATGATGTTTGTTAACCATATTAAACCATTTATACAAAAATTAGCCTGATTCTAGCAGGAGCCCCACTTCCGAATATTTACCAATGTTACTAGTCGTTATGGTATATTTTCTGAATATACTGGCAAAAGGACAATGGAGGTTGCCGCACTCGTTTATTAAATATTCAGTTTCATAGTTTACCTCAACCTCTGCTCGATTGCATTTGTTGCATGGGGCAACGTCGTTACCATTTCAGTTTTACGCATACAGCTTTCGCAAATGTGAAAAAAGCGACCCAAAAAACGAATATTGCGTGCAAGATAGTGTACAGAACAATATGCCCGAAATAAACGTCAGGTTACCGATCTACTTGTAACTAACGGGGTCATCCCATGTGACAACTATTTTTGGTAACTATGCAATTTGAAGACTTCCGAAAAACGACGGGAAATTATTTTTTCACCGTGAACTTTTCTATTCCAGTATATTTTGTGATATTCCGTTGAGGGAGGCTGACACTTCTCAGTAAGGGGTTATATACAGTCAGGAGGCCCAAAAAATCGATTTTCCAAGAGTTTTTCTTGAGAAGACCTTTAAATTTGAAATCTCTAACTAAAATCTTAAATCTCTAACTTTTAACTGTATTTTAACATCTTTTATCTGTAAAAATAATTATTTTTAAAACTGCTATAGCTGATCTCCGGGAGCACCTCTAAAAGAAGCGTCTTACAATGAGCACGATATCTGGACTGGATAATCTAAAATGAAAAAAAAAAAAAATAGTTCGTTAATATAATGGATTATCTTGTAATTGATTGAAGGAACAAGCAAAATAATATTTTTTCACAAAATTGCGGCTTCTCAAAAAAAATCGACTTTTGACAAGAATTTAGGCCATAAATTGTTTATAAAATACTAAATATTTATCGGTGAGTAAAAATCTTCGATTGTGTTAAAATTTGAGACTGATCGGTTCAGCCGTTTCCGAGAAATCTTGCTCACCGACTTTAAAAACACAGTTTTGAGAAAAACGCGTTCACAGTTTCAAAAGCACTTTACATATAGTAAAATAACAATTACAAATGTGCGCGTAACTTCGAGAATATTCGCCGGATTGACAAGAAATTTTCTGTGTGTGTACTTAAATATATGTACATTACGAAAAAAAATTTGAAAAATAACGGTTTTTCGAAAATTTTAACTGTATATAACCCCTCAATTCTTTAATTTATGGGGTTTTGAACTTCGCGGAAATACGTGATAACATAGGGCATTTTTTAAATATTTCGACGCTTATGTTATGGGGGGGAGGGGGGGGGGGGAATTTTGCCGGAAATGTAGCCATTTCCCCGGGAATGTATAGCCATTTTTTCCAAAAAAATTCTACATTTTGCAATAAAAAATTACTTCTTTCAAAAATGTTCAAAAACATTTAGGGTCATTTATTTAACGATGAGGTTAGGCAGATTGCTACCAAATTTCATCAGAATCGGTCGATCACTTTTTTAGCTATACGTTACGCCAGTTTTGAAATGCAGCAGAAAAGTAGTAATAAAACAGACCCTCAGGTCTAAAAAATGGTGGGAATATATTTCCTTTTTGAAAAAATCATTAAAATTCAGACTTTTTCATCGCCGCAAGGTTTCATCGCCCTTTATAGAATCTTATAATAGGCTTGATAAACAAACAAATGAGCTTTTCTCTCTGGATCCGTTCGTTTTTTTTTCGATGCGTTTTATCAGATATAGAGAGACCGCTTTGTTTTCCCTCAAACTGATTGAGAACGCGAGTTTATCGGGCGATCGGTTGAAACGAAAATAATACCTTTAATGCACGAGACGACGGATTTTCCTCGTATACAATCGTCGCGAGTCCTGAACTTTGCACGTCGCGCGAAAAGATAAAACGAGAATGGAAAACACGATACTCGTTGCTTCCTAGTTCTTTTCTCTCGTTTTATTTATGTCGTAATCCGCCTAATGTCTTGAAATAGCTCCTTCGTAATATAGAAATATGTAACTCTCTTACGTTAGCTACGATCGTCATTATGTTTCTTCCAACACTTGGTTTTCGAGCGCCTGATCGCTATCGGGTTCTGGATAGATTGTTTAAAATTTATACTAACTTAATATAGGCCAGGACATGAATAAAGAAAAATTATAACGCACCGTTCAAAGATTAGACGTAATTGCATTTAAGAATAAAATAAAAATAAAATATTCCAATATTTAAAAAATAAAATAATAAAATGCTTTAAAAAAATGTTATTTCCTCATGCTCGTCATCCAGAATCTTTTTTCTACATATTGAGGTTGAAAATCGCTATTAAGAATTTGAAAAACGTTTGAGTGATTTTGGATGACTAAGTGTGCCGAAAAAATTGGGCTATGAAATTTTCGTTGTATTCCAACTATGCAAACTTCAATATCATTATTACACATATTCGTGGAAAGAAATTTGGTTTGCTCAAAAAATGGAGCAGTTTGCGATTTGGAAAACATCGAAAAGTAGCCGTATCGAACATGTTATGTTCATTAATTGGCAATCGTAATTATACTTAGAAAAGCTGGCGAAAAATAAAATGATTTATCAAATAATGAGAGAACATTTGCTTACTTGTGTAATTGATTCGTTAAGTTTCTAAACCTTCATTACTTTTTTTTCGATATGCCATCTTGCTTTGAAGACCGGTTTTTTGAGTTTAAAAACTTCTGAAACTGGTAAATGATTTAGAAACTCGAAGGCCTGCGAAATATCAGCCATATTGGAGATGTTTCAAAACGAATTTCAAAACAGACGGTACATGCTGAGAAAAGTTGAGCCTTCAGAAAAATCGAAGAATTACTTCCATAAAAAGATTCGCTGATTACTTGTTAAACTTTTCATTGCAATTTGTTAATGACTTTTTGGCATTATTACAATCGCGAATCAATATTAAGGGGGGATTGTCTTTTTTTTCGCAAAATTTACCGCTTTTTGGGAATTTTTTTGTGAAGAAAGTATACAACGGAAAACTTGTGAAACTTGGCATATAGTTGTATTGATCTGTTTACTACATACAAAAAAAATTTGAAACAATTTCATTAAAAAATCCGCCTCCCACCCCCCTCGACGCGCGATGTCCTTTTTTGATGGTGTGCACGATTACAGCCTTCACGTTCATCCTGCAACAAAAACCCAAAAAGCATTTTACTTTAGACACATATAGCTATCGTTCGAGGAAGGGAAAAAAAAATTGACGATTTGGTGACGTTTTGAACTTGAAGTATCGATTTTTCGAAAAAAAATTGATCGATTTTTTGTTATAAATAAAAAACTATTAAACATATTGCTTTTTTGCTTCATCAAACGATAAAAGGATGTCAGCTGAGCATTCTGTCCAAATTTGAAGGCAATCGGTTGAATAGTTTTTGAGAAATCGTGCACACCATCAAAAAAGGAACATCGCGCGTCGAGGGGGTGGGAGGCGGATTTTTTGATGAAATTGTTTAAAAATTTTTTTGTATGTAGTAAACAGATCAATAAAACTATATGCCAAGTTTCACAAGTTTTCCGTTGTATACTTTCTTCACAAAAAAATTCCCAAAAAGCGATAAATTTTGCGAAAAAAAGACAATCCCCCCTTAATAAGACATTCGATAAGCGCAATCGTCCGATTTTTCTAAAGTCACAAAGTGTTGAACTGTGGAAGAAAAACAATTTTTTGCTAGTAATGGATGCATCCTTAAGGGGGTGGATCGATAGTGTTGAAGTTTGCAACGTTGCAACGCAACGAAAGTTCTTATTATTTATTTTTCATATTATCATTATAGTAGATCTTTTTTATAGATTTATATTGTAGACGTCTAAACAAATATTTTTTAAAATGGTTCAATGATTTTTGTAGGCGACATTCACCAAAAGATATTTAAAAAATTCAGAAGTATTAAATTTCATTGCGTTCGAACGATGCAAACTTCAACGTCATAAAAATTGCTGATTTTCGTGATTTTTTTTAAAGATTAATTTTCAAAAATACCACTTAACAGCCAAAATTGCTAATAAAACATACCCCAAGCCTCAAAAATGAAGAAATGTTTCCTTTAAGAAAGAGTAATGAAAACTAGCCATTTTTTTCCTCGCCTAAAAGTATCTCCCCCCTTAAAACATTAAATTTAAATAAGAAAACGCTCCGGGATTTTTTTTAGGAAAATAGAACCGTACTTTATAATTTTTTCTTCGAGACTAGAAGCTTCTTTCGTATTAGTCGTAATATAATTTGGCTGTTCACCAGTTTGCCGAAGAATTTCGTGAATTGCGAAAGGAACGACGCGAGATCGACCAGCTGACTTTGGCTCGACGATCACGTGCTTCGAGCTACAATATATAAAGTTTTACACGTGTACGAGAATTTATTCATGTTAGTATGTTATTCGCGGCATATTCCAGACGAAGTCGAAGGTTGCCGACCGATCTTTTCCCGCCGTTTCCTTTCTGATATTAAATATCGTGAGAGTGCCTTCAGTGAAAGTGAGCGAGGATAAATACCAGAGAGAAAAATGCAAATAAATCTTCTGTTTCTCTAGCATTCACGATCTATTGCCCCCGAGCTTATAATTTATTTGGATCAAGCATTCGATATATTTAAGGAGGTTGGAGCGGTCCAGTTAAGTCAAATGACAGCTTATGAATTTTTTTTTCAATAAATCTCAAAATATTGCATACGAGGTATAGATTTATTCTGTACATGCTAATTTTTCATAAAAATATATAATTAAAGGGCAGAATTATGAATTTTTATATTTTTCTTACATAAATAATAAAATAATTCTGTATTACTACCAACTTGAAAAAGTATAACATGATTGATGATTATTATGAAATAAACTGGGCAGTGAATGTCTTGTATAACTCAGAAGAAAATTTTGAGTCATTTATAATGATGCCTTATCATATTTATCATCTTGAAGTTTGCATCGTTGGAACGCAACGAAAATTAATTTTTTTATATTGCTATAGCACTTTTTTAGCGTATTTGGGCTACAAAAAGCATCCGAACGTGTTTCAAGATCTTTATTAAATAAAAATCTACAACACAAATTGGCAACAAAATATTGTCGATATTGATGAGAATAAAAAAAGAAAAATCATTTTCGTTCAATTCCAACTATGCAAACCTTAACACCGTTCATATTTATGCCACGAGATTATTTATTATTACCATTAATCAATATAAAGTGGAGCCGCAATACGGCATCTTCGCGGGCATTGAGGTTGGCAGTAATGCTCTTCATTCGTCAGCTAAGAGTCGTAATCTTTTATCAAACCTTGATGATTCAATATTGAATATATATGGTTTATGATGGGCAAGATCATTTTTTTCTAAATGTTTACGATGGTTTAGTTTGCGTTAATCCGTTGTTAGAAATGGTTTATCTTGGTGCTAAATAGCCAAAAAAATTACACCGCCCGTAGTATGAACGTTTTGCTGATCTAACCGCACGTAAATTTACATACATTAAACTATTTTTTTTCTCTGGTGTTGAATGGTGAGAAAAAAATTGAAAAAATTCGTAAACACTATTCTAGAAAACGGCATATATTTTTTTGCAAATTTAATTTTGGATTGTGGCTAACGCTCCAACCTCCTTAAATTCCTCATGAATTTAACGTCATCTAACCGCACGTAAAATTACACACATTACACTATTTTTTATCTCTGGTGTTTTATGATGAAATAAATTTAAAAAATTCGTGAAGACTCAGTATAGTCTACCTAATACCATATATTTTTTTCAAATTTAATCTTAGATTTGCTAACGCTCCAACCTTCTTAAGGCGGGATAAATATTTAGACAGGAAGAAAACAAGCAATATTGAGGGATATTTTTAACTAAGAAATAATTATTCTACAATTATCAAACTTCAGGTATACTTTAATAATATATTTGAGTATACGAAACAATTTTTTTAAATTGATTCATCATCAAAATGGCAGAGCTGTGGCAGAGTGTTACAGCCGGGTCGCTGCAGGAGTTGCGAATCGGCGTGCAGTCTAGCTTCCCGTAGACTTTGATTTGCAAAAAAGTTTAAATATTTTTTCACATTGAACATGTATAGTTTCTGTGTGATGGTAATTAAAATGAAGAAAATGCAAAAAATGAACATTTCACGCAACATTATGTTGCGTGAAATGTGAATTAAAAAAGTCGTTTTTTATTCTTCAATTTTTCAAAAACAATTTTCGTCAAGTAGAAGGTACCAATATTATCAATATTTCTACCAAGTTTCAACTCAATCGGCTGAATAGTTTTTGAGTAACCCTGCACGCCAATTTCGATAATGCAGTTTTGAGAAAAATGCGTTTGAAGTTTACGCCCGCTCCGAATCCGAGCGGTGAGGCACAGCGTTGACGGGCTGTAGCGTTTGAAGTTTTTTGAATTTCGCTTTGAAACTTTGGGAAAATATTCTACATATATAGTTCTATCGTTTGAAAAAAAAAAAGAAATGATTTTTTTTATCGTTGTAAATGTATATCCCGCCTCAACGAAAACAAATTTGCATGAATTCATCGAATTTGCGTGGAAAAACGAATTTATATTACCTCAACAGAATTCACGGTTGGTAGGAGTTCTCGAATTGACCTTTAAGAATTAAATAAAGCTGTAAAAATCGGCGCTCCACACAATCGCGACTAATCAATAGTTTGCCCAATAGGAGACGCGAGAAGATTAAAGGGTCAAGATCGAAACATCGATAAAAACTTGCTAGCTACGTATGTTATACTCCTCTTCGTACATTTTTTATCGTTGATTCACCGATCGTATATAGGGTAAATCGACCAGTGAATGGACGAATAACGAAACTGGGATATTCAAATGAACTGTAAAATGAAAATAATATAAAATTATTATTTTTAATTAATATAGCTAATAAAAGATATTATTCCCATAGTAAAAAAAATGTGCGAAGTATTTTCAACAAATAATATTGGAGGAATTGATAAATAAGAAACTAAGTCGTCAGTGAATGGACACTCGATCGCCAGTAAATCGACGTGTATTGTAGATGAAGGTTGTCAAGGATTACGATTTATTATTTTTTTTAAGTGCCAGATTTGGAGATAACTGTGTTGCACAACAAATATAAAATTCTCACATATATGAGTATGATATTCGTTATTGCGATTTCGTAGGAAATACACATAGCTCTGTGCCATTTTAACGTGACATGATCAAAAAACTACCAAAGTTTGTTTCGCCAGATAAATATAAAAATAAATTTTGTCAAAATGAACAGAAAAAAACGAATTATGATTTTACGACAACATTTAATGAAATGTACATTGTCATCTTTTAACAGTAACCAATTTTGCAATTTTCAGCAGATGAGCTAAATTTTTACTCTGCTTTGAGAATTATCAGAACAGAGCCCATATATCCATTCACTGGAAAGAGGTAAGAATACAGCACCAGTGAATAAACATGTCTAATTCTGACCTATTATTACGAATTTATATTTAAAAATCCAAAAAATCAAAGAATTATTCTATCTTGTGATAAAAATTAATACTTACCCTTAAAATTCATAAAAACTTTTGTACTCGCGGTGTGCAAGTACCACAAACTAGAAAAAAAATCCGTGTGGCCTCAAAATTCAATACTAAACTGAAAAATCGGTTTAAAGACAGCTCTGATTTTTTTTGTTATATTATACTGTTTCAACTTTTTTGCCGACAATTTATATTCTTTACTCGTTTTGAATATAAATTAGCTGTCGTCCATTCACTGGTCGGTTTACCCTATATACGTTTTTTCTTGACGTCAATATCGTCGTTGCTTCGTAAGGAAGTACGCGCAAAGTTTGTCGGCCGTAAAAAATTCCTGAAATGTGGGAACGAATTGCGTCGAGTATTGGTAGATATTGATATAGAAAAGAAAGCTTGCTTATATCCACAATACTCTTCAATTACTTTTCCAATTACATGATATATTACATCATATATATATATATATATATATATATATATATATATATATATATATATATATACACACACACACATACATAAATATTATACCGATGTGGTCCTCCGTGTCATTGCAGTGAACGATGGCACTACATCGACAGCACCAAAATACTCAGGACTCAAAAATGCCATGAGCGAAATCTTAAAAACTGAAGGAATCCGGGGACTTTACAGAGGCGTTGTCCCGAACGTGCTAGGCTCTGGCTGCTCATGGGGCTTTTATTTCTTTTTGTAAGTATATTAATCTATTTTATTTTTATTTATTTTTAAATTGAATTTTATAGTAGTAGTAGTAGTACATTCTTTTATTTCTTGTACACCCTTGCGGGCTTTTCACAAACTCCTCTCTTGTCTTACATTTTTCCTTTCGCAACTTAACCTAACTTATCTTATCTTAAGTATCCTTCTCTAAAATTTCTTCCCGTTTTCGCCATATTACTCGTCCTCACCTCCCTCTTTTCACCCCTCTATTTCTCTGTCCTTTTCCCTTCCCATTTTTTCAAATTGTCGCACTATTTCGCACATCTCTGGCACCACCTCTTTTCCTTCTAGCGCTCTCTTCCACCCCCCTTCTGGATTTGTGCCTTGCTGTCGCTCCCAGTTTTTAAATTCTCTCCACGCCCCCCCTTCCAACTTCTTTCGCACCTCCTCACATACCCAGACGTGTGCCAGTGTTTCCTCTGCTCCTCCACACACTCTACACCTAGTATTTCGGAATCCTTTTTCCGCCTCTCTTCCTACGCTCCCGCACCTCATTCTGGCCCAAATTTCCCTAGTCTCCCCTCTCACGGTCCCTTTAACCCAATACTCCTCCATCCCCACATCTCTTTTTCTTTCTTTATACTCCCTGCAGAAGTTGGAGCTAAGAATTTTACCCCACATTCTCTGCAATTCCTGTTGCTCCAACTTCTCCACCGCTCTCCCACTCTTCTTCCTCCATTCTTCCTTGTTTCCTCCTCTTAGTATTTCCGCCACCTGCCCCTCTCCAGCTTGCTCCATTGCTGCATTTAGCTGCTTAGCCCATTTGCTTCCATCGTTGTTAACTAAGCCTCGCGCCTCTTCCATCAGGCATACTCTCGGCCATCTCCCTTCTTCCATCTCCAAAATTTTTGAAATATAACCCGCTGCTCTCTTTACCATTACTGTGTCAATCCCTTTGCTTCCTGATTCCATTTTCCAAATATACTCGGGTGTATTTCTCCGTAGTCCCATCGCCATCTTCGTATACCTGGCTTGGGCTCTCTCCACTCTTTCTCTCCTTTTCCAGCCCCACACTTCCACTCCATACAACAATCCACTCCTTGCGATCGCCTCCGCTATCCTTAGCCTCTCCGTCAGTCTGCCCACTCTAGCTCTTTTAGCGATGCCCCACGCTGCGTTCGCGGCTTTCCGTATTTTTCCTTCCACCATCCTTAAATGTTTTTCAAAAGTATTTCCCGTAGAAAAATACACCCCCAAATATTTAAAGTCCTTTACGACTTCTACCTTCTTGCCATTAATTTCCCACCCCTTTTCCTTCTTCTGTCTTCCTCCTTTCCTGAAGATGACCACTTTTGTTTTTTCAATATTTATTTCCAGATCGTTCCTCTTCACGTACTTCTCCAATTCTCTAATCATGTCCCTTAAACCCTCCCCCGTGTCCGCCACCAGCGCTACATCGTCTGCATACTTTAGGGCGTAGATTTTGACCCCTCCAATCACCGTACCCAGAGTATTTGACCCCTCCCCTCTCTTTATCCAGCCCTCTTCCATGTCCTCGATAAAGAGATTGAATAGTGTAGGACTCAGAGCACAGCCTTGCCTAACCCCTCTTGCTGTCCTGAACTTTTCCGACACTCCGTCCGCCGTTATGACTTGGTTTTGCGTCTCCCTGTATATTCTCTTGATCATTGCCAACAGCCTTCCTTGTATTCCTGCTCCCTCGATCTTTCTTATCATTTTCTCCCTATTTACCGAGTCGAAGGCCGTCCGGAAATCCACAAATGCCGTAAACAGTTTGCCTCCTTTTCTCTTCAATCTATTGTTGATTAGCGTGTTCAGTGCGAAGACATGGTCCCGTGTCCCTCTGTCTGCCCTGAAACCTGCTTGTCCTTCTCCCAGTAGTTCTCTTGCCTCTATCCAAAACCTTACTCGGTTATTCATTATTCTGGTTAGCAGTTTATACCCCGTATCCATCAGCGTGATTCCTCTGTAATTTTTTACTTCTGCTGTGTCTCCGCTCTTGTGTATTGGATATATCCTTCCGATTTCCCATCCTCTTGCTATTTCTCCACCCCTCCACAAACCGTTTAGTATTTCCGCGAGCTCTTTTCTCCCCTCCTCGGGTAATCCCTGGAAGAACTCCACCGCCATGCCGTCTTGACCCGCCGCCTTTCCTTTTTTCATTTTCGCTAACTCCTTTTCGACTTCTCTCAAACTTATGTCCCGATTAACTATTCCGTCCTCTAGTCTTCCCCTTTCACTATTTTCCCTATAACTATCTTCCCCTCTTCCACTTATTTGAGCATACTCTGCTCGTACCTCCTCTCCTTGTTCTTCCTCTTTGTTTCCCAATAGTTTTTTAAAATGCGACATCCACTGCACTTCTGTGATAGATCGGGTATTGTAACTAGTTTTCCTGGGCCTGAATGCTCTCAACGCTCTCCATAGCTCAGTGGGGTTTTTGCTTTGGCATACCCTCTCCCATCTTTCCTTCCAGAGTTCTTCCTTTTCCTCCTTTCTTATCTTCTTCAGCTCCCTTCTTGCCACCCTCAGTGCCTCCTTCTCCTCCGTCCTTGGTTTTTTGAGGAACGCTTTGAGACACTTCCATATCGCCTTTTTTTGTTCTTTAACCCTGTCACTTACCCCTTTTCCACTCGGACTGTTACCCCCTGCCCACCTCACCATTCCCACTTCCTCGGCTGCTTCCTTCATTGTTTCCAACAACAAATCCCATCGGTCTAGAGCGTCGCTTTTTCTCTCCTTCTCCCTCCACAATGTAGAGAAGCTGCCTTCAAACTGCTCGCTTTTTTCGTGCTTCCACGTGAACTTTTTTTCTCTCCTATTCTTCTTTCGATGGCCCACGCTAGACTGATGTTCTTCCTCCCCTTCATTCTTGCTTCTTTCAAAGGTCAACACTATGGGCAAGTGATCTGATTCCGTTCTTTCCTTTATTTCAATTTTCTTTAATATTCCCTCGGCTAGCGTATTCATTACTACGTAGTCGATGACCGAACCCCCCTCCCCCTGGCTTCCTACAAAGGTCAGGCTTCCCTCCCTATCCCCTTCCCAACTTCCATTCGCTACCACTAAACCATTTTTACCGCATAGTTCCAACATTTTTCTCCCTTCCGCGTTCTCCGTTAAGTCTTTCGATCTCCTCTCATTTTCATACTCTCCCCTCTCTACTATTTCAGCTTGTTGCCCTCCTATTCTGGCATTGAAATCTCCCATAAGTATTAGCGCCTCCCCTCTTTCCTCTGCTTCATCAATTATTTCTTCCAGCTCTCGTTCTAGTTCTTTTAGCTTTTTATTGTACACGCTTACCAGAGTACCCTTTTCGTGCCTACCATTACCCAATAGAATGCTCTTGATTACTAACCCCCCTTTCCATTTGCTAACGCTCCCCTCCCCTAGAACCTCCCTTCTCACTCCCACTAGATGACCCCCCTTCGCCCTCCCTCTCTTCTTTTCCCTCTCTGCTGCCTTTGTAACCCATAGAAAATTTTTGTCCAACCGGTCCCTCAGCTTTTCTCCCTCCCGCTCTTCTAACCACGTTTCTTGGGCTGCGATAATGTCGAACCTCTTCAGCCATTCCCAAGCTTCCGAGAACGCTCTCATTCCCGCCACGTTCCAGGATACCGCTCGTATCTCCCGCGGTACCGATGTTGCTCCTGTTGTCGAAACCCCGTTGTCGCTTCTCGTTCCTCCCATCTGTTGGCTCCTTCTCTATGCGTGTCCTCGAGGTCTCCCAATCTCTCGTTCCATGTCTTCCATCTCCCCTCAATCATTATTTTGTGGTAGCCAACTTTCGTCGACTTTCCCTGCTTCCTCCTGATAGCTGCGTACTCCTCAATCCAACTCTGTACCTCCCACTCTCGCTTGGTAGGGTCCTCCCAGATCGTCCTTTGTTCGTCCGGCTCCCCTCTTTTCTCGACCGCCTTCATGACTCTCACCTTGTTTTCCAACGTTTCGGTGACTATTACATTGCCGTATGGCGTTTCCTTCCATCTCGTGATCCGCGGTCTCACACCTGTCTTTTCCCAGATCGCCCTTTCCATGTCCCAGACCATCCCTCTGTCGGATCTTCGGACATCCTGCACCACAATATTCTTCTTCCTACTTTTCCTCTCCTTCCATTCCTCCTGCCACTCGCTGTAACTCAGCCGTTTCGGTTTCTTCCTTACTAGTTGTCTCATCTTATCGCTTATCCCTTGCCCGGTTATTTTCTTGGTTCTCCTCACTTCGACCCATCCTTCGTCCCCCACTCCCTCCTCCTCGTTCGCTCCCCGTTCTCCTCTCAGTTCCTCGTGTCCTCGCGGTTCCTCTTCTATTTCATTTTGATTTTCGTCCCACCTTGGTCTGTTCCCATCCGTCTGCTGCCTCCTCTCCTCTTCCTCCGCTCGCCTCCTATTTTGCTGCACTTCCCCGAGCTTTCTGCGCATTTCCTCATTTTCGCGCTTCAAATCCTCTATGGTTGCTTCCTGCCTTCTAAATCTTCCCGTCCACCTCTCCTGTTCTTCTATTAGTAATTCCTTCATCTTTCTTCTCGGAATCGTCTCGCGGTCCTCGTCCCCCTCCTCTAACCCACCTTGTCTCTGGTCTTGTTCCCCTCTCTTCCTGTCCATCACCTCTTCCACTGTTTTTTCCACCACTCTCTTTATTTTTATTACCCAATCTTCCTCTAGTTTTTCCTCCAATTTTTCTGCCAGGTTCTTCTCTATTTTTCCCATTCTCTCGAATAGTTCTCTCTCCCATCCTTGACTGGCCGTCCGCCCTGTGCTGCCCCCAAGCGTAGACTCACTCACTCCTTCTCCGCATCGTTCCTCCCTGGGGCTCCCTTTACTCCCTTTTCCTCGTTTCCCTGTCCCCCAGCAGTCCATCAGCGACCTGACGGCATGCACCTTTCTTTTCTTTAAACCAAGCGCTCCCCTCGGCCTACCTCTCCTCCTTTTGCCTGTTTGCAAAATTTCATCCGTCGTTTCTATCTCTTCCGCCGCCTCCTCTCTCGGTGTTCCTGCGTCTGTCTCCGTCGTCCACGCGCACCTCCTCGGGGTGTCGTGTAACCCCTCGGCCATGACGATCTCGCTATTATCGACGCCAATCTCATCCTCACGGTCGGTATTATATACCTCTCCTTCTGCTTCCTCTCCCAGCCGCTGTCTGCTGCTGTCGCCGTCGTCGCTTCCGCCTGACGCCATCCGACTCGCTCCGTCTCTCTCTTTTCCACGTTCTCACCTCCTAACCTCACTTTGTGTCACCCACCAGATTTTCTTCCTCCTTGCTGTTATTTCACCGTCCCCTCTATCCCCAACACTTCCACTCCTTTCTGGCCCTCTCCCAAAACCTTATCAATTGCAGAACAACTTTTTCCGTCCTCTCTTCACTTCGATTTCTCACTCTTTACACACTCTCCAAAGACTGTGCGTCCGTTCCGTTAGCTGGCTTGACCGCCATTTTTTTTTTTTTTTTTTTTCCAAATTGAATTTTATATAAAATACGTTTATACAAAATAAAAGTATTTCAATCTATTTTTTATTGTATTTTATGACAATAAGGGGCTAAATTAACCTAGAAGCCCAACAAAAGTTGCGTTACCTTGTTTTTTTTCTTATGTTAAACGGTTGGTGAAAAACAAACAGAAATATTGAGAGGCTAAAAAAAACCAACAACACAGAAAAACAACCAAAATATGGCCGCCGGGGGACGAAGTAAATGTTTTCTCGACGTTTGGCGGTGGCCACTCAGGTGGTTATTCAAGTAAACAATAAATACGAGTCGCTAACGATCGTGGATTTTAAAAACATTTTTTTTTTTTAAGAAGTGGCGACGTATTAATTGAAGCTCGAGCGTACAAAATCTATGAAAAGGTCGTCGTTTTTTACATAACTATTAAAAAATTAAGTTCGATGGAAAAAAATGAGATCGTTAACGACTTTCAAATGGCGGCCACGTTTTTGTTTTTTTCCCGTATTTTTTAATGATTTTTTTAAAGTTATCATTATATCTACCGTTGTGTTGAAAAAAAGCGTTTCTTTTTCCCTAACCGATTCCCAGAAAGAAAATCGGAATTTGTCTATTTTTTCGGACCTCTCGGTAGATGTAGGCCCTTAAGGCGAAGTGGAAGATCTGCCACGTGACATATGAGTGTGAGCAAGATAGCTAAAATTTTCGAACGGAGATTTCTCAGAGATGAATAATATTTAGAGCAAAAGAAAATCATCAAGCTCTGCGCCAGATAATTCTCCGAAGCCTAATGCTTTGTTTTTGCTAAAAAATTTAACCATCTATGAGAAAATTGGATTGGAAAATTTGTAAGGTTATGTTGACCTTGTACATGCCCTTGACGCTCCATTTCACTCGTTGTCATTCCTCGAACTAAGTGTACGTTCCTCCGAGTTGCAAACCTCCTCCAATCACAGAGCAAACATTTCCCACTTCTAACCACGTTCAAGTTTGTATTCGTAACTGAAATTCTTTTTTTTAACACATTTTTTTTCTTCGACAGATTCAGACTACGTGAATCACTAAAAAATGTCTCAGGATTAGTGATCTCTGCAGCCTAAGTTTGCCCATGAAAGATTTTGGATAATAAAAATGAAGGAATACAAAGCATTCATACGAATTCTCGAGCAACCCGATTTAGTGCTCAATTGTTCTACACCTCATTCGTCCTCCGTTCAGAAATATTCGATATATATTAAGCTAGTCTTTGCTTTTAACGAATATTTGACAATCGCTCGTTATTACGTAACGTAATATTGTTTCTCTTTGTTTTTTTTTTGTTTTTTTTTTGTTTTTCGTACAAAGTTACAACAATATAAAAACATCGGTACAAAATGGAAACACGAAGAAGTCACTGGGACCAACGATGCACATGTCGTGTGCAGCGAGTGCGGGTATAGTGACCCTCTTGATCACCAATCCGATCTGGGTTGTAAAGACGAGGCTCTGCTTGCAATACAAAAACGACGTTCATCTCGCAGAATCGAAGAGGTACAGCGGTGTGGTGGACGCCCTCAAAAAGATCTACAGAACTGAAGGTGTCAGAGGCTTGTACAAAGTGAGTACGATTGTTCAGTTAAGGCCGGAGCCTGAATTGGGAGGTCAAAAAAAGCGTTTTTTCGGGATTCTTTTTAGGAGGGAAACAAATAAGTAAGCCAAGTACATATTGAGGTATCTTTTCATGTATATTTGAAACGTATAAAAAAAAGTTCTAAATGAAACAATAAATGACTGCAGATTTATCAGCCTATTCCATGTGGGTCTTGCCACTGCAGTCCCCAATCGGCGGGAAAGATGCAGCTCGTAATTCTTGACTGAAACAAAAAAAACAATAAAATTTTCAATTGTCATATATTTTTCTTCTGGGTGAATTAAGAAAAGCTGAAAAAATCGTGAAATTATAACTTTTCTCAGGTTTGAAAAAAGAATGTGTTAAAAAAAAACACTTTAACGTGCTATAAAAATGATTTACAAAGACTTTTTCAACGTCTTTTTTAATTCGGTTAGAAAAGATTTTCTTACTCAAGAAAATAAACTTTGGTTTGATTCAATAGGTCGTTTACTTTTTTTTTTTGCTATCACGCCCGTCAATTGGGAAAAATCGTGCAAATGAAAGCTGGAAAAAAGGCGCTTTAACGTTTTCAATAGAAGGAAATGTCAATATCAAATATCAATAGTTTCTCTGCTTTTGGCATTGTATCTTCGAAAATATGTACATTTGGCCGCTGTAACTTTGTAAATATATTCTTGGATAGTTTATCTATCGATTTAAGCAAGAAAAAAAAACGATTCTTCGGACCTTCTAATATAGGCTCCGGCCTTAAGGGGGGAACCTCCTCCAGACAACAGATTGTTCAGTAATTTTTCACAACAAATTGAGAGCATTTTTTGTAATTAATCAAATTACATAATAATATTGACGTTCAAATGAAACCAAACAAAATTTCGTGAGTGAAAAAAAATGGCGGCGCTAGAGGTGCTCGAACTTGGCTCCTAGAGTTTGCGCCGTGGAACGTCCAGCTTCTTGTAGTTAACTAAAATCAACGAAACATTTTTTTTTTTTTTCATTAAAATAAGTCATTCCGCTTTGCATGAACCTAAATTTAGCAAAAAAATAACAAAATTTAAAGACAAAAAGAAAAAAACTTTTTTTAATAAACAAATCGTTAAAAACGATATTTATTAAAACAATTAATACGAAATGTTAGGTTTGTGCAAAGGCCGATAAGTTAAAGAATATCTGTACAAAATTTCATGTTGATTGGTTCATTACATTTTGAGTTACATTCCACGGCACGGAAAAAAAACACGTTTCGAGACAAACTCGATTGAAGTTTTCGTTCTTGAAAAGTAGAGTTTAGAGTGATTTATAATTACCCAAGCTTAATTTGCGATGCCAAGGCCATAAAGAAGCCTTCTTTTAGGAAATCACTAATCTGGACTGCATTTTTCTCTTTTTGTGTGAAAACGAAAATCGACGGTTACACAGGCCGAATTTTTCTTTACAATCGTCGGAAGTGCCCTTTATTATTCAAAAAGTAAACGAGTAAACTTGTTTGGTTAGGAAATTAAAAGATAGAGCCCGCAAAGGGCGCGCGCTCGTTTACCTACTTTCGGTACTTTTGGAGGGCATCACTTCGGTGACTTCCTAGGGACCTTTAGGACTTTCTGTTCGGCTTCAAACTTTGGAAATATATTCTTTGGATGCTAAATGAATTTATAAAGCGACAAAAAAAATTAACATCTGGAGGAGGTTCCCCCTTCAGGGATACTTGCAGAACGAGTAAAAAAATAGCTGATTTTCGCGATTTTTTTTTCGATGGTTAAAATACGCTAATCAGTCTGGTTTTTTTTATATCAAATCAGAACACTCATGAAGAACAGAAAATAAATTTTTAATCGTTTATTATAATTTTTTTTGCATTTTTTTAACGGTTGAAAATCATCGAAAAAAGAGTCCTCACGGTTTAAAAATTTTGTAAAAGTATTATTAATCAATATGAAAGCCGCAATCTTGCTATGCAGGTTTTTTAAAAACCAAAATTGACAAAATGGCGGCGCCTTGAAAGAAATGTATCGAATTTAGCTTATTTTTTCGACAGTTTTTCGTTAGAAAAATATAAAGATTTAAGAAAACTTCCATAGCAAGATAAATAATGGCGTGAAAAATATTGTGACCATATTTCCGACGGATAGCTTGAAAACTCTTCCTTTGAGAGTGTACACCATTTTTAAAAACGACAACTCGAGAGAAAAACTTTCTGAGAAAGGCTGTTGCAACCGGGATCATTCGAATTTCGCTCCAAAAATTGAACAGCATGTTTATAATCGTTTATACTATCGGATAATGCACAAAAAATCGATTTTTTGAAAATTTTACACTCTGATGATGCCTTAAGTGTGACTCAATTCGAAAGCCAAGCTTCGAGGCCTTTCGCTTTCACCCACCTCGACCCTAACAGTCTCGCTTAGTACTTTTGGACACTTGACCTGCAAAAAATAATTCAAAAAATCTTATGCCTCCATCACGGTGTTGGAAGTTTAGGTATCAGAACGTACGGCTTGCAATGAAATATGTTTCTTATGGCAGTTCCAAGAGGGAAAGAAAAATGATATTGAATTTTGCTTCGTTGGAACGCAACGAAAGTTGCGGAATTAATTTTTTTTCGCAAATTTAGATCTCCAAAATCAGTTGAATTTTTTTTTAGGATCCTTATTAAAAATCTTCAGTTAAATGTATAAGAAAAAAGTTTGGATGATGATGAATATAAAACGGTAAAAATGTTTGAAAGAATTTTTCTTTTCCCATTATATTTTTTTTACAAAATCGTTTTTTGCAGATATGAATTTTATATCTTTGAATAAGCGACTCGAAAAATGATCGAGGGATTTCGGAACGAAGATTTGCGAAAAGTAATTAGAGTAATTGAAAAATAATACTTCTCATTCCATTCTAACGATGCCAATCTTTATGCTCAAGAGCATGGTTAGTTACTAATATAATTAATCACACATGATTCATACAGCAGTTTTAGGATCGACATGATGAGGTATTCCGATTATGTTTTAACGCTGCAATTTATATGTGCATGAATAACGACGTTTCGTTATTCACTCAAGACGAAATTATTATTCATTCATTCAACAAAAATTCGATTTTTTTTCTCAGGGTTTTGTTCCTGGAATGTTTGGTGTCTCCCACGGTGCTATACAATTCATGACGTACGAGGAGATGAAGAACAGATATAACGAATATAAATCATTGCCCATAGATAATAAACTGGTAAGTTTCTTCCGTTCCACGATAGCGAAATATACTTACAGGAAAAATTCTACTTAAGGGATTAGGCTATTGTGACGACTCGACAATCGGGGCGATTAATAAAATATTAATTTTGGAGGAATAAGCAAGATGATTGAAGAATCGTTTGGACGTTTATTCTTTTGTACATTGACGAAGTTGTGTACCAAATATCATTTTTAAATATTAATATTTGAAGAAGTTATAAGCCTTTGAACGTGTACTTAATTTTGGCCATCCAGTTGATCTGAAACCAAAAAAACGAGTTTTCTTTTTTCTTAAAATAGGTAATATTAGCCAATAATACCTATTTTAAGAAAAAAAGACTTGATCGAGCTTTTTGTCATTGTGTTTCAGTCATAAGAAAAAAATCTGTTTTTTTTTTTCGAGTTAAAATTACATGATAACTTATGAAAAAAGAGATTTTTTTTCTCTCAAAATAGATAATATTGGCTGAGATTTGACCGAACTTCTGTTGATACTGTGTTCCAATCTTTAAAAAAAAATCGAATGTTTTTTTCTTTTTTTTTTTTTTTTTTTTTTTTTCGAGTAAAAATGATATCATAACTAATGACACAAAAAAACCAGTCTTTTGTCCCAAAATAGATAATATTGGCTAAGACTTGACCGAACGTCTTTCGATATTATATTTCAATCTTGAAAAACAAAATATCGTGTGTGTTTTTTTTTTTTTTTTTTTTTTTTTTTTTTTTTTTTTTTTTTTTCAAAAAATTAATACATAACTGATGAAAAACAAAAGAGAGTTTTTTGGTTTGTTAAGGAGGTTGAAGCGTTAGTCACAATCCAAGGTTAAATTTAATAAAAAATACATTTTATTGTTTACACTATACTGAGTCTTTACGAATTTTTAAAACTTTTTTCACTACCAAACACAAGAGATAAAAAATAGTTTAATGTGTGTAATTTAACGTGCGGTTAGATGGGCAAGACTTTCATACTAAAGGTTATGTAATTCTTATTGTTATTTGGCACCAAGATAGACCATTTCTAACAACGGATTAACGCAGACTGAACCTTTGTGAACATTTAGAGAAAAAAAATCCTCATCTTGCTCATCGTAAGCCATGGGCCAATAATCTCGTGACGTAAATATGAATAGGCATTATTATAAATTACTTAAAATTTCATTGTGAATTGTATAAAACATTCGTTGTCGTAGTTTTTTCATAATAATCATCGATAATGTAATGCTTTTTCAAGTTGGTAGTAACACAAAAGTTTTTCTACTACGTAATAAAAATATTAAAATGCATAATTTTGCCCTTTAATTATATATTTAAAAAAATTAGCATATATAGAATAAATCTGTACCTCGTATGCATTTTTTTTGAGGTTCATTGAAAAAAAAATGAATAAACCGTCATTTGACTCACCTGACTCGCTCCAACCTCCTCAAATATATAATATTGGCTTACAAGGAACATCCCTCGGGTGACACTCTTCGATTTTGTTGAAATTTGGATATCTTATAAAGCACCGAAAAGTAAGCGATACCTATTTTTTTTATCAGCGGAAAACGGTTTTAAGGGTTGAAACGCACCCTCAAAAATAGGGGGGTTTTTCGTTTTTCGTCGATAACGTCATCGTTCTTATCTCCAATGTATAGTGCACAAAAAAGTAAACATTGTTGCAGTTTGAAATTTTTCAATATCGTCCCCATTTTTGAGCGTGCGTTTCAGCCCTTAAAACAGTTTTTCCGCCGATAGAAAATACGTATCGCGTACTTTTCGGTGCTTTATAACATATCCAAATTTCAACAAAATCGAAGGCTGTCACCTGAGGGATGTTCCTTGTTAGACCTGACCGAGCTTTGTTTGTTATTGTGTTTCAAACTTAAAAAAAAATCGATTTTTTTCGTTTTTTTTTTTTTTTTTTCAAGTAATAATTACATTAATAAGTCATGAAAAATAATGTTACGAATGAAAATGTCGTCAAGCCTAAACTACTATTACACTAAGTGTACCAAATATCAAGTACACTTTCAAGTATCCATTCATTAGATTTCGTGAAAACGTCTACACTGTTTTGAAAAATAGTTTCGAGAAAAAAAGCGTTTCAAGTTTTACCACGACTTTTATCGTCGTAATAAGTTTAAAAACGAATCCAAACAAACAAACCGAACCCCCAACGAACTGAAACGAACAAAGCCAAACTCATCCGTTTTAAACAAGCGAAACGGGCGATACAATTAAATATTTTCTCTTGTATTCTCACAGGGTACAGGGGAGTACATTGTTTTCGCGGCAATATCAAAGCTAATAGCCGCAGCGACAACGTATCCGTATCAGGTGGTGAGAGCTCGCTTGCAAGATCATCACCACGATTACCGAGGGACATGGCACTGCGTACAATTGACATGGAGGTCAGAGGGAACGAAGGGTTTTTATAAAGGCTTGTCACCGTATCTTGTTCACGTCACGCCGAATATATGTTTGGTCCTCATTATCTATGAGAACTTCACAGGCGGTATCTAGAGAGTCTCGTCTTTTTGTCATTTAAAAAAAAACAATATCAACAACATTAAAGAAGAAGCAATTTGAACGATCGAAATCGAATGTCAACGGGACGAAAAAAATCGCGGCGGAAGAATTCACACGTAAATTAGCACGTCGGTTAGTTCCGAGAAGGAAAATTTAACCGTGAATTGTACGTTTTTCCAAGTTACACAAGTACCAGATGAATTGCTCCAGTGGAGCGAATGGGAATCAGTATTAAAAGACGCATCAATTGCACTTCTCTCGTTTTTCGTTTGGTTTTTTTTTTTCGACCCACTTGGCTCTTTCTTGCAAGCGGCCTTGCGAGCTCGGTTGCAAAAATTTCGTCCGCAAACACAATCGCCATTTTACGTGAACGCTTCCGCCCCGTTTGTTCGCAGCGATTGAATTCGCAAATTGTTTTTTTTTTTCTCTTCTCGTTTAAGTCGACACACGATAAAACGACAGTAAAGGGTAACGAAGATATTCAATAAAGAAAAGACGAGAATTTAAAGGGCAGTCGTTGGCTCGAGACCATGCAATACGTTATTTCGAAGGATTTGCCGACGACGAGTGTACGTTAGACTGAGATGTGGCCACGGGGAGGGTGTATGTAATGCGTGTATGTACGCCGTTGTAACTCTCCGTGAGCCGAGGCTAAGCAATTGTTTTTTTTTTTTTTTTTTCAATATAAAACGTATTTTTTGCAATTTATAATTCAATCGGAATGCTGGTGGTTCGTGTAAAAAAAAAAAACTGCGCACGAGTAACTGGCACCGCTCTCTACTTCGAAATAGACGTTCGGTTATTGTTCAGCCATTCGGTGAATAATCATTATATCGTACAAATAGCCACCGACTATTGTAATCAAATATCAGGCTGCTGAGAAAAAAAAACGCTTTTTCTGTGAAGAGGCGTAAATATATCGATAGACGGCCGGATAGTAAGGAATTACGGTATCTTTTTTTTTTCTACTCGCGATACTGAACGTCGGATCTTTTTTCGTTGATATGTGGGGTCTAGGGATTAAGTAGGAGAGATAAATGGTCTCTTTTACGAGTTAATGATTATTTGATAATTCGTTGAAAGAATAAACCAAAATTGTTTTTTTTTTCGAAGTGAGGAAAGGTGAACTCCGACGTAAGAGACTATTTTTTGTTGATTATTGTGAGATTAATTTTCGAGTCCTCCGCGAGTCAGCGCTATTTCGATCGATCATTCGTCTTGTGCAATGAACGATCTGCACACTGCGAAACGTTAAATGCACAGAAAAATGGGTTAATCAGCGTTAGGGGGAAGAAGCGATGAAGATTATTTTTTTAATCTTTAATCTTCACTCGCAATGTTTAATTCGCGTCGATCCGCTCTTCCAGCTTTGAAAATACGACTGAGAAATTGGCGAAATTTGGTCGTTGCGGGCGAAATTATTTATCTTTTCAATAATGCTCGTTTATAATTAATTTATGATTAATTACTTCATTACTTAATATATAATAAATTAATTCATTACTTAATATATAATAAATTAATTCGTAATTAATTAATTATATACTGACATTTTTTTTTTTCGACCAGCCAAACGACGAAATTTCGGCATTATTTCAAACGATCGTGGAACTGTATAGTTTTTTGTGTCGACCTCCAACAGTGCAGCTGGGTTACGCCGGGGTTTCGAAATCCTTGAAGCGAATGGTTTGGATCTTACACTTCAGGGGGGAAATACCTTTAGACGAGGAAAAAAATGGCTGATTTTTTTTTAAAGGAAAGATTTCTTCACCATTCTTGAGACTTGGGGAATGTTTTGTTACTACCTTTGGCTGTTAGATGATATTATATTTTTTATCGATCTTTGAAAACGGCAGAGGTATGGTATTTTAAACGGGTTGCGACGGATCTTCTCAGACGGCGTGACACGTAGCGTCGGCGGGATTCATCCGAAAAAAAATCATCGGAGATGTTTCTTTTTTTAACACTCATACGCAGAATATGAACCAAGAATTTGTGAAAAATGTTGAAAATCGATGGAATGATACGCTTTGAAAGAAAAATATTGAGGGTCATATTTTAGTCACTAAAGTTACAAAGATTGATGCCATTTTTTTAAATTAATAAAAAATATACCATGTAACAGCCAAAAGTAGTAATTAAATGGTGATTCTTTAGATAAGTGATTTTTCCCAAAAATATCTGATTTCTTCGATAAAATGTCATTTATTGGGCT
The DNA here is from genome assembly GCA_964007375.1 of Ophion obscuratus. NCBI lineage: Eukaryota > Metazoa > Arthropoda > Insecta > Hymenoptera > Ichneumonidae > Ophion > Ophion obscuratus. Next base: position 34,090,840 of record OZ023319.1, on the reverse strand, counting down.
TGTTTGGGTTTTTAAACATTGCAACCCAAACCCAAACCCAACATAGGCGTCGAAATGTTCATAAATGTCCTATTTTATCACGTGTTTCCGCGAGCTTCAAAACCCCATAACTTTTTACGGAGGGGTGAATTTCAGCTTCCCCCGACTGAATATCATCATTTATAACCCAATAAATGAGAAAATAGCAACAAAAAAAAATAATTTTAGGCTCATTTTTCGGAAAAATCACTTATCGAAATAATTACAATTTTTTCCTTGCCTCAAGATTTCTCCGCCCTTAATGAAATGCCAGGCGAACTTTCTCCGCAGCTACCGAGTGAAATGCGGAGAAAATTCGACTGTCAATTTGCTGTGGCCGATACACCTACGTTTTTATTCGCAATTGTACGAACTGAGGGAATTAAATTTTGTGCCGATAATTACAGACCCTGAATTAACCAGGAAAACTTTCCTTCCGACTTGCTCATTATTTTGGGGTACCGATTAAAAAGAAGAAAAAAAAACGATAGGTGCACTGTCATTGTTTCTGGACTATTGTCTCTCTAGCTATACTCGAAAACGTTCTCGAATAATTCGTCGATGTCATTATAACACCGAGGAAGAATTACGTTTTCTTTTAAACTAATAAACAAAATGTGTACTTTCGAAGCTAACTTAAGTTTCGACCGAACGAGATTTGGTCGAATTGACAAGACACGCACGACGCTTGTTTTTTTTATAGCCGAATGTACTGTAAAGATAGATGAAATGGCGAACGGTGGAGACGAGAAAGATGGCGACGAAATGACGGGATGGAAGTTTTGATGGATGTTTTTCGTTCGACTTGTCTATAGGAAAAATGGAACGTTGTGTGCACAAATAATTCTGTATGCTGACTCAAATGAATGCGTGATATAATTTTACGAATAAAATGGGCCATGGTCTGTTCATTCTTACGCGGAAGCTTTTTTAAGACTTTCCTATGAGAAATTCATTTCTTGTTTACTTGTGATTTTCTTTGAGGGGTTAGGCTACTTTCATGACTCGAAAATCAGGGTTATCAAAAAAAATTGAAGGAATAAGATGGTCGCAACATCGTTTGGACATTTTTTTCTATGTACATTAACAAAGTGTGCCAAATATTATTGAACAAATATTTATAAACAAGTGAAAACAATCTCGTGAGGGATCTTCGAACGCGACGGGCTCAACGGTGTACTTGATTTTGGCCACCCGGTTAAATTTTTAAAAAATTCGAGTTTTTTTTTTCTTTTAAATAGATAATATTGGTTAAGACTTTACCGAGCTTTTTATTGTTATCGTGTTTGGATGAACAAAATCTAGACTGTTTTTCCGCTTTTGCGTGGAAAAATGACATCATTAAAGTTAAAAACGAATGAAAAAATAATGTTGGGGCGGGGGGAATGGTCGATTTCCATGATTTTTTTAAAAGTAATATTTCTTTACTATTTTTTAGACTTAGGGTATGTTTTATTACTACTGTTGGCTGTTACATTGTATTTTTATAAAGATTATTTGCCATTCAAAATGGCGGAGGTATGGCACGGTCTTCTAAACGGATTGCGGCGGATGTTGTCAGACGGCGTGACACCTAGCGTCCGCGGGATTAATCTCGTAGTAAACCAACAAAGAATTTTCTTTCATTAACACTCGAACGGAGAATGTGAACCAAGAAAAAGTGACAAATGTTGAAAATCCATGAAATTGTACGCTTTGAAACAAAAAGATTGAGTTTTCCGACAAAATTGCTACATTTTGGAAAAAAAGAGTACTTGTTTTATTTTCAAAAACATTCGGGGTCATATTTTAGACAATAAGGTTAGATTCATATTTTTTTAGCTATACGTCACGCCAGTTTTGAAAATGCTGTTTACCGTGCCATAACGTCGGCGTTATTAAATATATTGATAGATTTTTAAAATACCATGTAATAGCCTAAATTTGTAACAAATCAACCTAAAAGTCCTAAAAATGATGAAAAAATGTTTCCTTAAGGGGGATTGTCTTTTTTTTCGCAAAATTTACCGCTTTTTGGGAATTTTTTTGTGAAGAAAGTATACAACGGAAAACTTGTGAAACTTGGCATATAGTTTTATTGAACTGTTTACTACATACAAAAAATTTTTTAAACAATTTCATAAAAAAATCCGCCTCCCACCCCCCTCGACGCGCGATGGTCCTTTTTTGATGGTGTGCACGATTACAGCCTTCACGTTCATCCTGCAACAAAAACCCAAAAAGCATTTTACTTTAGACACATATAGCTATCGTTCGATGAAGGGGGAAAAAAAATTGACGATTTGGTGACGTTTTGAACTTGAAGTATCGATTTTTCGAAAAAAATTGATCGATTTTTTGTTATAAATAAAAAACTATTAAACGTATTGCTTTTTTGCTTCATCAAACGATAAAAGGATGTCAGCTGAGCATTCTGTCCAAATTTGAAGGCAATCGGTTGAATAGTTTTTGAGAAATCGTGCACATCATCAAAAAAGGACCATCGCGCGTGGAGGGGGGTGGGAGGCGGATTTTTTGATGAAATTGTTTAAAAATTTGTTTGTATGTAGTAAACAGATCAATAAAACTATATGCCAAGTTTCACAAGTTTTCCGTTGTATACTTTCTTCACAAAAAAATTCCCAAAAAGCGGTAAATTTTGCGAAAAAAAAAGACAATCCCCCCTTAAGGTAGAACTAGCACGCTTTTGATTTCTATACGTTTGGTTCAAATTTTAACACTGCAGGGTCTGCGTTGAAATCTAGATAGAATGATGTTCCGCAATAAATATTTGTCCCATATAATAAGAAGACTTATGGTAATATCGCATCGTTCCACGTATCCAACGACGCAAGTTTGCGCGGCATATTTAAAATACTACGGCAACATAAATTTTCATTTGGAAGTAATTTTTAATCGACCAAGGTTTTCAATTAGTTATACATTAATCAACACTTTTATTTGTTAATGAAGATAACATAAAGAATATAAAATATTGATATTTATAACGGAAATATTTTTTTTTCATGATACAAGTTTTTAATTTTAGGAACACTTTTATTTTTTCGTTAAATATTGAACAATACTGTTCTGCGGTGTTGCAAAAATTTGTTACGGACAATTATTCTGTCTTTACTGAACGTTTTTAGCAAAACTGAATAGTAAAGGCAATTCAAAGTTTTTAAACTCTTTCTCTAAATAGTTTGCTATCTACACATAATTTTTTTTTTTTTTTTTTTTTTTTTTTTCAAAATTTATCAACACAATAGAATGGTACGACGAATTATGTGACCTGACGTTTTTCAGTCACTGTAGATCCTGCAGTGTTAAAAGTTGCCATTTTAAAATCATTATCTCCCAATATAAAGAGTCGACTGTTCTGAAATTTCACTCAAACATGCATAATTATATGAACAATTTCTGGTTAGCGTTTGAACAAAATCTATAGAAATCAAGAGCGCGCGCTCGTTCTATCTTAGAAAAAAAATTCGGAAAAAGATACTCGCCTAAAGCTGTCAACTCCCTTAAGGGGCAACCCTAACGTCTACAATTTATTTTGGGAGTATGAATAAAAGGAATAGGATTTCTTTTGAGACGGTTTATCTAACACATTAAAGTATTGAAAAAAAAAATTATCATAATGTTCATACAAAATGGCGTCGACAGAGCTTATCTTGAAAAACGTGTTTTTTTTTACAAATAGCTTTACAGGACGACGGTTTTCTCGTAAAGTATAAGACCTGGGGGAAAAAAAAACAAAAAAAAATATAATCTATATATTAATAGCTATGGGTCTAGTAGGGATTTTTTAAATCAAATTTTGAAAAAATGGCGCACTTTGAAATAAATAAATCAATTTTTTGCCCAAATATAAGCAGTAAATTGTTTATAAAAAAAAAAAACGTTTACATTTAATCAAAAAACGACTACGTACTCCCATAGAGAATGTAATTGTGAAACTACTGTCAAAATTTCAAATCGATCCGTGCAAAGATCTTCGAGTAATCCGTCCTCCCAGTTTGAAAAAAGTGGTTTCGATAAAAACGCGTTTAAAGTTGCACGAGGCGCCTGAAAGAAGTCCGAGGCGCTGCGGCAAAATCGATAATTGAACCTTTGAAAAAAAATCGCTACAGGACCGACCGCATATTGTTTTTATGACCCCGAAGAATTTTTTAATAAAAAAAAAAACGATTTTTCCAAAATCCTATAGTGGTGTTATCCCTTAAGAAGAAAAACGTCGTTTAAGACGAAACTGCCATTACACTGAATAACTGTACGAAATTTCAATTAAATCCGTTTATTAGGTCTCGAGAAATCGTGTACACCGTTTTGAAAAACTATAATTACGAGAAAAAAAGCTTTAAAAGTTTTACCAGCAGTTCTATCGTTATAATCATAAGTTCGCCTTCAATCTGCGATTCCTGCACCACATGCTGGACCTTCCTCTCCAATTCGAGTCACCTCGCGCGACGATTGAGAATTTTCAAATTTCCCCAGTAGCCTAACCCCTTAATTGATCATTGACGATTTCTGCGTCTCCATCCGTCTAATATCCGCGATGTTCTTTCCAAATATCTCAAGAACAGTGCGAGGTTCATTTTCTTTACCATTGCACGATGCTTTTCATTGTTTTATTTCGCCTCATTCGTCACTCGCAATTTTCGAATACTACGGGCGCAATGTCAAAGAACTCGTACTCAAAGAAAAGCAGTAAATGATGAAAATCATTCCTCGAGACAGTACGAAAAGAAGAGAAAAAAAAAAAGAAAGTGACCCAAAAGTTCGACCGGTGTAATGGAAGGATTATCATCTCGATGCAATTCTGTAAATACTAGAAAGAATTTAATTTATATCGTCGAGCCTTTCTCACTGTATATAAGGCCTTGTAGATTCCAGTGTCAAAGTTACGACCGCATCGACATTTTTTCAACTCGTAGAAGCGCTTTGGATCTTCCACGAGATGTTTCACTTTTCTCGTTGCTTCGAAAAATAACCGACAAGGCAACTGCTGAAACGAAGCTTTTCGTCTTAATACAAACATCCTGCTCTTACGCGTACCGGCGGATAATACAAAGCAATATCGAACGTGACAAGAATTTTATTTTATTGCAGTGTATATATATATATATATATATATATACACACATAGCTATATACATATACACTCGCTAGTCTTATGGACGTGTAAACGTTGAAAATAGAAAGGATAAGAAAAAAAGATGATGAGGTCAAAAGTTCATCGTTCGAATTACACAAAACAGCACATGTTCGATGCAAACGTATCTTGGCTTGTTTTTCGCGATGTCTTAGTCTCGTAGATAAATACGATTGGGGTAGAATATCCACAAGTCGAATTTCCATAACCGAACATACATAAGTACGAATATCCATAAGTACTAATATCCATAAGTGAGTAAGAGTTGAAATGAGTGCCAGAAATGACGGGAGGTAGAGGAAAAGTGAGTATAAAGTAGAAATGAGCGAATACCCAAACAAACCCAAACAAACTAAACAAACTAGACAAACTAAATAAATTAAACAAACTAAGCCAAACAAACAAAACCAAACAAACTCATTTCTACTCTGTGCTCACTTATGGATATTCGTACTTGGTAGGTACAAAAATCTTGCAACACTCAACACGAGTAAAAAATAAAAATATTTAATTTCAACAATAAACGATTATTCAGTAATGTAGGCTCCCTCTACATCAACAACTCTTGCCCAACGCTCTGGTATACTTTGCACGCCCGCAGACCAGAATTCTTCTGGTCGTGAATTAAGAAAGTCGTCCAATGTATTTTTGAGGTCCGACAGCTCATTAAATTCTTTATCCCGTAAATAGTTCTTCAGAGCTCGAAACAGGTGATAGTCGGTAGGTGCTAAGTCTGGTGAATACGGTGGTTCTGGTAGAACTTTCCATCTTAGCTGCGAAATAGTTTCTTGTGTCATCTTAGCGACCTGGGGTCGAACATTGTCACGGAGAAGCCGAACTTGAAAACGTTTAAGCCTTTTCTGTTTCATAATTTTAGCCACCTTTTGCAGTTGTGCTAAATAAATCTCTACCTGTATTGTGGTGTTGGTTGGCAGAAATTCGTAATAGAGCATGCCCTCAGAATCCCGCCAACAACAGAGTAAAACTTTCTTCATTTCACGGGGCCGTTTAGGGGTCAGTTCTGGTTTTTCCCCTTTCGGTAGCTACTGACGCTTGCGCGTGTGATTAACATACAACACCCAGTTTTCATCCCCAGTGACTATTTCTTGAAGAAAATCCTTTCTTTGCGGACGATGCAGGAGTGAAAGACAGATGGACATGCGTGTTGCTTTGTTTGATTCGCTGAGATTGTGCGGTATCCAAGACGAAACAACTTTCCTATATCCCATCTCTTGTAAATGTCGAAGGATCGTGGGATGACTGCAGTTGACTTTGTTGGCTAATTCTCGTGACGACATATTAGGCTTTGCCTTTGTAAGTGCTCGCAGTTCTTCATCGTCCACAATTGATTCCCTGCCGGACCTAGGTTTGTCTTCAGAAGATGTATCGCCAGAATGAAAACGCTGATACCAACGGGAGACCGTTGAATAATTAACTACATTAGCCTTGAACGCACTGCACATATTACGGGCTGCGGCTCTTGCAGAATGTCCTTGCAAGAATTCGTGATATGCGATTGCTCGAAGTGCACGTTGATCCATTTTTGCTTATACTGACTCCGCGGAACAATTGACTCGCTTATATATCCTGCGGCATGGAAGGTTCTAGACCATTCTTGTATTTCCTATTCTCGAATGTTCTCGAACTTCGTTATTAGGAAAAATATTTTAATTGAAAAAAAGTGTTGCAAGATTTTTGTACCAACCCAATATATTCGACTTATGCATATTCACTTACGGATATTCGACGACTGTGGATAAATACGTACGATAAATAATTCGTAAATGCAATAGCTGGTCCATTGACGTCAGTGTTAAGAAAAATACGAGTTATCGCGCAAAAATGAACAATCCTGTTTGCTGGTACTTGCAGTTTTCATTTACTCCCTCCCCCCCCCCCCCCCCCCCCAAGTATGAATGGAAGGCGAAATTGGTGCTTTTTGTGGAAACGTAAGTAGGCAGGTTAAGAAAATTTTAACCACCAGCAGTACGATTCGTTTCTCTTCTAGCATCGTTCGTCAATATCGTCGAAATTTTTATAGTGCAGTCGCAACGGTCTACCGATTCTACGAACGTTCCTGCGCAGGATTCACAAAATTTGTATGACTTTTTTTTCGAAACGATCGTCCAATCGAGAAACGTCGATGTTTTTATTGTCGATTTTCAACGGGGTCATCCCATGTGACAGTTATTTTTTGGGGATTCTTTTTATGCTGCAAATTTTATTACAAATTAATTATAACACCTTTGAATTAATTCATTTATTAAGCAAATTGATTGAGCAATTAAACAAATTAATTATTACACCTTTGAATTTTTATCAAACACTTGTTAACATATTTACAGTCAGTCAGAATTTTATCAGGGCCGGGTTGAAATTCCGAACTTTGAATGATCCGAACGCTGAAATACTCGGAAAGAATACTATCTCGAAATATAAAAACTCCGAAGGAATTTTACCCAAACGACGGAAATTTGAACACCGTCAAAATAATTCGGCTATGAAAGTTTTAAAACTTTCAACATTTTCAATAAAACGACGAATAGTTGAAAGAAATTTTGTTTATTAAGAAGTGATTTTACGGAAATGTCTAAATTCAATATAATTCGGCTATGGAAGTTTTAAAAGTTTCAAAATTTTCTATAAAGCTATGAATTGTTTCAAGAATTTTTGTTTATTAAGAAGTGATTTTAGGGCAATTTTGAAATTTTTATAGACAATCTTATACGTTCTACATTTACAGTCAACTGTGTAAATTTCTTTCGAGAGACTTTCGCTGACATGAGCTTTACGCAACTTGCAATTTCGGAACATCAAAATTAGGAATTTTCAACCGTCGGAGCATTCAACGTTCGGAATTTCAACCCGGCCCCATTTGATCAAACAAAAATAACGAGTTGAATCGACTTTAAAAAAAGTTGACGGCTGTCATGATTCCGGAGGTTTTGCTCATCTGAAATAAAAAAAAAAAAACATAGAACGGCATTTTAATTTGTAGAGCTGAGGCTATCGCCGGAAGTGGAGTAAAGTAAAAATGTCTAAAATTGAATTTTTGGCGCGGTTTTAAAAGTTCCAAGTTTCGAAATTTTTTTCGACTTTTTCGGCTTCAAAAAAACCATGGCAGATATCAGAAATATTGTAGTTTTTGAGATATCGTGGAAGCCAATTTGAAAATGAACTTTTGAGGAAAAACGCGTTTAAAAGTTCAACTACGATGTACACAAAGAAAATGTCAACTCACCATTAGTCTGCTATGCCGGGTCCATATAACACGCAGACATTTTTTGGCAAATTGGGCAAAACAAATTATTTCCATTTTTTGGTTTTGTGACATGGGATGACCGCCTTAAGTATGTATTCCCCGTAAATTCCATACCAAAAGTGAGTTTCGGTGAGAATTTTGAGTACTTTGCGATATCATTAAAATCTTTAAAAAAAATCAACCGTATTTAAGATGCTAAGAACATTGGTTTTGAATAATAAGAATGCCAAAAATTTATAAATAAATTGTTCAAACAAAAATTCGTTCGAAAAATCTCCGGTAAACTTGATTTTTCGTGACGTTAAATGGATTATGAAATTTTTCTGAATACATATGATTTTTTAAAGAATTTTCTCTCTATTTCGAAAATCCCGTTTTTGGAATTTTTCAGAGGCTGTACCTATGACACTGTTCGTTCTATACCCCGGACACTTGTTGAATCTAATATGGAACATTGCTCCGAAAACATATTGAACATTTGTGACTTCATCCATCTTTTAAAAGTAAAATTAAGATGAAAATAGGAAGAAAATTCTAAAAAATGCATATCTATTCAGAAAAATATACGAATTCATTGTATAATATAAAAAAAGTAGTTCACACTTGTTGAACAATTTTTTTCAACAACTTATAACTTTTGTGCATTTTTATTACCGGAAATTAATGTTCTTAACATTTTCAATGTGGTGGATTTAAAAAAAATTTAATCTTATCGCAAAGTACTCAAAATTCTCGCCGAAACTCACTCTCGGTAGGGAATGTACGGGCAATACATTCTTAAGGGGTTAGGCCACAGTAATGGGTATAAAATCATGTGCGAATTTAACAATTTTTTTCGTATGAAAAAGTGATTCACTCATAAAATTAATTACAGTAGAACTTCGATTATCCGAACTAGTCTCGGTCCCAATTAGCTCGGGTAATCAAAAGTTCGGATAATCGAAAGGTGGGTTTTTTGGGACGAGATCATAAACAATTATGATCTCGTCCCAAAAAAACCCACGTTCCGATTATCTGAACTTTTGATTATCCGAGCTAATTGGGACCGAGACTAGTTCGGATAATCAAGGTTCTACTGTACACAACTATTTAGTGTGAATATCAAGCTGGTAAAAAAAATATATATTTTTTTTTCGATGTACAAAATAGCCGACTACTAATATTTTCTTTTGTTATCTTTTTTTTAGGCGCTCCACGGCGTGACATTTAGCATCCACAATTTTGTACCTACAACAAAAAACAAAAATTCTCGTTAATCTACACTAGAATACCTAGAGAAGTGCGTACGGAATTAAAAAAATATTGTTTTATTCAAAAGTTGTAGGTATTTGAACTTACGAAATGAATTTACAGTGAACAATTTCTTTATAACTGCTCACAAACTGCTCATAAAATGAAAACTTTTCGATTGATCAGAAATTCCGTACGTACTTCTTTGCGAAATGCAATTAGGAACATAACTTTTAAATTTGAAGTAAATCGAGTGGAAATTGTTGCAGTTATTTGTCACGGCAATTGGAAAAAAGCTGTTTAGAGACGTTTCGAGTAGTCGGCCATTTTGTAGATCGAAAAAAAAAGTTCTAACAGCTTGATATTCATACTAAATAGATGTGTAATTAATTTTACGAGTGAATCACTTTTTCATACGAAAAAAATGTTAAATTCGCACATGATTTTATACCCGTCACTGTGGCCTAAGGCCTTAAGTCATCGGCACGAAAAAAAAAATTACGTCTCGAGGGTGCGGAAGATAAGTTTTTTTTGTGGCGTTAAAAAAAACTAATCAATTCGCGTTTCGTAACTTTTCTCAATCCGAAGATGCTCGAAATTAGGAATCTCGATATTAAAAAAAAAAAAAAATACAAATCTTAAAAAAAAGTAATTCCCTACTGATCGATTGAGGGCGTGAGCTATGCAAATTCATACGTTTATATACGGTATATATCCATATATACATTTGTTAAATAAAAACAAAAAGTATTGCTGGTGGTTGTTCACAGGGGTGAAGGCGCGCGAGGATTTTACAAGGGTTTGAGTGCCAGCTTGACGAGAGTGGTTCCCGCAACGGTCCTTACGTTCGTAACCTACGAGCACGTATCGCACGCACTTCTCGATATCAAGAAAAGCCCCGATCTCGAAGAAATTACGGCCAAGAATCCGTTTATCGTTAAAAATGAAAAAAATTAACGAAAACGCGTATTCTTTGCCTGTTCGGCTCGGGTTTCGATTCTCAAAGAACAACGAGGACAAATTTCTTCCATCGAGGATTTCATTCTTGCCATTGAAGATAATCATTCCGTCATTTTCGTCATCGTTCGTTGAAAATAAAAGGAAAAAAGAGGAACCAAGACTTGGGCGATTGCATTTTTATCGATAGTAAGGTTAAAAAATTCGCGCGTGTCTAATTGAACAGAAAGACGACACCATATCTTGTTTGCGAAGAAGAAAAGCGTCAGTCACGTGAAATTTTCGTTGCGGACGGAAAAGAAAAGCCGATCAATCGCCGTTTAGGGGGAGAGAGAAAAGATTGCCGATTTTTATGATTTTTTTTTAAAGGAAAGATTTCTTCACCATTTTTGAGACTTAGGGGATGTTTCATTACTTCTTTCCGCTCTTACATGGTATTTTGTTTTATCATATAATCTTTAAATTAGGGTATTAGGGGTTCAAACGGGTTGCGGTGGATGTTGTCAGATGGCGTGACGCGTAGCGCCGGCGGGGTCAATCGGAAAAAAAACTAACCAAAACTTTTCATTCAGTAACACTCATACGCAGAATATGAACTAAGAAAAAGTGAGAAATGTTGAAAATCGATGAAATGGTAGACTCCGAAACGAAAAATTGCATTTTCTGACAAAATGGCCACATTTTGCAATAAAAAACATTATTTTTGTAATTTTCTAAAAACATTTAGGGTCATGTTTTAGACAATAAAAAGATTTATGCCAAATTTCATCAGAATCGGTCGATTAGGTTTCTAGCTATACGTCACACCAGTTTTGCAAATGCAGTTTAGAAGACCGTGCCATGTCTCAGCCATTTTTAAAGATTTAAAAAAATCCATGAAACCGCCAAAAGTAGCAATAGCATGGCTGTCACGCATATGGAAAACAGGGATTCAGGGAATTTCTTTGCTCCTGGAATAATCCGCGAAAAGTCAAGGAATTTTGAAAACTCCGGAATTTTTCCAGAATTGACTTTTTGCAAAAGTTAGAGAAAATGAAATCGACTTTAAAAAAAACTTAAAAGTATAAAAATAAATATTTTTAACATTCATATTATTCTTCGTTATATACAACAACAAAAAAGTTGCCAGTGCCAAACATTGACCGCTGACACTGACGAACACGCCGTGACTCTTTATACAATAAAATGGGCTTTGACTCGACATTACGCGAAAACGCGACGACGAATAAAAAATCTAACGACATTTTACCAATGAAATGTGATTTTTTCCTATGGATTTTGTTTCGGTCATTGTTCGATCCGTCTACTCAGTCTTGAGATCTCATAATGTTCGGCCGAATTTCCAAAAGATTTTTTTATCACGGAAATTATTCCACACTCGCCGATTTGTTGAATCGAATAAAGTCATTCGGTCGTATCGTAACGATACTACATTCGTCCTTTTAAGTATCAATTAACGGTTTTGCTCAACAAAACACATCCTAAGTCTAGAAAAGGGTGAATAAATCTTTCCTTTAAGGGAGCTTTCCAGTGTGACAGTCCGAAAAATCGCTGTTTTCGCGATTTTTTTTTAAAGAAAAAATAATCTAATCGGTCTGGTTTTTTTTTGTATATTAATTGGGTATTGAAGAATACAAAACAATTTTTTAAAGATCGATTTATTTATTAATTAATATCTATAAAAATGATGAAACAATTGTTGCAGAAAATGCACTTGGATGTGGTGTCCACGTTGGGGGTCACAATTTTGATCTGAAACAAAAAACACAAAAAGATTATTGATCGGTATATAATTGGCTTTCGTGCTATGGAGGCTTTTTTTTTTTTTTTTGCAAAAGTGGCGCTGGTTTGAACAAAAAGTATCGATTTTAGCATTTTTTTTGCAGTTTTTTTTACAAAAAAAATAGGAAGATGTCAAAAAAAAAAGCTTCCATAGCACGATAAACAATGACGTTAAGAATATTGTGTAAACAATTCAACTCGATAGCTTTAAAACTCTGCCCTCCAAGTTGGACACCGTTTTGAAAAATGCTGTTTCGAGAAAAACGCGTTCAAAGTTTCAAGTGAGGAAATTTTAGGTAAATCGTTTACTTACGGTCAATCAGCGATGCCAAAGAAGCGATGGGAAGAGTGTATACTATTCGATAAAGCAAAAAAAAAATCGATTTTTTGAAAATTTCACACTGGAAAGCTCCCTTAAGGGGTTATATACAGTCAGGAGGTCCAAAAAGATCGATTTTTTCAAGAATTTTTCTTGAGAAGACCTTTAAATCTATCAACGTAAAAATTTGTACACATATTATGGTAACTTTTAACTGTATTTTAACATTTTTTATTTGTAAAAGTAATTATTTTGAAAGCTGCTATAGCTGATCTCCGGGAACGCCTTTAAAAAAAGGCGTCTTGCGGTGAGCACGATATCTAAGGACTGGATCATCTAAAATGAAAAAAAAAAAACGAAAAATATTTCGTTAACATAATGGATTATCTTGTAATTGATCGAACGAATAAGCAAAATAATAACTATTGACAAAATGGCGACTTCTCGAAAAAAAAAAAATCGATTTTTTGACAAAAATTTCGGCCTTTAATTGTTTGTAAAATGGAAAATATTTGTCGGTGAAAAAAAACCTTCGATTAGTTACTAAAAAATGTACTTGAAAAGATTGCGTTGAAATTTGAGACTGATCGGTTCAGCCGTTTCCGAAAAATCTTGATCATTGATTTGAAAAACACAGTTCTGAGAAAAACGCGTTTGAAGTTTCAAAAGCACTTTACTTATAGTAAATACGTCATTACAAATGTGCGAGTAACTTCGAGAATGATTGCCGGCTTGACAAGAAATTTTCTGTGTGTGTTCTTAAGGGGTTAGGCCACTCTAGAGGCCGAAAAAATAGGGTTTCTGGGGATTTTTTTTCAGAAAAACTACAAAGTAAATCGAGATTACAAAAAGGGTGCTTATTATACATATCAGTGACTGTATACAATAATTTTTTGAAGCGATTATTTTCAAAATGGCGACTATGCAGCGTTGATCTCAAAACTGCATTTTTTAAGTTGGCCGGAAACATACCTCAGACAATATTCCACCGATTCACTTGAAATGTTGAATATATCTCGAAAAATACATTGTCTATGGAAGTACGGAGGATTTTTTTTATATTGCATAGTTCATTTGTTATTAACAACTATCTGACGAAATTGTTCACTTTCCAAAAATTTGCCTAAAAAATCGTCAGGTAATCGTTTAAAACAATTGAACTATGCAATATAAAAAAAATCCTACGTACTTCCATAGACAATGTATTTTTTCAAGATATATTCAACATTTCGAGTGAATCCGTTGAAAATTGTCTGAGTTATGTTTCCGGCCAACTTAAAAAATGCAGTTTTGAGATAAACGCTGCACAGACGCCATTTTGAAATTAATCGCTTCAAAAAAATTATTGTATACAGTCACTGATAAGTATGATAAACACCCTTTTTGTAATTTCGATTTATTTTGTAGTTTTTGTGAAAAAATAACCAAAAGCCTTTTTTTTCGGCCTCTAGAATGGCCTAAGGCCTTAAATATATGTACATTACGATTTTTTGTTAAATCGATTTTTACGAAAATTTTAACTTTATATAACCCCTTAAAAAATCATGAAAATCAGCAATGTTTTTTCTTCGCCTAATGATATCTCCCCCTCGATGAAATCGGTGTTCAAAAAAAGGTGTTTAGCATTGCTACGAGTCGCTGAATCGAGATAGGCAGACGTAAACTATTTTCTTAGCGATCAAGCGACGTCCAATTGTAACGTAACCAAAGACGAGATTGCGATTGGCTCCTATCGTGACGAGACATTGAAAAGAAAGACCAAAGACGCTCGGAGAAAAAAAGATCGAAGACTCGCCCCTCTTCCGTGTATTCTTCAGTATTGCAGCGCATACTATTTTTTTTACTGAGTCAAAGACTACATTGAAAATTAATGAAGAAGGAAATAGAATCGAGGCACTTACAGTTTCCACAAAAGGTTCGCCACGAAATAAAATACGATTGGTGAATGATTGTAATGTTTGTTTTTTAACGAGTTCTCGCTCGTCGATCAATTGCGATAACTTATTGTAATCTTACTCTCTTAGCGAAGAGATTTTTTTCCGGAAGCGAGTAAAATGCATTCTAGGTGCGCGAAAATCGTTCGATGCCTTTTGGATAACGTGAAAATGATGAGGGATAATTTTTTTTTTTTCGTTTTGATATTAACAGAATATTTGACTATGACTCTGAACAATGTATTTTCGTCATTGTTTTTGAGAACCTCGCGCACAAATTTTTTTTTCACATTTTCTTGCCGAAAAATTGAGCCCTCTTTTTGCCCACGTGTACCCTGCAACATCGATCCTATGATATATCTTTATATATTCGTATACGTGTCTGCAAAACTCCGAAAGCTTCGAATCGCGAAATTTTCGACTACGATCTCGAAGCGATCGTTCGCCCACGAGATAATTCACATCTCGATGTAATTAGCACGTAAGATGGTGTAGAGCGGTATATATCGCGGCACATTGCCAGAATAACAACGCGCCACAAGCGCTAGAATTGTAGTCGAGAAGATACAAATAAAAAAATGTGACACAAAAAAGGACATCGTTGATTTTATTTCATTGGCTTCCATTGAAAAATCATCACAGTGTGACGGGTCGAAAAATAGCTAGTATTCGCGATTTTTTTTTCGCTGGTTCAAATACACTAATCAGTCTGATTTTTTTATGCCACATCAAAGAACTCATAAAGAACAGCAAATAATTTTTTTAACGTTTACTTTTATTTTTTTTTACATTCTTTTCAACAGTTGAAAATGTCTTCGAAAAAAAAGAGTCTTCACGGTGTACACGGTTGTGGCCGTAAATATAATCTGAAACAAAATTTGCAAAAAGATTATTAATGAGTATGAAAACCGCTATCTTGCTGTGGAGGTTTTATTAACATCAAAATTGACAAAATGGCGGTGGTTTGAGCGAAAGTATCGAATTTAATCATTTTTAAAAAAATTTAGAAAATGTTTAGATTTTTTAAAGAAATTTTTTATTTTTTAACGAAAATTCAGAACAATTTTAGAACTTTTTAGTAAATATTTCCAGTTCAGGGATTTTTAAAGAAAGTTTAGAACAATTTAGAATTTTAGAGAAAATGTGGATTTTTAGAATTTTGGACAAAATTTAGATTTTTTTAGAATTTTAGAGAAAATTTAGATTTTTAGGATTTTAGAGAAAATTTAGATTTTTTAGAATTTAGAATTTTTTTAGAATTTAGAAAAAAAATTGATTTCGTTAAAACAAAATATGGAGATTTAAAAAAAGCTTCCATAGCAAGATAAAGAATGGAGTTAAGAATGTTGTGTCAACATTTGAGACGGATAGCTTGAAAAATTCGTTGACAGTGTACACCGTTTTGAAAAACGACATCGACCGTCGAGAAAAACGCGTTCAAAGTTTCGAGTGCGAATTTTCAAATAATTTGTCTACTTACGATTAAAAGGCGTATGGCCACCTTGGCCGATCGAAAAATGGGTATATTTTAAAAAAAATAATAAACTCGAAAGTACGGACCGGAATATTTTAATGTTTTACACAACGTCAGAAAAGGCTTTAAGAATAAAGTTAATAAATTTCCGTTCAAAATATTTAAAAATGGCGCCGTTATGCACATTGCCGCGGAGGCCCTCCGCACTATAAGCGCGATCGTTGTCCCAACTGTTACCCGGTCATGTCACATCAGAAAAAAAAATCAGCTCATTCGCGAGTAGTGTCGCTACAATGTAGCGTAGCGTTTTTTTCTACCATTAAAAAAATTATGGTGAGCCGAAGAAAAAAATTTGTATTTTTCACCGAAATTTTTCGAGCAAAAACAATAATGAAACAATAACTAATCAAGTTATCGCAAAAATCCCACGTGACATTTTAGATATTGTATCTAAAAGTATCGTGTAAAAATTTGAAAGCAATCGGACCGATAGTTTACGATATTTCGATAGTACCAGTTCAAAAGATGTCGTTTCGAGATAACGCAGGACAGCTGCGTGAGCTAAACCGTGCGAGTTATAAACACGATCGAACCGTACGGTCGACCGTCCACAGCGGCTCAACCTTCCTGCCGAAAAATACCTGTGACGTGGTCACTCTTGCGTTTTTCAATACGTTAATTGGCTTATATTGTTCTTAACAGTTCAGGGTTTATTAAAAAAAATGAAAAAAAAATTACATGGTGGCCAGATGCCTTGATCGGCGATGCCAGGTCCATCTTTACAACCGTCTATACTATCGAATTCTTTTTCAGAAAAACTACAAAATAAATCGAGATTACAAAAAGGGTGTTTATTAGACTGATTAAAAAAAAAAAAAATTTTCTGGATTCTCGTGCTATTGTTGGGCACTGATAAAACAAAATTTCTCTAAAAAGATGGGCGCGGTCACTCAATTTTTAGAGGTGGCTATCTCGACTTTTTTGTATTTGAATTTTTTTTAACGAACGTATTGCATTTAAACATAGTCATGGCTTCGGATTACGGATAAAAATCGGAAAAGTTTTGAGTTTGTTCTTTTACAAACATAACAGAGAAAAACTGACCATACGTCGAAGTGCACACGAAACGATGAAAGAAATTTTCGAACAATGGAAATGTGCTGAAATTCCAACGCGTCGATTGAATAACGCAATCTTGAAATCAATAAACCTCCATCTAGTCTGGAAACAACTTTTAAAAAATCGAGTTAAAAGGAATTTGCCGTCACAAATATCGAAGGAGCGTAAATTTAAGAGAGATTTGGACAAACTGTTCAACGTTGCACATTTTCTTTCTGCCCAAAATGTTAACGAACTTGAGAATGGCTGGGAAGAAATGTGAATGAGTTTGAAGATAATATAAGCGTAGCATTTTGAAAATATAAATATACGATTTATGAATAAAAGCTTATAATTTAATTTTTCGTAAAAAGTGCAAAATGTTAATGCGTATAAATAAATCTACATGAATAACGAGAGTAGTATAGACGCCATTATTGATCTACCTGGATTTGAATTGTGAATATTGCACCCTTTTCAAATTGTTAGAGTTTATTTTTGTTACGAAAAAGCTGCTGGATGTGATTTTTATCCGTAATCCGAAGCCATGACTATGCTTAAATGCAATACGTTCGTTAAAAAAATTCAAATACAAAAAAGTCGAGATAGCCACCTCTAAAAATTGAGTGACCGCGCCCATCTTTTTAGAGAAATTTTGTTTTATCAGTGCCCAACAATAGCACGAGAATCCAGAAGGAACATTTTTTTTTGAATCAGTCTAGTGTTTATGTTAGCTTGTATAGCTTCTGCGAGCAAGCGATCTGAGCGCCAGCGAAAATTCCAGCGGATGCGCGCGCAGTTGGATCTCGATTGGGCTATCTCTGGAAATCGCGTGGAGAGTAGCTCCCTCTCGCTAGCGATTTCTGTTATCGAGTCAGACGCGTTCTCTCCTCCGACATCGCGAGAACTCCTTTTTCTGTCGCGTACCGTTTTTGTGTGCCTTCTGTATTTATCCCAATAAATCACATTAATTATCTAGCACGAAAACCCGGCCGTTATTCTGGTCCGTCCACATCACCTCTAACAGTTTATCATACATATCCGTGACTGTATACAATAATTTTTTTGAAGCGATTAATTTCAAAATGGCGGATGTGCAGCGTTTTTGCGATGACGTCTCCGTTTTTCCAGGGCCCACGGCCGGACAAACAGCTCTTGTAATTTTTTAATTATAATGAGCCAATGAATTTTTTTTCGATTATATATAATGACTGCTATAGAAATCAGTAGTAATTCTCTTTATTTTCGTGTACACCCTTGGGGGTTTTTTTACATCTCCTTTCTTTCTTTACATGTTTTCTTATTGCTAGGCTTCGAGTCCTTACATCTACTCTTAATCTTTATTTCTACCGCTCTGCCCGCGCTAAAGACAATAAAATAAAAAAAATATATCATTTCGCACTTATTCCTTCGCCTTCCACTCGACTTTTCCTAATCTCCAGCCACGACCTTCTGTCTCGCGATTCTTTCAAATTGCCTCACTATTTCGCACATCTCTACTAGCTCCTTTCCCTCTAGTGCCTTCCTCCACCCTCCATCTTGCTTCGTTCTTTGCTCTTTCTGTCAGTCCTCAAAATTTCTTAGGGCCTGCTCATTCATCTGCCTTCTAGCCTCCTCGCATACCCAGATGTGTGCCAGCGTTTCCTCCGCTTCCCCGCATACTCTGCAACTGGTCTCCCTGCATACTCTGCAACAACTCTGAACCCTTTTTCTTTGCCTCTCTCCTAATGACTGCTATAGAAGTACGTAGGATTTTTTCCATATATTGATTTTAGGCCAAATGGCGCACTTCTAAAGTGGAAAGTAAAAAATTCGCCAAAAAATCGTCAGATAATTGTTAATAACAAATGAACTAAGTAATATAAAAAAAATCCTACGTACTTCCATAGACAATGTATTTTTCAAGATATATTCAACATTTCAAGTGAATGGGTTGAAAATTGTCTGAGTTATGTTTCCGGCCAACTTGAAGTTTTGAGTAGCTCGCTGCGCACCAGGCGGCCTTGTACTAAAATTCGAAAACCGAGTACTTGGAGATTTTTCCCGACCATAATCTTTTGGGACATCATTTTTGAGGTCCTAGGGGACGATTACAAAAAATCAACTTTTCGAAAACTCTAGAGTGGCCTAACCCCTTAAGGCCTTAGGCCACAGTCGCGGGTATAAAATCATGTGTGAATTTAACCATTTTTTTCGTATGAAAAAGTGATTGACTGATCAAATTAATTACACATCTATTTAGTATGAATATCAAGATGTTAGACATTTTTTTTTTCGATGTACAAAATGACCGACTGCTAATATTTTCTTTTGTTATCTTTTTTTTTAAGTGCTCGGCGGCGTGATATTTAGCTTCCACAATTTTTAACCCAAACAAAAATTCTCATCAATCTACATTAGAATACCTAGAGAAGTACGTACGGAATTTAAAAAATATTGTCTTATTCAAAAGTTGTAGGTATTTGAACTTAAGAAATTAATTTTCAGTGGAAGATTTCGTTATAACTGCTCATAAACTGCTCATAAAATGAAAAGTTTTCGATTAATCAGAAATTTCGTACGTACTTCTCTGCGAAATGCAATTAGGAACATAACTTTTAAATTTGAAGTAAATCGAGTGAAAATTGTTGAAGTTATTTGTCACGTCAATTGGAAAAAAGCGGTTTCGAGAAGTTTCAAGTAGTCAGCTATTTTGTACATCGAAATATATATATATATATATATTTTTTCTAATAGCTTGATATTCATACTAAATAGATGTATAATTAATTTTATGAGTGAATCCCTTTTTCATACGAAAAAAATTGTTAAATTCGCACATGATTTTATACTCGCTACTGTGGCCTTAAGTGTAACAACTTTTTTAATGAATATCTATAATATGAACCTATCAGAAAAAATAAAAATAAAAGCAAAAAGCCTTTTTTAGCGTCTAAAGTAAGAAGACCCCTTAACGGCACACTATGGTTACGAGGCTTTTTTAAACGGCGTATGTCTTTTGAAAGTGTAAGCTGTGTAACGTTCACTTTCGTCTGTGTGCACACCTCTATTGTCTCGCCTCGTACTTGATTGCGGCACTGGCATTTTCCTCGTGCCTCGGGCCTCGTCGAAACGAAAGTTTCGATGAAACAGTAACGTGCTCCATATATACCTCGTGACAAAGTTTTACGTTCTTTACAGTTCTCGAATACTCGCGCTTGCCGCGTGCTGCTTTGTTATTTATAACCTTTTTCTCAAACCCAACAGTGAGACTCAATGATATTAACACGATCTACGAATTTTATTTCGAATAACTAAATACATTTTTTTTAAATTATTTTTTAAATTAATTTTTTCGTATTAGATCCACTTACCGCGATTGACAATAACAATTGGATCAAAGCACGAAGGGATCTGTTATTGTAAAAGTTTTTTTTTTTCTCTATGTGGATTTAAGGGGAGGCACCTGAATAAATGGCGAGAAAAACAGGTAAAGTTCGGGAATTTTGATCTCAGAAACTAATGTTTCGATTGGATCCGGTTTTTTTTTTATTGGAAAATATGTACATTGAGTTATGTTCAGGATTTTTTTCAAACAAATTCGTTGACTGGGAGCGATTCAAACGCGATTATCTCGAAACATAGTTTTCAAAGTCGGTGCCAGGTGTATCTCGAAAACGGCTTGACCAATTTTGTCCAAATTTGGATACAATATTCTTTGATAGTTTTTCTCGTTCGCCCCGCAGGGGTTTTTCATTTCATTGAACCATTGCTTTGTACGCAATATGTATGCAATCCAAAATCATCGGAAATTGCGAACGCAAAAAGAATGTTAAATTAGAACGATCGCAATTACGTCCGAAATAAAAATTTCAAAAAAATCATACGTAGCGAACGAGAAAAACTATCGAAGAATATTGTATTCAAATTTGGAAAAAATCGGACCAGCCGTTTTCGAGATACATCTGGAACCGACTTTGAAAACTATGTTTCGAGATAATCGCGTTTGAATCGCTCCGTCAACAAATTTATTTTAAAAAATTCGTAAACATACCTCAATGTACCTATTTTCCAATTTAAAAAAAACCAAATCCAATCGAAACATTAGTTTTTGAGATAAAAATTCCCGAAGCTTACCTGTTTTTCTCGCCGTTTACTCAGGTACCTTCCCTTGCGAAGTTTCGAGACAATAGGGAAGCTTACGCAAAGCTCAGCGCAGATGGCGCCACGAAAACATAACGGGTAGCGGTCTGCTATCGTTACTTTTACACAATAATAGACGGTTGCAGAGGATAAGAATGTATAAGTCTATACTTTATTTTACTAACACTTATTACATAAGAAACAACAAAATATATATTAATTCGGATGTTCGTGGGGCGTCCTTTCGTCGTGGACGTAAGATTCTATTAAGAATGTTACTTCCACAAATTTATGGACGCTACGGGCGTTCCCATAAACGTAAACAAAAGAAGCTCTCAATGCGCGCGGTACATTTTCACGGTGTATGTTTGTACTAAAATTATATGAATGGTCATAATGGCCATAAATTATGGACATTTAACTATACCGGATATTTGGTATGGATTTGATATGGATATTTAAATCTACTCGTTTCCTTCTCTGTTCATCCTTTAAAGCTCCTTTTTTGCTCCAAACAAACAGGGAAGGTATAATCTCTTTTTTCAATATTTTTCGGCTCAGTTTCATCCCCGTAAAGAATGAAAATGAGCTAGGTAAGTATTATGTACTAGAATAATACCAGAAGGTAAAAAAAATGCAAATATTTCAAATAGTAATTTTTAGGTTATGATAATTAACTACTTTATAATATACTTTTAGAAGTAAATACCGTCAAAAATATTATATTTATACACTGAGCTGTCACAAATCCGTCATTTCTATAGTCTGCAGATCGAAAATGATCAGAATATAGCCTTGAATGTTTTGTGGCCGTAAAGTGCTTGCGACGTATAGCATTTCTCATTGCTTGCGAAGTTTTTCGTTTTTAGGAATTAAATGAAGGCCTTTGTCTCTGCATTCAAATGTACAACATTAATGCATTCTTCACAATTTATTCACGACAAACGGATTATTTAAAATAAAATGTAACGGTAGTGGTAGAAACACGGGAAAAGCAAAGAGAATCTCACTAAACGTCATGTTCTGTTTACGTTATAATGTAATGTCCCCTCTAGCGGAAGAAATTAGCCGTAAGATTGTTCCCTATTGACGACATGTTACCATTTGATTGGAATTGATACAGTAAATTCTTTGCCATGTACTGAATGCACCCGCTAAATTTTTAATCGATCGTCTACACCGTTTCTGTGACATTTGCCATTGATGAAACATTTTTTAACAAAGGGAGGCCTAATTGTAATGTAAAGGGAGACGCAATTGTCATAATGTACTGAGTGATGTGACAGTTTTTCATAACCCTTTAAGGCGGGATATACATTTAGACGGGAAAGAATTAAGAAATTTTAAAAGATTTTCTAATCTAAGAAATAATTATTCTACATTTATCAAACTGTAGGTATACTTGATGAGTATTTTTGAGTATACAAAACATTTTTTTTTAATTCTTTTACCATCAAAATGGCAGAGCTGCAATCGGCGTGCGTCCCGTAAACTTTGATTTGCAAAAAAAATGTTTCAGTTCGAACATGTATTTTTATTTGAAAGTAATTAAAATGAAGAAAAATTTTAGTGAATGGCACGAATGTACCGAAAAATCGACATTTCACCTAAAGTATCTGTAAAATTTGAATTCAAAAAGTAGTTTTTTTTCTAATTTTTCATAAACAATTCTCGTAAAGTAGAAGATAGCAATATTATCAATGTTTCTAACAAGTTTTAACTCTACCGGCTTCATAGTTTTTGAGTAATCTTGCACGCCAATTTTGAAAAAAAAAACGCGTTTAAAATTTACATAGAATTTGAATTCAATAGCCTTAGGTACTTGTGGTAAGTAACTCCTTAAGTCATCTGTTACAAAGTAATCCAATCATCAATTACAGTAGTAATTGTAATTTTTGTTATTTTACTAGTGGTACAAATAAGTTTTAGAGGAATTTTTGTGAAAATTGGAGGTTTATCGTGCGATAATGGTAAATTACTTGTTGTGTCGCTCCCAACGATTCTACAAGTTCTTCTCGGAAGGTCAAAATGTCGAATGACCAAATATAGAACGACAAAGATTTCGAAACGACAGAATTATGAACTCCCGAGTAAAAATGAATATATATAATCATATATAATTGTATATTAATTGATCATATACAATTGTATACAAAAATTGGCCCGATAGAATTTTATATAATCAATTAATATACAATCATATATAATCAATGAATATACAATTATATATGTTTATATATAAACATATATAATTGTATATTAATTTATCATATACAATGATATATAAACCTATATAAATATATGTGATTGTATATCATTTTTATATAATTGTATCTAAGTATATACAATCATTTTTACTCGGGTCATATACAGTCATATACAATTTTATATACCGTAAATAAAATTATCACGTATATATACAATTATATACAACACTATATTGAATTATATATAACTGTATATACAGTAGAACCTCGATTATCCGAACCTCGATCATCCGAACCCTCAATTATCCGAACGATGACTTAGTTTATCCGAACGCTCAATTATCGGAACGTTGGCGGGAAAGATACATTGTTGCTCGCTACCTCCGCCGTGAGCAACAATGAGCAAACCAACGCAACTTCTCTTTCTCAAACGGCTGCGAAACTTAGCCGCTCAAAAACGCATTACAGCCGTTCGTCAATTAAAAATGGACGATTTTATTTTAAAAATATTTTAGAAAGGCATTCGACTACTTTCAGGTGTTTCAAATACAAACCTGAAAAAAGTCGAATGCCTTTATATATTTATATATATACCAACGTTAATATGTATGTCAAATTTTAATATATATGTATGTACTGTTTCTATGTAAAAAGGTGTTGTTTATGATCACGTCCCAAAAAAAAACCTCGTTTCGATTATCCGAACTTTTGATTATCCGAACTAGTCTCGGTCCCAATTGGTTCGGATAATCGAGGTTCTACTGTAATATTATATCTAATTATATAAACTCCGTATCAAAATAGTATCTCCATATATCATTATATACAAAACGATATATAATTTTATCAAATCAAATTTGATGGAAGTACATTTATATCGGATTATACATACGAATGTATAGAGTTATATAAAATTATATATAAACCTATATATAAATATATATGATTTTATATCATTTTTATATAATTGTATCTAAGTATATACAATCATTGTTACTCGGGCTCTCAAAATAACGAAGGGTAAATTATTCGAAATTTTATCCTTTGACCGATGACGAAATCGAATAACTATTACACCAAAAGATTATTCATTCGAGAACATGTATTCGGATAGTCTGCAGTTCGAGTCATACAAATACTGATTCGAAAAATCTACAACATTCATATCTCCGAAATAGAAAAAAGTGGGGATCTAATATTCGTAATACTGTCTATAGCAAAAAACCACATCGAGACTACAAACTTGGAATGTGTAGATCTTAGAAACGCAAATGATCGATGGTCCGAAATGGCGAATACCTAAATGGCGAACATGGCATGGCTGCTTGACCCAACTGACCACTAACGCCATCTACCATCTTGAAGCGCAAGTTGCATTACTCGATCCCAAGTTTTGGCTATCTGGACCGTTCGCCATTTTGGCCCTTCGCTATTTTAAGGGCCAGTCCACTTTAGAGCCACGAAAAAAGGCTATTTTCGCGACTTTTTTCAGGATTTTATAAAAGATATGAATATAAAAGTTGATAGGCTTGATAAAAAAAATTGAATTCATTTTTATTCATTTTTAAGTACAAAAACTATAGTTTAACGTAACGCATCAAAAATAGGTGGGCTGGGTAGCTCCATCGCAGCTCGGCAACGGCTTGTCTGAACAAAAAATCAAAGTCCATTAGATTCAGTATGACACCAGCTACGAAATGACCCTCGGATATGAAGTTTTATCAAAAAAATAAAAATATGGTAGATGAAAAACGAAAAAAGTTTTAAAAAATGCGTTTTTTCGCAGTTTTTCGCAAAAAAAGAGGAAAATCACAATTTTAAAACCATCTAGGGTCATCTTGTTACGAGTCATGTTCACAATATGAGGTTCAAATTTCAAGAGAATCGGTTTATTAGCTTTAGAGATACGATGGAGCTAGATTTTGAAAATGTTGTTTCCAGAAAAACACGTTTGAAGGTTATACTATGAAAAAGTCTTACCTAAACTCAATCGGCAATTCCTGCACCGTACAAAATCCCTTCTAATTGCTCATCATCGTCGATTTCTTTAAGGCTTGCTTGCTTTCGATTTTTTGAAATTTTCACAGTGGACTGGCCCCTTAACTGATCAACTTTTTGGTCCTTCGCTTTGATGAATTCGAAATTGTAAACTGTTGTAATATTTGCAATTCGACGATTTGACGTCTGGAATTGTTTGGTGTACATATACAGGCGAAACGATGTTCTATCTCTCATTACTTTGTTAAATCTGATATTTGCTTTCGCTATAAATCAACTTCGAGATTTTTGTATTCACAATTTCGATTAACTATTTAACAGACTATCATAAGATTGAGCTATCTATATTGGAACGTTCGTCATTACTGAATTCGAAATTTCGGTCCTTCTGAATATTGATCGTTCGAATTTCGGATGCCCACCCTTTCTTCTTGCGTTTGACACGAGTCTACGTTCAATAATACCTCCAATCTACAAACCCTTGCGGCGTTCCTTCAGGTTCTTCATCCTACGTGTCAAAATCCCCATTTTGGAACCGTCTAACGCAGTACTCACAAGTTGAGATTGAAAGAGTATGGTCCCTATAAGCCTCACGCAGCAATCGATGACCTTCAGCTGCTTGTTTTTCAAATGGAAGCAGAACAGTGAAGCTTCCCGCAACTTGCGTTTCATTGACACAAAAGTCGACATTTTCGGAGTTAAAAAAAACTATGTTGTTTACACTTCGACAATATGAGACGTACGTAAAACTAATGCGTAATGATGACGCTATAAGGAGGTTGCTTAGCTATCGCGAAATAGTAAGAATTTGCTGAAAGGCCATAGCCGGGTAAGTAGGGAAAAATTGCCCTCGTATTTTCTCCGGCGAAATTAGGAGTATATTCTGAGGTATAAAAAAAAAACAAATTTTCTGAAAATTTCATCCCCGTCAACGCAATGGTTTTGGAAAAATGATTAAAAAAAAAAAGAAAAAAAATTCCGGCAACGCTTCAGTGGATCGATTCGATTTTTTTTTGGTACTTGTTACGATCAAACATGTTACGAAATAAAATTATAGAGCATCTTGCGAAAGATTAAGGTTAAACAAAATAATGTTCCTTGTTTTATTTTTTTTTACTATAATCCACTTGGGGTACAATAACGACATTTTTTTCATATAATCTTTGGGCACCTTATTAGATTATGTAATTTTTTCAAAATTATCGGTTTGGTACGCCACAGTGTAAAAAAAAGAAACAGACTTTATTGATATATTTTAGTTATATAAAGGGGCCGTCCATATATTACGTCATTCTAAATTTGGGGGGGGGGGGGAGGTTCGTCTGCGGATGACGGTAAATGATGGATGAGGGGGGGGGGGGGGGCGTTTCGAAATTGACGTCATTCTTGTGATACCAGTTAATTCAAAATGTACAATAGTATGTTGTACAACTAGAGTGGTTTCCCCGCATGAGTGATGAAAAATATTTTGCAAGCACCTAATGGTATTAATTATTGAACTCATTATTTATTTATTTATTATATAAGGTTTGTCTACATTATATTCGAGAACTTCAAATAACAGCGTACCGATGAAAATAGTTCGATCGAGCCAAAATGAATATGGGGAGGATACGGAGATATTACCCGTGATCCAGGATTTGCAAGAATGGGTGAAAACTCCGTGGGGGCCATCCAAAGAAAACTAAAGAATAGGGAAGAATAATATTGTTATATTAATGAAAATTGCCAAAGTACAAAATAATAAAAGATGATTCTATAACAAAATGTGGGAGCTATCCAAAGAAAACTAAAGAATAGGGAAGAATAATATTATTATATTAATAAACATTGCCAAAGTACAAAATAATAAAAGATGATTCTATAACAAAATGTTTTAATGTTACCCAATTTTTCTCAAATCCGCAAATGTTTTAATTTTGCCAAACTGGTAATGACGTCAGTTTTGCGAGAGGGGGGGGTCATTAGGAAATGACGATAGGATGATTGTAGGGGGGGGGGGGGGTCGAAAATCAGCAAAAATCGATGACGTAATATATGGATGGCCCCAAATAAAATATCAGGTGTGAAAAAACGAGCATTTTCAATCATTTTTTTTTATAGTAATTGAGTGTGTTTCACAAAAGTGGTTACACAGACTTTTTATGTTATATTTCAACTTGAATTGTACAAATTTTCAAAGAAAAATATTGATTATTTATAAAAGAATCGCCATCTTTGTTTGGACCCCCCTCGGCATGTAATGCTTTGCGGCGACCATCATAAAATTTTACTGGATCTGAAATAAAAAAAAACAAAAAAAAGTCATAAGTTCAATAATAAATCTAGTCCTTAACCGAAGCTTTTTTTTTCGAGAATTAACAAAATGGCGGCTTCCGACAGATAACTTCCGATTTTCGACCAAAAAATCGCTCGTTTATTGTTAAAAAAAATAAATAACTTTTCAACAAAAATGAAAATCCTTCGATTAAGTACTAGTTTTTAATGCTATAAATAAGCACACCAAGTTCCATCAAAATCCATCGAGTGGTTTTTTTAATTATAGTGGCCACCGACTTGAAAAACATAGTTTCGAGAAAATCGCGTTTAAAGTTTTTCGATGTAGATACGAGATTATATGTTTGTAAAATTTTGAGCTCGATCGATAAAGCTAAACTTTTTTTTATGTATTTTGATCCGCTGTATCCGAATATCACAAATTTTTGCCGAAAAGTCGAGCATTAAATTGTTTATAGCCAATTGTTGAAACTTTTTTTTTTTATTAAAGTTTTTCGGGATGAATCAGTTTTCGTGAAAACATTTTGGGCAATTTTAAAACAAAAGTATTCTTTATAAAATATTGTTAAATATCATAGTTTTTGAGTAATAAATTTTTGAAAATTTCTCAAAGACTTTTCCAATTTTACACTTGATTTATGTATAGAAATACTAATTAAAAAATCACTTACATCGAATGATTAATTCCTGGCCCATACAATAGGGCTTTTGCCGATGTGGAAGCTTCCCGGGTATTATCGTTTGCGCGTTTGTCAGCCGCTACCTGCCATGGGGACCCGACGCCCCTTCACTAATAGTGGGATATCCCGGAAACTATTCATCGGATTGACTTGAAATTTTCAGGGAATATTTTGAAACATCATACTTCAAGATAATGTAAAAAAAACAATGGATTTTTTGAAAATTCTGCCTACATCTCACTCCTTAAGCATATGCGTTCCTCTTTTGCAGCCTGCCCCGCAAAGACCCTGAGCAGCCTCCCTAACATGCAGATGGTTAGGTTATGGTCCGATGCGATTTAGTACTTACTTTCAAATCCGAGCGGTGAGGCACAGCGTTGAAGGGCGTTTGATATTTTTCGAATTTCGCTTTGAAACTTTGGGAAAATATTCTACATCTATAGTTCTATAGTTTAAGAAGAAAAAAATCGATTTTTTGATAGTTGTAAACGTATAGCCCGCCTTAAACATTTTTCACACTATTTCGTGCGGAAAACTGCCATTCAGAAACGATATAGACGATTGATTTAAAATTTGGAGGATGCATTCAATATATGACAAAGAATTTAATCTATAAATTTGAATCAAATAGTAACATATCGTCAATTGTCCCGAAACTCCTCAATGGCGATAAAAGGTAAGCATTCGTTCGGTCATAAATTGATACAAGTAACGATAGATACGAAAAACAAAAGTGAATCGAACAAGTTAATCGTGTCATCTATCGAGCAATGTCAAATGTAAATAATCGAAGACCGAGAAGCAACAACTTTGTTTCAATCACAATCTCGTCGACGCTTGCGGGGAACGAAGTGGCCTGGGTTGTTAATCGATTGTCGAACAATCGTCGATTTTTAAAGACCCTCTACGTGCAATGCTCGTATCAGGAACTTGCTCGTGCTTATCTCCTACCGTGAAAATTCGTCATCGTGGATTATCGCATCTTTGCACGTGCCGTTTGTTGTTTTCGTCTTTTGTTTTCGCATAGTATTGGAGAGTTGGAATTACAGATTTTATGCAGTTCGAATTTTTTTCGAAAAATGGGGAAAAAGCGGCTCGCACTTTGTCACATTTCGGGATTTCGGCATATTTTTACACGCTAAGAGTAGCGCTGAAAAACAGTTGGAAACAAATTTCGGAAAAATTGGTGGAAATATTGAAGGTTTGTGAAATTTTGGTTTTTTGTCAGAAATCGCTTGATTTTTGTCCATTTTTGACATATCGAGCTGAATTTTTTTTAAACAGAGTACCGTGAAAGGCTGTATGGTTATCAAGTTGCCTACGGTCAGCGGTCCGGATTGTCGAAAATTTTAGATTTTTGGAAAATTTGAATTTTTGAAAAATTTGGATTTTTGAAAAATTTGGATTTTCGAAAAATTTGGATTTTTGAGAAATTTGGATTTTTGAGAAATTTGGATTTTTGAAAAATTTCGATTTTGGAAATTTTTGGATTTTTTGAAATTTTGGATTTTGGATAGATTTGGATTTTCGAAAATTTTAGATTTTCGAAAATGTTCGATTTTGGATAATTTTCCATTTCCGAACATTTTGGATTTTTGTAAAATATAACAAACATGCTTTCTCAAATTATCCTTTTTCGTAAATAGTGTTGTCAACGGGTACTTCGGAAAAAAATTCTTGAAATTGGAAATTTGCGCATTGCCTTTTTATCATTTGATTTCGCTGGCAAAGCTCGTCACGATAAAAAAAAACAGCTTCCTCACACCGTAAATTCAGCTCCGCGAAATAAAATTCCAGAGAAGCATGTACAAGTTCCTAAGTTGATGAAGTATTCATCGAGAAAGATTTTAAAAAATCTTTCGACTTGAACGTTCCGACATAAAAAGTCTAAGCTTCCGGCGAAACAAACATTATCCAAAAGAATGACACCTTCCGACCAATCCTCGTCACAGGTTTAGGGTGAACGAATCTGATTTTTCACAATCGAAATTAAGGGGGGAGATACCTTTAGGCGAGGAAACAATTGCTGATTTTCATGATTTTTTTTAGAGAAAAAACTTCATTATTTTTTAGACTTAGGGTATATTTAATTATATTTTGCCTGTTACATGGTATTTTTTAATTGTTGATTAATTTTTAACAATGGCGCAGGTATGGCACGGTCTTCTAAACTGAAAAAACGTAATCTGAAAACAAATCAGCGATGATTTTTCTTTTATTAAAACTCATACGCAGAATATGAACTAAGAAAAAATGAGAAATGTTGAAAATCGACGAAATGATACGCCATGAAACAAAAAGATAGAATTTTTCGAAATAAATGGTTATATTTTGCAATAAAAAAATACTTTTTGAAAACATTTGGCGTCATATTCTAGACAAAAAAGGTTAGAATGATTCATAACCAAATTTCATCAGAAACGGTCGATTAGTTTTTTAGGCATACGTCACGCCAGTTTGAAAATTAAGGTATCATCACAGTGTAACGCGTCGAAAAATAGCTGATTTTAGCGATTTTTTTTCGATGTTTAACATACGCTATCAGTCCGATTTTTATGTCAAATCAAAGTACTTATGGAAAACAGAAAATACATTTTTAAACTTTAAAAAATTTGTTTTTCACATTTTTTTCAACTGTTACAAATGTCTTCGAAAAAAGGAGTCCTCACTGGTTGTGAAAAGATTATTAATCAGTATGAAAGCCGCTATCTTGCTATGGACGTTTTTGGAAATCAAAATTAATAATCGTATTTAGCCGATTTTTTCGACAGTTTTTCGTTAAAAACTGTGAAGATTAAAAAAAAACTTCCATAGCAAGATAAAGAATGGCGTGAAGAATGTTGTGTCAAAATTTGAGCCTGGTAGCTTGAAATTTTTTTTGAGAGTGTACACCCTTTTAAAAAAAGACATTTCGAAAAGAACGCGTTTAAAGTTTCGAGTGCGAAATTTTCATATAAAACGTCTACGTACAGTTATGTAAGAATATGAACTGCATGTTCATATAATCTATACTATTGGATAATGCAACAAAAAAAATGATTTTTTGAAAATTTTATCCTGCGATGATCCCTTAATAAAAAAAATGGCCATGTACCAGCCAAAAATAGTAACAAAACACCCTAAATCTAAAAAATGGCGAAGAAATCTTTCCTCAAAAAACAATCATGAAAATCAGCAAATTTTTCCCCCCTCAAAGTTCACCGGTTCGCGGAACCAACAAACGCCCCCGCAATTTTGAACCGATCGTCTTGTAACCCCAGAGAATATATTCCAAAAGTTATATTTCGAAAATCCCCCGAAAAACGATATTAAGTACCTTAAGGCTAAGTGCCGGCCTAATACTCGGTACTTAGGCCACAGTACCGGGTATAAAATCATGTGCGAATTTAACAATTTTTTTCGTATGAAAAAGTGATTCGCTCACAAAATTAATTACACATTTATTTAGTATGAATATCAAGCTGTTAGAAACTATATATTTTTTTTTCAATTTACAAAATGGTCGACCACTAATATTTTCTTTTGTTATCTTTTTTTAAGGCGCTCCGTGGCGTGACATTTAGCATTCACAATTTTTTACCTAGAACAAAAAAAAACAAAAATTCTCGTCAATCTACATTAGAATACCTAGAGAAGTATGTACGGAATTTAAAAAATATTATTCTATTCAAACGTTGTAGGTATTTGAACTTAAGAAATGCATTTTCAGTGAAAAAATTCGTTGCAACTGCTCATAAACTGCTCACAAAATGAAAAGTTTTCGATTAATCAAAAATTCCGTACGTACTTCTCTGCGAAATGCAATTAGGAACATAACTCTTTGAAGTAAATCGAGTGAAAATAGTTGCAGTTATTTGTCACGCCAATTGGAAAAGGCTGTTTCGAGAAGTTTCGAGTAGTCGGCCATTTTGTACATCGAAACAAAAATTCTAACTGCTTGATATTTATACTAAATAGACGTGTAATTAATTTTATGAGTGAATTACTTTTTCATATGAAAAAAATGGTTAAATTCGCACATGATTTTATACCCTAAGCCCTTAAAAAAAGTTTCAACGCCCTTACATCGGGTTCATGGTGTAGCGCGCCGGAGGGCTCGTCCGCGAAGTGCTGCCATCGCACGATCGATCGCATGTACCACGGGTAATCCGGCGGTTTATTGTTGTGACTTTGGATGACCGACTGTTCGCAGGGAGCACGCGAAGCTTCTCTAGCTGCAGCGTACGGCTCCTCGCAGTCGTACCCTCGCTCTCGCGACACCCGAAGAGCGAGACAAAAGCGTGAAACGCTAAAAGAAAAGGACGGCAGACTGATATCACGACAAATTTCTTCAATGAACAAAAATGCCCTAGTGTTACGTAATTACCGACTAAAAGTCGAGGAAAAAAATACACGCAACATAATGAATATATATATATATATATATATATTATGTTGCGTGATTTTTTTCATCGAGTTTCAGTAGGTAATTACGTAACTCTAGGAAATTTTTGTTTGAAGAATTTTGTTTGAAATACACACACATATTTATGTATGTATGTATATATATATATATATATATATATATATATATATAATTATATATATATAAATTCCCTCTCTTCTCTAGCAGCCTTTTCTCTCTCCTTCCCTCTCCCAGGCGCGCGCGTTTCTCTCGTCTCTTTCTCGCGTCGCTCCAGATATACTGCACGTTTTCGTGAGCGCAAAGCAAGATGGCCGAATGGTCTCAGCTGTGGTGACATCGGCTGTGAGAAGTTCGCGCTCGAAGCAAAGTGAGAACGTGTATTCGGGCCACCCGTTGAATAAGGTGAACGAGAAAAAAGTATCATCCTTCGAATATCGACAAATGGTAAGTTTAAATCGTTTCGTAAAGCACTTTTGGCAACATACGTAATCGAATGCCGTGCGTGCTCGGGCAAAAACAACGTTGCGAGGCGTCCGCATCGGCCGGATAGTTTTTGGCGCGCTATTTTTGAAAGCTTAGCAGACTATACGGATGCCCCTTCCTATACGCGAGCCACGAAGCTGCCGGGCAGAGGCGCTTCAACGTGAATCCCGATTAACATATGCGCATATGCGTACACATGTATAGATGAATATACATATATGCATATGTAATACAAGTGTGCATGTGTTTTTACGCGAGATTCGCGACGACGCATAAGGGGCTACCCGGAGGCCCGAAAAAAATGGCCAAATTCCGATTTTTTTAACACGAAAGTACATATAGTTAGCCTTAAGGGCCTATATCAGTGTGAACGCCGAACATTTGGATGATTTACGGGAATTGTTTGAAAGAAAAGTACTCAATTACATGTTTCGTAAAATTAATAATATATTTGGCTATATTTGACTTATATTACATAATTTTTTCATAGAAGAATATTGAGATCCAAGCGACTTATGCGCTGCCTTCGGAGGCGCAAAAAAAAGTTCCTCCACTGCTGACATGATTCCGGCCGATTGAATAGCTGAAACTGAAAAACGAAAAAATGTCGTTAAACTGGAAGGTATTTCCTGTACAATGACCTAGGATTTTCGAAAAATATCAAAATCTAACAAAATGGCGGTTTTGAAAAAAGTCTGTTTTTTTGCCTATAAAATGGTCGTTTTTTTCAATGTCAAATCGTTCATTTTCATCCAATCAAAAATATCCTACGTCATTGTCGAGTAAATATATTCAAGAGTACAGTTCGAATTTCAAGTAAATCGGATAATTGCTCTTTGAGTTACGTCAGCAAATTTGAAAAATCTCATTTCGAGAAAAACGCGTTCAACGATTTGACTATCGATTTTTGCAAGATAAAATGATATTGATATAAATGATATAAATGATAATAATATTCTTGAAAGAATAAACTGTCGAAAAAAGCAAAGAAATCGATTTTTTTAAGTGTCATTGGTATAGCCCCTTAAGGGGGGAAAGCCCTTTTGACGCCCGAAAATGAGTCATTTTTCATGCATTTTTTTAAAGGTGATAAAATAATCGCATCGTTTAAAATTTGTTACAGCATCTTATTACTACTTTCAAGTGTTAAAGGAAAAATATTTTTTAACAAAACAAAAGAGCAGCGTTATGAGGTATTCCTTTAGGTGTCTTTTGAAAAACTGCTCATGTTATAGCTCAAAAAGTTATTGATCGATCCGGCTGAAATTTTGGGAGGTTTCTCACTATATCATTAATGGAAGGATATACCTAAAGTTTTAAGGTTATCGCGTAAATAAATTACCTTTTTGGGGTAAAAATTGTCGAAAAAATGGTCAAAGATATGAAAATTTGATTACAGAGCCTGCTTAATTTTTTATTTCATACGTTGTTTATATTTTTATAGGTATATCCTTCCGAAAATGTTATAGTGAGAAACCTCCCAAAATATCAGCCAGATCGATCAATAACGTTTTGAGCTATAAGATGAACAGTTTTTCAAAAGACGCCTAAAGGAATACCTCATAACGCCGCCATTTCGTTTTGTTTAAAAAAGCAAAAAATTAAACATTTGATAGTTGTAATAAGATAGTCAACATTTTTAAATGATGCGATCATTTTATCACCTTTAAAAAAATGCATGAAAAACGACTCATTTTCAGGCGTTTGAATTGATTCCTCTCCTTTAAAAAAATCACCACACATACAGGAAAACAACAAAAACTTGCCCCCCGGCAGACGATGAAATTTTTTTCGCGACTTTTGCCGGTGGACACTCGTCAGCTTAAACAGTCCATCCGAAGTCTAAAAACCAAACGGGTTATTAAAGTTAAAGATAAATACGAGTCGTTGATGATCATCGATTTTTTAAATGATTTTTTTTTAACAACCTGGCGACGAATTGAAACTTGATCATACAACATCTATGAAACAAAGTCGTTATTTCTACGTAACTAGTGAAAAATGAACATCGATTTTGAAAAAGTAAGATCGTCAACGACCTTTGCATGTTTCTCGTCGTATTTGCTGTGAATTTGCGAACGATCCGTCAAGTGGTTCTCGAGATATCATGTCCACCGACTTTGAATGCAGTGTTTCGAGAAAAACGCGTTTGAAGTTTGAAGCTGTAGCTCATTCAATTTCAGGAATATTTCAATGAAATTTTCAGGGAATGTAGCTAAAAGGTCATCAAATCAAATAATCAAATATCAAATAAAAATATTTTAATTGATATTTGATTATTCAATCAAATATCAATTTTTTTCAATTATTCAATCAAATATCAATTTAAATTATGATTTTTTCATCAATTTTGAATTATGATTATGATTTTTTCAATTATTCAATCAAATATCAATTTGAATCAAATAAAAATATTTTTAGAGAATGCAATTTTTTTACCCATCTGAGTAAATGTGAACAGAGCACGCGAAATTTCTGGGTTTTTTTTCGGGCCCCAAACAGCAATCGATTTAAATTGATATTCCATTTTTATTATTGAATTGACGGCACGGAGCGCGCCTCTCTCTCTCGCTCTCTCTCTCTCTCTCTCTCTCTCTCTCTCTCTCTCTCTCTCTTTTCGTAATCTACTGCGACTCTTTCGACCACGAGCATTTTGTGGAGATATAATAGCGAAAGGTGTTATCTAATCTGCGTTTCTCGCAGAAAAAAGATACAGAAACGATGTGCTCCCGAGTTTTCGTGACGTTAATCGCATTTATATACTCACGAGAGTACACATGATTTATCAGGAAAGGAAAGTATATCGTGGCTGGTCGCCCACAGATCGACGAAATTCGTTTTTTCTCTTTCTCCGCGTAATTATCGTTAGGAGATCTTGAAAGGCTGCCAGGTGAAGATTCAACACTTCGTATGGTGCTTCGAAAATGTATTTCTTTGGGCTTCATGGACTCGTAATGATGTGGTGAATAAAACGATGACCTGTACGGTACTGCTGTTAATCGTACCGGCAAAATTTAGTATTTGCTTCCGCTGGGAGGAAGCGAAATAAATATTTTGTAATGTGGAATAAATGATATCGAAATAATTAAATATTCGATTTTTTTCGATGAATAATTCGTTGGTACCTCAAGGGGGGATCTAATCAGGCCAAGTAATTTTTTTGGGATAGGATGCAAAAGTACATTAGCGTAGAAAGAGGGGGAGGGGGTAGCCAATCCCCCCCACCCCCCGCCCCGCGCTCCAGAAAAAAATCGATCCAAAATAATTGAATTCGAATGATCGATTCATTTTATTGAAGCTTCATTCAAGCAAGCATCGGAAAATAATTTGAGTTTTCGTGAATTTTCTTTTTTTGATGAGTGCAGGTTAAAATTTTTTTTTCATAGTCAAGGGTATCATTTCAAGTATCTTTGACAACGTTTTTATTGGGAAATATTTATAAACGACGGAGATACGTAAATTGCACAGACCGCTGTGCAAAAAAGGTCCTTCGCGGTGACCACTCCTGCTCGGGAACAAATCATCTGAAATAAAAAAAAACCAAATGAAATTAGTTTTTGTAGCGTATTATCTTGTCTGTAATCGAAGGATTCAATAAAATAATTATTTTTTTTTCAAAAATGGTAGCCATCGAAAGTGATCGTCGAAGTTTCGGTGAAAAAAACACTCTATTTTCCTTGATATAAAAAAAAGTACGCATTGAAAAAAGAAGCAGATCGGTTTAGTTGTTTTTGAGATATTTTGGTCACCGATTCTGAAAAAGTAATTCCGAGAAAAACGCGTTTGCAGTTTTGCCTGTAACGGTAAAACGGTAAGCGGACCTACCTGTAAACGCTCATAACTCCCCCAATTTTCAACGGACCGACTTGAAATTATCAGAGAATATTTTTGAAAGCTTATATTATAAGAATCCGTCAGAAACGAAAAATCGATTTTTTTCAAAAATTCCAACTGGTGTAACCCCTTAACAAAACTTGATTTCCTTCGTCGTACTTTCAAAATGTGTATAAAAAGTAGCTATGTCATTACGTAAATTAAATAGATATACAGATTTCACAATTGAGGAGATTGGAGCGGTCCAGTTGTCAAATGGCGGTTTATGATTTTTTTCGATGAACCTCAAAAAATTCGTACGAGATTTATGCTCTAGATAATTTTCCATAAAATCTATAATCAAAGGGCAAAATCATGCATTTTTATATTTTTATTACGTAAATAAGAAAAGATTGTGTTGCTGCCAACTTGAAAAAGTATAACATTATCGATGATTATTATGAAAAACTGCGTCAACGTGTAACACACACACCTATCAGTAAATCGTACTACACGAGGGAAGGGAGAGACGGAAAAAATGAAATTTCAGATCGCCACGATCAATGTTTGTCAGCGTAGATTAACTGACGTCGTATAGCCCCCCTTCTTTCTTTTTTCCGACGTTTTCCTCGCCCTTCTCGCGTATCTCGTTTTTTTCCCGATTTCGTTGCGGGCTAATCGTGAAAATGGGATTCTTATGTTTACCATCTGTCAAAATATATCGGAGTGCTGAAGCGATTAGGATATTAAACAACTTTCTTCCATTTTATCTTGAAAACTTTATTCGTAAAACATCTCACTAATGTACTTTTCTTCACTATATGGTTATGTTGTTAACGCTTCATTATAATTAATGTATTGGTATCATCGGTAAAATGATTAAGGAGTTAGGCTAATGTGACAACCCGAAAATCAGGGTTAAACAAATTATTTTGAAGAAGCACGATGGTTGAAAAATCGTTTGGACGTTTATTTGTATGGACATTAAGGCGTTATACGCAGTTGCAAGGCCAAAACGTCGTTTTTCACGATCTTTTTCTGGAAAAGGATTTCATTTGGCACAACGAAAAGTATTAAGCAGTATAGTGGCATCTTTTAGCTTTAGATTGGCATTATTTATTTTCAAAAATATTCATATATTATAAAATGAAAAAATATTCATATATTTGTAAGGACGCTGGGCGACGCGCTCCGAGCGTCCTTGCAAATATGTGTGTATTTGCGAGAATATTCGCTGGATCGATTAGGAATTTTCAGAGAATATGGACACATATTTGGACATCCCGAAAATGCAATAAAAAAATCTTTTTTTGGAAATTTCTAACTGCGTATAACCCGTTAACAAAGTTGTGTACCAAATTTCACAAAAAAATATTCTTTTTTAAATTCACAATCTCCCGAAGCACCTTTAGAGGTGAGGGGTTCAACGGTATACTTGATTTTGGCCACTCAGTTGATCCGAAACAAAAAAAAACGAGATTTTCCTTAAGGGGCTATACCAGCGTGAACGCTGAAAATTTGGGTGATTTTCGGGAATTTTTTTGGAAGAAAAGTACTCAATTAAATGTTTAGGAAAATTAAGAATATATTTGGCTATATTTGACCTATATTAGATAATTTTTTCATAGAAAAATATTGAAATCCAAGGTTCATATGCGCTGCGTTCGGAGGCGCAAAAAAAAAGTTTCTTCACTGCTGACATGATTCCGGCCGATTGAGTAGCTGAAACCGAAAAAGGAAAAAAGTGTCGTTAAACTGGAAGGTATTTCCTGTACAATGACGTAAAATTTTCGAAAAATATCAATATCTAACAAAATGGCGTAGTTATGAAAAAAGTCTGTTTTCTTGCCTATAAAATGGTCGTTTTTTTTCAATGCCAAATGGTCAATTTTCATCCAATCAAAAATATCCTACGTCGTTGTAGAGTAAATATATTCAAGAGTACTCAGTTCAAATTTCAAGTCAATCGGATAATTGCTCTTTGAGTTACAATGTCAGTAAATTTGAAAAATTTCGTTTCATATTCTTGAAAGTATACAAAATTTGAAAGTATAAATCTTAAAAGTATAAACTGTTGAAAAGAGCAAAAAAATTGATTTTTTTAAAGTGTCACACTGGTATAGCCCCTTAAAACAGATAATATTGGCTAAGACGGGGCTTTTTATGTTTTCGTGTTTCAATCGTAAAAAAAAGTTTGCATTCTTTTTCTGTTTTTCCGAGGAAAAATGACATTATTACTAATAACTATTGAAGAGAAAATGGTAAGGAGAAAAACACCGGTGAAGATTAAACTACTATTGAACCAAACGAGTGTACCAAATTTCAAGTCAATTCGCTCATTAGATGTCGAGAAATCGTGTACACCGTTTTGAAAAAAAAAAATTGTTTCGAAAAAAAAGCTAGTTTCACTAGCAGTTCAATCGTTGTAATCATACATTTACCTTCAATCTGCGATTCCTGCACCACATGTTGGACCTTCCTCTTCAATTTGAATTTCCTCAAGCGACGAACGATTTTTTTTTTTTAATTTTCACAATAGCGCTTAACAAAGAAAAAACTCAAGAAAGTAATGCAAATTTTTGGACGCTGCTCTCGTTTTTGTTGTCATTATTACAAAGTTATGATATTTGTGGGTTTTTACATGACTCATTTCGCGATTGATTGTCCTTTTATTCGGATCTATCGGATATTAGGTTATAGAACCAAATTTTTGGGTACGATTAGATATAGAGATAAATTATTTTGAGGTGACTTTTCCTCTTATTCGGAATTTTTCGGGTATTCGTGTACAAAGACAAATTTTTGGCCACGTCCAAGTGCAGAGATCCACGACTTTGCAGTCGGTTGTTGTTCCATTCCGGATTTTCGTGCAAACAGTTGCGGTTAACGCAAAAACATTGAGGTATTAGGTTGGTAAGAAAGTCTTGCGACTTTAAAGATTCCGGTTAAATATTTTTCCTAGCAAAGCAGTTCGAGATACTTCGAGAGTAGAAATCGTCAGAATGTTCTAGGAACTTCCATGTCAAAGGGTATATAATGCGCTCGTTCGTTGCGATCAGACAGTATTAGTAAAAATGGATCAAAGAACACTTCGAGTGATCGCCTATTACGAATTTCTACAAGGACGTTCTGCAAGATCTGCTGCTACTAATATGTGCAGTGTGTTCAACAGTAACGTAATTCATCATTCAACAGTATCCCGTTCGTTTGAACGTTTCCATTCTGACGATATATCCTTTGAAGACAAGCCTAGGTCCGGCAGGAAAACTCTTGTTGACGACGAAGCATTGCGATCTCTTCTACGAATAAAACATAATGCACCGTCACGAGAGTTAGCAAACAATCTCGGCTGTAGTAACCCTACAATCCTCCAACATTTCAAAGAGCTTGGACATAGAAAAGTTAAATCATCTTGGATACCCCATGATCTCAGTGAGCCGAACAAGACGACACGCGTTTCTATTTGCCTTTCATTGTTGCTTAGTTCGCACAGAAACGATGTGCTCAAGGAAATAGTCACTGAAGATGAAAGCTGGGTGTTATACGTTAACTGAACACGAAAGTGTCAATGGCTATCTCACGGAGGAAAACCAGAACCAACTCCTAAACCATACCGTGAAGAGAGAATAGTTTTACTTTGTTGTTGATGGGATTTCGAGGGCCTGTTCTATGATGAGCTTCTTGCGCCTAAAACCACAATAAATTCCGATATCTATTCTACACCATTGCAGAAGCTGTCTGAAATTATTAAACAAAAACGTCGACACGTTCGTCTGCTGCGCAACAACGCTCGGCCCCACGTAATAGCTAAAGTGATACAAAAAACGATTTCAAAATTAAAATGGAAAGTATCACCACATCCACCATACTTAACGTAACTGTTCGGCATACCCTTTCAGGCTCTGATCCGGTTGCCGTATGTGTGCCTGGAATGAAAAAAAAAAATGTTTAAATTAAGAATAAAAAAATTCTGGTAGTATTTTTGTATTTCCGCATGCGTTATTTATGATCCTGCCTATATGATAATTGGAATAAAACGTATTCTGCCTCGCTGAAGTTTTTTTACCTCCCATCGGAATTCAACCTACATCTTCTAATTCTAGAGCTAAGCGCGCTACCTATTTAGCCATCCCAACACTTGTGTGAACCTTCTTTTTCTTTGCATATTTTTATCATTCTAATTCTATTCTAAAGAATGTCAAAAAATGTATTCATGGGGTCGAAGATTGCATCGCTGCAATGCAACAATAATTCTTTTTTACCGGATTTTTTTCTGCCTGTTATGACCGGAATTTGCAAACAAGACTTCTGATGCTGATTTGGTAAAAAAAAAACAAATCTTTAAGTTGTGCCAATAAAATTTAATTTGATTCATTTGATTGATTACCTTTTGATGATGATAAACGAAAAAATAAACGAATGAAAAGGGAAGAAAAAAGCTTTGCATTCCCACGATGCAAACTTAAAATTTATTTTTATTCGTTCTTTGTATCTTGATTTGATGATGACAGAGTCCGCATGGACACCATATTACTTTGATTAGAATCTTGCCGAAATTATACACGCAGCAACTCAGTTGTTTACTGTGATGGCCCCGAATAAGGTTATCCGGTAGACATGCGGCGCAAATCAGACATACACTCCAAAGTGCATGGCGGATTGGCATCGGATGTCTACTGGATTAGCCAACTTCGGAGCACGGATGGGAAAAGGAAAATCGATCAGGCCTTGGACAGGTAACCTTAACAGAGCCATGTGAGGGACGCGTTGCGGATCGTCCGATGTGGGCCTGATCAATGCTGCCTTCTTACATCGCTATCTGGGTACTACTGATGCGGCAGACATACGGCGCCGATCAGGCACGGACTTCAGCGCCCTAACAAGGTCCTCGCAAGATTACCTGATTCAGGACTGATCACACGGAAAAAAAGAAACAGCGAAAATCACAGTATAAACCGCATGAAAAACAGGGTGCCATACTTCATTTTACAGTAAAACAGAGTAATGCAAATCCTGTCCTACAAAAATGACGAATTTTCCTGTACACACTGAGATTTTTACAGTTACACTGGCTTATTTACAGTTCGGTATTGTGAATACATCAGTGTCTTCAGTAAAAATATTAAACTGTAAAATTTACATGAGATCACTGATTTTTATACTGTACGCAAACTGCAAGGGTTACAGTGTACACTGTATTGAGTACAGAGTGGTTCATTAAATTGTACAGTGTAGCACGGTAGTTTTACTCTTCTTTCGACAGTTCGTGACGTAATCTGTGCACTCTGAGATTTTTACAGTTACACTGATTTATTTACAGTTTGGTATTGTGAATAAATCAGTGATTTCAGTAAAAATATTCAACTGTAAAATTTACATAAGATCACTGATTTTTATACTGTACGCAAACTGCAAGGGTTACAATGTACATTGTATTGAGTACAGAGTGATTCATTAAATTTCACAGTGTGGCACGGTAGTTTCACTCTTCTTTCGACAGTTCATGTCGTTATCTGTGCACTCTGAGATGTTTACAGTTACACTGGTTTATTTTGCAGTTTGATATTGTGAATACATCAGTGATTTCAGTAAAAATATTCAACTGTAAAATTGAAATGCGATCACTGTTTTTTATACTGTCTGCACATGAGGCACGAGGCCAGGACACAAAGGATTGCCAGTTAGTAGGGCGTGGTTGATGGGACGCGGCATCGAAATTTGTGCGACAGAATTCAAGAAATTATAAAGAAAGAGAGAATTTAAAAAAAAGGTACGTTCTTGTCTAATTAGGACTTGTCTCGCGCGTGGGGTGAGGCACGTGGCCAGGACACAAAGGATTGCCAGTTAGTAGTGCGTGGTCGATAGGATGCGAACGTTGAAATTTGTGCGACATAATTCAAGAAATTATAAAAAAAGAGAGAATTATTTACAAAAAGGTACGTTCCTGTGTATGTGACTGATTTTGTAATATTTTCTTCATATATATATATATATATATATATATATATATATATATATATATATATATATATATATATTACATTGCTTACAATATACATTGTAAGCAAAGGTTTCGCCGAATTTTTTTACTTCATTTTTATAATCAAATTTACAGTGTGACGTTGTGAACGGTATTCACTGGTTAGGACTTGTCTCGAGCGTGGCGCAACCAGGACACAAAGGACTGGCAGTTCTTTCAGCGCTTCAATTGTCCTTTCAGCGCTTCAATTGTTCTTTCAGCGCTATCTAATGTTATTTTTACCCCTAATTTTGTATAATATACGAGTTGTGGCATTATTAAATTACGGCGTTCATGAAGTTTTAATTACAGGATTAAAACAAGAACGTTTCCCGTGTTCACACTATAAAAAGCAACGGTTCAAAACTGAAACTATATCTGTTGCTAACCAGTTTCTAGAACAGAGGACTCCACTGTTAAAACACCTACATAAACTCTGTCGATATAACTGGCGCATTCAGTGTACATAATACAGATTAACTAACTGTCAAATTACAAGTTTTGTTAA
Source organism: Ophion obscuratus (assembly GCA_964007375.1). Lineage (NCBI taxonomy): Eukaryota > Metazoa > Arthropoda > Insecta > Hymenoptera > Ichneumonidae > Ophion > Ophion obscuratus. Next base: position 34,047,120 of record OZ023319.1, on the reverse strand, counting down.
ATTTATATTACAGTGTTGAACTGTCAAAATTTCCTTTTGACTACACTGTATTTTGGACTGTGTGTTCCAGTAAAAGATACAGTAGAGCGATTCGAGTCCAAAGAGGACAGTATAGGAGCTGTAATAATTTACTTTGAGCACACTGTATTTTGAGCACTGTGTTTCAGGTAATATCGCTGTGCAATCGCTCGAGTCCAATGCGAACTGTGAAGCCCCTGTATTTTTTACTATTTCTTTTTTTCCGTGCAGTTTGTCTTTATTACACCCGTTCTCGGGATTCATTGATCTAGTGATAATCCAGTACAGATCAAGCAGGCGCTTCTACGGTATTCTGGGCCGTATCATCAAACCTGCCTTATCAGTGATCTGGCTGCTGGAACAACATTTCCAGTCGGGTAGCTCATATTGGCATCATATGTAGATGTTCTATGCCGCATAGAAAGTCACATAGCTATTTATCACTTATGAGTGCTCCCCTTCAAGTCATATTGTCATCCCATGATGATTCACAATAACACATCCAAATGAAGCTAAGTCGTTCTCACGTGAGTATGCATACAGTGAATTCATCAGCACTAGCAAAATCGACTCCGGAATATCCAACAATAAGTGAGTGCATATGGGGCTCATATGGGTGTCACGGCGTGAAGAAATTGTAGTGCTCCTATGGAGCTCATATTGGCGGCATGGCGTTGGCGTGACGTAACTATGTTGTGCTCATATGGGTGTCACGGCGTGAAAAGTAAAAAAAATTGAAACAAATTTAATAAATAAAATCTGGTAGTGTTTTTTGTTTCCATATATGCTTTATTTATGTTCCTGGCTATATGATACATGGATTAAAACGTACCCTGCCTCGTGAAAGTTTGATCTACCTTCTGTTAAACCTACGTCTTCTAATTCTAGAGCTGAGCGCGCTACCTACCTAGCCATTCTAAGACTCGGGTAAACTTTGTTCGTTTCTCTGCCTATTCTTATCATTCGTGATTTTTATCAATATGCATATCGTCGTCATATTGCGCTCAACGAACGTATCACTGAGAAACATGTACATCGCTGTTATAGGATGTAACACTGAAAAACATGCATATCGCCGTCATATTGCGCTCATCGAATGTTTCACTGAGAACATGCATATTGCCATCATGGAATGTATCACTGAGAAACATACATATCGCCGTCATATTGCGCTCATCGAATGTGTTACTTAGAAACATGCATATCGCCGTCATAGGATGTATCACTGACAAGGAACATCACTTTGGTGTCCTCCTCCGATTTTGTTGAAACTTTTTTTATGTGAAAGAGTATCAAAAACTAAGAGGCGCGTATTTTCATTATCGGCGGAAAAACTGTTTTAAGGGGTGAAACGCACCCTCAAAAATGAGGATGTTTTTCCTTTTTCGTCGATATCGCTTCAACGGTACGAGATATTAAAACATTTCAATTTGCAACAATGTTTATTTTCCTGTGGTATACATATACATTGGAGATAAGAACGATAACGTAATCGACGAAAAACGAAAAACACCCCTATTTTCGAGGGTGCGTTTCGCCGCTTATAACTGTATTTCCGCCGATAAAAAAAAATACGTGTGTCTTAGTTTTTGATACTCTTCCATGTAAAAAACTTTCAACGAAATCGGAGGAGGTCACTAAAGTGATGTTCTTTGTGAGAAACACGCATATCGCCGTCATGTTGCGCCCATCGAATATATCACTGGGAAACATGCATATCGCCGTCATATTGCTTGCATGGCATGTCTGCTACCAGTGCTAACCCAGTGAATTCACCAACAAAAGTCATTCGATGACTTCCATATGACGTCAATCTGCGAATATTCATTGTTAAATTCAAATTTGCCGTCTTATTAGTTCACCTTGTTGTCAACGGATGAAGCATTTTGAAACGACAAATTTTAATCACGATGTATCTTAAATTCATGATACTAAATGAGCTCATGACATGTCTTCAACAACGTAAACGAAATTGCATTCATGTTAATTACAATTCACGAGAACAATTAATACTACCATAGTGAATACACGCCAAAATGTCTACACATGACTTCAGTATGACGTAAAATTTGCGGATATTAATTGTGGACACTTGAGCACAGCGATACGAGGTCGACGCGCTCTACACGTACGATGCACTTGTAAACGACATATTGAGAACGAAATGTTTTGCACATTAATGATACTAAATGAGTTCACGGCTTTGCATCACGGCATATAATCAATACGCTGTAAAATTTGCTCCATCAATAGTATGCACGGCCTGTTAATCATGACTGTTTATCTGGGAAACGGATCTCCAAAATACCTTTGAAAGATTTTTCAATTCAAGACCTAAAGATTTCTGGACGTCATTCAAAGTTTACCAGAGCGTTGGACACAAGTTGTAGATTAAGACGGAGACTATGTTCCAAATTAATTTTATATTAATAAAAAGTTACGTTTATTTAGAGAAGTTGTCGTTTGCGTCGCAAGACTTTCTTACCAACCTAATATTTTTGCTTGGCTTCTCAGCGTATACGTTTGCACCGAATTTTACAGCACGAGTCGTCAAAGTGACGAAGGTATGTTGTAATCGAAAGTACAACACCGCATACCTCGAGCCTCCGAAGTCGAAACAAATGACAACCACAGCTGTGGATGAATACGTCCGTTCGTCCGTCTTTCGTCCACCGCGCACGTCATACGAACGCTCGTACGCTTGCTTGACAAAAGTAACATGTAATCCGATCTTAACGACGTAATCCCGAACGACTGTCGCCGAGAAAGTTCTGCAATGTCCGTCCGTGATGAGAGCATTCGAAATTACCCGTGCAGAAATTGGCTGGAGAGACCCGAACAAAGCCCAGCAACATCCCTATAGGGATTTGATAGGGTCGCCACACGTAGGCAGTCCACATTGGAATCCAAGTGGATTCCGTGCTATTTCCCGATCAGCGTCGTTTGCGATTTTTTTATTGGGTATTCTCTAAAGGAATTTGTTGGATCTCCAAAAAAAAAACATGTTTTCGAAATCCCGGGCACCAATTTGTTTGGGAGTCCCAAGATGCACCCACACCTCTGTGGATAATTGTTAGGAACACCGCTAGAGCATGGATACCGGTTTTCGATAGCATCAAAAAACCGGATTATCGGGCCAAAAATCCGATATCGAAAAGCCGATATTGGAGCCCAATAATACCGATATTTCGATATCAGGGTTGAATGACATTGAAGTTTGCATCGTTGGAATGCAATGAATTTTTTCTTCTCGTATTTTTTTGGTCAGTTTTAAGCTACAAAAATCACAGAAACACTTTTGAGGATTTTTAATTGGAAATATACAATGTAAATCTGCGAAAAAACAATTTTTTATTATAATGAAACCAAGGAAAAGCAATTATAAAAAAAAGTTACATTCGGGGGATGCAAACTTCGACACCATAGAATTGAAAAAATTAAAATATTATTATTTTTATTATTTCCATTTAAGTTACTTTTACTTTTTTAAAATTATGTTTAACAACCTTAAAATATTATTGCTTACATTAAATGTTTCTAAAGTGTCAATTTATTTATCCACGAGTGTGGAATCAGAAAGGGCCTTTGCTTCCGCAGCTTATATCTTCAATGAGGTGAGGTCGTCTCTGTAAGACGAAACTTTAGATGCCTTCTGTTTTTTTTGCGGTCATTGTTTGAACAATCTCAATCTTATGAATTGAAGTGGCCATGCTGTTGCCTGCCTGCCACAAGCTATGCTATTTGTTCGCATTCTGATAGTTACTACCACGCTGACTTGACTAAAATTTCCTTTTTTTTTATTCATGCTTGTTTACTACTCATTTGATTTGCATAAAAGTTCCTATTTTTCGTTTTTCTTTTATTTATTTATTTTGTGTTGGGTTGAATACATGTATTAGGGGTACAAGTAAGGTTCAACGGATTTAAAAGAGAGGGCGTTACTAGTATTAAATCGCATCGGACCATAACCTAACCACTTTCATGTTAAAGCGTCATCATTAGGTTTTAGTTTTCAGTACGCCTCATTTTGTTGAAAGGTAAACATCATAGTTTTTCTCTACTTCAAATATGTCGACTTTTGTGCCAACGAAACGCAATTTGCGGGAGGCTTTACTTTTCTGCTTACATTTGAAAAAAAAGCAGCTGTGGATCGTCGATTGCCGTGTGAGGCTTATGGGGACCATGCTCTATGAATCTCAACTTGTGAGTACTGGTTTAGACGGTTCAAAATTGGTGACTTTGATACCGAGGATAAGGAACGCGAAGGGAGGCCACAAACGTTTGAAGATGCAGAATTGGAGGCATTATTGAACGAAGACTTGTGTCAAACGCAAGAAGAACTTGCAGAATTGTTGGGAGCATTTTTGCACAATAAAGGCCCAATTATCACAAAAATCCTTTAAAACTTGTACCCCCAATATAATAAATGAAGATCTTAATAAAAGATTGTGATTTTTAATGAATAATGTGGTTTCACTTAACTCTACACTATCAATTTTACAACTTCCATCTTCACTTTCAAACTACCAGGATTTTTAATCAAGGTTTCACATAAATATCAGAAAATATCGAAATACCGGTATTCCGATATTACAACTTGTTGATATCGAAATAATACTGGTAATAGAAAAAGCTCCGACAGTCTAAGCTCTGCTTGGGTCCCAACGTGCAGTTCATTAAATAACAAACGCTAATTGCAGTGAATTTTCAGTCATGTGAGTCACATTGATTTTTAAGATATAGTTTTTAAAATCATTTATACTTTTTTTAAATAAGATTTATACTTTTTTAGGATCCACCCATTTTGTATATTTATATATTTTGTTTAGAAAATTCAACGTACACAATCCGATAGGATCCATCAATTGTATTGCATTCTGTTCGATTATGTGGGAATCCTTTAGGATTCAAATTGGATTCAAGATGGATTTCGATGGGGAATCCCGATTAAAATCCAATCTACGAGCGTGACGTTTCAGTATCTGGATCCAATGCGATGGCCTATTGGATCCCTATCTGGAACTAGTGACAAATATGGGAATCGAATAGCAAAGGACAATTTCTGCACGGATACAGATTCGAAATTGTGACATGGTGTTGAAGTTTCCATAATTGGAGCGCAGCGAAAGTTTTTCTGACATTTCATTTTCCACACTTTTATAACTATAGCAGATCTTTTTTGATAGATTTATATTGTCGATCAACAAATAAAAATCTTCAAAAAAGTTGAAGGATTTTCGTAGGCAAAATCTGCCAAAGAAAATTGAAAGAATTTAAATATATTAATTTTCGTTGCATTCCAATTATGTAAACTTCAACCTCGTATTGTGTCGTGTATTGTGGAATTCGGTAATTAAGAATGACCGGCGTTTTATTTCAAATTGTTTTATGCTGAAAAATTGGCAGAAAGTGTTTTTCTTATCTTTTGTATTGGCCTGGAAAAAATATGTTTCTGGGAAAAAAGGTAATTATGCATAAATGGGGTACCACCCCAATTTGGACGGGATCTTTTTTACGCCATGAAATTGTTGTTTCTTTTATAATGAGTGATATTTCGTCTGGGGAGGCTGACATTTTCTCTTACTTTCATTTATGGGGTTATGGGGTTTGTTTGGATATGCATAATAACCAAACCTTTTTTCGGAGCCATATGTGCATTTCTAAACCAAGTATTGGTTCTTAAAAATTGTTTGAAATTGCACCTTCTTTGATTATTTTCGTTTCCTTTTTTATTTTCTATCTTCTGTTGCAACGCCACGTTAAATGATTTCCGTTTATCGGCGCCAATCCGCCACACGTGGGACACTTCACTTCTCTACAAATTACGTCATGATTTTGTAACACCTTCAAACTATAATTTGCGTCCTCATTTCATTTTCTTCATCAGAATTTTTAGCACTTTTTTTCATAAATAATTGTGGCTTTTTATTTTATGAATGTCTTGTATAAATAAAGTAATTTTCCACACCATAAATTTTCATTTTCATTTCATATGGTAACACAATTTTTTTCTATTGAAATGTCCTATTTTATCACGTGTTTCCAGGAACTTCAAAACCCCATAAGTTATGGAATTAACCCTTTGAAGTATACATTTTTCTTAACGTGCCATTAGCTTGAAATTTTGTACTCGGGGGTTTTCGAGGGCGCTGATTACGAATCTGCACTCAAAATTCGGGAATTGAAGATGGCGGAACCAATATGGCGGACCATAAATGCAAAACGTCGTTTGATGATAGGGAAAGTTGGTACTCGGAGGTTTTCGGGGTCGCTGTGACATCACATAAGATCCCCCAAAAAAACATAGATCATCAAATTTGGAAAAAATTCCATAGTTTTTACCATTTGCAGCCGTCATATTGAATGCGCCATTTTCAATTTGACGGTTTAGACTCCGGGTTCGTAATCAGTGGGTCAAAAACCAAGTTTTTACCTAGTTTTTGGTTATCGTTAATCTGCTAGATTAGTCCTAATCAGATTTATGATGTAAAAAGTTCGTTTTTTCGCACTTTCGTTATTGAAGACATCCGCCACGTGAAAAATAAAAATTAAATAGGTATGTTTTAGTAGTTATTGAAGTCCTAGGAACCTTGAAAGGCATTTACAACCGCCATATTTAATTACAAAACACTTTTGAATCGTCAAAATCTGAATTGAAATGAGTGTAACATCAGTGTTACACTATGCCGCAAAGGGTCAATAGAACATGTCAGCGTCCCCCGACGTAATATCACTATAATAGAATCAACAACTTAATGGCGAAAACAAAACAAAAACTCATTGAAATTGGAGGCTTGCTCCACTTATGCATAAAATCTTCAGATCGATGGACAATCAGTGCACGGAGCGGTTTTATTTTTCAACACGATTCGCGTCATTTTCAATATTTTCGAATATCTTTAATCGTCGCTATGACTGTCGAAAGTGAAGTATCTAAAACCGGTGGAGAATTTTCTTTTCTCCATGGACAAACACGAGCCGGTTTATCTGTGTACGTATATCATGCCCAATCCGGGCGAATGTAGCAATTGGTTCGTACACCTGTCGTGATAAAGATAGTCGCCTGAGAAGACCCTGGGAGGATATAGGGAAGCAAATAGTACCGAGGCAGACGTCGATACGATCGTAACGCGAGAACGGATATGGACCTACACGAGTGAATCGATAATCCGGGACAAAAAATTGTAATAATTGGTGCAACGATTTGTGTTCTATTGGTTCAGGAATTCGCGGGCGTGCTATTTGCGCCGTCATGGGCCGATTCGACTCGATGAGGCTCAGAAAATTGGTACAGAATACTTTGTATAATATTTATGCTTTTTCATCGATACTTCTTATATTTATATACATCTGTGTATAATAAAAATATTGGTGAAATTTATGCATTTTTATATATGAATGCAGGATTAAGGGGGGAGATATCTTTAGGCGAGAAAAAAATTGCTGCTTTCCATGATTTTTTTAAGGGGCTATACCAGTGTGAACGCGGAAAATTTTGGCGATTTTCGGGAATTTTTTGGAAGAAAAGTACTCAAATGTTTCGAAAAATTAAGAATATATTTGGCTATATTTGATCTATATTACATAAATTTTCATAGAAAAATATCAAAATCTAACCAAAATCTTTCGAAAAATATCAAAATCTAACAAAATGGCGTAGTTATGAAAAAAAAAGTCAGTTTTCTTGCCTGTAAAATGGTCGTTTTTTTTTAAATGCCAAATCGTTAATTTTCTTGTAATCAAAAATATCCTACGTCATTGTAGAGTAAATATATTCAAGAGTACTCAGCTCAAATTTAAAGTCAATCGGATAATTGCTCTTTGAGTTACAATGTCAGCAAATTTGATAAATGTCATTTCGAGAAAAACGCGTTTAAAAATTTAACTATGGATTTCTGCAAGATAAAATGATATTGATATAAATGATAATTATATTCTTTAAAGTCGATTTGTATTCTTTAAACTGTCGAAAAAGGCAAAAAAATCGATTTTTTGAACGTTTCACACTGGTATAGCCCTTTAAAGGAAAGATTTCATCACCATTTTTGAAACTTAGGGTATGTTTTATTAGTACTTTCGGCTGTTACGTGGTATATTTTAATTTCATTTCATTAATCTTTAAAAAGGGCGGCGGTATAGCGGTGGATGTTGTCAGACGGCGTGACACGTGGAGTCGGCTGAATGAATCTGAAAAAAAATCAACAAAAAATGTTGTTTCACTAACACTCATACGCAGAATATGAACCAAGAAAAAGTGAGAAATATTGAAAATCGAGGAAATGGTACGGTTTGAAACAAAAAAATTCAATTTTCCGACAAAAATGGCTACATTTTGCAATAAAAAATGCTTTTAAAAAATTCAAAAACATTTAGATTCATATTTTAGGCAATGAGGTTAGCAAGATTTATACCACATTTCATCAGAATCGGTCGATTAGTTTTTTCAGCTTCATCACGCCAGTTTATAAAACCGTGCCATACCTCCGCCAGTTTGAAAGATTAATAAATTTAAAAAACCATGTAACAGTCAAAAGTAGTACTAAAGCATACGCTTTGTTTAAAAAATAGTAAAGAAATCTGACCGTGTAAAAAAAATTATGCAAATGAGCAAATTTTTTCCGCGCCGAAAGGCCCTTAAATACTTTTTCGTCGTAGTCTGGTACATGCGAATAACTGGATGTCGCGTAATTTTTTTTCGCTTTCATTTCTTAATCATTGAAGTTATTTTTAATTCGTATTTCCGTCTAGCCGTATTGAATTTCATATTCTACCTCTTCTGTCGTATCGTTGGGGTCAAAATGTCGGGTATCATGGTGGAATAATAGCGATAGGGCAGAAATAATTTTTTTTTTTGCTTTCAAGGGGCAATGATATTTGGGTCATGCATAATGTTTAACACATTACCCAACAGTGGACAAATTATTCTCAGGAATGGAGTGCTTTTTGTAATTTTTTGAAAAAATGATTTCTTCATTCGGTCAATTAAAATGAAGCTCTTTCAGAATGGATATGAAATTCTTTACGAACCGTTATTCGTGACTCTCCATGTTACGTTGCTTTTATTTATTGTTTTATAATTGAATCAAGCAAATATGTGGGATTTTATATGGTTTTAGAAAAGCACGTAAGAACGATTTTATCTTACAAAATGCGCCTCATTATTTTTTCAAAATGATTTCTCAAGCTTATCGAACAATTAGTCGAGCAAACGAATATTGTGATGAGATACTGTCAAAATACGAGACTGAAACGTGCATTCAAACAATTTACGACCACACTGAGAAAAATTATAACAAAATCGCACATTCAGAATTTATGGTTGATGGTACTCAAGGAATTTAATTTCGTCCCGATAAAATCGTGAATTTTGCTGCTGGAGCGCCGCACGTCAATTGCATTAATGTTGCTAATGAATGCAATTGGCAGAAATCACACAAATACCACTTTTGTACGCGTTTTGATTCTTTGATTTGAAAATAAATTCAAATATTTTCTTTACAAAAGCAGACTTATTACCATAATAATTCGTCAATGATAATACCATATTTTAAAACAATATTCATCGTTATGGTGTATTGATGATAGTCGATTTTGGAGTAACGTATTATATTTTCAACGAGTTTTTTTTACGTACGTTCCATTTGGATTTATATAGGTACAGTTGAATTCGATGTGATTGAAGTTTGCATTGTTGGAATGCAACGAAGAAAATTATTTTTCACTTGCTCGAATTTATTTTGGCATATATTCATTACGAAAATCCCTTAATCAATTTTAAGTCGCTCATTTAGGGAACTAACATTTAAGGCTACGAAAAAAAGATTTTGTAGAATAATAAAAATATTAAAAAATAATAAAAAATCTGCGAAAAAGGCGTTGTAAAATAATAAAAATATTTTTAAAAAACTGTCGTTGCATCCGGATGGTGCAAACTTCAAGACCATCGAGATCATTTGTCGCAATAATATTCGACGTTATTAATCACCTCTGAGAAAGCATTGAACACGGAATGATTTTAATTGAGATTAAAGGGGAAAATATCTTTAGGCGAGGGAAAAATAGCCAATTTTCGTGATTTTTTTTAAAAAGGAAAGATTTCTTCACCGTTTTTGAGACTTAGGGTATATTCTATGACCACTTTCGGCTGTTACTGGGTATTTTTTTTATTTCATTAAACTTTTAAACGCCAGTGGTATGGCACGGTCTTCTAAACGGGTTGCGGCGGATGTTTTCAGCCGCCGTGACACGTAGCATCGGCGGGATTAATCTAAAAAAAAAACCAACGAAGATTTTTTCTTTCATTAACACTCATACGCAGAATATGAACCAAGAAAAACTGAGAAACGGTGAAAATCGATAAATGGTACGCTTCAAACCAAAAATATTGAATGTTCCCAAAAAAGGGCTACATTTTGCATTAAATAAATACTTTTTCTTATTTTTAAAAAACATTCAGGTTCATGTTTTGGACAATAAGGTTAGAAAGATTCACACCAAATTTCATCAGAATTGGTCGATTAGTTTTTTAGTTATACGTCACGCCAGTGTCGAAAATGCAGTTTAGAAGACCGTGCTATACCTCCGCCATTTTCAAACATTAATAAATAAATAAAGATACCATCGAACAGCAATAGAACACACCCCGAGTCTCAAAAATAGTGAAGAACTTTTTCCTTTAAAAAAAATAATGAAAATCAACAAATTTTTTCGTCACCTGAAAGTATATCTCCCCCCTTAAAAAAAAAAATGTATCTCCAAATTTTCGTGCGTACGTCGCATGATAGCAGCATGCGAGACGAGGCCTTTGCGTTTGGCTGCGGATCGCGACACGTAAGTGGCGATAGGGAGAATTTCTGACCCACATAGCGTAAGGTTAAAATTTTGTTATCACAAATAACCGAGCTTTCGAAAGAAAGTTCCCGCGCGGTATATCGCGCTCATTTTTTTGTCGCTCTTTCTTTGAGCCTCGGGAACAAGGGACATATGTGGTGGAACTCGTGCATCGATGTAGTTCTGCGTACGGCGCCTCGATTTTTTTTTTTTTTTTTTTTTTTTTTTTCGTTCCTTATATACGTTTTTTCTTCTTCTCTACTACGCGACAAGACGATACGCGATAAATGAGAGACGATAAACCGCGCGTGCCGTCCCCGCGGGACCAATAAATTGCGGGACTTTGTACTCTTCGACCACATTCGGTCACATTTACTATACTCTCGCGTGTCATACGAATTCTCAATTGTCAGTGTTTTCGTCGAGAGTCCGATCGATCGATCGCCCCGTGTTTACGAATTCCGATCCCCCGACGCAAAAAAAACAACTTATTTTCACGCATTTTGCAGTCGAAATTTATTCGACTATGTTGCCGCGGTGATTCGGTACTTGGCGGTTCGGTAAAAGTGACTGCAGTGACTTCGTTGACTTCGTCCTCCTACAAATGGAAATTTGTTAAAACAGTCGAAAATTGACGTGGAGAAAATACCGTTGTGTTGAATTTTGGACGAAATATATTTTGTGCAGTGGTTTTTAAATGACACTGCATTCATCGATAACATCAATAATAATAATCTTTTTATTTATTTTATTATAAATAATTCGATAACTCGTTAACTTTGGTAAATCATTAATTAAATTATTATTATTTGAAAATTATTATTTTTACTTGATTTATTATTTGATAAATTATTAATTTATCAAAGATCAATAAACTCGGTGGTAAACGTCGAAGAATTTCACGAGGACTAAGAAATGTTGGACAGAAACGTCATGTTGGTATTGCGAACGAGGCAGGATCGCACGGAGAGGAGATTGAGACACAAAAAGGAGGCGAATCCACCCCCAATGGAGCCACCCCCACAGCTCCTGAACAACAATTGCCTCTACGCCGATTTGAACATAAACTTCAGCGAGAATTGCAGGCAGGGAGAACTGAGGAGGGTGCGAAAGGTATAGTCAGAAACCGAGATTGAGGCATGATCGCAATGATCCTTGGGTAATTCTTTAGATGAGTGACTTTTTTCGAAAAATGCGCCTGAAATAATTTTATTGCTCCTTTTTCATTTATTGGGCCATTATTGATAATATTCAGTCGGAGAAAGCTGAAATTCACCCCCCCCCCCCCCCCCCATAAAAATTATGGGGTTTTGAAGTTCGCGGCAACACGTGATAAAACAAGGCATTTCTGAGCATTTCGACGCCTGTATTGGGCGTGGAGGTGGCGGGATTTTTAAAAGAAGCCTTTCTGAATACAAACTATCCGAACCCCCTTCGCGTGAAGGTATACAGGAGTTTTTTGTTACTTAATTAATGATTTGTTCATTTGTTAGTGAAAGTTTCTTTGTCATGAAAAATGTCACCTTCCCCCGACTGAATATCATCATTTATAACCCAATAAATGAGAAAAAAGAAAAAAAAAATGTTAGGCTCATTTTTCGGAAAAAGTTACGTATCCAAAAACTTACCGATCCTTTAACTGACCTACGGTATCGTGCGCGTTTCTTTTTTTTTTCTTATTTATTCGCCCAAACCAATCTGCGTAATCGTATTTTGTACCACATCGAAGAAAAACTCGTCACCCTGCTTGATAAATTTGCCGTCATAGTTAATTAAAAAGTGTCGCGTATAGATTACGAACGAAAAATCTGTGATTTGGTGAATAAATAACAAGCAATTAAGGTCGTAAATTGTTCGTCGAAGAAATTACTTCGTAATCGTATCTCCTTCAAATTTGGCATTCGTCCCAAGGATTTGCGCGATACGCAAAAACTTCCATTCGCAATAATTTCGTATATTACTTTTCGCGAGCATTGTTCGAATGGACGTTCTATGAGGTGCGGGAGATTGAGGGGTTAGGTTATTGTGGCAAGCCGAAAGGGTTATTTGAAAAAAATCATTTTGAAGGTTTAAATAAGATGACTGGAATATCGTTTGGACTTTTATTTGTATGTACATTAACGGGGTCATCCCATGTGAAAGCCTTTTTTTTTATATTTTTTTAGGAATTTTCTTTTATGAATCATTAAAACGGACTATCTTTGAATTTTTACCACACATTTGTCAACATTTTCGTAGTAGGGGCAATGTTTGTAGGGGCTCAACGGTATACTTCATTTTCGCCTTTCGGTTGATTCGAAACAAAAAGAACGAGTTTTTTCTTAAAATAAATAATATAGGCTAAGATTTGACCGAGCTTTTTTTGTTAGTGTGTATCGATCATAAAAAAATATATTTTTCGAAACAAAATGACATTAAAGTTAATAACTAATAAAAAAAAATGTCAGGAATAAAAAATTGTCGGTCAAGACTAAATTATTATTGCACTAAACACGTATGCCAAATTATGTCAATCCGTTCATTAGATGTCGAGAAATTGTGTACACCGTTTTGAAAAAGTTTCAAGAAAAACGCATTTACGGAGCTAGAGGCCTAAAAAAATGGCCAAATTCTGATTTTTTTTCTGAGAAACGATTGGTGAAAAAGAAACGCATTTATTTAACAAAAAAGTACATATTGATAGTCTTTAAAAAATCACAAAAAATACAGAAATTATATAGACGATTGATTTGAAATCTAGAGGCTGCATTCAGAACATGAAGAAAAAGAAAATTACTGTATAAATTTCAATCAAATGGTAATATATCGTTAATTTTCCCAAAACTCTTTAAAGTTTTACTAGCAGTTCTATTGTTGTGATCACAAGTTTACTTTCGACTCGCGATCCTGCATCATACGTTGGACCTTCCTCTTCAATTTGAGTTGCCTCAAGCGACGAATGATTTGTTACAATTTTCACAGTAGTCAAACGTCCGGCATTCCCAAAGGCAAGCTAACAAGAATGATTTCGACGGATTGTGCCTCGTACTCAGAAGACTATATTTCTATGTACATGAGAAGGTACATATTTCTATGTACCAGGATTTCTTAACTATTAACAGATGATGTTGGATCTGGCGAAATAAATATCTTCTTACAGTTAATGAATAATTCATTTGAGCCTCTGAATTGTCACCAATAAAGATTTGGTAATAGTTATGAAATGGGTACTTTAATGGAACGTACCCGTTCTTAACAGCCAATAGATATACAGTTGGTCTAACCCAATGCTTTGTATTAATCCGAGTGGAAAACGTAACTCATCACCACCTAGCCACAAGCTAGTAAAGTGATGTTTCGAATCGCCCTTAGCTAGCCGTCTTAGCGATTGACTACCCAGGCTTGCAACACTTTGGCCCTCTATTTACAAAAATTGCGGCTATATATTTATATTTTCGTGATTTTTTTGCACATTATTTACATCATTGGACCCTTTTACGATATTCTTCGTTGCTCATTAATTATGGTTATGATTCTTGCCCTGTAAATATATTGATTGGTTAATTTTAAATTATCTCAGACAATCGCTTACGCCGTGACGTGGTTTCGATCCCGGGACCTCTGGGTGATGAGTTGCGGCGTTGTCCACTGAGCCAGTTCTACTTGTTTAATTTCTGAATTTTCTTATCGTCTACATATGTTACACTGCACAATGTCAGATTATTGAAAAATGGGTGGATTAACAAATGTAAATAACATTGTCGGATCAATGACTCAATTGCGTTCGCATTGAGAGCGATAATCGCATAGAATTACATAACCTTAAATTGTATTTGTCCGATCAATTATTCCGACTAGTGCGGCCGCAATTCGGAAGTGTTGGCTAGGTCATCGCGAGATGCCGATTTGAGGATTTTATTCATTCGCAACGTCATTTGTAACTCAAGTTGCTTAACCAACCATGAGCCAGTCGCTCGATGGAACTACACGTATTCACATAACCACACTTTGTCATTTCTGATCAAGATCGGCTGGGCAGTGACTAGCCAAGGGGTGCAAAGCCGTATAGCTGGCTAGGTCATGGCGAGATACTTACTTGCAAGTGGGTATTTCGCCATGGGAATGCTTGCATTCGCAACGCCATTTGTAACTCAAGTTGCTGAGCCAGTCATGAGCCAATCGCTCGATGGAACTACATGTAGTCACATAACAACACTTTGTAATTTGTGACCAAGATCGGCTGGGCAGTGACTAGCCAAAGGGGGCACAGCCGCAGTTAGCTAGGATTGGCTAGGTAATGACGTCATGCCCACTTGAGAATTTTTTTCTTTTGCAAAGCCATCTAAAACTCAAGTTAGCTAGCCAGCCATTAGTCATTTTGTCGATGAAACTACACGTAGTCACATAACCTCACTTTGTCATTTGTGACCAAGATCAACTGGGCAGTGACTAGACAAAGGCTGGATAACGAAACATTCACAATATTACTAGCTTATAGCGAGCGAGCCATTGGTCAGTTCGTATGGGGTCAATTGGGCGAGCCAGTTACTAGGTCGTAACTCAGACAGGCTAGAACAATTTCTACTCGGAAATATACTATAAATACTTGTTTCCTATAACTGAGGAGTTTATTCAATGGGATCAGTGGAAAGGTTGTCCCAGATGTAAAGCATAGTTAAGTGAACGATATTTTATATTAGCACAAATCAAGATTCGTGTATAGTTACCAAATGAATATTCGGACAAAGTCATTCATTGATTGTCGATAGATGAATGAGCAGCTGAATCAATGTAGCACTATAGTGCTAGTGGGCAAGTGTACAAGAAATAACTCTTATGAAAAATGAGAGTTGTTTCTTGCTACTTGTCGAGGACAACTCGTTGGACAACGATTCGTCGTGTCCAAGTAGCAAGTCCGTTAAGCGGAGGATAATAAAAATGGTAGCATCAATACGTCGTAGAGCAATGAACAACTCTTATAGAAAATAGACGTCTTGGCACCCCTGCTCTAATGCATAATTTAATATTCTCTATATATACTTTCGAACGTTTCCTCAAGATTTGGCAGGTCCCACAAAACAAGCAGGAAAGGTCTCGTTTCCGCAATGTTTATCTCTACAACGTTGAAAGTCCGTTTTTCAACTTTACAATGACTTTATCTCTCATCTGTATAAACTCGGAAATCCACCAACTTTACAAGAGTCTCAAGTTTGCAATATTGAACCACTACAACGATCTAGCCTTATGGTTATCATTACAAGGTATTTATTCGGATTTGTTTCTATAATGTATCAACTCTACAAGAACTCTGAGTACCCAACGTTGAACTGGGTAATATTCGTGTTAACTCTACAATAGCTGATATATCAGGTGTATGAATTGAAGAAGAGATTTATTAGTCCATTAATCCCTTTTTCACCCCTTGGGAAGGGTCACAAGTCAAAGCTAATGCCATAAATCGGAAGAACGGACGATTTTACCTACAAGGTGACATTATTTCTGCTGTTGACTGCAAAAAACATCCTTTTTCTCTCAATTGTTCAAACATAGTCGCTTGGGCGTTAATGGGCTAATATATCTCTTCTCCAGTTGATACACCTGATATATCAGCTGTTGTACAGTTAACAAGAATATTGCCCAGTTGAACGTTGAGTACTCAAACTTCTTGTAGAGTTGATACATTATAGAATTAATGTAATATTGCACATCTGTATTGTGTAGTTGTTAAAAATCCGAATAAATACGTTACAGGGATAATCATAAGGCTAGATCGTTGTAGAGGTTGTAGATGTCAATATTGTAAACTTGAGACTCTTGTACAGTTGGTGGATTTCCGAGTTTATACACATGAGAGATAAAGTCATTGTAAAGGTGAAAAACGGACGTGCAGCGTTGTAGAGATAAAAATTGTGGGAGCGAGACCCTTTCAACAAGCAAATCGTTAATTGATGCCATCGGCGCGGAGAATAAATATATGTTTTCACGGTCACAAACTGATATCCTCTAGGTAAGTGGACATGCGGTCATGCACAGTCTCCTGTGTACCTCGATCGTATCTACGTCGCGTCTGCTTAGGAACGAGCTTGTGCGACAAAGGACCATGGTAGCATACAAAGTAAACGGTCTTGCCAAATATACGATACTTATCTCAAGTACAGATATGTCAACTATTAAGAAATCATTATTTGAGACGAGTCCTCGATTTTTTAACAGTTCTTTGCGAACTATTAACAGGGCCATATTTGATTCAACTGAATATTTTTAAGGGAGCTTTCCAATGTGAAATTTTCAAAAAATCGATTTTGTTTTTTTTTGCTTTATCGAATAGTATACACTCTTCCCATCGCTTCTTTGGCATCGCTGATTGACCGTAAGTAAACGATTTACCTAAAATTTCCTCACTTGAAACTTTGAACGCGTTTTTCTCGAAACAGCATTTTTCAAAACGGTGTCCAACTTGGAGGGCAGAGTTTTAAAGCTATCGAGTTGAATTTTTTACACAATATTCTTAACGTCATTGTTTATCGTGCTATGGAAGCTTTTTTTTTTGACATCTTCCTATTTTTTTGTAAAAAAACTGCCAAAAAAAATGCTAAAATCGATACTTTTTGTTCAAACCGGCGCCATTTTTGCAAAAAAAAAAGCCTCCATAGCACGAAAGCCAATTATATACCGATCAATAATCTTTTTGTGTTTTTTGTTTCAGATCAAAATTGTGACCCCCAATGTGGACACCACATCCAAGTGCATTTTCTGCAACAATTGTTTCATCATTTGTATAGATATTAATTAATAAATAAATCGATCTTTAAAAAATTGTTTTGTATTCTTCAATACCCAATTAATATACAAAAAAAAACCAGACCGATTAGATTATTTTTTCTTTAAAAAAAAAAATCGCGAAAAACAGCGATTTTTCGGGCTGTCACACTGGAAAGCTCCCTTAAATTATTACCTAATACTGATTTTGTAATGAGTGTACGACTGTTGTCTCAAAGAACTACTGGGCCAACATCCCAAATACAGATTCATTAATAGCTGATAAATCCTTATTTGGGGTAAATAGAGAAGTTGTCGCGTCAACTGTGTGACTCTTGGCTCCAATGCGGCCGAGATAGTCTTTTTGAATGAAGATCAGTTAATTGTGGTGACATGTTCATTTGCATTGAATACAGGATAGTCGCGGCAACTATACCCCGAATAGAGATTTCTTAGGGTTAGCCTGACCAGGATCAGACCCCGATTGGGCCGGAAGTATTTAGGCCCTAAAGCAGGCTATACTAAAATGGCCCTATTAAGGCCGTCCCTGATAAGATCCTACTAAGGCTTTCCCCGACAGAGCCCTACCAAGGCTTGCCCTGACAGGCCCTACTAAACCTTTCCATGATAAGGCCTTAATAAGGCTGTCCCTAATGTGGCCCCACTAAGGCTTTCCCGGATAGGGCCCTACCAAGGCTTGCCCTAATAGGCCCTACTATGGCTTTCCCTAATGAGGCCATAAATAGGCTTGCCCTATAATGGCCTCAGCAGTCGATAGTTGCCCATAACCTATTATTTTCCACATGGTAACTTCGATTTTACAGCATCGTAACTTCGGAGGTTCGATGCATTCCTGAATTCTATTTAAAGAAGGTGCTATGGACTGTCACGACAAAAAACGTTATGCAACTCGGATGCGTGTTAGAAGATTTCGGCAGCTTTGTAAGGCGAAGAGAGAGAGAGAGAGAGACAGAGAGAGAGAGAGAGAGAGAGAGAGAGAGAGAGAGAGAGAGAGAGGAATTATATATATATACATACAAGGTTACGTTTCAAAAACCTATAGCATGTTATTCGATAAACCTCTTTAATTGTCACAATGATATTAACTAATTGATATACTTTATGTGATACAACAAATAATTATAGGAATTCATTTGGTCTCTTATGCTATATCTGGGACCAAGATGTTACAAGCACTCGGTAGCATAGGGGCAGCGGTCTAGCTTTGGTTAGGTAGGTACGAGGTTCGATTCCCATATAGGCGAAATATTTTCTTCGAACAAAAACATTTCAGCAGGCCAGGGAATTACGAATTATGATACAAATTCATTGTAGTGGAACTCTAAAATGAGCGGTTCATTTCATTTTGGATTTTTGAAATATCATATGCATTTCTTTCTGATCAGGCAACCGGATAGGGGCCTTATCAGGCAACCAGGTCAGGCCCATATGTGACACAACGTTACATTTCCTAGTAGGGTCCTTTCAGGCTGCCTTATTAGTGCCCTATCAGGGCAGTCAAGCAACCTGACCGGGCCCTGATTTGGGCCCATTTAAATTTCTACGCGGGACGTTAACGACCCCAAATCTAAATATATTAATGAGGAATATCAGTGTGAAAAAATCGATTTTTTTTGTTGCTTAAAAAGATAGTTTTGGCCTTTTAGAATATGCCTACGAATTTTCAAAACAATATTCGGTTTAGAAGTATTCGAAATTGGCGCCAAGCGTCGACGCTCTCAGAGCCTTCTATACGGGCCTTTCTATACTTTAAACGCGTTTTTCTCGAAACCATGTTTTTTGACCTGGTTGACAGCATAACTCTGTTAAATTTTGTCCAATCGAATTTATTCAAAAAGTATTCTCTTCAGAAAACTTATCGCTATCATCGCATCGTAGGGTTTAAAAAAAATTGTTTAGTTCTTTTTATTGACAATTTAATGCAAAATTTTTGTGTAAAATTCGATTTTTCTAGTAGCCGCCATTTTTTTTGTAATCAAAATTTTCATATTTCCTACGATGCTGCGATAGCTATACTATTATAATTTAATAATCTTTTTGAATTTTTGATTTCATATGTTTGCTGTGGCACTTATGCTGTCAACCGTCGGGAAGTATTTTTTTGAGAGGCCATTTTGCGACCGCTCCTCTGCTTAATAAAATGTACTGAAAATAAAATAAAAAAATTTCCTTGCACGGTTCATTACTTCAATAATTAATACACAAAATTTCAAATAATTTGATCGAGCCGTTTTTTCAAATAAATTCGCAAAAAATACCTCATTTTTCAGCCTGTCACACTGATATTTTCTCCCTTAATTGTAAATAAATCTCTACTCCTTTGAACTGTATTTTCATATCACAATTTCAAGTCGTTATTCGATGATCATAAACACCTACTGAGAAAAGAATTAAAGTGATCAAATAGATAATTCTTTTCAAAGAAATACTATGGCTATAAAATTTTGTCATGAGAACACGAATATTTCTTAACAACTGACAAATTCTGTAACAGTCAATGAATGATTGGATAAAAGTGCCAACGAAGCGTATTCTTTCACTATAAATAAACTGTTTGCTCAATGCACTATTGGCTAATGTTGGAATCTTAAGGGGCTATACCAGTGTGAACGCTGAAAATTTGGGTGATTTTCGGGATTTTTTTCGAAGAAAAGTACTCAATTAAATGTTTCGGAAAATTAAGAACATATTTGGCTCCATTTGACCTATATTACATGATTTTTTCATAAAAAAATATTGAGATCCAAGCGACTAATGCACTGCCTTCGGAGGTGCCAAAAAAAAGTTCCTCCACTGCTTACATGATTCCGGCCGATTGAGTAGCTGAAACCGAAAAAGGAAAAAATGTTAAACTGGAAGGTATGTACAATGACGTAGGATTTTCGAAAAATATCAAAATCTATTAAAATGGCGTGGTTATGAAAAAAACGTTTGTTTTCATGCTTATAAAATGGTCATTTTTTCAATGCCAAATGGTCAATTTTCATCCAATCAAAAATATCCTACGTCATTGTAGAGTAAATATATTCAAGAGTACTCAGTTTAAATTTCAAGTCAATTAGTCCAGTCGAGATAGGTCTAAAATTCGGTTCACCTGGAATTAATTCGAGGGTTCGATTTTCTTTTTTTACTCGGGGGGGGGGGGGGGGGTGTGGTAGTGTAAATCTCGATTTTCGGGGAAATCCCCCCGGTGCGTTTGCCGCCATCTTGATTGAAAGAGGGATTTTTTGTTTTTCGAATAACTCGCTTATTTTCAATCTTAGAGTGAAAATGATCATATCAAATGTTATGGGAAATGTAATTCCCCACAAGTTTGGTAATTATAGTTTTTACCCTAGGATCGACATTTATAGAGTTACACTGCAAATAGGCGTAAAAAACGTTTTTTTGTTAATTATCTCGTTCATTACCAAGTTTATTGTAAAAATGGTAATAAACGTAGGCAATTTTATTTCCTTCAACTTTGATTATTAGCATTTTTACCATCGGATCAATATTTTCCGACTTATACTTAATTTCGGGGTGAACTTTTTTTTATGTTTAGTTATTTCGTTTATTATCAAGTTTATTATAAAAATGGTAATAAATAATCGGGTAGGAAATTTTATTTTCTTCAACTTCGGTTAGTACCATTTTTACCCTAGGATCAATATTTTAGGAGTTATAATTAAGGTAGGGGCGTAATTTTTTTCATTTTTTTAAATTTAATTTATTATTGAATTTGTTATAAATATAGTGATGGACAACCAGGTACGTAATTCAAATTTCTTCGACTTATAAATATGTGTGTGTGTGTGTGCGCGCGCGAGGGCACACAGACGTGTGTGTGTGCGTGCGTGCGTGCGTGCGTGCGTGCGTGCGTGCATGTGTGTGTGTGTGTGTGTGTGTGTGTGTGTGTGTGTGTGTGTGTGTGTGTGTGCGCGCGCGCGTGTGTGTGTGTGTGTATTTGAAACACCTGAAAAACGTCGAATGCTTTTATAAATATTTTAAAAAATAAAATCGTCCATTTTTTATTGACGAACGGCTGTAACGCGTTTTTGAGTGGCTAAGCCTCGCAGCCGTTTGAGAAGAAGTTGCGTTGGGTTGCTCATTGTTGCTCACGGCGGTGGCAGCGAGTAACAATGTATTTTTCTTTCCAAATGACTTTCAAAATATTGATCGTAGGGTAAAAATGGTAATGAACAAAGTTGAAGAAAATAAAATTCCCTACCTGATTATTTATTACCATTTTTACCATAAACTTGATAATAAACGAAATAATTGAACATATATAAAAAGTTCACCCTTAAATTAAGTATAAGTCCGAAAATATTGACCCTGGGGTAAAAATGGTAATAACCAAAGTTGAAGGAAATAAAATCCCCTACATGACTATTCATTACCATTTTTATGATAAACTTGATAATAAACGAAATAACTGAACATATATAAAAAGTTCACCCTTAAATTAAGTATAAATCCGAAAATATTGTTCCTAGGGTAAAATCGTACTAACCAAAGTTGAAGAAAAAAAATTTCCCACTCGATTATTTATTACCATTTTTACGATAAACTTGATAATAAACGAAATAACTGAACATAAAAAAAAAGTTCACCCCTAAATTAAGTATGAGTCCGAAAATATTGATCCTAGGGTAAAAATGCTAATAACCAAAGTTGAAGGAAATAAAATGTCATATGTGATTATTCATTACCATTTTTACAATAAACTTGATAATGAACGAGATAAGTTTAAAAAAATGTTTTTTACCCCTATTAGAAATCGAACTCTATAAATATCGATCCTAGGGTAAACATTACAAATACCAAACTTGTGGGGAATTACATTTCCCACAACTTTGAATACCATCATTTTCACTCTAAGGTTGAAAATAAGCGAGTTATTCGAAAAACAAAAAAAAATCCCTCTTTGAATCAAGATGGCGGCAAACGCACTGGGCGGATTTTCCCAAAAATCGAGATTTACGCTACCAACCACCCCCCCCCCCCCCCCAAGTATAAAAAAAATCGAACCCCCGAATTAATTCCAGGCGAAATCCTATTTCGACTGGACTAAATCGGATAATTGCTCTTTGAGTTACTGTCAGCAAATTTGAAAAATCTCATTTCGAGAAAAACGCGCTTAAAGATTTTTATCCTACATTTTATACCTACGAGCAGTTGCTCTTTAGAAAGCTGCCATTCGGGGAGTATTAGAGATACGGCCTTGGAATTTTTACCGGATATTCTTGAAAGTATAAAGTATCGAAAAAGCAAAAAAAAACAGATTTTTTGAAACTGTCACAGTGGTATAGCCCCTTGAATAAATTGCGAAGGGTTAAACTTGCCGGAGTGCTTACAATGTAAATGTTTTCCTCGCCAGGCCTATTCCCAGTGCACTCCCGTGAGATAAAAAAAAACTACGCAGCTTCACGAGCGGGAAACATTTTTCTTTCACTTGCCCGACGGTACTCGCTGGTGTCACCAGTGAGTAGCTTATATGGTAATAATTTTCGTGGAGGAGAACTTTAGCCTCGGGGAAACCTTTCTCTGCGGTATAACCCCATGAATATCTGAGACCGCTGACAGACAGGATGCCTCACAAGTTACCCTTTTTTCATTGCGTGGCCCTATCTCGCGGCTCTTTCAGACAATTCTCGTTGACTGTGCAAGTTTGCTCAGCGCGTACTTCGAAAAGAGGGAAAAAGAAAAACGCAGCGATACGCACACGATAAGATTGTCGCATGCCCTATGGCTTCAACCCTACGGCTGAACGTCATGTTCGGATTATCGTTATTGAAAAACCTGATGAGAAGCTTGGTGTTGAAGTTTGCACCATTTGAATGCAACGAAAATTCTTCTTTTTTTTTTACGTCTTCATTTTTGACCTCTTCTTTCCAGATTTAGGATGTGGACCCCTTAAAAAGGATGTTAAAAAATATTGGGATGTTGAATAAGTTCTCGCTGTTTTGTCGTGAAAATAGATGCTTTATTAAAAAAAAATTAATTCCTAATGCTTTTAAACGTTTCGAAGCTGTTGTGTGATCAACTTCTAATGATTCTGCAACCTCAGCTGCACTGACAAGGAAAGGTTGCGAAGTCGATCCCTCCGATTTCGATGAAATTTGGCATGCTTGTAGAATGGATAAAAATAGGCGACGCGCATTTTTTATATTTGCGGAACCCGATTTTTAAGGGATGAGACGCGCCCTCGAAAATAGGGGTGTTTTTCGTTTTTCGTCGATAACGTTATCGTTCTCAACTCCAATGTATAGTGCACGAAAAAATAAACATCGTTGCAATTTGAATTTTGTTCATATCTCGTACCGTTAAAACGTTATCGACGATAAACGAAAAACACCCCCAATTTTCGAGGGTGCGTTTCAACCCTTAAAAATCGGGTTCCGCAGATATAAAACATACGTGTCGCCTATTTTTACCCATTCTACAAGCATGCCAAATTTCATCGAAATCGGAAAGATCGAACTCTCAACCGTTCCTTGTGAGAGAAATGTATGGGGTGTGCTCAGCCATATTTTAATCATATTTTATATTTCACTATTAATATTTTACTGTCTATGATATAGTACTATTGATATTTTAGCAGTTGCATGAATTATGCACAACTGTTAACTGCAACCATCAATCTTACAAATATACGTTTATTCTTCAATGCTATATAATGTAGTAGATTTCATAAAATGGATATTCCCTGATACTATCAATTTACTTCCTCAAGATTCTAATAGTAAACTGAAATAAATATACATTGGATAAAAATGTTGCCTGTGATTTGCGACGATGTTTATAGTGATTTTGTACCATGTTATAATTTACGACTTGCTATATGCGTATTTGGTATGTTATGCAAGTTTTGGTACAACGCATAACATACCAAATAGACATTCAGTAGACGCCCGTCTACTGAATGCATAGAATATTTTATAAATCCAAAATAAAAGAAAATACGCAACTGAGAGTTCTACCTCGATGATTTTTTATTATAATTCGCCATTCGCCGGCCTCCTGTAATGTTTTATTTCGAAGAAAATATTTCGCCTAATCGGAATCGAACCTAGAACCTAACTGCCTACCTTCTGCCTATCCTAAGCACGCTGCCACTACGCTATCGAGTACTTTTGGCATTTTGAGCACGGATATGGCATAACAGACAAAAGTAATATTGGCTGTACTTCGGACTAGCTGTTACCTGCGATTTATGTGAAATTTTGCGCAGATCTTTTTTTATTATATAAGTCACCGTTTAAATAGATTTTTCGCGCTTTGCAATAATTTTGTATCATATGATAGTGATTTATACCATATTATATGATACGACCTGCTAAATGCATAGTAATGTGTCCTACAAGAACACAAGGTGAACTACAAGAAGAAGTGTTGAACCGGTATCCTATGGTTGCAATGCAACAAACACACTCTGTAAGAGTTTGTGAGACATGCGTAGTTCTTAAAACTATTAAGCTGCGGTTGCTCGAACTGCAAATGATTTACGTCTTCGCTATAAGTAAACTTTACTATAATTTTTTTCGAGTAGTCACTTTTCATAAGGTTTTCTAACAAATTATACTCGAAAAACGTTAATGTTAACCATATAAGTTGTACAAACTTGAAAAGAATAGTAGAAGTTTGACTGAACGAAACCTGACGTACAGTATACAACATTAGTATTTGTACGCCGATTTTCGTTATAGCACTGAATTAACCATATCTATATTGTCAAGCCTTTTACTATAGTGAATAATCATTTCGGGGATAATAGATCATCAAACCCGCCACCCAGACCGCATGTTTATGTATACTTTTTGCTGATAGTTGTTTTAACCATATTATGATTGTGATGTCAATGAACTATAACGAATATTGATATCCCCTTTTACCATGGGGGTTTGTTGTACATACCATGGACTTTTTTCTCAGTGTAGCGTCTGACATGAGTCTTCATGAAATAATGCCTCCAATTCAACACATCAAAATCATGATTTTTTAAAGCGCCTAAACCAATCTCTGCATGTTGTTTCCAACAGAGCATGGTCGCCGTAAGTCTCAACAAGAATTCTGTGTGCTTGAACTGCAATCTTTTTAAAAATAAAGTAGTGCAGCGAAACTCCCCTAAATACTCTTTTTGGCACGAAATTTAACACGTTCAACACCATGAAAAGGAAAGTTGTTTACACTTCGGCGAAAGGACATGCACTGAATTTCAAGCTTGCTTATAGAACTGTTTTATAGATGCCTTACCATCTTGAACTACACGCACGGAGTTTTGGTGGGACCATCTGTTGGAAAACAGCGAGAACATATTGAATGTCCTAACATTTCTGCATCCTGCATAAAAGTAAAACCTGCATATTTTTAATTATTAATTTGAGGTTGGATTTTTCGTACCTGTATTTCTATCAGAGGTGTGCGGGTACCCGATGTTCGGGTCTGGTCACGTACCCGACGGGTTACGTTTTTGCATTACCCGCCAATATCGGGTACCCGAATTTGGTAATCGGGTACTTTCAAGTTGTTGGTACTCGTGAACGTCGGCTACTCTTAAAGGTAAACGACCTATCGAGTACCCGATGTGAGACGAGTACTCGAAAAACTCGGGTACTCGATAAATTTCGAGTATCGACCGATCACAGGTGTCCGAAAAAATTCGGGTACCCGAATGTCTTCGGGTACCAGATCCGAATCATAGTCTAATTACCCCACCCGACCCGACCCGACCAATTCTGCTACCCGCACACCCCTAATTTCTATTGTATTCGGTCGATTCGATTCGAATGCATCCTAGATCTTATTTGCTTTGAATAAATCGTAGTTAACGATCCGGATAGACTGTTTTATTTTATATATCGATACACGGACTTATATTGGGGGTACAAATAAGTCTCTGCCGTTTTTTGCATACAAAATTGATCATTTATTGTAAAAGAACGGTACTTTATGTTTTATTCAAAGTATTGCCCACGGCTAGTTACCCAGTCACACCACTGCTTTTTCCCAGCTTTCTAGCTAGGAAAAGCTATCTAGCTTCTAGACCCAATTTTTGGTATCTTCATATGATGTGAAGTGCTGCTCAGAGAGGCCGTGCGTCATCGATCGAAAGAAATGATAGTCAGAGTCATGTCTGGTGAATACGGCGGATGGGGTAAAACTTCCCAATTGATTGTTTCCAAGTAGGGTTTGACCGATGCCTGGCAAGCAGCATTTCACGTGTGCAAAATTGGCGTTCAACGTTTCTCGGCTTCGGTTCATATGGAACCCAATTTCCTTGCTTTTGAATCATTCCCAACGATTTTAAACGATGTGAAATTGCTTGTTGAGTGACTCCTAACGTAAGTGCAAGTTCTTCTTGCGTTTGGCACCAATCTCCCTCCAATGATGCTTCCAAGTCCGTGTCTTCGTACACTTTCGGCCTTCCGCTACGTTCTTTGTCTTCGACATCAAACTCACCGTTCTTAAATTTTGGAAACCACTCACGACAACTTCCCTCACTTGGAGCAGCCTCACCATACGCTTCTACAAGCAATTCGATGCGCCCCAGCTGCAGATTTCTTCAAATTAAAGAAGTAAATCAAAAGTTTCCGCAAATTACGCTTATTCGGCTCAAAACTCGACATTTTCGCACGAAAAAAAATTATGTGATGATGATACAAAATGGCTGATATTTCAAGGTTATGGTCTTGCGAGATGTCGAACCTTACGATGTGACGGTTTACATCTGACAATTTCAACCATAACCTCCTAGTGGGACCATCTTTTGTCAAACGGCGGAGACTTATTTGTACTCCCAATAATATAACTGGCGCCGAACAAGATATACGTGTATAACTTTTTAAAGCACAGGCGTATTTGTCTGCTTGATTTTTTGTTGTATGTTTGTACAACACGGCGTCACCGAGACGCTGCCATGTCTGCAGATACAGACAAATATTGCTCAATTCTGATATTGCCGGGCATTCGAAAAGTCAACCGTATCGTCGCAATACCCGGACGCTTTTACACGCGGAAGAGGATCGGCGGCAAACTAAAGCGCCACGCGCTTCCGTGGTATCGGATTAAATTTCATCATTCCGTTGGCTCTTCCACCCGTCTCATCGGAACGTGGGTGCAGTTCGTTGACGATCTTACTCATGGCTGTTACGCATATGGAGAACCGGGAATACTCAGGGAATTTTGAAAATTTTCTGAAATTTTTCCAGAATATACTTTTTGCAAAAATTACGAAAAATGAAAGCGACATGAATTTTTTTTTTTTTCAAGTTGAAATTGATAAGAATACGTATTTTTTTTATATTTTAAATATTTATATTATTCTTTATTATACAGGGTGTTAGGAAGGTCGATTCACAGTCTTAAGCGGGTGATAGGTCACTCTGTTAGGAACATATCTAACCTAGGTTACCGTAGTCCAAAGTCACAAGGATTTCGAGTTATCATGGTGAGTATGATTTTGGGGAAAATTTCCCGAAATTCAGTAGTAACTCGTTTACCTCTTATATTAATGCTAATTAAAATAATAGCATTAACATAAGAGGTATTTTTATTTTTTGAGAAGTTTTTAATGATTCAACACGTCCCACTTAGTTAGTTGTGTGGATACAGATGATTGTATTGGAATAAGTTTTTAGTTACCAATTATTCTCTGTTTGAACATTATGAACGAGTTAGTACCATAATTTTGGGAAATTTTCCAAAAACCATTATAACTCAAAATCCTTAGACTTTGGACTAAGGCAGCCTAGGTTAGATGTGGTCCTAACGAGGTGACCCATCACCCCCTTAAGGCCTTATCGACCTTATCGACCTAACTAACACCCTAAATGAAGAAAAAATACGTCAGTGCTAAACATTGAAGATTTGGATAACTAAAAACTAATTTACTTTGAGCTCTATACACTGAGAAAACAATGTATTCCTATGTATCAGGATTTGTCAACTATTAACAAATGGTAAAGTTGCATATGGCGAAATAAATATCTTCTTACAGTTAATGAATCATTTATTTGAGCATCCGAATTGTCACAAACAAAAATTTGGTAATAGTTAAGAAATGGGTACTTTAACGGAACATACCAGTTCTTAACAGCCACCAGATGTACAGTTGGCCTAACCCAATGCTTCGTATTAATATACTATAAATACTTGTGTCCTATAACTGAGGCGTTTATTCAATGAGATCAGTGGAAAAGTTATCGCGGATATAAAGGATAGTTGGATTAAAGATATTTTATATTCGCACAAATCAAGATCCATGTATAGTTATCAAATGAATATTTGGACAAAGTCATTCATTGATTGTCGGCAGATGAATGTGCAGTTGAATCAATGTACCACTATAGTGCTAGTGGGCAAGTGTACAAGAAACAACTCTCATAGTAAAAGAGAGTTGTTCCTTGCTACCTATAGAGGACAAATCGTTGGACAACGATTTCTGCTCTACAAAGTAGCAAGTTCGTTAATCGGAGGACAACAAAGATGGTAGCATCAATACGTCGTAGAGCAAGGAACAACTCTCATAGAAAATAGGCGGTCGCCCGGCCCCGCGGTCGAGGTCTTGACCACCCCTGCTCTAATGCATAATTTAAAATTCTCTATATATACTTTCGAAAGTTTTCTCAAGATTTGGCAGGCCCCACAAAACAAGCAAATCGTTCATTGATGCCATCGCACAGAGAATAAATTTACGCTTTCACGGTCACAAACTGATATCCTCTAGGTAAATGGACATGCGCTCACGCACAGTCTCTAGTGTACCTCGATCGTATCTACGTCGCGTCTGCGCACAAACGAGCTTGTGCGACAAAGGGCCATGGTAGCGTGCAAAGTAAACGGTCTTGCCAAATGTACGATACTTATCTCAAGTACAGATTGGTTAACTATTAACAAATCGTTATTTGAGACGAGTCGTCGATCTTTTAACAGTTATTTGCTAACTATTAACAGGGTTATATTTGATTCAACTGAAGATTTTTTAAATTATTACCAAATATTCAATTTGTGATAAGTGTACGACTGTTATCTCAAAGAACTACTGGGCCAACATATTAAATACAGATGCATTAATAGTTAATAAATCCTTATTTGCGTTAAATAGAGAAGTTGTGGCGTCAACGGTGTGACTCTTGGCTCAATTGCGGCCGAGATGGTCGTTTTGAATGAAGATCAGTTTATTGTTATGACATGTTCATTTGCATTGAACACAGGATAGTCGCGGCAACTATACGTTAACGGCCCCAAATCTAAATATATTAATTGCGAACAAATCTCTATTCCTTTGAACTGTATTATCATATCACAATTTCAACTCCTTTTTCGACGACCATAAACATCTACTGAGTTAAGAGAAATAAAAGTGATCAAATAAATCATTATTTTCGAAGAAATACTATGGTTATAAAATTTTGTCACGAGAACGCGTATACTTCTTAGCGACTAACAAATTTTGTAACAGTTAATGAACATTTGAATAAAAGTGCCAACTAAATGTATTTCTTTACTATAAATAAACTGTTTTCTCAGTGTACATTTGCATTCGATTTGGCGATACACAACCACACCATAATTATTGTAGATGAGTGTTTATATTTATTTTTTATTTGTTTCCACCGACATAAAAATGTCTGCTTATAATAAAGAACAGATTCTGTATTTGTTTTTAAAGTATTTTTTTTATTTTACAACGTTTGAATTATTTTTCGAATTTCAGATTGAAATTTTTTTTAGTATTCACCATTTTTATATATTTGATTTAAAAAAAAATATGTTATTTATTTCACCCCAATCTCCCTGGAAATTTGCAAAACCTAAAAAAGTCAGGGAATTTCTGAGTCAGTAATGCGTAGCAACCATGTTATTGTTTTCAAGGGTCCGGTTATGGCACAAAACATTAATCTCAATTACAAAGCAACGTTCGGAATCTAATTGATATCGCACCTAGCGATCGATCACTTTATCGATTAACGATGTATTCAATAAGCTTATTTCTGTGGCGCTTCGAGTAAATATCTAGTCCGCAATTAATCATTCGAAGAAACGATTCACAATTGATGCGCTTTGAGGAGCCTCTTTCTTATCGCGATGATTCGGTAAGCGGAAGATAAGCTGTGCGCAGTAACGAGCATGAGAATCAGCGAATCATTGATTATCCATTTATAATATCCTGCAAGCAAATTATGAAACAACTGTGAAGTTTTGCATACTTTTGCCCAATTTGAAGAACTTACTTGGCAAATAACAAGGCAATGAATAATAAAACACTTAAGGGGGGATATACCTTTAGACGAGGATAAAATTGCTGATTTTTATGAATTTTTTTTGTGAACTATTAAAACACACTATCTTTGAATTTTTACCATGCATTTATTAACGTTTTTACCGTCCCTCAGAATTTTATAGAACTAAAATAACGAGTTGAATCGACTCTACACCGTTCGAAGACACTCGTGTGTAAAAAAAAGTTGGTTGACGGCTGCCACGATTCCGGAGGTTTTGGTCATCTGAAATTTAAAAAATCACACGGCATTTTAATTTGTAGACGTAAGGCTACCGCCGGAACTAGAACAAAATAGAAATATCGAAAATTGAATTTTTGGCACGGTTTTAAAAGTTTCGTTCCAAGTTTCGTAATTTTTTTCGACTTGTTCAGCTTAAAAAAAAACTATGGCAGATATCAGAAATATTCTAGTTCGGGAGAGAACTATAGATGTGTTAACTATACTATAAAAATTCGTTCAATGATTTTTGAGATATCATGGAAGCCAATTTGAAAAATACACTTTTGAGAAAAACGTGATTAAAAATTCAAATACGATTTACACAAAGAAATTGGTGACTCGCCATTAGTGTGCTATGTCAGGTTCACATGACACGCACAAATTTTTTTCGATTCGTGCAAACAAAAATCGATTTTTTTAACCTGTCACTTGGGATGACCGCCTTAACACTCAAACGCAGAATATGAACCAAGGAAAAGTGAGAAGTGTGAAAGGAAAAATGAGAAGTAAGAACGCAGAATATGAAAAGGGAAAATGAAGCAAGAAAAAGTGAGAAGTAAAATAAAAAAGAGAACCATGGAGGAGTGAAATCTTGAAAATTGATGCAAATGCTGCAAAACAAAGAGATCGCACTTGCTGAAAAAACGCTACATTTGCAATTGAAAAAACACTTCATTTCTAAATTTTCGAAAACATTTAAGGTCATGTTTTAGACAATAAGGTTAGAAAGATTTATACTAAATTTCCTCAGAATCTGTCGATTAGTTTATTAGCTATGAGTAACGCCAGTTTTGAAAATGCAGCTTAGAAGACCGTGCCATACGACCGCCATTTTTTAAGATTAATAATTATAAAAAATACCATGTAACAGTCAAATGTAGTAGTAAAGCATACCGTAAGTCTCAAAAATGGCGAATAAATCTTTCCTTGTTAAACAAAATCCTGAAATTTAGTAAATTTTTCCTTCGCCTAAAGGTATTTCCCCCTTAATGGATTCCAATTAAAAGATCAAGCAAATTGAAATTCAGCTATACCTTCTCCATTTTTAAAGATTAATTAATATATAAAATACCATGTAACAGCCAAAAGTAGCAATGGAACATACCCTAATAAGGAAAAGTTGCGAGATCGATCTCTCCAATTTCGGTGAAATTTGACATGTTTCTAGAATGGGTAAGAATAGGCGACACGTATTTTTTTATACCTGCGGAACGCGATTTTTAAGGGGTGAAACACACCCTCGAAAATAGGGGTGTCGATAACGTTATCGTTCTCATCTCCAATGTATAGTACACGAAAAAATAAACATTGTTGCAATTTGAAATTTTTTCATATCTCGTACCGGTAAAACGTTATCGACGAAAAACGAAAAAAAACCCAATTTTTGAGGGTGCGTATCAACCCTTAAAAATTGGTTTCCGCAGATATAAAAAAATACGGGTTGCCTATTTTTACCCATTATACAAGCATGCCGAATTTCATCGAAATAGGAGAGATCGACCTCGCAACCTTTCCTTGTAAGTTTCAAAAATGGTGGAGAAATTTTTCCTTAAAAAAAATGAAAACCAGCAATGTTTTTCCTCGCCTAAAGGTATCTCCCCCCTTAATGACGGTAATGCGTGACATAAAAAATGTCGGGAAAAAGTAACTCACGCATAAGCGAAAAAGCCTGGAACGACGTGTCTCTGTAGGAAAATGTGTCTACTTATTTGTCGCACAAATGGTCCAGTCCAACATCTACGAAGTACTCTATACGCTCAATAATTTCGTTACGCTCGTCAAACGCGCAGTACGATCATTTTCCAACGTATTTAATTATACACCTTATATTAAACGTAACGAAAAAAAAAACACGTTAATATATTTTTTATACGCGCGTGAAAACATTCTCAGCAGATGACGAAGCGTGTCGAAATTCGAATAATTGAATCGACCGCAGTATCACTTTATTCCATCCCATATCACCGGGAAAACCGCAAATTTCATATAAGACCATCAATAATTCTCGCGTTCGTGAGAAAATAAACTGTGAGGTCAATCGATAGTCCAACTCTGTCGAGCAATTTTACACTTCTCGGGACAAAGTAATGACCATCGTCGATCATTAATAATGTGTCTGTGACCATTTGTCCCAACTCGCACAGATTTGTTAACATCTCTCCGTTATTTAAGGCGGGAGAAACCTTTAGGCGACGAAAAGATGGCTGATTTTTGTTTTTTTTTTTAAACCTTATGTTAAAAAGTGTTTTTGCAATTGTAAATTTTATAGAAACATTAATCAGGCCCACATCAGATGACCCGCAACGCGTCCCTGACAAGGCTCTGTTAAGGCCTTAAGGCCACAGTAACGGGTATAAGATCATGTGCGAATTTAACAATTATTTTTCGTATGAAAAAGTGATTCACTCATAAAATTAATTTCACATCTATTTAGTATGTATATCAAGCTGTTAGAAAAAATATATATATTTCTTTTCGATGCACAAAATGGCCGACTACTCGAATTTTCTCGAAACAGCTTTTTTCCAATTGCCGTGACAAATAACTGCAACAATTTTCACTCGATTTACTTCAAATTTAAAAGTTATTTTCCTCATTGCATTTCGCAGAGAAGTACGTACGGAATTTCTGATTAATCGAAAACTTTTCTTTTTATGAGCACGTTATGAGCAGTTATAATGAAATTTTTCACTGAAAATTAATTTCTTAAGTTCAAATACCTACAAGTTTTGAATAAAACAATATTTTTTAAATTCCGTACGTACTTCTGTAGGTATTCTGATGTAGATGGACGAGAATTTTTGTTTTTTGTTCTAAGTAGATAATTGTGGATGCTGAATGTCACGCCGCGGAGCGCCTAAAAAAGATAACAAAAGAAAATATTAGTAGTCGGGTACATCGAAAAAAAATATATATATTTTCTAACAGCTTGATATTCATACTAAATAGATGTGTAATTCATTTTATGAGTGAATCACTTTTTCATACGAAAAATAATTGTTAAATTCGCACATGATTTCATACCCGTTACTGTGGCCTAAGGCCTTAAGATTACCTGTTCAAGGCCTGATCGATCTTCCTTTTCCCATCCGTGCTCCGAGGTTGTCGGATTTGAGCCGCATGTCTAACGTATAACCTTCTTCGGGGCTATCAAAGTAAACAACTGAGTTACTGCGTGCATAATTTCGGCAAGATTCTAATAAAAGTAATATGATGTCCATGCGGACGTTGTCATCATCAAATCAAGATACAAAAATCGAATAAAAATAAATTTGATGCTTGCATCGTGGGAATGCAACGCTTTTTTCTTCCCCTTTCGATCGTTTATTTGTATCATCATCAATAGGTAATCAATCAAATGAATCAAATTAAATTACGTTATTGGCGCAACTCAACATTTTTTTTTTTACAAAATCATCATCAGAAGCCTTTTTTGGAAAATTCCGGTCGTAACACTCTAATGAGAATGTGTAAAAACGTGTGAGTTATTTTCACAGCCTAAATAGGCAAAAAAAATCCGGTAGAAAAAGAATTATTGTTGCATTGCAGCGATGCAATCTTCAACCCCATGAATAAAATTATTGACATTCTTTAGAATATAATTAGAATAATAAAAATATGCAAAGAAAAAAAAGAAGGTTTACTCAAGTGTTGGAATGGCTAAATAGGTAGCGTGCTCAGCTCTAGAATTAGAAGACGTAGATTCAATTCCGAGGGAAGGTAAAAAAATTCAACGAGGCAGGATACGTTTTATTCCAATTATCGTAGAGGCAGGATCATAAATAACGCATACGGAAACAAAAAATACTACCAGAATTTTTTTATTCGTAATTTTTGGATTTTTTGTTCATTTCAGGCATAGATACGGCAAGCGGATCAGAGCCTGACAAGGTACACGGATCAGTTACGTTACCGGCATTTGCGTTATGGCCGGATTCAAAAAAGCGTTTCACGCTCGGTAAAGCTCTGATCCGGCGGCCTGTACCGTGCCGTGGTACGGAATACGGTATACCGGATGCAGCTCTAGTCTGCCCCGTAGCAACATTTCTAGTCGGGTTTTACGTTCAGTTTATGTTGTAGACTTATGATTAATATATATAAAGGTGTTGCGAACTCGAGCACATTTTTATTTATATTTACCTAATTTCTCCAAAATAAAAGAAAATCACAAAATAGGGGCAAGATGATCCTTACGTAAGATTTAAAAAAAAAGGAAACCTTTTTATCGGAACCCTGATAAACTGAATATTTCGAATATGCCAATCGTAATATAGGTAGATATGGCAGTAGTAAACGCTTTCAGATCTTAATTATGTTAAATATCTTTGAAATTACGAACATTCTATCTATCATCTCGTACACCTTTCCCCTACTTGTACCCCCAATATTTCATCCATTGTCCCGAAAATCCTTGGAAACATTTTGCGGAATCATTTTCAAGAGCAGGTACAAGGTCAACATAACCTCACGAATTTTCCAACCCAGATTTTTTACGGATGGTGAAGTTTTTTAGGAGAAACAAAAGCATTAGGCTCTGCAGAACTTCCTGACGCAAGTCTTGACGATTTTCATTTGCCCTAAATATTAGTGATCTCTGAAAATTTTCTGTTCGAAGATTTCAGCTATCTCTCTCTCGCACTTTTATCCCACGTGGAACATCTTCTACTTCGCCTTAAGACTGTACACTTTACGAGAACGCGAGAAAAAAAAATCCAAAAAATTCGGCAGAGTCTTTTCTTTTTGTCTTTTCTTATACACTGAGAAAACAGTTTATTTATAGAAAAGAAATACATTTAGTTGGCACTTTTATTCAAATGTTCATTAACTGTTACAAAATTTGTTAGTCGCTAAGAAGTATACGCGTTCTCGTGACAAAATTTTATAGCCATAGTATTTCTTCGAAAATAACGATTTATTTGATCACTTTTATTTCTCTTAACTCAGTAGATGTTTATGGTAATCGAAAAACGAGTTGAAATTTTGATATGATAATACAGTTCAAAGGAATAGAGATTTGTTCGCAATTAATATATTTAGATTTGGGGCCGTTAACGTATAGTTGCCGCGACTATCCTGTGTTTAATGCAAATGAACATGTCATAACAATAAACTGATCTTCATTTAAAACGACCATCCCGGCCGCAATTGAGCCAAGAGTCACACCGTTGACGCCACAACTTCTCTATTTAACGCAAATAAGAATTTATTAACTATTAATGCATCTGTATTTAATATGTTGGCCCAGTAGTTCTTTGAGATAACAGTCGTACACTTATTACAAATTGAATATTTGGTAATAATTAAACAAATCTTCAGTCGAATCAAATATAGCCCTGTTAATAGTTAGCAAATAACTGTTAAAAGATCGACGACTCGTCTCAAATAACGATTTGTTAATAGTTAACAAATCTGTACTTGAGATAAGTATCGTACATTTGGCAAGACCGTTTACTTTGCACGCTACCATGGCCCTTTGTCGATCAAGCTCGTTTGTGCGCAGACACGACGTAGATACGATCGAGGTACACTAGAGACTGTGCGTGAGCGCATGTCCATTTACCTAGAGGATATCAGTTTGTGACCGTGAAAACGTAAATTTATTCTCTGTGCGATGGCATCAATGAACGATTTGCTTGTTTTGTGGGGCTTGCCAAATCTTGAGAAAACTTTCGAAAGTATATATAGAGAATTTTAAATTATGCATTAAAGCAGGGGTGGTCAAGACCTCGACCGCGGGGCCGGGCGACCGCCTATTTTCTATGAGAGTTGTTCCTTGCTCTACGACGTATTGATGCTACCATCTTTGTTGTCCTCCGATTAACGGACTTGCTACTTGTAGAGCAGAAATCGTTGTCCAACGATTTGTCCTCCACAGGTAGCAAGGAACAACTCTCTTTTAGTATGAGAGTTGTTTCTTGTACACTTGCCCACTAGCACTATAGTGCTACATTGATTCAACTGCACATTCATCTGCCGACAATGAATGAATGACTTTGTCCAAATATTCATTTGATAACTATACATGCATCTTGATTTGTGCGAATATAAAATATCGTTAACCCAACTATCCTTTACATCCGGGATAACTTTTCTACTGATCTCATTGAATAAACGCCTCAGTTGTAGGAAACAAGTATTTATAGTATATTAATACGAAGCATTGGGTTAGGCCAACTGTACATCTGGTGGCTGTTAAGAACTGGTATGTTCCGTTAAAGTACCCATTTCTTAACTATTACCAAATCTTTGTTTGCGACAATTCGGATGCTCAAATAAATGATTCGTTAACTGTAAGAAGATATTTATTTCGCCATATGCAACTTTACCATTTGTTAATAGTTAACAAATCCTGGTACATAGAGATGTATTGTTTTGTCAGTGTATAAATGATTCGGTTCAGTGGGAATCCCGCGGTCATCGCTTACTCCACGTCGTCGTCGTCAACGATTCTCGTCTCTGTCCACTGAATAGGAACGAGCCACCCTTTCCCGTGGTTTTTTTTGTTCACCTTATTTTACATACAATATCCAGAGGTTGGACTCCTTCCCTTCGTCGTGCTCGCCTTCTCTCCTTCCACTTCGGAAACCTGTATGTTATATAAAAGTATCTCGTAGTGGAGATACGTAGGAGGACGTGCGAACGACTTGCTCGTGGCTAGTGGCGCAACTTTGCGTCCTGCTTTTTTTATCTTTTCTCGGCCTTACCTTGCAATTTCAATTTTCTCGTTTCGATAGTTTATTGTTACTTCTCTTTTGGTCATTAGTTATTTAATCAGCGCGAACGACGTCGTAACTCTCAGTCAACTACTGGACACGATAAAAGAAGAAAAATGACTGACCGAATGACATCCCGAACAAATAACAGGACCGATATGGACGTTGTATTTTTTAATCGGGCTTTTTTGTCTGTTTAAGGTGGGATATAAGTTTAGACAGGAAAAATACAAAAGTTCAAACTGAAAAAAAGTTCAAACATTTTTTCAGTCACAACATGTATAGTTTCTATGTGACGGTAATTAAAATGAAGAAAATGCAAATTTGGGTAAATGGCACGCATTTACAAAAAAAATCACACTTCACGCAACATTTTTGTAAAATGTGGATTAAAAAGTAGTTTTTTTTTTTTCAATTTTTAAAAAACGAATCTCTTCAAGTAGAAGGTCCCAATCTTATGAAAATTTCCACCAAGTTTTAACTCAATCGGAAGATGAAGTTTTTCAAATTTCGCTTTGAAACTTTACGAAAATATTCTACATATATAGTTCTATCGTTAAAAAAAAAGAAATCGTTCTTTTTATCGGTGTAATGTTATATCCCGCCCTATTGCAGTGATCCTGAAGGCTCTTTTTTCGCTTTTTTTGGGAGGAATTTTTTTTGCCAACTAAACAAACATTCAAGTGCGAACTTTTCACCACATATTTATTCATATTTTGAGCACACTTGACCATTTTTTCAGCCCGAAATCGTCGCTCATGGCTGAAGTACACGGCAACTTAGCCACTCATCTTCAAAAAAAGTTTTTCGCGGTGACCACGATTCCGGGCGTTCTGCTTATCTGAAGCAAAAAATCAAACGGCATTTTGATCTGTGAAGTATGAACTAGTTTTTCAACTCGGATTATTAAAAAATATTGAAAGGTAAATTTGTGGCTTGTTGAACATTTTTTCGTGAATTTTGGTGTTTTTTCACGACTTCTTCAACATGAAAAAGAACGGCTCAATGAATCAGAATTATCCTAGTTTGCAAAGTGTTTACATGAGTCCTGAATAAGTCATTCAAATTTCAAAGGAACTCGTTCGATAGATTTCGAGATATCATGGTCACCAGTTTGGAGAAAAACGCGTTTAAAAGTTCAAATACGATTATCACCAATGAAATTTTGACACATCCTTAATCTGCTATGCCTGGTCCATTAAGTGAACCTTCAGTTTCCTAAAAAAAATCCTGCAAAGCCGATTGTTGCTCCCTAGCAGCAGTTCTTGATTTGTTCAACTAGTGACACGGGATGACTGCCTTAAGGGGGATATACCTGTTGGCGAGGAAAACATTGCTGATTTTCATAATTTTCATAATAATGATAGTTTAAGGAAAGATTTCTTCGTCATTTTCGAGACCTAGGGTGGGCTTTGTTACTACTTTTGGCTGTTGTGCGGTATTTTTTATTTGATTAATCCTTATAAATGGCGAAGGTATGGCGCTTTCTTTCATTAACACGCATACGCAAAATATGAACCAAGAAAAAGTAAGAAATGTTGAAAATCGATGAAATGGTACGCTTTGTAACAAAAATACTGAATTTTCCAAAAAAAATGGCTACTATTTCTTAATTTTCAAAAACACTTAGAGTCACGTTTTAGACAATGAGGTTATAAAGATTTGTACCAAATTTCATCAGAATCGGTCGATTAGTTTTTGGGCTACACGTCACGCCAGTTTTGAAAATGCAATTCAGAAGACTATGCCATTACTCCGTCAATTTTGAAGATTAATTTAAAAAAATACCATGTAACAGCCAAAAGTAGTAATAAAACATTCCCGAAGTCGCAAAAATGGTGAAGAAATATTTCCTTTTTTAAAAAATTATGCAATGCAGAATTTTTTTTCCTCGCCAAAGGTATCCCCCCCATAATTATTCGAGAACTATGGAGTGAAAAATGAACGTTCGTATCGATATTATCCTACAATTTATTTTCGAAACGGTAAATTATTCAAATATCCATTTTTCCCCCTCACTATGTTGGAAAAATGTTCGGAAATGCATATGCACTGGACACACGATAAAAGTTGACTGCAAGAAGTTCTCGTAACCATTTCGGTAAAAACGTATCGTAGGTGCTTTAATTACCCCTGAGGCTACTTATAGCACAAACTGTCAATTGACACACATCGATAAGCTTCCCTATGTGGTAGCCTGAATGCCTTGTGGCAATCGGACTTGTACGATATTAGTGTTTTAACGACGCTACAAACAGCAGACACGAATCGTGGCCTTTTTTTTTCAATGAACGAGGCTTCGGTTGAAAAAGAATTTGTTATATGTAAAATATATATAATATGAAATTTATTTATATATAAATCATTTATAAATAATTAAAATATTTTATTTATCTTATTTATATAATATTTTATATTTTATATATATATATATATATATATTATATATAACAAAAATATTGTTTATTAGCTGAATACATATTTCCCTGCAAGAAACATTTGTAACAAAGGGTCAAAAGCAATGGTCGAAAAATTGCATCACACTTTGATTGCGAAAAGAAATATTTATATCCGTATTGATTGTCATTTTTTGCGTGAATTTTCATATATCGCCGAAAATAATGGCATTTTTATTACGGAGTGGAACACTTACTGTGCAATTATTATATATTTACATAAGCCGTCACTCATACCCACAGTACGAGGCAGAAATGATTACAGAGTCTGGTCTAATCAAAGATTGGCTTTGCAATTATGTCATAAACTTATATAACGCGTTATTAACGTATCGGCTCTTCACAATCATAATTTGCATCCTGCGTAGGCTGCCTTCAATCCTTTGATCGATTTCAGCACGCGTCATCTTTCAAACATACGCTCGAATAAATTTTCGCTATTTTTGTTGCCCCAGGCTAGAGTTGACCGAGCGAAAAATTGTCATTGGTAAATTTACCGAAGTGTTAGTGAAATGATAATTCTTTAAAACTTTTTATTTCTGTTCATTTCAACTTGATTGTATTTTTCTTTAGGGGACGGTTCTGCCTTGTTGGGCCAAAAAATATTCGACTTTTCACCAATCTTTAGTGCGAAGAGTATTAAATATAGAATGTTGATATTTGGTATGTTGACTAAGCGATCTTTATTGAGCATCGAAATATTTTTTAAAAGTTTGTCCTAAGTCCGGGACTTAGGACTTCCGCAAGCGAAGAATGTCATCTCCCACGCACCGACATACGTGGCTTCTCCCACTCCCACCACCATGTTTTGTCAAACTTAAAAAAATATTATGATGTTCAAGAAAGACCGCTTAGTCAACATACCAAATATCAACATTCAATATTTAATACTTTTCGCATTAAAAAGTGGTGAAAAATCGAACATTTTTTGGCCCACGAAGGCAGAACCTCCCCTTAAATGTTCCGCGTATTATCATTATTGGAATCCCTTTGAAAATGTAATCTTTGCAATAACAACGCTTCCTCATTCATTTCAAACGCAATCATACCCAACGAGCTTGAAATCATCACTGTCAGAGGAGAAGTGAGCGGTTTCGGGGAAAAATATACAATGAGAATAAACAATTATCCTAATTAACTGACGGCGAATTTGCTCAGAGAGAAAAATATCAGAAGAAAAATGGAGAGATACATGCCAAGAGACTTAAGGGGGTTGAAACCTTAGCCAGAATCCAAGATCCAATTTCAAAAAAAATTATGTTATTGTCTGGACTATACTTAGTCTTTACGATTTTTTTTAAATGCTTTCACCTCCAAACACCAGAGATAAAAAATAGTTTATTGTATGTAATTTTACGTGCAGTTAGATGGGCAAGACGTTCACGCTATGGGTGATGTAGTTTTTTTTCGCTATTCAGTACCAAGATAAACCATTTCTAACAACGGATTAACGCAAAATAAACCTGCGTTAACATTCAGAAAAAAGACCTCATCTTGCCCATCGTAAGCCATATATATTCAATATTGGACCAACAAGGTTTCGTGAAAGATTACGAATCTTGGCTTTCGCTTAATATTAATTAATGGTAATAATAAATAATCCCGTGCCATAAATATAAATAGGCATAATTATAAATTACTCAAAATTTCATTCTGAATTGTATAAAACATTTGCTGACGTAGTGTTTTTTTTCATAACAATCATCGATAATGTTATACTTTCTCAAGTTCGTAGTAACACAAAAGTTTTTCTACTTTACGTAATAAAAATGTTAAAATGCATAATGTTCCGTAAAAATGTATAAAATATATAATTTTGCCCTTTAATTATATATTTAAAAAAATTAGCATCTATAGAATAAATCTATACCTCGTAAGCATTTTTTCGGTTCATTGAGAACAAAAATTCATAAAGCGCTTGACTCAAACACTCAAACCTGGAGGGAATCCCATTACACTCCCGAAAATGAGTCATTTTTCATGATTTTTTTAAAAGACTATAAGATAATCGTATCATTTTTAAATTTTGACATCATTTTATTACAACTTTCAAGTGTTAAAAAAAATCTATTTTAAACAAAACAAAATGGCGGCGTTGTGAGGTAATCCTTTAGGCGTCTTTTGAAAAACTGCTCATGTTATAGCTCAAAAAGTTATTGATCGATCTGGTTGAAATTTTTGGAGATTTTTCACCATAACATTACACGAACGTTATACTTACAGTTTTAAGGTTATCGCGTAAATAAATTACTATTTTGCGGTAAAAATTGTCGAGAAAATGATCAAAAATATTAACATTTGTATACAAAGCCTATTTAATTTTTTATTTTATACTTTTTTATATTTTCATAGGTATATCCTTCCAATAATGTTATAATGAGAAACCTCCCAAAAATTCAGCCGGAACGATCGATAACTTTTTGAGCTACAACATGAGCAGTTTTTCAAAAGACGCCAAAAGGAAACGTTACAACGCCGCCGTTTTGTTTGGTTTAAAAAAGAAAAAAACACTGGAAAGTTGTAATAAGATAACGTTAAAGTTTTAAAATGATGCGATTATTTTATCCCCTTAAAAAAATCATGAAAAATGACTAATTTTCGGGCGTCTAAAGGGTTCCCCCCCCCCCTTAAACGTTAGATTTAGAGCACCTTATTGAACGCAAAGATATTATCGAATATGTATCTTGGAGGGAAAAAATTTCCCATCGTCTATTGCTTGTAAATACTTCGGCCTCGTTCTTAAACGAACGTGCACCTTACATCGTTCGACCTACAGCTCATCCTAGTCTGACGAACTTGTACTCACGAGATCGAAGAGTCACGATGTTTCTCAAACGTTCACTGAGAATATACGATGATTTATGTCAGATGAGAATCTTCGACGTGGAACCTTCAAAGTGGATGTTTTTTCTTCATTGCATTGCATCCGTGGTAATGTTTATCTCATCGTTTAAAAATGTTCATCTCACACAACAAATCATTTTCTGCAATCATCTTTGGAAGGCAAGATCAATTTTTTTAATTTATTTTTTCTCCTTTTTTATCACTATCCAGACCTTTTTTTTGCAAATTGATGCCGAAAATTTGTAATAAGAAAACGTAAAAACGTTTGAGTCATTTCCACAGTCAAAATTTGCCAAAAAAATTAAAGCAGTTAAATTTACAAAAAAAAAACAAATTTTTATTTAATGTACTAAAAAGTAGAACATAATTTTTTTTTACCAAGTCACTTATCTGTGGCTATAAATAAAAGCTTGGCGCGCTCAACATTTAGATATATAATCTTTAATTCACATAAATCCGTTAACATATCAACTGTATTTAATTTACGGTAAAACAACCTTAGATTTCAAGGGAGAATATGGTTAATTCGCTAAAAAAAAGGATGTTAACGATAATTTTTTTTGACGACACAGTTAATATATATTTATTTATGTAATGAGTATATAATAAAAGGACATTTGAAGAATATTCTGTAAAATTTTCATTAATCATTGTGCATAAATGAGCCATTGAGAGCAAATCTTTGCAGACGCCTAAAAAAAAGTTACATTGCGGTAAACTGCATAATTCATCACCGAATCATCTGAAATTTAAAAAACCAAAGGGATTTCATTAGTTAATAAGTTCCTTAAGGCAGCGCTGTCGGGTTCTTTTTAATTGATTTTTTAAATTTTCGGTCACACTTAGATGTCAAAATACCGATTTTTCATTTATAAATCGGAAATTTTGTTTTTGTAAACAAATTAAAATTATAAAAAATAAAAAAAAATTGACAGCGTTACTTTGTACTTTATGTATAGGAAGAGTATAGTAAGGCACACTCGTAAGAGTGTGTAAAATTAAAACATGATCGGTGCAGTACATTTTGAGGTAGAGAGTTCACCGACTTTGAAAATGCAAAGTGTGAAAAAAAAGTGTTTAAAAGTTTCAAAGATTTCTACACTAGACAAATAAAAATTAAACATCAATAAACGAGTGTTTTTTTTTCATATGCCTACACAGAATCATCGATGCCGGGCCCATAAAGCATTCGTATGACAATATTTAAAAAACGCGAAAAAATTACCTTACCCACTTATAAAAATCCTGAATATAAACGCGTGACAATAATTTCTCTTATTTCTTTTGTGCCAATTGAAATACGTTTAAGGAGTGAGGTCTAGTTGGAACGTTAAAAAAAG
Source organism: Ophion obscuratus (assembly GCA_964007375.1). Classification (NCBI taxonomy): domain Eukaryota; kingdom Metazoa; phylum Arthropoda; class Insecta; order Hymenoptera; family Ichneumonidae; genus Ophion; species Ophion obscuratus. The sequence continues at coordinate 34,002,673 of OZ023319.1, read as the reverse complement.
GCCTTTTTTCCGATTTTTTTCGGCCAAACGATAAAATAATTTACAACAAAAGTTCTTTCGTTTAAAAGATATATATATTTAATGTAAACATTATAATTTTTTAAAAGAAATATGTTTCAAATTAAGCCGATACGTATCAATGGCCGAGGACACTGCAAAAAAAACAGGTTTTGCGGTGATCACTCTCACGCTGTGACGGATTATCCGAAACCAACAAAACAGGAGGGAATCTTTAGTTAATGATATAATGATCCGGTTGAACGAAGGGTTTTGTAAAATTTCCATTTTTCACAAAATGGCGGACGTCGAAAGTCAAAAGTGTTGTTTTGACCAAAATTTCACTTACAAAAATTGACTATAAAAAAAAATAATGGTCCAAAAAAAAATCCTTCGTTCATCCGGAGGAAAACTATGTATAGAAGAAGTGAAATAAATTTCAACCCGATCGATAAAGCCGTTCTCGAGTTACATTGATCACCGACTTCGAAAACATGGTTTTGAGAAAAACGAGTTTAAAATTTTGAGTACGATTTGCATGCAGCGTCCACGGCGTCCTTCAAAGTTACGTTTTTCGGCGAATAATGGTCTGATTTACATTCAATTAGTCGGAACATACTCGTAAGATATTATACTTTTAGAAAATGAAAAAAAAATCGATTTTGTGAAAATTCTAACTAGACCTCCCTCCTTAATGAAATTAAATTGATCAAATTTATTAGACATTTAAAAAGTTGAGCGCCGCAAGCTTTTATTTATAGTCACATACAGGCGACTTGGTAAACAAAATTATTTTTTACTTTTTAGTAAATTAAATAAAAGCTTGTTTTTGAAGCATATTTTTTAAAGGTGAATCATGCGCTGTCATCTCTTAGATCCATGTTTGTTGCATCTCACTTCTGTAAGATGCAACTTAACTTTATTTTTATAATTTTAATTTTAATTTATTTTAATTTATTTTAATTTATATCATTAATTTTTATTTAATTTTATTTATTTATTATTTATTTTATTTTAATTTATTTTTTAAATTTAAATTTTAATTTATTCAACTTAATTTCGTGTGAGAGGCAAAACGGAAAATCGACATTTCACCCATTTCCACACCCAATTTTTGCAAAAATGCATCTAAGAGGTGACAAAGCATGATTTAAAAAAATACTTCTCTTCCTAGAGAAGTATTTTTTTTTAATCATGCTTTGTCACCTCTTAGATGCATTTTTGCCAAAATTGGGTGTGCAAATGGGTGAAGTGTCGATTTTCCGTTTTGCCTCTCACACGAAGTTAAGTTGAATAAAAGCTTGTAAATTGATTTTCGTTGGATTGCATCGATGCAAACTTCAACATGATATAGGGTGCAATGAGAGCAAGAATTTCTATTACGATCCATTGAAACTGTTCGATCTTCGAAAACAATTACGCAATGAGGCAAAAATCTTTTAATGATGGTAATTAAAGTGTAAGAACGCGTCGAATGTAGAAAGCGAACTGACAAATCTTGTCGTAAGTCCGCATGCGTTATTTTAATTGCTTGACGAGTCAAGGCGAGAGCAGCGCGCCGCTTCCAGATGAGTATACGTGGGCAATTAAAATCAACGTTCGCATATATCTCCATATGAGTGCAGAAAACCCCATGTGCGTTGGACCGAGATTGGATTAAGCGTTATCCAACCCGCCTGGTGGTACTCCCGAGTACACCTTGGGTTATATATTCAAATGAATTTTCATCATCGCTCGCGAGCTTTCATGCGCAGCTTATCAACGCCTCAAGCATCCCTCGGACGCGTTCGATCGACCATTGAAATAGCGAAAAAAATCATTTTCTCGCAATGCCACTCGAATTCTTCGCATAATCTGCGGGTTATTCGAAAAGCTGTTGATTTATCTGTTGTACAACTTACCGTCGCTGTATAAACGCCTCCGTCTTACGTAAAACTACGCGCCATCCAATTCTGCGAGGACTCGATTGACCAGCCTTCGAATGCCTTTCTGCAAAATCATACCTTTGGGAAAGGAAGGGGAAGATACCTTTAAGCGAGGAAAAAAGGCTGATTTTCATGGTTTTTTTTTCTCAAGGAAAGATTTCTTTGCCATTTTTGAGACTGGGTATGTTTTGAAGAATTTGAACCAAGAAAAAGAGAGAAATGTAGAAAATCGATGAAATGGTACACTTTAAACCGAAAAGTTTGAATTTTTCGAACAAAAAGGCTATAGTTTGCAATAAAAAAATACTTTTTCTTTATTTTCAAAACCATTTAGGTTCATGTTCTAGACAATAAGGTTAGAAAGATTTATACCAAATTTCATTAGAATCGGTCGGTTAGTTTTTTAGCTATGCGTCACGCCAGTTTTGAAAATGCAGTTTAGAAGTCCGTGCCATATCTCCGCCATTTTTAAAAATTAATAAATAAATAAAGTTCTATGCAACGGCCAAGGGTAGTAATAAAACATACTCTAAGTCTCAATACTGTTCAAGAAATCTTTCATTTAAAAAAAAATCATGAAAATCAGAATATTTTTCCTCGCACTGAAGGTATCTCCCACCTCAATGAATTCCAATTGAAAGGTCAAGCAAATTCATATTCAGCGCAGGTTAAAAAAGCGGGGGTTTAACGTTGTAAATTATTGATATTCAACAATGGCGGGGACATGGCAGGGTTTTCTAAACGGGTTGCGACGGACGTTGTTAGACGGCGTGACTTGTAGCCTCGTCGCGATTAATCTGAAAAACAACCAACGAAGATTTTTCTTTCATCAACACTCATACGCAGAATATGAACCAAGAAAAAGTGTGAAATGTAGAAAATCGATGAAATGGATGGTCTTGAAGTTTGCATAGTTGGAACGCAACGAAAATGAATTTTTCTTCATTGATCAATTTGCTTTTCGACCGATTTAGACTATGAAAATCATTCGAACGTTCTTTACGTATCGTTATTGCAGATTTCCGACCTAAAGTTACAAAAAAAAGATTTCCAATGGTAATAAAAATGAAGAAATAACAAAGAAATCGTTGCATTCCAGCGATGCAAACTTCAATGTCATTGAAATGGTACGCTTTGAACCGAAAAGTTGGAATTTTCAGAAAAAAAGTGCCTACAGTTTGCAATAGAAAAATCTTTTAGGTTCATGTTTTAGACGATAAGGTTATAAAGATTTGTACCAAATTCCATCAAAATTGGTCGATTAGTTTTTTAGCTATACGTCACGCCAGTTTTGAAAATGCAGTTGAGACGACCGTGCCATACCTCCGCCATTTTTCAAGATTAATAAATAAAAAAAATACCATGCAACGACCAAAAGTCGTAATAAAACATACCCAAATTCTCAAAAATGGTGAAAAAATATTTGCTTTTTGAAAAAAATCCTTAAAATCAGTAAACTTTTTCCTCGCCTGAAGACATCTCCCCCTCAATGGATTCCAATTGAAAGGTCAAGCAAATGGAAATTCAGCGTAGATTATAAAAAAAACGGGGATTAACGTCGTTCCTCGAGGCATGTCTTCGAAGCATACTCCAAAGATGTCGCATTCCCTTAGCTTTCGAATAAATCAATAGTTTTTCATATTCACGAAGAAACCTACGCATCATCGCGGCGATTCGTCAAATTTTCCATTCATTTATTCAAGACGCAAAATGAGACATCGCGCGCTGCATCTTCGCGATTGCAGGACGCACCAAGTCGGCGAGTCGATTAAAAAATTCAATGAAAATTCGAACACGCCATGGAGAAAAAAAACGGAATAAAAGATGTGCCAGACGTGCGCGTCTGATAGAGCGAGCAACATTTTTACGTAATTCCATGACAGCTGAAGTGCACAAACAAAGTGTGCACGGTGGGTGTTTGCATATTTGCAATAGACGAAGAGAACAGCGGCGAGTGGATACGAGACGACAGGAGACTTGTTGCCGCAAGGTTGTTAGTTTACGTAAAAGACGCGGTTTCTCGTCGTAACACCAAGAACGCTGGGGCAGTTTTTTTCCTCGACGATTGAAGCACGTCTATTGGATGGTCGATCTTTTTTTTTGTCGTTTTTCTTTGTGAACTAAAATAAATATGGGCAGTGAATTAATTCAATATCAACGATTATCGAGAGAGTGTCATAGTGATCCAGTATCTAATTGACGTTACTGGGCCGTCAGGAGTTTTATGTCGCAGCGATCTACTCAATCTTCGATCAGGCAGGAGGGTTGTTCGAAGGCTGTACGCGTTCATTTCTGATTTGGCTGACATTAATCACTCGTAAACGAGCTTACAGTGCATTATTAAATGGGCACGCTAAGGCGACGCGATATACTCGTTATTCGCGTATCATGTAATCACTTTTGAGGGCAAATATATATAAACGCATGTACATGAATGCGAGGAAATTATATGGGAATGTCCAATCCTAGTATGTGATGAAGCATTGAAAACTATGACACGTATTTTTTTTTTCTATCTGCGGGAAAAACGTTTTCAACAGGAAAAACAATCCCTTAAAGAAAGGCAGCACTAAATTGAATTAAAAAAAATTGTTCTCTAGTGGATCTTTCATCGCTTTACATTAGAAGATTTATGGTTTTTGATTAATTCAGATCGGTAGACTGCTTGAGGGTAAAACTGCAAAACCACCCCTCGACACGCCTTTCTTTAAGGGGTGGTTTCCCCCCTTATAAACATTCTTCCGGAGATAAAAAATACGTGTTTTATAGTCTTCAATGCTTCATCACATGTAGGAGTTTCAACAAATTCGAAGGCGGACACTTAAGGACGTTTTGCCCGTAAATTCCCTACCAAAAGTGAGTTTCGGCGAGAATTTTTAATACTTTGCGATGAGATCGAAATTTGAAAAAAAATCAACCCCATTGACGATGCTAAGAACATTCATTTCCGATAATAATAATGCAAAAAAGATAACTTTTTTGCATTATTATTATCCATTTTTAATATCCATTATTATTATCCATTTTTTTAATCTTAAAAAAATAAAATAAAAATAGAGAGATAATTCTTAAAAAATTCACAATCAAAAAAGATTGTTCAACAAATGTCCGGTGACAACAAACATTTTTCTGAATAGGTGTGAATTTTTAAAGAATTTTCTCTCTATTTTCATTTTATTTTTTTATGATTAAAGAAAATGTACGAAGAGTCACAAGTTTTCAATATGTTTTCGGAGCAATGTTCCATATTAAATCTAAGAAGTGTCCGGGGTATTGAACGAACAGTGTCATAGGTACATAATACATACATAACTAAAAAATAATTAACGACACCTCAGAGATATTCCTTGTGAGTGATTTGACAGTTTTTCATAAAATTTTAAACATTTTTTCTCACTATTTCGTATGTAAAACTGCCATTCAGCGAAGAGCGTAAGCATCTCTCTACGTTAAAAAGTGTTTCTTCAATTGTAAATTTTATAGAAACAAAAAGATAGTCGATTTAAAATTTGGAGTGTGCATTCAGTATGTGACAAATAATTTACTCTAACATTTGAATTAAATCGTAGCGTTAATAGTCCCGAAACTCCTTGAGATAAGATTTATACTTTTTTAAGATCCACTAATTTTCCATACCTCTATATTTTCTTCCAAAATTCAATCTACAGAATGCCGAGGGATCCATCCATAATCCTATCGGATGCTATTCCTTAATGTGAAAATCTTTCAGGATTTAAACTGGATTCGTTCATTGGGTTCCAGCGGGGAACTCCGATTGGAACCCAATGTACGATCGCGAAGTTTCAGTATAGGGATCCAACGCGATAACCGATTGGATCCCTATCGGGAAGTGGCGACAGATATGGGAATCCAATGGTATCCCTACAAAAATTCCACCACGTATGCATCATCATCCTCATTGAGGCATCCACGTTTAAGCCCTCAAAGAGCCCGAATTCCATTCCCTGCGCTCATAAATTTCCGCACGGGATTTCCAAGCACCCTCGAAGATGCAGCATCAATAAAAAATACAAATGTTCCACCTTTGACGAAAGATCCAGCTCAAGGCGAAAAAAAAACACGAAAAATGACTTTTCCAAAGTTCCCCGTCCAACAATTGCTCATAGAGTTGAAGGGATCAGAAAAATAACGAGGAAGGAGAACGCGGGAAATGTATCGTTGCGGAAGGATGTGGGTGGGAAGAAGGGGGAGGGTAAGGTGGGGAACACGTCGAAGCCAAGGAAGGAGGTAGCGTTGATGGAAAGGGTTTCGAAGTGTCGATATGGTGAGAAAGGCTTGAAATCATCACGAAGGCGTTTTCATGTCGACGCGGCACGGACAAGGCGTGACGACTGCAGAGCTGCACTGAAAGGTGGGGTGCGTAGTTGTAACCCCACCTTGCATTATACACGCGCACAATGCCACGTTTCCTTTTTTCTTCACTTACTCCTCCTAAATGTGCAATTTCGATATAGCGCACAACCTTGTTTGTGTGTATCAATGTGTCTCTGTGTGTGTATGTGTGTGTACATACGTCTCGATTTTTCGTAACAGCGGCCCGAGGTACTATAGTAAGGCAGGGAGGGGCTGCCGACTGGCGACGACCAAGGTGCCTTAATATATAGGTGAACCACTGGGATCGCGGGCTCGTTGCAACATTTTTATGCATAAACATTTGGTGCACCGACGGGTCTGCGCGTTATTGAGCTCGACTTGAATCTTCAACGCCCACAGCTGCGTGCGTGCATCGATCGTCGTAACGTAACTTCGATCGCAGATACCCGCGAATTACGGGAAAATAGGAATAAACACGTTTCAACGATCGCCCACTAAAATCTCGGCTTGTAAAGATGAAAGTAACAACGCAAACTAATTAACGAGCGATGTTAATTAGCTTCCGTGAATCGTTAAAAAGTTACGTGCGGTTGCCGAAGAACCCGGAAGTATCGTTGAATCGTGAAGAAACAGACGAAATTGTATAATGATTATTGTGACAAAAGTACCACCAGATGATTGAAATCTCGATTGAAGTATTAGGACGTTTGACACGTTCTCGCTGTTTTCCAACAGATGGCGTTATCAGAATTGCATGCGCGTAGTTTAAGATGGTAACGCATCTATAAAGGGGGACTATAAGCAAGCTTTAAATCCAGTGCATGTCATTTCACCGAAGTGTAAACAACTTGGTTTTTTCATGGTGTTAAACATGTCAAATTTCGTGCCAAAAAAGAGTATTTGCGGGGAATTTTACTGCACTACTTTATTCAACAAAAATATGTAACCGAAGCACGCAGATTTCTTGTTGAGACTTACGGCGACCATGCACAGTCGGAAACAACATGCAAAGATTGGTTTAGACGCTTCGAAAATAATGATTTTGACGAGTTTAATTGGAGGCATTACTTCACGAAGACTCATGTCATACGCTAGCTGAACTTGCAGAATCATTAGGAGCTGATCACACAACAGTTTCGAAACGTTTGAAAGTATCAGGAATGATATTTTTTTTCAAATAAACCATTAATTTCCACGAAAAATAGCGAGAACGTGTTCAACAACCTAATATCTTTAGGACCCCTCTTGAAGATTCGTGAAATTGGTGGCTTTTGTATCAGTTGGTCAATGGGGACCTATATTCGAGTCGTGTCGCGCAACCGAAGATTCGTCGATTGATAGAAAGAAAAATTGGTCATTTGTTCGAGAGTTGTTGGAGTTTAACAAAGTTCCGACACGCTGATAGTTCGCTGTCATTGGAACCGTCCAGATGACGGCAAATGTGGAAAATCCTGCTGCGCCAAGTGCAAGGACTCGTCATTAGTGTCTCGTAAACGGAAATTCGTGAAGAGAGCGCGAGTGCCAAGTGATCGATCGTCACTCGGAGTCTTAAGGGTGCGATTTCTCGTCCGGGGAGAGAAAAACTGTCAGCGAATAACGAGCAAACTCTACAAAGTAGTTGGATAATCGTGGTTCTAAGCGCATAGCCGCGAATGGGAACCTTTATCACCGTGGACGCGGTTGGTATACTTTTCTAGGGTTTCTCTTTCCGGCGAAAAGAAGCCAAGTAACGTGCCACTCGCCAAGGGTCTCCTCCTTTTTTTTACATATACCTTGCCCTCTTTCCCTCCCTTCCCACCCCCCCCCCCTCACTCGGGGCTCTTTCGTCACCGGGATTGCACACCTTTGCACGCGTACGTGTGCACACGGACGCACGCAAAGGTGCGTGAACATAGGTGGATCGAATTATAGGCCGGTAGTCATCGACATGATGGAGAGAAACGAGTCGGGTCCGAACGACGGTGGCAGTTCGACGGACACCGTGATTGGACCCTCCTCGTCCGAGGACGAGGATAAACGTCGTAACGACGAGGCTAAGAAAGAGGCCGGTACTTCCGGGGAATACGTCACCGGAATCGGCGAATCAAGCTCAAGTCTGGACACCGTAATTGCCTCGGCAAGCCATCATAACAAGCATCTTCAACGACCGGATCAGGAAGCACAGACCCGTGATTACGACAGACACGGCTCTTCGATTGTCGGTTCATTGTCCTCCAATGCGATCGAGGAAGTTGGCAAGAAGAAGGGACGCTTCGACGCCCTGAAAAACACCTTTCGCAAAATCAAGAGAAACAAAAGCAGGAGCACCGAATCTTCGGATATTTACGGCGACGGTGAACACACCGACGAGCTGGGCTCCAAAGGTTTTATAGATGAGAATATACGGACCCCCGATCACAAGTCGAGAAGACTCGTTGCTTTTTTTACTCTTGTTTGGAGAACAGCTCAATTAAGTTTCATTCGCATACGCTTTCTTCGTGCATGGCCAAAAGTACGGTTTCGTGGCGCCACACTTTCATGGTGAATACTGGGTTATCAAGTCAAAATTAACACAATTTGAAGAGTCGTAACAGTTGATGTTTCAATTATTTTGCGTTAAAATTTGAATTTTGCGTTAGTTATTGAAAATGATGATTTTTGGAATTTGAAAATGTTGTCTTTGTTGAGTGCGAAGATACCTTTGTTTAATCACTGATAATGGAAATCAGGGAAGGTAACTCGAAAATATATAGTTCAAGCAGTGTCTGAAAAGCAGAAAAATGTGTTTAACATACCACTGTCATGTTTACCTCGCTTATAGCTGCTTCTAGACAGGGAGTAAAGTGGTACTTTTAATCGCCAGGAGTCCGAAGAGCAATTAAAAGTACATCCCTCTTCGAAGCCATACGGCTCAAAAGTGACTCCTAGGCCTTAAGAGTGGATCTCGAAACTAACCCGAACAAACCCAAACAAGCTCGCCCGGTCAGCTTATATTATTGGTGATGAGCTAAAGGTACTGTACTCTCGAGCCGAAAAAAATTGTTGAATTCTGTCCTATTTCCAATTACCGCTAAAAGCGCCGATATTTCCTCAAGGAAGCCAAAACCGAAAATTTGTTATTCTTGAAATTCTCATAATTTCATTTGGAATATCAACAATTAAGACAAAATTTGGCACCACGGATAACGTACATGCTTCAGTATCCCTTCGATCAGCAATAGCAACTACCTAGATTTTCACCATCCACAAGTATCTCCCAAAAAACCCACTATTTCTTCACGCGCATGTGGTACTTCTCCGAACATTGCCACCATCGTCGTAGCTCGTAATCCAATTCGATTTTTCGCGTAATACCTGGTTAAGTCAAGTAGAAGTCGGACAAGTTCCCCCGGGGCGTTCGACCAGTGTCTCGTCGTTGATTCACGCGGTAACAGTCCCTTTTCCTACGCCCTAACGAAAGCTCGTCATCTCTGCATGGACAATCTCCCTCGACAATCGCCACTAACCGCCTCTCAAAATCATCTGAATTCCGAACGAAAAAAAAAATACAAAAAAAAAACCCGAGTGCTCTACACACGAGAGGCAAAAAGCAACAACGTGATCGGCTCGACGAGTAGTGGTCTCGAGCAAAAAAAAAGCAACGAATGTCAACACTGACAGCCTGTCTTCTTTGTTACTTCGCACTTTGCGGTACTCGCGTGTTCAGGATCGTTGAGAAAGTCCAGGGGGCCTGACGAGGACGATAAGAGGACGACCTTGGACAAGGTCACAGCAAATCCCGGTGCTACGTCGGCTGCAGCTACGGGGAAGAAAAAGAGGAAACGAAACTCGCTGGTGCGTAAGCTCAGCCTGAATAAATTCAGGCTGGGCTCGAGCGAGCACCAGCAACAACCGTCGCAGTCGTCGCAACAACAAACGGGTGAGCTGCCCGAATACACGCGCCATACTCCCGAGGGTGGCGACAGCAGCCGATCCCAGAGCCAATCATCCCAAGAATCCTCGATCAACACGGACAGCAACTCACCGAGACACCGGAAAAATCCTCATCAGTATCGAGAGGCAGATTGCGGCAGCAACGACGAGGAGGCCGTCGAAAAGAGGCGATCACCGAGCGATAGGCGTGACGGGGCAGCCAAACAAACGGACGTATCGTCGAGTACCGGGGTATGGGAGAAGGGATCGGCAATCGGCAACCAACAGATTCAAGCCACACATCAGGACAGTTCACAACGACAGCATGACAAAAACGAGACTACGCCATACGAGAAAACATTGAGCACTGTCACCACCGTGCAACGGAAATCACCATCGCTCACTATACGAACTAATCTTCAACAAAAGCCACAGGAACAACGGGACAACAAAGCCGAGACTCACGGTGAGACATTCCAACAAAATTCATCATCAAGATTCAAAAGACAACGAGCCGTTCATGTTGCTCCTCATGGCGATACGAATGTACCTTTCTACGCGCACTTTTTGGGAACGTTCTTGGTGCTTTGGCAATTTTTGCTAACGGAGTACAGTTTTTTTTTATGTATGATTTTTGTTCGTTTTTTATTCGTCCATAAAGCTACTCATCCACATCGTGTGATTTTGGGTGACGTTTGTTATCGATTTTTTTTTCGTTGTTAATTTTCGTAGTTTTGATAGCTGGCGCGGGACTCTGAGCACTTTGTTCGGGATTAGCACATTTATGAGTTTCGCGCAGATTACGTCTGTCGGTGAAAGTTGTATGGGAGATGTGGGATTAAACATGGGAAGAAAACATCATTTGGCACGATTCGCAAGAACGACCTGTGAGCTCTGAACCAGACGTAGATAGTTGAATGCACGTGCCGGTGAATGCTCCTACTTGCTCGCGAGATTTCTTGCTTCTTTTGACAACCTCGAACCATCTGATTCATATCGAGAGTCTCTTGTAGCTCAATCTTGCTTGTCAATTTTTCTCTTCGCTCGCTTTTTTTTCTTCATTTTCTCAATCTTCAGCAATCTTCCTCACGGTGCCTCATTTTTTCTTTACGATGAGAGCGATTTTATCGAAAGCTATTCGTGTCTTCACTATTTTTTTTTCTCAATTATTATATAGATTTATTTTATTTTCTAATTGCTTGTACCCACTGTTGTTTAAGGGGTTTCGCGACACTTGATGAATTGTTACCAATTGATGAAAATGTATACAGTAAATTCTTTGTCGTGTACTGAACGCACCCTCCAAATTTTAAGGGAGGGGATACTTCTAGGTGATTTTCATGATTTTTTTGCAAAGGAAAGATTTCCTCATTATTTTTTAGACTTAGATTTTTTTAGATTTATGACTATTTCTGGCTCTTACATGGTTTTTAAAAATTAGTCTTCAAAAATGGCGGACGTATGTTACGGTCTTCTAAACGGGTTGCGGTGGATGTTGTCAGATGGCGTGGCACGTAGCGTCGGTGGGTTTGATCTAAAAAACATCCGACGAAGATTTTTCTTTCATTAACACTCATACGCAGAATATGAACCAAGAAAAAGTGAAAAATGTTGAAAATCGACGACACGGTACGGTTTGGAACAAAATGATTAAATTTTTCGACAAAAACTGCTTCATTTTGCAATCAAAATTAGTTTTTTCTTTAAATTTTCAAAAACATTTAGCGTCATGTTTAAAACAATGAAGTTAGAAAGATTTATACCAAATTTCATCTATAACTATATTGATATTTAGCTTTATTTTTTAGCTATATTGATATTTAGATATTTAGATTTTTAGATTAGTTTTTTTAGCTATACGCCACGCCGAAGAATTCACTGTATAGATTTGAATCAAATGGTAACATTTCGTCTATTGTCCCGAAACTCCGTAATAGATTTTTTTTCTTTAATTCCATAAAATGGACGACGCGCTTCATTACCATTGTCGTATCGAGGAAAGAAAAGAATAGTCGCAAATTGACAGAAAGTTCACACGCGAGGACAAAACATACTTTCACTCTCAAACATGCGGTACGAAGAGCCGCGCTTATACTCATTGGGTACGCGAAGCAAGCCTTGAGTTGCACAGACTTTGCCTGCTACCGCAAGTGAATTAGCGTGATGAAGTCAGTAATAAATGGGTTTTTCGTTGCGAAAGAAAACATCCGGTAGTCGACTAGCAGTTTGTCTAGTATTTTCCACTTTGCGCGTCTTCCCCAATGCAATAATCCACCATTTTTTGTTGTAAAAAAGATTACGTTTTCTGTCTTAAAGGGGCCATGCCGTGTGACAGCTATTTTTTTCGCTTTTTTGGGATTTGTTTATGGTTTATTATAACACACTATCTTTGAATCTATACCACACGTTTATAAACATTTTCACAGTCCCTTAGAATTTTATCAAACAAAAATAACGAGTTGAATCGCCTTTACACCGTTAAGAAGATACTCATGTGTAAAAACAAGTTGGTTGACAGCTGCCATGATTCCGGAGGTTTTGCTCATCTGAAACAAAAAAAAATCAAACGGTATTTTTGTTTGTAGACCTGAGGCTGCCGCCAGAACTAGAGTAAAGTAAAAATATCGAAAATTGCATTTTTGGCACGGTTTTAAAAATTAAGTTCCAAGTTTCGTAATTTTTTTCGACCTTTCCAGCTTAAAAAAACTATGGCAGATATCAGAAATATTCTAGTTCGGGTTAGAACTATAGATGTGCTGAATATACCATACAAATTTGAGCGAAATCCGTTCAATAGATTTTGAGATATCATGGAAGCCAATTTGAAAAATACAGTTAAAAAAAAAACGCGTTTAAAAGTTTAAGTACGATTTACACAAAGAACACGTCGACTCACCATTAATCTGCAACTTGGGCAAACATTTTTCTCGATGTTTCGAACCTATCACATGGGATGACCGCTTTCAAAAAGGGAGTATAGTTTCGAAAAAAGACATACCTCCGATTAATTTGGAACTCTCTGTACCCGTGTATTTTTACTCGCTGATCACGAATATGATAGTGAAAACACCGCAAATTTGATTTTCAAAGTCAAAACTCACAAAAACAGATTTTTTAAAAGTTTTTCTATTTTATTGGTAATAAATGTTGATCTTAGAGAAAAATGTTTCCTACAAAAGTTGTAGCCGATATAAAGATTGATCTTTTATGTTCTATACAAGTTTTGTCTAAAACCAATTTGTTTTGAGAAAAATGGGAAAATGCTCCAAAAATTATATTTTCCTAAACTCCATTAGTTTCGTTATTATCTTAGGCACTTTGCCGCGGGAAGGTTGCAGTTTGATCTTCAACATTATACGCATACCTAAGCAACAAACAACACAACAAACAAACCCTAACACACCCAACAAACAAACCCAAACAACACGCAACAACGGAAACGCAATAAACGAACTCAAACAAACCAAAACACAAACTTTCCCGCGGTAAAGTGTGTAAGTAGATCATATCGAAACTAATGGAGTTTAGCAAAATGTACTTATTAGATCATTATCCCATTTTTCTCGAAACAGAATGGTTGTAGACAAAAACTGTATAGAACATAAAAGATAGATCTTTTTATAGGCTACAACTTTAGTATGAAACATTTTTCTCTAACATCAACATTTATCAAAATAATGTAGAAAAACTTTTAAAAAAATATTTTTCGTTAGTTTTGACCTTGAAAATCATATTTGCAGGTATTTTCACTACCATATTCGTAATCAGCAAGTCAATATTCAAGGGTACGTGAAATTGGAATTACAAATTAAGGGTACTATTTAAGGGCACCTTGTGATTAAGGGTACAAATTAAGGGGCCTTCTCACTTTAGACGCTAAAAAAAGGCTATTTTCATTATTCACTTGAGTCATTAGTTAAAAAATATCCCAAAGTTAAAGGTAGTTAAAAAATTACCCATGGGTAGTTAAAAAATATCCCAAAAAAATTGTAGGTCTGTGCTGTTGATGAAGTCTCGGAGATAGATCACCCGAAACAAAAAAATCAAACAGTTTTAGATTCAGTATGTTAATGGCTATAGCGCATATCATACAATTTTTTTTATATGCGAAAATAACAAAATGGCGGACATTTTCCGAAAAAAAAAACAAAAAAAGGGTTTTTCACCGTTTTTATAAAAAAAAATAGTAAATATCAAAATTTAAAAAAAAACCCTCGATATACGTTATATCTATAGTTGTAAAAAATATGTGGTTAACATTTTATAAGGATCGGTTCAGTAGTTTCGAAGATTTTATCAACAAGCCGTCGAAAAACGTTGTTTCGAGAAAAACGCGTTTAAAGTTTGTTTGGGTTACATAAATACATACAAATTTTCTTTTAAAATATATTTATTAAGTATAACAACTTTTGTATGAATATCTATACCATAAACCTATGAAAAAAAATCATGAAAATAGCCTTTTTAGCGTCTAAAGTGAGAAGACCCTTGATCGGAGACTTGTCCTTTTCGGAACTACGCTCAAAAAAAAGTATTCTTCCTTCCACTCCGGTGCATGCACTTTTTCGAGGCTCATTAATTGTCACGATGCTCAAAAGTTGGTGGAATTTGAACGTACCCTAAAACGGTCAATCCAAAAACGTCGCGAAAGTTGCCAAAAAAAAATAGAAAATGCCCGATAGCTCCGTAGAACGATCCTTAGAAGTGCACGTGGGATGCAACGCAGCAATGAAAGGAAAATTTGTCAGGTGCGGAGGAGCAGGAGGGTAAGCAACAACCGTCGCAGGAAAATCCGACGCAGTCTTCGGTATCGACGCTACCATACGCCATATCGAGATGGCAGGATGAGAGCAACGCCGAGACTGAGCAGCCTCCCGGATCGTCGAGAAAGCCAAAATTTTTCGGCAAATCGGACTCGGAGTCCTCAGTGACAAAGTCGACCACGTCGCCGGTTGAGGTGCGTCGGAAGTTGTCGTTGCTCGAGGAGAAGCGCGCGATATTTCAACGCAAAAAAATCGAGTCGTCGCAGGACTCGTCCTGCGACTTGTCACGCGACACCGTCGTCGAGGTCGATTTCGATTCATCGATGAGAAAAAGTTCCACCGAGCCCGAGAACAACACGGTGAAACGTGTGAGGCCGATAAGCGTGAGAAAATTCGACACTTTCTCAACGTTCGAGGGCACCTTCGACGAGGACACGGGGGTCGGTTATCTCGCCGGTATCGAGGAAGGTCGCAGTGAAAATTATCTCTCGGATCGTGGATACAGACAAGACAGCGAAGATCCTGATTTCGCTGATGATTACGAGAATCTCTTGACGAAGATGCAACACACGGGATTCGACGACCCCGACAAATCGGCCTCGATGAGCCAGGAGAGCGCGGTGAGACATACCAAGGCGGGATATACAAAAAAATTGGCTTTTTGGGGATTTTTTTTTTCAGAAAAACTGCAAAATAAATCGAGATTACAAAAAATGGTATTTATCATACATATCAGTGACTGTGTACAAGAATTTTTTGGAGGGGTTAATTTCAAAATGGCGGCTGTGCAGCGTTCATCTGAAAACTGCATTTTTTAAGTTGGCCGGAAACATAACTCAGACAATTTTCGACCGATTCACTCGAAATGTTGAATATATCTTGACAAATACATTTTCTATGGAAGTGCGTAGGATTTTTTTGATATTGTATAGTTTATTTGTTATCAATAATTATCTGACGATTTTTTAGGCAAATTTTTGGAAAGAGAAAAAAAATTCTAAAAAATCGTCAGATAATTGTTAATAACAAATGAACTATGCAATATAAAAAAATCATCTCACGCAACTAGAATTAAAGGATTACGTAGGGTTCGAAGCTAAAAAAGCTTATTTTCCCTGTTAAAAATAATATAATATATACATTCTTTTATTCAAAATGTTAAGCACATAAAAGAGCAACATTTTGACAATATTAAAAAAAAATTCATCCAAAAATTTGGGAATTTAAGAAACCATTTTTTTTTGTTAGTAGATAAGTATAGCTCGTGATTAGTATAGTATAGCCACGAAGGATTTTGAAAAAAAACTGAAATTTTAATTTTTGGCAGAGTTGTATGCAAAATAGTTTGGTACAACTTACACTGCGTATAGCATTGTAAAATTAGTTGTAATCGAAAAAAAACCTTCTTTCAATCACTAGTCAATGTTATTTTAAGGGCGGGGTAAAGTATTTAAATTTTTTTTTTCATTTTTAAAATTTTTTAAATGAATGCATAATATATCAAGAATATTGTGCTAAAATTTCAAATCGATCGGAGTAAAATTGATGAAGTTATGAGTATTTGAGCGTCTATTGCTCCATGCCGTTCTCTTCTCTTCTGCGTTTTTCAAACCGTTTTTCTGAGACTTGTCATATTTGAAGTCCGTGTGCACGATAACTCAAAATCTACTGGACCAATCGCTTTGAAATTTTGCACAGTACTTCTTCACATAATTCACCAGGTATTGTCGAGAGCTTTTTTTTTTTTTTTAATAATTACTAATTTTTCAACAACAAATTAGCCGATTTTTTTAGCGAAAATCAGGTTTTTGACTCCCAAGTGCTACGAAAAATCGAAAAATCGAAAAAAAAATCCTCCCGTCATTACCTCGAGAAACATCTCCTTTAACAAATGCATTTTGATTTTTTTGTTTCAAATGATTCTGTTGCGAGTTATGGTGCACACCGCAAACCAACTTTTTTTCGAGGCGCCTCCGGGGTTTAATTTTCACTCGCTCAATTTTGAATATTTTGCAATGCAAATTTAGGAGAATGTTGTTCAAATGTTACTTTATTATATGTAAATTTTTCAATAAACGAACACTATTCGTTACGCCAAAAAAAATCTTAAAAACATGCCTTTTTTCGCCGAATTAATTTTACCCCGCCGTTAAAGAAGTGTGCAAAATTTCAATAAGATCAGTGCATTCGTTTTTGAGAAATCGTGTCCACCGACTTCAAATATAGTGTTTTGAGAAAAACCTCCTGGACTTGTGAAGGTCATTTTTTTAATGCTTTTTTGGGGAATTTTTTTTTTTTTTGACAAACCATTAGAATAAAATAATTTATAAATTGTATATCATTTTTATTAACATTTAAATAAACTTTGGAAATTTTTTGAAGTCATTATATAAAATATAGCTGGAGATACACCGCCCAACAGGAACACATAAAAAGAGGTGCTCCACTGCTGCCATGATTCCGGCCGTTCTGCTTATCTAAAATCAAAAAACCAAACGCAATTTTATTCGTGAGACTTGAGGCATTACATGGAACTAAAATAAAGTCAGAATTCCAAAAATATCATTTGTTTTTACGCTTTAGAAAAAAAATTCAATTTTTCGTATTTTGTTGGGGTCTATATAGCTGATAAAAAGAAAACTAACGAAGCAATTGTAATTATTTTAGTTCAACTTCTAGTTATATATGTACTAAAGATGCTGTATAAATTTGAGCAGAATTAACGAAATAGTTTTTGAAATATCATGGCAGCAATTTGAAAAAATCGTGTTTTGAGAAAAACGCGTTTGAAAGTGGTAAATAATGTATAATAAAAAAACATGGTCTCACCATCAATCTGCTATGCCTGGACCATAGAGTACACCTTCCTCTTCTTCAAAGAAGTCATGCAAGGCCGTTTTCTCTTCTTTTGATCTGACACCCTAGACGACCCCCTTAAAACTTTGGGAGAATACTCTAGATATATTGTACTATTAGATAATAAAATTTTAAAAAAATTGATTTTTTGAAATTTTCAAACCCACGAAACCCCTTAAAGTTGACATAGACATTGAATTGAATTGCACTAGGTACCTGTGGTAACTAATTACTTAAGTAATCTGTTACAAAGTTATGAAACTATAAATTATGGTAGTAATTGTAATTGTTTTTAATTTAATTACGTTTTGCCCATTTCTGCATGCCCCTTTGCGCTCTCGCTTCTACCTTCGGCGACAGCTCCGAAACCAAGCGGTGAAGCAAAGCGTTGACGGGCTGTAATGTTTGAAGTTTTTCGAATTTCGCTTTGAAACTCTGGGAAAGCATTCTACATATATAGTCCTATCGATTAAATAAAGTCGATGTTTTTTCACCACTGCAATTTACCAATTATTCAGACGGGCCCTGTTCCACCAAATACGACCCTCCGTGAAAGGAACCCCTTAAGCGCTATAAACTTATCTAAGATCCACTTATTTTGTATATCTATATATTTTGTTTAAAAAATTCAACGTAGGGGAGTTGTGCTCAAGATGACATAGTCAGACAAGACGACACACCCCAACATCTTTTCAAATATTCCCACTATACGAGTAACGATGACGTTCTATGGTCGGCCGAGAAGTGCTGCGAGTAGCGAAACCTAGCTCAGCCGTCAGCGAACGCGAGCTTTTACGTAGTAAATAATTTCTTGACTCTGGAATGCAACAAAAAAACTCACCACGTTATTATTTGGCGCTGAAAATATCCGTCGGGTAAGATTTATGTCATCCTAAGCACAACTTCCGAACAGAATGCGATGGGATTCGTGAAGAATCGTGTCGCATTTTGTTCGATAATCTGCGAATCCCGAAGGATTCAAATCGGATTCGTCCTTTCCAAAGGGGAATCCCAATGAGAATCCAATGTCCAGGCGTGACGTTTTAGTATAGGGATTCAATGCGATGATCCATTGCGATGATCCTGTTCTACAATGTTTGAATCATTCAGGATTTAAATTGGATTCGGCCATTCCAATGGGAAATCCCAATGAGAATTCAATGGCCAAGCGTGACGTGTTGGTATAGGGATTCAATGCGATGATCCATCGCGACGATCCTGTTCGATAATGTGTGAATCCTTGAGGATTCAAATTGGATTCATCCATTCCAATGCGGAATCCCAATGAGAATCCAATCTTCAAGCATGACGTTTTAGTATATGGATCCAATGCGACGATTCTGTTCGATAATGTGTGAATCCTTTTGGATTCAAATTGGATTCATCCATTCCAATGGGGAATCCCAATGAGAATCCAATCTTCAAATATGACGTTTTAGTATATGGATCCAATGAGACGATTCTGTTCGATAATGTGTGAATCCTTTTGGATTCAAATTGGATTCGTCCATTCCAAAGGGGAATCCCAATGAGAATCCAATGTTCAGGCGTGACGTTTTAGTATAGGGATTCAATGCGATGATCCATTGCGATGATCCTGTTCTACAATGTTTGAATCCTTCAGGATTTAAATCGGATTCGGCCATTCCAATGGGAAATCCCAATGAGAATTCAATGGCCAAGCGTGACGTGTTGGTATAGGGATTCAATGCGATGATCCATCGCGACGATCCTGTTCGATAATGTGTGAATCCTTGAGGATTCAAATTGGATTCATCCATTCCAATGCGGAATCCCAATGAGAATCCAATCTTCAAGCATGACGTTTTAGTATATTGATCCAATGCGACGATTTTGTTCGATAATGTGTGAATCCTTTTGGATTCAAATTGGATTCATCCATTCCAATGGGGAATCCCAATGAGAATCCAATCTTCAAACATGACGTTTTAGTATATGGATCCAATGAGACGATTCTGTTCGATAATGTGTGAATCCTTTTGGATTCAAATTGGATTCGTCCATTCCAATGGGGAATCCCAATGAAAATCCAATGTCCAGGCATGACGTTCTAGTATAGGGATTCAATGCGATGATCCATTGCGACGATCCTGTTCGATAATGTGTGAATCCTTCAGGATTTAAATTGGATTCATCCATTCCAATGGGGAATCCCAATGAGAATCCAATCTCCAAGCATGACGTTTTAGTACATGGATCCAATGCGAAAATTCTGTGCGATAATGTGTAAATCCTCTAGGATTCAAATTGGATTCATCCTTTCCAATGGGGAATCCCAATGAAAATCCAATATGTGGATCCTATGCGATGACCCATTGGATCCCCATCAAGAAGTAGGAACAAGTACGCGAATCCACCTGCCTCCCTACGAAAAAATTCCGCACGCGTACGCGTTTGAGTCCCAGAGCATTCTCTGTCTATCACAACAATAATTCAGCCTAAAAATCATATCAAGCGTAACAATTCCTTTCTAAGAATGGCAACCCCGTTAAAATCCACTCGCAATTATTCAACCTCCAATATTGGAAATCCAATACGCGACAGCAATAGTGCAATGATAAATGGATCACTACGTATCTTTCGTAAGGGAAGCTTGAGCAGCCCCCCCCCCCCCCCCCACCTGCAATCCGCGACACTGTGTGCTAAAAGAAATGCACCGCGTCGATGTAATTCGAGAGCTCCAATGATACTTGACCGATGTGTAAAACACGTGCATACATATAAAACACGTACGCGTACGAAGTACTTCATAAACATATTGCGCAACGATTTTCGTATCTTTTTCTCCCGATCCGATGGTTTGCATTAGGTCGTGCGGTCACTCCTGATCGTGGTAGCCGTAAAGACCTCTTCGTGATTTGATATGGTTTACGTAAGCACACCGGTTGTCCCCTCGATTATATCTGCCTCCTTTGACTCTAAGGAGGTTTGAGCGGTCCAGTTGAGTCAAAAGAAGGTTTACGATTTTTTTTTTCAATGAACCTCAAAAAGATGCATGTGAGGTAGACGCTGGTTTTCCATAAAATATATAATTAAAGACAAACATTATGCTTTTTTAACATTTTTATTACGTAAATGAGAAAAATATTTGTCCTACTACAATTTTTAAAAGTATAACATTATCGATGATTATTATGAAAAAAACTGTATCAGCGAATGTTTATACAACTGACAATTAAATGTTGAGTCATTTATCAGTATGCCTATTTATATTAATGTCACGAGGTTATTCATTATTAGGATTAATTAATATTAAGTGTTGCCGAATTACGGCAACTTCGCGGAGATTGAGGCTGGCAGCAATGCTCTTCATTCGCCAACCAAGATTCATAATCTCTCGTCAAACCTTGATGGTTGAATATTGAATATACATGGTTTACGATGGACAAGATAGGGGTTTTTTTATCCATGTTTACGAACGTTTAGTTTGCGTTTATTCGTTGTTAGAAATGTTGTTAGAAATCTCAGTGCTGAATACCCAAAAAAATTACATTACTCGTAGCGTGAACGTCTTATCTAACAGCACGTAAAATTCCATACGTTAAACTATTTTTTAATCTCTAGTGTTTCGTGGTGAAAAATTTCAAAAAATTCGTAAAGACTCAGCACAGTCTGGGCAATAACATATATTTTTTTCACATTTAATCTTGGATCTGGGCTAACGCTCCATCTACCGCAACGCTATGTCTTTTATGTGCGATACAACGCAAGAGGCAAACCAACCGCGGTCTTTCGCTGTAGACTGCACGAATGCGCGAACCCACGAGATCAACGTCCGAAAGAACGAAACAATATTATTGCACGAATAATAATAACAGTGTCGATAAAACATGGAGTACCGAGGGCAAAGCATTGGTTCACGTTGCCTTCGCCACACATGGACACTCCATGTGCACCGTAATTCTATGACGGAGATCGATAGCGTCGCACTTTGCGGTCCTCCTCACGGTATCTTGCGGTTCAGCCTCGTCGCACCCGACCATAGTTTCGGGTTACTTCAGGGCTGACAGGGGAGCCGAGGATTTCCTGCTACCTCCGGTCAACCCTTCGGAGCTCTAGATCGCAATGTGCTATAGCGTGATCGCAACACCGCAATACGAGTCTTATTCGGCTTCCAGCGTATCTTTTCGCTTTGCGAGATTTTCTCAGGATCCACGATCTCCTATGGGTTTGATGTTTGCATCGTTGGAATGCAAAAATTCTTTTCAATTCATTACTTTCATTATTACCCAAGCTCATATTTGGTGGATTTAGGCTGTAGATCGCTAAACAAGAATCCTAAAAAATACTTTCGTCATTTTCGTACCTCGAATTTGCCGAAGAAAATTTGAGAAATAGAAGTAAATGATTTTCGTTGCATTCCAAAGATGCAAACTTCAACGTCATGGTGTCCCATTGACTTCCAATCAGTCTTCTCCTGCACCTGTTCCATAATCGATAGCAGTCGAGCCAATGCCTACACTGAGAAAAAAACAACCGATTGAATCAAAATAATATATTGGTTGATTCAAATAAACGTCTGATCGCGGAGTGCCACCGATACTTGAGATTGTTGCAATACTATAAAATATTGGAAAATGTGATTGATTCAAATAACATATTATTTTATTTGAAAATCTCTTCTGTTCTCTGAATATCTACATTATGCTTCGAATAAAATTATATTCTATTGAAATCATTCTATATTCAATCTGTAGATGTATGAATGAAATAATTAAGCGGTTGCTACAATATTTTTTATTTCGTACAAAAATATAATCAATAGAA
This sequence comes from Ophion obscuratus, assembly GCA_964007375.1. NCBI lineage: Eukaryota > Metazoa > Arthropoda > Insecta > Hymenoptera > Ichneumonidae > Ophion > Ophion obscuratus. The sequence goes on along the minus strand of OZ023319.1, from coordinate 33,980,118 downwards.
TGAATTATTTCTTTACTACGTCGAAACGAATATGCCATGAGACGTAAGTTTTTCAATTTGTTTTAAATCTTAAATAAAAAGTGAGCATCAGAATGATCATCCACGATAATAGTGGAGAGAATATCAGATATCCAATGGAATATTCATATAGAGAAGATCAGATATTGAACTGATAAGAACAGATACTACACTTTGATCTTAGCCACAGGCCAAGAAGCGATACTCTTTAGAGTTTCTCCGGCATTTAAGTAGATTTTCGGTTCGCGCTACGCTTACGAGAAACGAGCGCGCGTGCGGCTTCTAGCGGTTACTCCGAGAACTAAGAATTTCTCCAACCGAATCAATGTTTTCAACCAAATCCGCAAGAAACAAATTTTGTTTTCGCATAATTTTTTAACCAATTCATACATTTGCTTAATATTTTTCAATCGAAATAAAATATTGATATTTTAACGAATAATTTATTTGAAAATCAATATCGGATATGGTGAAAAAAATAAAATAACATTTACTCAATAGAAATTTGATCTGAATCAAACGAGCGAAATTAAATGTTTCTTGTGTACTCGAATCAACAATATTCATGTTATGAATTGAAACGCTTTTTTTTTGTTCGTGGCAGAAAATGCATCCAAAGCTATATAATTTGTTCGCGATAATTTTTTAGATCGTTTCAATAATATATTGTTCTCGGCTAACGATATATCTTTTGAGTGAAAAAAAAACTTTTAATTTTACCATGTTATTAAAGTCAATAGCGTTTTGTTTGGACTGATAAATCCGATTATCGACACCAACAATTTTGCAATTAAATCAACGAAATTTCATTCAATGCCACCAATGATATTGGATCGATGATCTTTTTTTTTCTCAGTGTGTTCTTATGGATCTGTACGGACATGCTCGTCTGCTCAAAAGTCCGCAAGCAGCCTGACAAATGCTCGATTGATCGTTGCTTTTCTGACAGTCCATACTAAAAACCGATTGGGCGTCGATTCCGTTTCCCCCACCAGCTCATCCCAAACATCCACTGAAGAGCAACTCGTCGTCTCGTGTTACATTTGCGTAGGCGAAGACGCGGTGTATTACATATCCGCGCACAGTAGCGAATATCGAGGGTGATGAGAAGGTTGGGGACGAATGCACAATATCGTCGATTCACAATACACACATATGGGAATGTATCGTTCCCGTGTCCATCTAACGAAGTCATTCGCATTTTGATTCTTCTTTGACTCGAGTCTTTGAGTCAAGAATCTGCTTCTCGTTTCTTTGAAACAGTGCATGTGCGTGTGCAATGGTGCTAAACGGACAAGAAGTCTACTAGATAGAAACCGAGGGAGGGAGAGAGAGAGAGCCATTAGACAAAAGTGCATCGAACTCAGGCATCGTAATCGACTGAAAGTGTCTTCAGCAAAGAACGATCGACTCGATCGATTGGACACATTCGTACACACGACTCTGCACTCCAGTTGCAATTGGATCTTGGTTGTCCATTTTGGATTATACGAAAAATTGGCCAATATGGAAATGGACTTGAAGTTTTGGCAGAGCGTTACGTTCTACGATTTCGCGAGGTGGAAGGTCCATCCGAAATCGTGGAAATGGCTCCGGGTTGGTTGATCAGTTTGGTTTTTTGCGAAATTCGTTTTTTTTCAGTATCAGGGAGAGACTGCTCGATTTGTGGGCAGTTCTTTATACAGTCGACGCATCGATTTGTATTTTGAATGGCTCCCATGACTCGAACGCACACGAGTTCAATGGATATCCGTCAAACTTGAGATAAGATAACGCACTTAGTATTGTGTGCGTGTGTACGTGTGCAATATCTGTCTTCGAAGTATAAAGTATTGTTTGAGAACAACTGCCTTGCGTGCCTTTGACTCCATTCCGGTGAATCATGATGGCTTTTTTTTCTTGTTTTCGTCGTGAATACGACGCTTGGAAAAATGTGGAACCTCGCTTAGGGAAAAATAACAATAGATTGTTATTCTTGTATTTCAACTTAATTAATATATTATTTATGTCAAGTCTTGAGCAACATATTATTATCCTACAAGGAACGATAGATCCTGGAATGTAAATTCGTAAAAGTTATCTTTATTTAATTAACCAATTTGTATCTCGTAATTATCAGCGATAATAACGAATGCATGTTTTTCTCCATTTTTTTTCGTAATATATCAGGAATTATGGATATAGCATTAAGGGGAGAGATACCTTTGAGCAGGGAAAAAATGACTGTTTTTTATGACTTCTTTTTTAAAGGAAAGAGTTCTTCTCCTTTTTTGGGACTTGGGTATGTTTAGTTACTGCTTTTGGACATTACATGGTATTTTTTTCTAATCTTCAAAAATAGCGGCGGTATGGCATGGTCTTCTAAACGCGATTCGGCGGATTTTGGCAGACGGCGTGACGCGTAGCGTCGGCGGAACTGATCCGAAAGAAAATCAACGAAGATTTTTCTCTCATTAACACTCGTACGCAGAATATGAACCAAGAAAAAGTGAGAAATGTTGAAAATCGAGGAAATGATACGCTTTGAAACAAAAAGATTAAATTTTCGGAAGAAAATTGCTACATTTTGCAATAAAAAATAAAAATACATTTTTTAACTTTCAAAAATATTTCGAATTTTGTTTTATACAATAAGGTTAGAAAGATTTGTACCGAATTTCATAAGAATCGGTCGATTAGTTTTTTAGCTATACGTCACGCCAGTTTTGAAAATGCAATTTATAAGACCGTGCCATACCTCCGCCATTTTTGACGATTAATACAAATTAAAAAGTATCAGGTAACAGCCAAAAGTGGTAAAAAAAAACCCAAGTCTAAAAATTGTGAAGAAATCTTTGCTTAAAAAAAAATTATAAAAATCAGCAAATTTTTTCCTCGCCTAGAGGAACCCCCCCCCCCTTAAGGGAACCCCCCCCCCCCCCTTAAGGGAGCTTCTCACTTTAGACGCTAGAAAAAAAGGCTATCTTCATGATTTTTTTCAGTAGGTTTATATTATAGATATTGATATAAAAGTTGTTACACTCAATAAATACACTTTAGAAATACATTTAAAAAATGTATTTATTTATTTAAGTCACGATTTATCGACGAAAATGGTAGTTAAAAAAATGTCCTAAAAAAATTGTAGCTCGGCGCTGTTGATGAAATCTCGGGGATGGATCATCCGAAACGAAAAAACAAACGGTTTTAGATTCAGTATGTTAATGGCTATAGCGCATATCATACGATTTTTTATGTATACAAAATTAACAAAATGGTGGACTTTTTTCGAAAAAACAAAAAAAAATGTTTTTTTTTCACCGTTTTTGGCAACAAAAAATAGTAAGTATCAAAATTTAAAAAAATCCTTGATATGCGCTCTAGCTATAGTTGTAAAGAGTATGTGGTTGGAACTTCCTAAAGATCGGTTCAGTAGTTTCGAAGATTTTATCAACAAGCCGTCGAAAAACGTTGTCTCGAGAAAAAACGCGTTTAAAGCTTGTTTGGGTTACATCGATACATAAACATTTTTTTAAATGTATCTCGAAAGTGTATTTATTGAGTGTAACAACTTTTATATCAATATTTATATTATAAACCTATCAAAAAAATAATGAAAATAGCCTTTTTTAGCGTCTAAAGTAAGAGGACCCCTTAATTTTTAAACGCCTCGATTTTTCCGAATTATGAATATAGTGTTATAATATAAATATAGTATAAACATAATATAAATATAGTATAAATATAGAATCTCGAAACATGTCACGATTTTTCTTGACTTCATTCGAGGCCAAGACCTTTTTTGTGGGATCGTTAAGGATTTTTATTTTTTTTTTCCCGTCATATGTGTCACAGTCGTCGCAGAACAATGCGCCAAACACCGGGATCGGCGAGAAACGAGAACACCTTTACAAGATTCTCGTGATCGGTGAGCTCGGAGCTGGCAAAACGTCGATCATAAAACGTTACGTTCATCAGTTCTTCTCGCAACACTACAGAGCGACGATAGGTGTCGATTTTGCGTTGAAAGTACTCAATTGGGATCCGCACACCATCATCAGACTTCAACTATGGGATATCGCAGGTCAGTGGATATTAAAGCCGTTAAAAAAAAACCATTATGATAAATCACAATAGTCACGCCGAGCCTCGAAACAATAAGTATCAAGAAGGCGTAGTCGAGAGTGGAGTGCACGAAGATAAGTTCGCGTGTCAAAGCTGTTGACGAAAGGGGTTGCAAGTGTTTTATTTTTCCATAGACGTTGAACTTTGTCGTATGCAATGGGAGATTAAATTGAAATAAACGTATACGACGACTCTAATTATCCTGTTATTATGACCTGGAAATTATCTTGTATTTTATGAGTTGGGGTAGGAATGGAAAGCGAGATTCTCGTACATCATTGTTATCGATCAAGTAAATGGACCAACCAGTTTTCCGCAAAAACGAGAATAAAAAAGTAGGGGAGTAGAGGCGGGAGCCTGAATTAGAAGGTGCGAAAAATCGTTTTTTTTTTTATTGTTTGGATCGATAGATAAACTATCCAAGGATATATTTACAAAGTTACAGAGGCCAATTGTAAATATTTTCGAAGATACAAGGCCCAAAGCAGAGAAGCGATTTATATTTTATATTGATGTTTCCTCCTGTTGAACATTTTTAAACGCGTTTTCTCCAGTTTTCAGTTTCACGATTTTTCCAAATTGGCGGGCGTCATAGCCAAAAAAACTAAACGACCTATTGAATCAAGCCAAAGTTTATTTTCTTCAGTATGAAAATCTCTTCTAAGTAAATTTAAAATGTCGATGAAAAATGATTTTCAAATCATTTTTATAGCACGTTAAAGTGTTTTTTAAAACACTTTTTTTCAAACCTGAATAAAGTTATAATTTCACGATTTTTTCAGCTTTTTCTTAATTCATCCAGAAGAAAAATATATGACAATTGAAAATGTTATTGGCTTATTTGGTTCAGTCAATAATCAATTCAGCCAATAATTGAATTATTTGGTTCAGTCATAAATCCGCAGGCATTTATTGTTTTGTGTTGAATTTTTTTTTATACATTTTTAATATACATGAAAAGATACCTCAATGTTTACTGGGCTCACTCGTGTTTACCTGCTAAAAAAATCTCGAAAGATCACTTTCTTTGGACCTTCTAATTCAGGCTCCCTTAAGCTATTCGTTTTGCAGAGAACCGTATTTTGTGAGGGCATAAGGATCATTGGTAAATTACAATGGTGCTTAATGGAAATAAGTCACTTTCAATTATTTCGACCAACGAAAAACTGCAATGGAAAATTTCGCGCAAATTGAGTCGATTTGGAAATTTTTACATTTTCTCTGAAAAGTTTCGGCTACGAATATTTTTCTGCTACTCACATTTTTCGAAGTTTTATCATTAATATTTTCATCAAACGTGAGTTTTAAGTATGAGCAAATTATATCAGGCATCTGGAGTCATTTGGTGTATAAATTATTAGACAGAAATGTGGCCAGCCTGTCATCTTCATAAAGTGCCGTATAAATGGGACGATTTTTAGAGTCGTCATTTTTCGTTATAAGTTTGGTAACTTGGCTGGAAAATTTACCAGTATACTGGAATCTATTTTGACTTGATTATAGAGAAAAATCAGTTGATTGTTAAACATTCGGGATCGTGAAAAGAATACATTTATTTCACTGTCGTCAATGGTGAAAATGACAACGTTCGAAACGAACTTTTATTCCATTATAATAATTTAATCATAAATATTCATTCAAATAATTTTATTTTATCGCTAACAATAGTATTTTATCAAATGTTAAAGAGTTTCGGGACAATTGACGATATGTTGCCATTTGAATCAAATTTATAGGTAAAATCTTTGTTTAACATAGAGCGCAGGCTCTATATTAAAAAGTGTTTTCTCAATTATACGTTTTATAGAAACGGTGTAGACGACCGGTGTAATTTTTTACCAAATTTTTTGCACTTTTTTGTTCATAAAATAAAAACGTATTAATATTTTTGTGTAATTTTAGTTCAACTAATAAATTTGGCATATCTGCTAAATTTCATAATAATTGCTCACCTAGGGCGTGTAGGAGTATTTCCGCAAACTTGAAAAACGTAGTTTATTAAAAAAAAACCGTACCTCCCAGTACCTTGTTTTGTCGAACTTAAAAAAATATGATCGTGTTCGATGAAGATCGCTTAGTAAACATACCAAATTTCAACATTCCATATTCAATATTTTTCGCATTAAAAAATGGTGAAAAATCGAACTTTTTTTGGCTCAACGAAGTAGAAACCTCCCTTAATTCCAACGATATTATTTGTTTCGGTATGTGATAATGAAAGTGATTTTTTTGCCGCAGGTCAAGAACGCTTTGGCAACATGACAAGAGTATATTACAAAGAGGCTGTGGGTGCCTTCATAGTGTTCGACGTGACGAGAAGCGCCACCCTCGAGGCTGTCGTCAAATGGAAACAGGACCTCGACTCGAAGGTACAACTGCCCGATGGCTCGCCAATTCCGTGTGTACTGCTCGCGAACAAGTGCGATCAGCAGAAGGAAGGACTCGTCAATACTCCGTCCAAAATGGACGATTATTGCAAGGAGAAAAATTTTTCCGGCTGGTTCGAAACTTCGGCCAAGGAAAACATAAACATCGAAGAGGCTGCCAGATTTCTCGTCAAGAAAGTACGTACTGCTGCAATTTCCACAAAATTTCCACAACATTTTCTAAAATTCCAAAATTCCAATATTTCCAAAATTCCAAAAAGTTCGTAATATCATTCATGAAAATAAAAAGAAAAAAAAATCCCACAATAACGACCTAAATGTTGTTTGACATTTCGTGACATTTCACGAACTCGAAAAGTGCATCGGAGAAAAAAATTCTGGGTTAAGATGTCAATTATTCTGCGACTACTGTTGAAATCACAAAAATTTCTCTTTTTTCCTTACAAAAATTGAAAATAAATGTAATCAAAACGCAATAAAAAAATATGAAAAGATACTTGAAAAATTGAAAATGTATTTGAAAAATTTGTAAAAGATACTTCAAAAAATGTAAGAGATACTTGAAAATTTCTTAAAGATACCGGCAAAATTATCAAAGATACTTGAACATTTTTAAAACATATTGGACAAATTGTAAAAAATACTTGGAAAAATAGTAAAAGATACTTGAAAAATTGGAAAAGATACTTGAAAAATTGTAAAAGATACTTGAAAAATTCTAAAAAGATACTTGAAAAATAGTAAAAGATACTTGACAAATTGTAAAAGATACTTGAAAAGTTGTAAAATATACTTGAAAAAATTGTAAAAGGTGCTTGAAAAATGATAAAAGATACTTGAACATTTTTTACAAATATTTAACAAATTGTAAAAGATATTTGAACGATACTTGAAAACGATACTTGAAAAATAGTAAGAAATACTTGAAAAATTTGTAAAAGATACTTGAAAAGGCTTAAAATATACTTGAAAAATTGTCAAAGATACTTGAAACATTGTAGACGATAATTGAAAAATTGCAAACGATACTTGAAAAATAGTAAAAGATACTTGACAAATTGTAAAAGATACTTGAAAAATTGTAATAGATACTTGAACACCCTAATGCAGAAAAACAAAATTGAAAAACTGGTCAGGTTAAAAAAAAATCACGAAAATTTCTCTTTTTTTCCGGCCACGCGCCAGATGTAACCCTTTTGACCCGAGCGATAATTACGAAAATCAATGTAAACGAAGAAAAAAACAACCGCTGAATTGCAGATACTCCAAAACGATCAAATAATGAAAGGCAACGGATCCCAGGACCAGACAGATGGCGAGCGATTCGCGCTGAACCAATCGCCGACAAGTTCAAAAAAATCCTGTCCCTGCTGACGAAGAGGCACAGCAGGTCCTCGCCAGGCCACCTCGCCTCCCCCGTCACCTCACACCGGAATATTCTCCCTCGGGAATTACGACTCTCTACGTTCCAACGGACGTTTGTCCTCGAAGCGACGAACAATTGGGCCCAGTCCGCCCGTCAACAAGCGACACAAAAATCTTAGGAAATACAAACGTGTGGAAAGACATTTTCGCAAATTTCCTGCAACCGCTTGATTAATACGATAAAGGTTCACACGTGCACTTCCATCACTATATCGTGGCTTAGGCGTCTCATATATAAAAGAAAAACGATTATTCAACAAGGTGAACACTTACTGACCTCTTCAGAGGAGGTAACATTTTTTACCCTCAATACACACACACCTTTATATATTGGTCTAATATATGTCTGACTTCAACATTTACGGAGGGAAGGACGAAATTGCTGATTTTCGTGATTTTTTTATGGGAAAAATATCTTCACCATTTTTGAGACTTCGGGTATGTTTTTTTTTTTACTACTTTTGGCTGTTGGTTGGTATTTTTCGTTTATTAATACTTAAAAGTGACACGCAGCGTCGGCGGGATTAATCTGAAAAAAACCAACGAAGATTTTTCTTTCATTAAAACTCGTACGCAGAATATGAACCAAGAAAAAGTGAGAAATGTTGAAAATCGACGAGATGTTACGTTTTGAAACAAAAAGATTGAATTTTCCGAAAAATATCGCTACGTTTTGCAGTAAAGAAGATACCTTTCTTATTTTCAAAAACATTTAGACTCATGTTTTAGACAATGGGGTTAGAAACCAAATTTATACCAAATTTCATCATAATCGGTCGATTAGTTTTTTAGCCATACGTCACGCCAGGTTAAAAGACCCTGCCATAGCTCCGCCCTTTTTAAAGGTTATTAAATAAAAATACCATGTAACAGTCAAAAGTAGTAACAAAAAATACCCCAAGTCTCAAAGATAGCGAATAAAATCTTTCCTTTAAAAAAAATCATGAAAATCAGCAAACCTTTTCCTCGGTAAAGATATAAGAGAATTGACCATATGTTATTATTTGATTAAACTGTATGCAGTAAATTCTTTCGAGTATTGAATTCACCCGTTAAATGTTTTATCGACCGTCTACAGCCCTTCCATATAATTTACAATTGAAGAAACACTTTTTTACATAGGGAGAGAAATAAAAAATTCAAAGAAATTTTAAAAAAATAGAAGAAATTAAACAAAAATTAAATTAATTGGATTAAAATTAAAAGAAATGAGAATAAATTTTAAAAAAATTAAAAGAAAATAAAAGAAATTGAAAAGACGAATTTGTCATAATGTACTGAATAATTTGACAGTTTCAATTCAATTTCATCATCAGTGTCATACGGCACTGAGTGATTTGATAGTTTTTCATAAAATTTCAAACATTTTTTCACACTATTCCCACATTCCGTCATGAGCGCAGGCATCTCCCTATGTTAAAAAGTGTTCATTCAATGGCTCATAGAAACGGTGGAGATGAACGATTTAAAATTTCGAGGGTGCATTCAGTATACGCCAAAGAATTTGCTGTATAAATTTCGTAACTTGATGGTAACATACCATCAATCCTCCGGAAAATCCTCAACGAAATTGGTGAAAATTTTTTTTGCAAAAAATTCATGCATTCGAACCGAAGAATTTCGAAATGTTCAATCGACAAGTCACGGACCAATTGTATTGCACCGTAAATATTTTACAACGATAAAGTTAAGAATTGTCTAATGGGCAGAGGCCCATGTGTCGAGAATATAGTCAAGTCTTTGAGTAGGATAAAAAAAAGTTTCCAATTTATTATCAAGCGAGCAATTAATGAGCGATCGTTAATTCAGGCACTTGTAGTGAGGGGCGTGTCACGGTTAGAAAAAGAGAGACAGCACGAGAGAGAGAGAAAGAGAGAGAGAGAGAGAGAGAGAGAGAGAGAGAGAGAGAGAGAGAGAAATAAAAAAGAGGATGAGACAGAAGAAAACGAGAAACCGTCAATCTGCTTGCAGCGTCTCCACAATGGATCGCTCAGACGACTCGCGTGAATGTTATTGTGCCGTCTCACCGGAAGTGCCGACCCGAGGCGCCACGTAACTACAAGAGAGCTATTCACTGCGAGAACGAAGAAAATAAATGAAATTCCCGACAAGACGCGATGTTTAGCGAGAATTTAGCCATCGCGAGCCACGTGTGCCATTTTTGCTACCAACATTCCCGTCGTTCATCGTTTAACCTATAAAAAAAAGCGATGAAAAAAATATATATTTATTTCCATTTCGTGACATTTTTTTCTAACAGTTTCGATCCAACTTTGACCACTCACACACATTGACTACAATTGTTTTCGTTGCCTCGACGATCAACTAGGCGTTGGAATTCCGAACTTTGAATTATCAAAACGCTCGAAAGTCCGAAAGAAATTTAATTCGAAAGACCAAAACTCCGAAAATCTCAACACCCACAAAATAATTCGGCTATGGAAGTTTTAAAAGTTTCAAAATTTTCAATAAAACGACGAATCATTTCAAGAATTTTTGTTTATTAAGATGTGATTTTACGTGAATTTTAAAATTTGTCTAGACCAGCGGTTCTCGAACTTTTTTGGCGACGCAACCCTTTTCACACGCTAAATATTTAACGGAGCCCTAAAATAAGCAAAACCTGGTTTTATGTTTGTTTTTATGGAAATCGGGGGATAGTACGATATCCGGGGCGTCATAATTTGACCGGTGGTTCTTGATGTTTGAACCAAAATAATGAGAATTTCATGAATAAAAAATTTGCCGTTTTGGCTTAAGGGGTAAGGCCACTGTAACGGCCCAAAAAAAAAGGTTTTTTTCACTAATTTTTTGCTCCCGAAATTGAAGGTATTTGAAAAAAAACTTTTAATGGTGTTATCGGGCATACATTAAACTTTATTATAAAAATTTTTTACAGTAAAAAAAAAACAAAATGGCGGTTCCACAGCTATCTTCCCGGGACATGTTTTGCTTCCAGGGCTCCGCGGCACGCAGCACCACTGGTGCACTTTTGAATCTAGAACAAAAAAAAACCATTAATCTAGAGGGCTATAGCTAGAGAATGTCGATCGGATTTTAAAAAGTATCAATTTTTGTGGAATTGGCGTGCGTTTGAAAAAAAAAATTGATTTTTGACGAAAAAAACGGCAAGTTTTTTGTTAATAAAAAATCAATAAATAAAGTTCTTGAAAATTCCGATCGACATTCTCAAGATAATGTAAATGTTCACATCTGGTTAAAATTTCAAGTAAAAAAAATGAAAATTGTTCGAGTTATGCTGCGTGCCATTTTGAAAAACCATGTTTCGAGAAAAACGCGTTTAAAGTTTTGCGAATAGTTTTTTATTGGAAAAAATTTTAAAAAGTTAAAAGGATTTAAACTATTTTTAAACTAGAGGGTTTAAACTATTTTTTAAGCCAATAAAAAAAATCGATTTTTCAAAAAATTTACAGTGGCCTTACCCCTTAAGGAATTATGAGTGCTTTTAGCGGTAACTGGAAATACGCAAAAATTCAACGATTGTTGCTGGCTTATGGATGCAATATCTTTATTTTATCGCAAATAATGGAAATTTACCGGGCGAGCTTAAAAAAGTATTTCTTTGTTTGGGTTTGTTTAGTGATATCGCATAAATACCACTAAACGTAGTATTTATATGATTATCAAAATAAATTCCAAGATTATAATGCTTTATTTATTCACATTCTGTTTATTTATAACAATAAGAATTGTTCCATACAATTACTACACGAAATTACTAAACGATATATTTTACGTAAACTTAGAGCCTTACAAATCCGTAAAGGGATTAACCGTATACTTGTAATCCCTCTTCGGACTCGTAGAAATTAAAAGTAATACTTTACTCTCTGTCTAGTCGCACTTATAAGCGAGGAAAACATGGTAGTGGTATTAAAAATACTTTTTTGGCTTCTGAGACACCGTTTAAACTATAAATTTCCAAGTAAGCGTGCCTGACGTAGCTTGAAATGTTCAAATTCGAAAAAATCGCCATTTTCGATAACTGTCGAAAAATTCTAATTTCAACGCAAATTAAACGAAATATCAACTTTTACCACTCCTCATATTTTGTTTATTCTAACTCGATGACCAATTCATCGTCAAATATTGGCGCCCCGGATATCGTACTCGTGCCGAAAATCGTACGAAAAAGGGTACTTTACATAATTTATCAATTCCACTGTACATTGATGAAATTATTTCCATTTATTGGGAGATATGAAGTTGTTTTTTTCGGAGCACACTTTGAGTATGGCTGGTCTAGACAATGTTATGCGTTCTACATCATTTACAGCTGGCATGATCTTTACGAAACTTTTAATTTCGGAATAAAATTGGGAATTTCAAACCGTGGGAGCATTTAAAGTTCGGAATTTAAAAAATCGAAGTTTCGTCAAGTACCATTCGTTCCCTTCGAAAACGTTGTTCTCTTTTTTTATTCCCATGCACAAGAAAAAGCATTCCTGTCGTATGTATGTCTCTATACTTATTGCGCGAAATTCTTTCCATTTGTTATTAACCGTATGATATTCGAGGCAAACTTTCTCGCGAATGCTGCGTATGTGAAATTTATCATTGTGCATGACAGAATTTTTCACACGTGAGTATTGACGAACGAATTATTGTTGTAATGATGAAGAGAGAGCGAGAGAGAGAGAGAGAGAGAGAGAGAGAGAGAGAGAGTGTAAGAGAGATACGTATATACATATACATATGAAGAAACGAGTATATTATACAATAAAAAAAAAAGAATACAAAATTAAGCACCGGCGCTGAGCTACTTCACGATTTATCATCTTTTGTAAATAATTGGAGATTTTACTATCGATTCGCGAAATTAAGGGGTTAGGCTATTGCGACGACCCGAAAATCAGGATTACTTTGAAAATTCATTTCGATCGAGTAAGATTACTGAAAAATCGTTTGGACATTTATTTGCGTGTACAAAGTTGTGCACAAAAATTTAGAAAAAATGCTAATGATTAAAAAAGTCATGAACAATCTTGTGAAGGACCTTCGAACGTGAGGGGCTCAACGGTGTACTTGATTTTGGCCACCCGGTTGAACGGAAACGAAAAAAAAAACAGTTAAAAAAATTGATAACATTGGCTAATACTTGACCTAGCTTTTTCGCTATCGGGTTTCAATCGTGAAAAAAAAATGTTTGAATTTCTTTTATGATAAAAAAATGTTAAGAAGAAAAACATCGGTCAAGACTAAACTACTATTACACTGGATAAGTGTACCGCATTTTGAGAATGTATTGCCCTCATTCCCTACCAAAAGTGAGTTCGGATGAGAATTTTGAGTACTTTGCGATAACATTAAAATCTGAAAAAAAATCAACCGTATTGAAGATGCTAATAACATTAGTTGTGAATAATAAGAATGCCAAAAATTTATAAATAAAATTTTTAAACGAAAATTTGTTCAAAAAATCTCCGGTCAAACTCGATTTTTTGTGACATTTGATGAATTATGATATTTTTCTGAATATTTAAAGATTATTTAAAGAATTTTCTCTCCATTTCGAAAATCCCGTTTTTCGAATTTTTCCGAGGCTGCACCCATTACACTGTTCGTTCAATACCCTGGACACTTCTTGGATTTAATATGCAACATTGCTCCGAAAACATATTGAAAATTTGCGACTCTTCATCCATTTTTTTTAATTAAGAAAATTAAAATGAAAGAAAGAAAATTCCAAAAAAAATCGTAACTATTCAGAAAAATCTACGAACTCATTTTATGATATAAAAAAAGTAGTTCACCGGACATTTGTTGAAGAATTTTTTGTTCAACAATTTACTTATAACTTTTTTGCATTATTATTACCGGAAATTAATGTTCTTAGTATCTCCGATGTGGTTCATTTAAAAAAATTTAATCTCATCGCAAAGTACTCAAAATTCTCGCCGAAACTCACTTCTGGTGGGGAATGTACGGGCCAAATGTAAATTGACACCATCAAGTCAATTTCTTCATTAGATGCCAATAAATCGTGTACACCGTTTTGAAAAATATAGTTTCGAGAGAACAAAAAAACACTTCAAAAGTTTTTTTACTAGCAGTTCTATCGTTGTAATAATAAGTCTACCTTCGATCGACGATTCCTGCACGATATCGCTCATTCACCAAAAAACTGTCATACCATAAAAATGCTGTTTTGACATGAGTATGCCACGAAATAAGAAAAAGGTTAATAAATTTCACAATAAATAAAATCATTACAGGCTAATTTGGATAAATGTTGTCGTCACCCTAACCTCACGAATGTGAAAGAAAAAGTTAAAATTTTGCGTTATGACGGTTTTTTAGTGTATAATCCGATATGTTGGATATTTTTTCTTCAATTAGAGTTGCCTCAAGCGACTATCGATTTTTTTAAATTATCACAGTAGCTTAACCCCCTTGATACATTTCTTCCTTCTCCACGATATCTTTGCCAATCTTTTACTGGCGAATCGCTGCAAACGACGAAATCATCGATGACGCATTATAATGCCCGTTTTCACTTTTATAAATGTACCATGATATCTCAAATGCAAAAGCCAATTGTCATTCTCATGGTCACGTGAAACAAATGTGCCCATAAATGTATAGATATACACAAATATATTTACACACGTGTGTGTGTATATATATATATATATATATATATATATATATATATATATATATATATATATATATATATATATATATATATATATATTCACAAACAAAGGTAAACTCTTTGATTAATTCTTCAAAATCATTCCTCCATCTTGGATCCGTTGAAAAACTCATCGGGTAGTTATTAATTACGATTTATTTTAAAAAAAAACAAAAAAATTCGGCTGCTCTTTGTACAAAAAAGTTGAATATTTCGCTATTGATTAAAAAAGAAAAAAAAAGACATTACGAGATGAAAAAATTCCTTTTTGGAAAAAGAGCGCAATCATTCTGACCGACAATATTTGTATGCGTGTATATAAACGGTATGGGTTTAGCGTTTATATTTGTGTATGCGCGTGTACATCGGGCTTCGATCCATTCTGTGGTAATCAACGTAGACTTTTATTATTTGTGTATTTATAGAAAGTACGTGATTAAATTATATTCGGTTGTTAAGTGTACGTCACTTTTTCATCCTTACAGTCGCTAGAATTTGGCGGAAAACGTTTTTTCAACCCTCCTCTTCGATCGTTCGTGAATCCTGCAAATTAAATGGTTCTTATATCCCCGATGTTCGTCTGTCCTTTCAGTATTTTCGTATACTTATGGGGCTACGTCTACCTGGAGGGGGAAAAATATGGCTAAATTCCGAAAATAATTCTGGGACACGGTTGGTGAGAAAGCAACGCATTTTTTTAACACAAAGGCACATATATTAGGAGCCTTAACAAATCACGAAAAAAATACAGAAAAACAACAAAAACATGGCCGCCGGCAGGTGATGGAATTTTTTTCGCGACGTTTGCCGGTGGACACTCTCCAGCTTAAGGGGCCAGTCCACTTTGAAAATTTCAAAAAATCGGAAGGGATTTTGTACGATGCAGGAATTGCCGATTGAGTTTAGGTAAGAGTTTTTCATAGTATAAACTTCATACGCGTTTTTCTCGAAACGGCGTTTTCAAAATCTAGCTCCATCGTATCTCTAAAACTAATAAACGGATTCTCTTGAAATTTGAACCACATAGTGTAAACATGATTCGCAACAAGATGACCCTCGATGGTTTTAAAAATTTTGATTTTTACTCTTTTTTTTGCGAGAAAGTGCGAAAAAACGCGTTTTTTAAAAACTTTTTTCGTTTTTCATCTGCCATTTTTTTATTTTTTGATAAAAGTTTATATCCGTGGGTCATTTTTTAGCTGGTGTCATACTGAATTTAATGGACTTTGATTTTTTGTTTCGGACAAGCCGTTGCCGAGTTGTGATGGAGCTATCTAGCCCACCTATTTTTGAGGCGTTACGTTAAGGGGTTACCCCCACTTGCGATTTTGAAAAAATCGATTTTTTTTTTATTACATTTTTTTGAAGTATAAGAATCTGAGAATATGTCCTGAAAATTTCAAGTCGATCCGAACAAAATTGACTGAGATATGAGCGTTGAAAGAGAAGAATCCGTTGTGTAAACGACCGGCTAATTGAAACTTTAAACGCGTTTTTCTCAAAATGGCATTTCTGAAGTCGGTGACCAAGATTACTCGAACACTAATGAACCGATCTTCTTGAAATTTTGCAGGCTTATTTAATACATAAAAATGTAGTCTTTAATCGTTCGATTTTTTTTCGAAAATAATGGCCGTTTTATAGCCAAAAAACGGTCGTTTTTTTCGTTAAAATCGAACCATTAACTTTGACTGTCCGCCATTTTGTGAAAAATGAATATTTTTTAAAATCCTTCGATTAAAGACTAGTTTATACTTATATTTGACTAAATCCATCCGCATTTTTTTGTCAGATGATCCACTTCGCCGCAATGTTGGTCACCGCAAACCGTGTATATAAAAACATCATTTCATTGACGGCCATTTGCCACTAAACAATGTGATATTTTTCAATAAAAAAATTACTGAAAGTTCTTCAAGATGTGTTCTTTAAGATGGTATATTGATCGATTAAAAAAGTTTTATAGTTTTCTTTAAAAAAATTCATGAAAAAGGCCTTTTTTGCGCTACAAGTGGGGGTAACGCCTTAAACGTCTTTGTACTTAAAAATTAATAAAAATTAATAAATTTTTTAAAAATATATTTCAATACTATTTATCAAGCCCAACAACTTTTATAATCATATCTTTTATAAGATCGTCAAAAAAAATCACGAAAATAGCCTTTTTCGTGGCTCCAAAATGGACTGGCCCCTTAAGGCCTTAGGCCACTCTAGAGGCCGAAAAAATAGGCTTTTTGGGGATCTCTTTCAGAAAAACTACAAAATAAATCGAGATTACAAAAAAGGGTGTTTATCATACATATCAGTGACTGTATACGATAATTTTTTTGAACCGATTCTTTTCAAAATGGCGGCTGTGCAGCGTTTATCTCAAAACTGCATTTTTTAAGTTGGCCGGAAACATAACTCAGACAATTTTCAACCGATTCACTTGAAATGTTGAATATATCTTGAAAAATACATTGTCTCTGGAAGTACGTAGGATTTTTGTTCACATTGCATAGTTCATTTGTTTTTAACAATTATCTGACGATTTTTTTGGCAAATTTTTCACTTTCCAAAAATTCGCCTAATAAATCGTCAGATAATTTTTGTAATCTTGATTTATTTTGTAGTTTTTCTGAAAAAAAAATAAAAATTCCCGTAAAGCCTATTTTTTCGGCCTCCAAAGTGGCCCAACCCCTTAAACGGTCCATCCGAAATCTAAAAACCGAACGGATTATTCAAGTTAACAATAAATACGAGTCATTGACGATCGTCGATTTTCAATCTTTTTTTTAAACAACGTGGCGACGAATTGAAACTCGACCATACAAAATCTGTGACAAAAGTCATCGTTTTTACGTAACTTTTGAAAAATGAAGATCGATTATGAAAAAGTGAGATCGTCGACGACCTTTCACTGTTTCTCATCGTATTTCCTGTAAGTTTGAAAACGAACTATGAAGTGGTTCTCGAGATACCATGTCCTCCGACTTTGAAAACAGTGTTTCGAGAAAAACGCGTTTGAGGAATCATCACAGTGTGACCGCCTGAAAAATTGCCGTTTTTCTTTTAGTTGGATACGATACGCTAATCGATCTAATTTTTTTTACAAATTAAAGCACCGATAAAGAATACAAAATGATTTTTTTACATTTCTTTTTTGTGTTTTTTAATTGTTTTTATTTGCGGAAAATTGCGCGGAAAAAAATGGTGTCCCATGGTGGCCAGGATTGAGGCAGCAAATTTTATCTGAAAAAAAATTTCACAATGATTATTAATCTGTAGGAAAGCCGCTGTATTCATATGGAGGTTTTTTTTAAAACGAAATTTGAAAAAATGCAGCTCTGAACAAAAAGTATCAAATTTATCCCTTTTTTCGTAAAAATATGTATCGTAAAAATATAAATAGTTTTTCGTAAAAGAAATAGCAAGATTTCAAAAAAAAAGCTTCCATAGCAACATCAGGAATTACGTAATGATTGTTCAGTTAAAATTTGAAACGGATAGCTTGAAAACACATCCTTCGAGAGTGCACTTAACCACGAGGGTACTTGAAGCCTAATTTCTCCCTTTCACACATTTCCTTTATTACCCTCATCTCGTGCTATTGCACTAGGGGTTGCAAATAATGAATTACTTTTTGTAATGCATTAGCGTTTTCACTACCCCATACTTTACGTTTTGTCATGAAAAAATGCATTACCCAATACATTACATTCAGTAATATAAAAAATTTCTATCACTTATTACATTACATTTTGTAATGTGAAATATTTTCATTGCCCATTACAATGTAATGGGAAAGGGAATTTTTTTACATCACAAAGTCCAATGTAATGAGTAATGAAAATATTTTACATTACAAAATGTAATGTAATGAGTAATGGATTTTCTTTGCATCACAAAATGTAATGAGCAATGGATTTTTTTCACATTACTTATGCAATGCAATGTAAAAAATCTTCATTACTCGTCACATTGTA
The DNA here is from genome assembly GCA_964007375.1 of Ophion obscuratus. Lineage (NCBI taxonomy): Eukaryota > Metazoa > Arthropoda > Insecta > Hymenoptera > Ichneumonidae > Ophion > Ophion obscuratus. Next base: position 33,961,558 of record OZ023319.1, on the reverse strand, counting down.
ATGAGGATTATTATTCGTTTCCCATTAGGGGCAGCGGATTTTGCACTGGGTCTGTAATGAGTAATGGAGATTTATTACATTACATTAGTAATGTGAACAAATTCCATTACTCACTACCTTATATTTTGTAATGTAAAAAAATTCCATTACTCATTACATTAAATTTTTTAATGTAAAAATATATATTACTCATTTAATTAAACTTTGTAATGTAAAAAATCTCCGTTACCTATTACAATGTAATGTGTAATGAATTTTCTTTGTCATTACATATTACGTTGCATTTTGTAATAAAAAATTTTCACATTACAAAATGTAATGTTATGAGTAATGGACATTTTTTACATTACAAAATCCAATGTAATGAGGCAACGGAAATTGTTTACATTACAAAATATAATGAAATGAGTAATGGCATTTTTTTACATTACTGAATGTAATGTAATGGATAATGAAATATTTTTTCATTACACATTAAAAGAGTAATGAATAATGCATTACTTTTTCATTACAAATTTCGCAACCCTGGGCGTAGGCAACAAAGAGGGAAACAAAATTTGATGCTGTCATCCCTTCCGGATGTGACAATGCTCACAAGAATAGAACATTTTTGACAAGTCGAAAGGCTTGCCTGATCTTTTTTTTTCTTTTTCGGATCTATGACATTGATTAGAAATGAATACGAGCAACATTACTTTTTCCAAAGGCAATATCATCAGCATTAATGGTGTTCGTGTGTGTTCAGCTCCCCAAGACTATTTTAAAATCATTTATATTGACGATTATCCTCTTGGCAATTCTCGGCACGAGAGCCGCGTTCTTTCCAATCTTTTTCCAATTCTTCACGTGTGCGGTTGCCAGCTGTGTGTGCGGATTAGCCTACGGTAGCATGGTCGCAGCTTTCATTGGGATGACGAGGTGGCTACTATCGTTATGGTACCCATCGACCTTCTGGCTCTACTGATGTCTAGGACTTATTACAATTTGTGGTAATCATACAGCGCAATAATATTTATGTTTCTCTATATTTTCTACATCCCTCTATACTTACGTATTATATATAAGACGGAGATACCTCCAGGCGAGGAAAAAATTGCTAATCTTTATGATTTTTTTTAACGGGTTTTCTCACTTTAAACGCTAAAAAAAGGCTATTGTTATGAATTTTTTTGATAGGTTTATATTATAGATATTGATATAAAAGTTGTTACACTTCGTAAATACACTTTCGAAATACATTTAAAATGTTTTTTTACTGTATTTATGCAAACCAAACAAACTTTAAACGCGTTTTTCTCACAACAACGTTTTTCGACGGCTTGTTAATAAAATCTTCGGAACTACGAACCGATCCTTATAAAATTTCTTACATATTGTGACATATTCTTATGACATATTCTTTACAACTATAGCTATAGTGCATATTAAGGATCTTTTTAAATTTTGACATTTACTATTTTTTGCCAAAAACGGTGAAAAAGAACGCGTTTTTTTGTTTTTGCATATATCAAAAATCGTATGATGTGCGCTATAGCCATTAACGTACTGAATCTGAAACCGTTCGATTTTTTGTTTCGGATGATTGATCTCCGAGATTCGATCGACAGCGCAAACCTGCAATTTTTTTAGGACATTTTTTTAACTACCATTTTCGTCTATAAATCGTGACTTGAATAAATATATATTTTTCAAAATGTATTTCGAAAGTTCATTTATTAAGTGTAGCAACTTTTATATCAATATCTATAATATAAACGTATAGAAAAAATCATGAAAATGCCCTTTTTTAGCGTCCAATGTGAGAAGACGCTAAAAGGTCTTAAGGTAGGATTTCTTCACCTTTTTTTAGACTTAGAGTATGTTTTATTACCACTTTTAGCTGTTGCATGGAATTTTTATTATTATTCATCTTTAAAAATGGCGGTGAATGGCACGGTCTTCTAAACGGGTTGCGGCAGTTGTCAGACGGCGTGACACGTAGTGTCGCCGAGATTAATCCGAAAAAAAATCAACGAAGTTTTTTCTCTCATTAACTCTGATACGCAGAATAAGAACCAGAAAAAAGTGAGAAATATGGAAAATCGATGAAATGGTACGGTTTAAAACAAAAAGATGGAATTTTCGAAAAAATTGCTTCATTGTGCAATTCCATTTTTTTTCTTCGATTTTTGACAACATTTAGGGTCATGTTTTGGACAATAAGGTTAAAAAGATTCTTACCAAATTTCATCAAAATCGGTCGATTAGTTTTTCAGTTACTACAGTGACGATTAGTCGATTAGTGACGATCAGATCGATTAGTTTTTTAGTTACTATAGTGACGTATAACGTCACGCCAGTTTTGAAAATGCAGTTTAGAAGACCGTGCCATATCTCCGCTATTTTTACGGATTAATAATGATCAAAAATACCATGTAACAGCCAAAAGTAGTAGATAATAAAACATACCCTAAGTCTCAGAAATGGTGAAAAAATATTTCCCTAAGGTAATCCTATCGCCAGGCTTCAATCCATAGGATTTTCATGATCTTTTTTTGAGCTTCACTAAGTATATTAAGGGGAGGTACCTGAGTAAAAGGCGAAAAGAACAGGTAAACTTCGGGAATTTTCATTTCAAAAACTAATGTTTCGATTGGATTCGGTTTTTTTTATTGGAAAATATGTACATTGAGGTATGTTTAATAATTTTTTTAAAATAAATTCGTTTACTGGAAGCGATTCAAACGCCATTATTTCGAAACATAGTTTTCAAAGTCGGTACCAGATGTATCTCGAAGACGGCTTGTCCGATTTTGTCCAAATTTGGATGCAATATTCTTCGATATTTTTTCTCGTTCGCCACGTATGATTTTTTTGAAATTTTCATTTTCGACGGAATTGCGACCGTTTCAATTTAACATTCGTTTTTCTTTCGCAATTTCCGACGATTTTGGATTGCACACACATTGCATAAAAAAGTAATGGTTCAATAAAATGAAAAACCCCTACATGGCGAACGAGAAAAACTATCGAAGAATATTGTACCCAAATTTGGATAAAATCGCACAAGCCGTTTTCGAGATACATGTGGCACCGACTTTGAAAACTATGTTTCGAGATAAGCGCGTTTGAATCGCTTCCAGTCAACGAATTTATTTTAAATAAATCCTAAACATACCTCAATGTGGATATTTTCCAATAAAAAAACCAGGATCCAATCGAAACATTAGTTTTTGAGGTAAAAAATTCCCGAAGTTTACCTGTTTTTCTCGCCGTTTACTCAGGTACCTCCCCTTAATAATTGTCTCTGTAAAATGCCAGGGTCGGTTATCGATCTAATTACAAAGAAAAAACAATAAAAATTGCGTATTCTTGTGAAGGAATTCCGAGACGACATTCAAAAACCCAATTTCCGGTCGCTACAAAAGTGTATGTAATAATGGGAATCCGTCAGATTCTTAAAAATAATCAAATTTACATACTTAACACTTGTAGTAATCCAATGCTCACAGAAAAAAAATACGCTTATTGACCTAATTTTTATGTAATATCAAGTTTAATTTGAACTTCCACTATTGGATTTATTACCACTTTCTACGATAAAGAGACGTGACAACAAGGCAACAGCTGACTGTAGTCCTAACCTCATCTCACTCATTCGAATTTCCACACATATTTCATTTTTAACCGACTTCTTTCACCTACACAAATTTTTCACGCTTTTTACCATGGAGCCTAGATACCAGGAGGTTCAGCGGCAATGCAAAGGCGCTGAAAAAAGCGTCCCCGAAAATGTCCCGAAGTGATGGCGCTGGGGTGCAGCGCGACCGACATATATCGTAATATATTGGTCAACGAGGTGAAAGTGATCGGACGAGTTTCTAACCTCACGACAGACCGATCGTCACATCAAACGTCAAAATTTCCGCCGATTCATAATTTCCTCATTACGGTGTGAAAAAAACATCAAAAACGAGAAAAGGTGAGTCTTTTGTTTAAGTATATTTAATATTCCGTATATTTTATCTTTACCTTCGATTCCACAATGTCGTCAACAACAGATTTGTTTTTGGGCTGATTGCTTCTACTATGTGATCTCGTGTTCTTGTTCTTGACGGTGTCCTGTCCTCTTGGCTTCCTTGAGTTGAGATCAACTGGGACCAGGGCTGTTTTGCGCCCACCAACCGCGTTCGAATGTTTCGTGGCTCCTTTGCAGACTGTATGTTTAGTCATATAAATGTTTTCATATTTCCGTTTTCAACTTTAAAAAATTACGCACGGGAACAAAGAACTGTATTGTTCAATTTAAAAAACTATGCTGCATCTGTTCTTCATGCGTATTAATCACCGTAGCACTTCGACGTAAATTTTATTATACTGTGAATGAGGGTTAAGTACATCAGCTGTGATCTGTCACAGATCGCACCCATGTTTACGTATATCTATATACATATAGATTGCGGAGCACCCCAGCGCCATCATTTCTCGTTCTCGTTTTGGGGACGAGTTGAAAGGCCTCGCTGAACCTCCTGGTATCTAGGCTCCATGCTTTTTACCATGGAGCCTCCATGCTTTTTACCAGTCGTCACTCCAATACAATATTTTATATTTCCCGCACCTGACATTGTTTTGACAGCTCGACGTTGAAAAGCATGGAGGTTAAACTCGCCTGATTGAGTAAAAAGCAGGGGGCTTTTTACACTGAGATAAATTCTCTTAACAGCAACGTGTCCCCGTATTGTCGTCACGTAACTAACCCACCATGCGGCGCTAGTAGTCACCCGCATGACCCCCACTCCGCAAAGCACCTCTTCGTATTATTTCGTCATCTTTTTTGTCGCGTGAACCAAGTGAATATTTCTTTTCGTTTTCTCGATCCGTCATTGTTCTCGAATAAAAAAAATTGTCGTGTGGTAAAATCGTAATTATTTTATCACATAGTGATAAAATAATAAACAATTTTAGTGTAGCGATAAAATAAAAAAAAAAATTTGTGGTGTTTATGCTCATATTTGAGAATGCCTGCGTGCGCGGTTCTTGGCTGCACGTCAGGTTATCAATCAAACAAGGAAAAATCGCATTTTTTCAATGTACCAAAAGATCCAGAAGCCCTGGAATTATGGAGAAAAGCCATCGGACCCACAGACAAATCCATTAAGTCTGGTCAATCAGTGTGCGCATCGATATTACGTATTGATGCGGATGCAGCAATATTCTGCACGTCTCAACGCAGAACAAAAAAAAAGCAATCTCGACAAGAAAAAAATCGCAAAACATTGTACAACGTGACTAATCCATTATTTAAAAAATAATAATGTTATCTGTTTATTTCGTTCAATGAATATTTTTATAACACATAATATTGCAACAAGTGTAAATATTGCATCCCTTCGTATATACACATATACTTTTAAATTCTATTCTAAACAATGAATTATCCAGACACATCGAATGCAAATTATGCAGACGCTGCGCGACTGGAGTGGGGGTCATGCAGGTGACTACTAGCGCCGCATGGTGGGTTAGTTTACGTGGCGACAACAACGGGACACGGCAGACCCAGCAGTGCCAGGGGGCAGGTAAAAAGAGACCGAGATAGAACCAATGTGGCCAAATATCAAACCTAGAAATACAATGCGAATCGTTGGAATAACTATTTTTTCATTTTTCTCATTAAATGTGAACATTCAATAAACAGTTCACCCATGGAAAATTTTAATTATTACAAATTATTTTTTTTGCATATGTTAAAAAAAAAAATTGTGCAAGTCCCAAGTATGATCACTGGTATGACTAGTATGAAGCGGTAGGATTACTTTTTTTTTAATCGTGACAATCTGCAATTTTTTTACTCGTGTAAAAACATCTCCCTTCTCAATGATTACGTGAATGTGCACTGATGAACGCGCGGCTTTTTTTGCACGCGAGCCCAACGGGCATCAATTCCCGGTCACACGGAACGCTATTATATCCGCAAGGAGGAGTGGTATAACGTGCCTGTTCACAGGAGCCTCACGTGGTATTACAGTCGGATTGAAATATTTATCGATATTTTACTACACGAACGAAGCGTTGGCTATCGCCCACTGGTCTCGGATAACTTGGTAAATTATCAAACCTCGCTAATCAATTAGATCAAAATTGATTTTTTAAACTGTAACTCTCACGCGTAACAATACCATTAAAAATAACAATAACGATGATAAAAAAAAAGTAATCGTAAAAACGATCGTGACAATAATGAGCGTCACGGCAATAGCAATAATAATAATCAATTATTTTAGAGTGCGAAAGCGACGAGAATTTGGACTGCATCTCGAGCGGAGCCAAAGTACTACTCAGATACGGCTACGAGGCGTCAAATTTTTGGATTGACATACCGGGAATAATTTTACTGGCTACTCTCACGAATTACGTCGGATATTTGGAAATGAAAAGACGAAGGTCCTTGAAATCAAAATACTGATGAACGAAATTCCGAGAACATAATTTATAACATTTATTGTATAATTGTCATGTATTGTAAAACATTCGGTTTATACGACATATCTGTTTATCCATGTACATTTCAAGAGGAAATACATTTATTCGACGCACCAAAGTATAAAATGAGGAGGAGGCGAACAAAACCGGACTTGTCCACACTACGCCAATTTTTTTTTGTATTTCAAATACTCCTTTATCAGCTCCCGAAACATTTTCACTCAAATCCGGCTCTAAACTCAAAATTTGTTACAAACTGCCTTTTCACGTGGAAAAGCAGTTTTCAGGCACGATATAAAATAAGATAATTTTTCTTTTAATATTGACGTATTGTGGACAACTCCGATTTTGTTCGCAAGCTCCGCAAATGTGTATAAAATTTACAAGCTATAATTCAACAACCGGTACCAAACACCGCAAATCTAGTCCCCAATGACAATAGGCTTTTGAATGTTTTATCTCTAATGACAGTTGCCATTTGTCTCTGATGACAGGTGTCATTTGTCTCCAATGACAGTTGCAATTTGTCTCCAATGACAGTTGCCACATTCCTCCGATGACAGTTGTCACTTGTCTCCAATGACAGTTGCCATTTGTCTCTAATGGCAGTTGCTATTTTTCTCCAATGACAGTTGTCAGTTGTCTCTAATGACAGTTGCCATTTGTCAACAATGACAGTTGCCATTTGTCAACAATGACAGTTGCCATTTGTCAACAATGACAGTTGCCATTTGTCTCCAATGACAGTTGCCATTTTTCTCCAATGACAGTTGCCATTTGTCTCCAATAACAGTTGTCATTTGTCAACAATGACAGTTGCCATTTGTCAACAATGACAGTTGCCATTTGTCTCCAATGGCAGTTGCCATTTTTCTCCAATGACAGTTGCCATTTGTCTCCAATAACAGTTGTCATTTGTCTCCGATGACAGTTGCTATTTGTCTCTAATGGCAGTTGCCATTTGTCTCCAATGACAGTTGATATTTGTCTCTAATTGCAGTTACCATTTTTTTCTAATGACAGTTACCAATTTCCAATAACAGTTGCCATTTGTCTCCAATGACAGTTGCCATTTGTCTCCAAAGACAGTTGCCATTTGTCTCCAAAGACAGTTGCCATTTCTCTCCAAAGACAGTTGCCATTTGTCTCCAATGACAGTTGCCTTTTGTCTCCAATGACAGTTGCCATTTGTCTTCAATGACAATTGCCATTTGTCTTCAATGACAGTTGCCATTTTTCTCCAATGACAGTCGCCATTTTTCTCCAATGACAGCTGCCATTTGTCTCCAATGGCAATGGGCTCTCAAATGATTGATCATTTTAATAAACCGGCTGCTTTCGGCTTCTGTGCCGAAGCGCGAGATATCCGGCCAAATGAGCGGCCGTGAAGATCGCAACGAGACCGATCAAATCAGTCCCATAATTGCCCGGCTCGTAGCCGTATTTTTCCAAAACATCCGCACCCGTTGACACACAAGGCTCCTCGGGATCCTCCGGGCATGCTAGAAAAATGTGCAGCGGGAATTTTTCTTTGGTCTATCGTGTAAAATGGAATTTGAGCTCTGGTGTTGAAAACGCAAAATCGGTATTGTAATTTTTTAACGGTTAGGTACCAAGGACCATAATGATTGTATAATAATGGCATTTTTATAATTATATGTGATTTTTCGTTTACTGCTCTGATAAAAATAAATTTAAATGATTCACGAAAATAACATTTAGTGAGTGGTCTTGAGTGAAATTATGACGGGCCGAAAAAAGCTCGTTTTGCCGATTTTTTTTGTGATTTGGAAAAAAGGTATGTCATTAAGCATACATTGAACTTGTTGCGTGTACGTTTTTATTAAAAAAATGAAACATCAACGTTTTTTAGTTACAATAGAACCTCTGGATAAAGAATGTTGTTAAACAACCGGGTCGATAACTTGACAGTGATTGATATGAAAAATAAAAATAAATTATAATGTATATAAATGTAGCTCTCGATGTACGTAGCAATTTTTCGAAAGAAAGAATATTATACAAAATGATAAGTATTTTAAAAAAATCTTAATTCTGGCGAAATTTTTATTCCATTCAGGTGCTTGAAAAATAGTAAATATCAAAAAAAGAAAAAGAAACGGCTCGTACAACGATAGCTACTGCAATTACGGAATTTTTTTTTAAATTTGAAATCGGATAATTATAGCTAGAATTATTTATCCCGGCTATAATTGTTATTAGATTCCGGCCAGGTCGAGAAAAGTTTCGAAAAAACGCTCTCACCAAATCGTCTGTAACATCAATTTTCAATAATTTCGCTTAAAATTTTTTCACATGTTCTTGAATATGTGTACTCTGAAAAAATGTTAAAAAATCCATTTTTTGACCCGTCACAGATACCGTAAATAATGAAATAAAAATACATATACGTGTTGAATAACGACACTCATTGGTGGTTCTAAAATAATGTTTTTTTTTTCATACGCAACACATTGATGCTCAAACCTTCCTGGAGCAATTAAGATTCAATTGAATATTATGTTTTTGTGGGTAGCAGACGATTTTTTTAAATTAAATATTTTTTTTTGCAGCCCTCACCTATGCGATCGTATTCTCGCCATTGAATGAGCGACACAGCTTCCGTGCTGTAGTAAAAGTGAGATAGGTACTTGAGCCAGTATATTCGCGCCGGCAAATCTCTGCTCAATAAGAAAATTGTTATGTTTATTACTGTATCATTCGATGCACAATTTCCATCTCAAATGAGTGCTTATCGTGAAATTATGATTTATAGAGCGCGAATTAATTACCGTAGATGCAGATAAATCCCGCTGAATATTAGCGTGAGGAAGTCAAGGGGAACGGCCAGAAGCGAGGCAGTGTCCATCGACTCGAAAGAGGCTGACATGAGGCAACCTACGTGCGAAAAGTAGGGTCGGCATGATTTATAAAAAAAAATACATTTTTTTAAGGGGGGACATAAATACCTTTAGACGAGGTGAAAGTTTGCTGAGTTTCATGATTTTTTTTTTAAAGAAAAAAGATTACTTCACCATTTTCGAAACTCATGCTATGTTTTATAACGACTTTTGACTGTTACGTGGTATTTTTTATTTTCGAAAATCTTTAAGGGCGGGGTAAAGTATTAAAATTTTTTTTTCATTTTTTTGTAATTTTTTAAATGAATGCATAATATATCAAGAATATTGTGTTAAAATTTCAAGTCGATCGGAGTAAAATTGACGAAGTTATGAGTATTTGAGCGTCTATTGCTCCATGCCGTTCTCTTCTCTTCGGCGTTTTTCAAACCGTTTTTCTGAGACTTGTCATATTTTAAGTCCGTGTGCACGATAACTCAAAATCTACTGGACCAATCGCTTTGAAATTTTGCACAGTACTTCTTCACATAATTCACCAGGTATTGACGAGAGCTTTTTTGTTTTTTTTAATAATTAATAATTTTTCAACAACAAATTAACCGATTTTTTTTAGCGGTAATTGGGTTTTTGGCTCCCAAGTGCTATGAAAAATCGAAAAATCAAAAAAAAAAAAAAATCCTCCCGTCATTACCTCAAGAAACATCTCCTTTAACAAATGCATTTTGATTTTTTTGTTTCAAATGATTCTGTTGCGAGTTATGGTGCACACCGCAAACCAACTTTTTTTCGAGGCGCCTCCGGGGTTTAATTTTCACTCGCTCAATTTTGAATATTTTGCAATGCAAATTTAGGAGAATGTTGTTCAAATGTTACTTTATTATATGTAAATTTTTCAATAAACCAACACTATTCGTTACGCCAAAAAAAATCTTAAAAACATGCCTTTTTTTCGCCGAATTAACTTTACCCCGCCGTTAAAAATGGCGAAGTTATGTCACGGCCTTCTAAACTGCATTTTCAATACTGGCGTGACGGATAGCTAAAAAACGAATTGACCGATTCTGTTGAAAATTGGTATCAAGCATTCTGGCCTTATTGTCTAAAATATGAACCTAAATGTTCCTGGAAATTAAAAAAAAAAGTATTTTTTATTGCAAAATGTAGCCATTTTTTTGGAATATTCAATCTTTTTGTTTCAAAGCGTACCATTTCATCGATTTTAAACATTTCTCACTTTTTCTTGGTTCATATTCTGCGTATGAGCGTTAACGAAATAAAAATCTTCGTTGCTTTTTTTTTCAGATTAATCCCGCCGACGCTACGTGTCACGCCGTCTGACAACGTCCGCCGCAACCAGTTTGGAACACCCTGCCATACCTTCGCGAACTTTGAAGATTACTTTTCTTTTTACATACCATGTGATAGCCAAGAGTAGTAATAAAACAAACCGGGAGTCTAAAAAATGGTAAAGTAATATTTTCTTTAAAAAAATCATGAAAATCAGCAAATTTTGTACTCGCCTACATCTATATTCCTCCTTAAGCAACGAAAATCCTCGTATAATCGAGAGAACTAACCAACTGCGGTTGCCACGGCTGCACTGAGAATGACTGGAACAGTTAAAAATAAAAAACCCACGAATCCACCCTTCATTCCGACGATAGTAAAAATAAGCGCCGTATAGAGAAAAGGTTGAATAATTGCACCGGGAATCTGCGAAATAAAGGCATTGCTATGCGTTTTTCGAAACAGAGTCAGACGATAGTAAATGTAGTTTGAATTCGACGGTTTTTTTCCAGGTTGATTTTCAGAGGAGAAATTTTCGAAAATTCTATAAAAGTGTAAGTATAGTTTTCATGCCCCGAAAATATTTTAACGCTTAGGTCTTCGTGACTTGGTAAAATTTTAAAAAAATTGACACATTTTCGAGATTTTATAAATTATATCATCGGTAAAAAAAAATTTCTACATTAGATGCAATAGTTGACTCATTTAGACACCAATTTTCTCGGCATTTTTCTCGTTTTTTTAAATACGATTTCGATGTAAAAAAAAATTCTTGCGAAACCGTTTTTTCGATAAAAATATTTGATAAATAGCTCTTGCTCATCCATTCTTCAGAATTAAAAATATATAGAAAATATAGAAAAAAAACACTGAAAAATTCTGAAAATTCGACGAATTCATTGCATATAATCAACGTATGTTGATCTCTTCTGATTATTTGAACAAAGATTTGGTTTAAATTATTTGTTACGAGTTTTTGGCATTATTATGAAATATGAAGGTTCATAATAATTCCAATGTCTGAACTCATTCAGACACGTGTTTATTTGAATACATACGATATTACCCGGCAGCTCTTAGCTTTTTTTAAATTCGGTTTCGATTTTTTTTGAAGCCTGTATTTGCATATCCGTTCTTCCAATAAAAATAATCAAAATTACAAAACAAGATAAAAAACATCTAACTCTCATTTGAAGTGAAAAATTTCATTAAAAAAAAATAAATAAAAACTATAGAGAAAACTGAAAAAAAAGTTTGATCAACGAATTAATTGCATATGACGAATATTCTCTTTCTTCTGAACACTTGAACAATGATTTGTTAACAAGTTTTTGGCACTGGCATCATTCGAAATCAATCTTCATAATAATTTCAATGTCTCAATTTTTCCAGCCACTCGCGAATCACAAAATCCGAAAATTCTTATCAAATCGAACATTCGGCAGAAAATATGCGTAGGAAATTCTTCAAAATATCCTCGTAAGAACGATGAACTCGTTTTTCGAAATTTCCTGAAAAGTTTCAAATTTTTTTTTTCCGAGTGATTGTGGAAATTATTTTACCATCACTAAGATTTTGCTGACGTAATACGGAGCCGGGCTGTAGAGTCCGCCAGCAATGTCTCTCAGTAGTAAAGGTAATTCTTTGGGAAACGTGTAAAATACACTGTAATTGAATGTGAATACGGTTTCGGTGACTAGTAGATACATCAATCCTTGCATATTTTGTATTCCCCGCTGATCGATGTTTTCCGTCACCGACACGTACGGGACTGCCAGAAGGAAGCCTATAAACTGTCGAAAAATGGAAAAAGCCAACAATGAAATCAATACCAATAAAAATTAAATAACAAATTTATTTGGATAAACTTCCCAAAAGCCCATAGCGCAGATTAATTTAGAACTTCGTGTACTTGTGTATTTTGACTCGCTGATCACGAATATGATAGGAGAAATACTGGCAAATTTGATTTTCAAAGTCAAAACTCATAAAAACTGTTTTTTTTTATTTACATTTTCATTTACACGCTAGAGTGACGGGTATAAAAGCATGTGCGAATTTAACAAATTTTTTTCGCATGAAAAAGTGATTCACTCATAAAATTAATTACGCATCTATGTAGGAATATCAAGCTGTTATATAATTTTTTTTTTTCGATGTTCAAAATGGCCGACTACTCGAAACTTCTCGAAACAGCTTTTTTCCAATTGGCGTGACAAATAACTTTAACAATTTTCACTCGATTTACTTCAAATTATAAAGTTATGTTCCTAATTGCATTTCGCAGAGAAGTACGTACGGAATTTCTGATTAATCGAAAACTTTTTATTTTACGAGCAGTTTATGAGCAGTTATAATGAAATTTTTCACTGAACATTCATTTCTTAAGGAGGTTGGAGCGATTCAGTTGAGTCAAATGACGATTTATTCATTTTTTTTTTCAATGAACCTCAAAAAAATGCATACGAGGCACAGATTTATTCTCTATATGCTAATGTTTTTAAATATATAATTGAAGGGCAAAATTATGCATTTTAATATTTTTATTACGTAAATTGGAAAAACTTTTGTGTTGCGGTCAACTTGAAAAAGTATGACGTTAACGATGATTATTATAAAAAAAACTACAATAACGAATGTTTTATACAATTCACAATCAAATTTTGAGTAATTTACAATTATGTCTATTCATTTTTCACGTCACGCGATTGATGGCCCATGGTTTACGATGGGCAAGATAAGGATTTTTTTTTCTAAATGTTTACAAAGGTTTAGTTTGCGTTAATCCGTTGTTAGAAATGGTTTCTCTTGGTGCTAAATAACAAAAAAAAATTACATAACCGTTAGTCTGAAAGTCTTGCCCATCTAATCGCACGTTAAATAACACGCATTAAACTATTTTATATCTCTGGTGTTTGGTGGTGAAAAAATGTCAAAAACTCGTAAAGACTCAGTATAGTGTAAACAATAACATGTATGTTTTATTAAATTTAACCTCGGATTGTGGCTAACGCTCGAACCTCCTTAAGTTCAAATACCTAAAATTTTTGAATAAAACAATATTTTTTAAATTATGTAAGCACTTCTTTAGGTATTCTAATGTAGATTGACGAGAATTTTTATTTTTTCTTCTAGGTAAAAAATTGTGGATGCTAAATGTCACGCCGCGGAACGCCTAAAAAAATAACAAAAGAAAATAGTAGTAGTTGACCGTTTTGGACATCGAAAACAAATATATATATATATATACTTTCTAACAGCTTGATATTCATAATAAATAGATGTGTAATTAATGTTATGAGTGAATCACTTAAATGGTGATTGATGTTATGTTGATCTTAAATGTTTCCTATAAAAGTTGTAGCCTATTAAAAGCCTAATATTTTATGTCCTACACAGGTTTTGTCTAAAACCATTATGTTTCGAGAAAAATGGGAAAATTCTCCAATGAGTATATTTAGCTAAACTCCATGTGTTTCGATATTATCTACTTAGGCACTTGACTGCGTGTGGGCCCAAACAAACTCAAACAAAACAAACCCAAGCACCAATGTCGGCCAAAACAAACGCAGACACCAATGTCGGCCAAAACAAACCCAAACACCAATGTCGGCCAAAACAAACCCAAACACCAATGTCGGCCAAAACAAACTCAAACACACTCAGATATGTGGAATCGTGGGATATGTAGAACACTGGTTCTACAAAGCAGAGTTTAGAAAAATACACTTATTGGACCTTTATCTCATTATTCTCGAAATAAAATGGTTTTCGACAAAAACTATATGGAACATAAAAGATCAATCTTTTTACGGGCTGGAACTTTTGTAGGAAACATTTTCCTTTAAGATCAACATTTATTCAGATAAAATAGAAAAACTTAAAAAAAAAGAGTTTGTCAGTTTTCACATTGAAAATCAATTTTGCGACTATTTTTCCTGTCATATTCGTGATGAGTAAGTCAAAATACATAAGTACACGAAGTTATAAATTAATCGGCGGTATGGGCTTTTCGGAAGTACACCCATTCGGTTTTACAAACCATGTACAGGATGAATTTGAATAAAAAGTTGAATTTGTTTCTCTTATAATCGATGTAATTTCGCCAGGTCAGCCACTCGAGTTGAGTAAAAAAGTGAATTTTTTTGAACTCGATTATCGATAACGTCGCAGGGGAGGTCGAAAAAATTGGATGTGGCGACGAATCGATCGCAATTCCAGCGCATACAGTTTCCAGCATACTTCTTATCGATTCACCGTGTTTGGACTTTTGAAACTGATCGCATATGTATTTCGTCTGAGAAAAGATCAACGAACACATTTAAGGGGGAAACACTTTTAGGCGAGGAAAAAGTTTGCTGATTTTCATTATTTCTATTAATAAAAAGTTTTTAACACCATTTTTGAGACTTTGGTTATGTTTTACTACTACTTTTGACTATCGCATGGTATTTTTTTTTTAGGTGGCAAACCAGTTTAATAGTACGTTTTTTTAAGTGATTTTCGTGATTTTTTTTAAAGGAAATGCATGCATATAATTTATTCAAACTTTAGGAATTTTTTATATATATATACACTTCGCACAAAAATTTAGGGAGCAAGAAAAAAATCCAAATTTTTGGGGGATTTTCAACAGGCTGTAACTCATACAAAAATGGTCGTACAGCAAAAATAAAAAAAGCAAATTGTAGCTCTAAGTGTCTAGTTTTCGGATCTGAGTTTGAAAATTTTTTTTTGAAATTTTTTTTCGAGTAATCATAAGAAAACCACCGAAAAAAAAATATTCGAAATTTTTTTGGTTTTTTTTTTAAATCTACGGACGTGGAAATTTTTTTTTCGACTTAACCTCTATATGGATCGGATAGCGTGTTTATTCAGCTTTAATTTGGTTTTTTAAAAATCTCGATACGAGCATTTCTCGCTGAGATATCGGTGTTTGAATGGAAAAAGATCATTTTGTCTTTGATTACCAATATCTCAGCAACCAATGATCGCACAGAAATTTTGAGGTTGGTTTCAAAAACTTGAATAAATTCTCTACAAGGATTGGCAATTGAATTTTGAAAAAAAAATTTTTTTTCAATCATTACATGAATTTGAAAAAGCGACCAAAAAAGGGCTTTTTGTGGTTTTTTGGAAAATCAAGCGCCCAATCAAAAATATTGCGGAAACCACTAATGTTAAGTGTGCCTTTTACTGTTCAATATACCCACAAAAACCCTACGAAGTTTCAATTTAATCCAGCCAACCGTTTTTTTTTCCCACTTGATCGAATTTTTGAAAAAATTAAAGGAGCAAGAATTTCGCTCTGAAAATGTCACAATTTTTATCAAAAATGAAAAAAAAAAAAAAAATTCATTTTTCTCTCAATTCTGTATTAGTGACTTGGAAAATTTAAGAAAAAAAAAAATCGAAAATTTTTGAAAAAAAAACTTGCCTTGGGGGTCTACTTTTAATTTATTCAATTAATTTGTGACTAGGAAAATTAAAGTGCGGAAGAGGAAAATCGGTGAGAAAGTGAGTCGCTACATTTCTTTAATAAATTAAAGAGCCAATTGAAAAAAAAAAATTAAAATTTTTTTTTTTTCAACAATTTTTTTGTGGTTTTTTTTGTGGTTTTTTGGAAAATCAAGCGCCCAATCAAAAATATTGCGGAAACCACTAATGTTAAGTGTGCCTTTTACTGTTCAATATACCCACAAAAACCCTACGAAGTTTCAATTTAATCCAGCCAACCGTTTTTTTTTCCCACTTGATCGAATTTTTGAAAAAATTAAAGGAGCAAGAATTTCGCTCTGAAAATGTCATAATTTTTTTTCAATTGGCTCTTTAATTTATTAAAGAAATGTAGCGACTCACTTTCTCACCGATTTTCCTCTTCCGCACTTTAATTTTCCTAGTCACAAATTAATTGAATAAATTAAAAGTTGACCCCCAAGGCAAGTTTTTTTTTCAAAAATTTTCGATTTTTTTTTTTTCTTAAATTTTCCAAGTCACTAATACAGAATTGAGAGAAAAATGAATTTTTTTTTTTTTTTCATTTTTGATAAAAATTGTGACATTTTCAGAGCGAAATTCTTGCTCCTTTAATTTTTTCAAAAATTCGATCAAGTGGGAAAAAAAACGGTTGGCTGGATTAAATTGAAACTTCGTAGGGTTTTTGTGGGTATATTGAACAGTAAAAGGCACACTTAACATTAGTGGTTTCCGCAATATTTTTGATTGGGCGCTTGATTTTCCAAAAAACCACAAAAAGCCCTTTTTTGGTCGCTTTTTCAAATTCATGTAATGATTGAAAAAACATTTTTTTTTCAAAATTCAATTGCCAATCCTTGTAGAGAATTTATTCAAGTTTTTGAAACCAACCTCAAAATTTCTGTGCGATCATTGGTTGCTGAGATATTGGTAATCAAAGACAAAATGATCTTTTTCCATTCAAACACCGATATCTCAGCGAGAAACGCTCGTATCGAGATTTTTAAAAAACCAAATTAAAGCTGAATAAACAAGCTATCCGGTCCATATAGAGGTTAAGTCGAAAAAAAAAATTCCACGTCCGTAGATTAAAAAAAAGAACCAAAAAAATTTCGAACATTTTTTTTTCGGTGGTTTTCTTATGATTACTCGAAAAAAAATTTCAAACAAAAATTTTCAAACTCAGATCCGAAAACTAGACACTTAGAGCTACAATTTGCTTTTTTTATTTTTGCTGTACGACCATTTTTGTATGAGTTACAGCCTGTTGAAAATCCCCCAAAAATTTGGATTTTTTTCTTGCTCCCTAAATTTTTGTGCGAAGTGTATATTACACACAAATATTTTAATTTCTTCAAAACTTTTCCTCCGAAAATATCGAACATACGACGTGCCGCCCATCGACGATCGCCATCAGACTTTGCTTTTTGTGGACACTCTAGAGGCCACAATTTTCATCGGGAATGAATACGGTTTGATCATTACTTTAAAAACATGTTTCCCTTCTATATAAACCTAACTGTGACCAACAATTGTAAATTGCATTATTAGAGGCGTTTAAACAAACGGGTATAATTTTTCCATTATTTTATAACCTTTTTTGCTATAAAAAATATACTTTAAATAATGATGTTATCCCGAATTTAGGTTCATATAAAGCGTAATTATATAAGGAAACTATCACTTTATAAAATTATGGGTTAGGAACTTTTTGAACTACAGTGTGCACAAATTAAAAAAAAATCATTTCGAGAAAAACACGTTTGAAAAAAGAATGATCGAAAACAAAAAATTCAAGACAGTAATGAATTATTCATGCTGCTTTTGGGAACATATTCTTGAATAGTTTTACTGACAATTTATGGAATTTAAAAAAAATCGATTTTTTTAAATTCATCTAAACTGGTTTCCCGCCGCAATCTTTGAAAATGGCTTCTAAACTGCATTTTCAAAACTGGCGTGACGCATAGCTGAAAAACTAAGCGACCAATTCTAATGATATTTGGTATACATCTTTCTAACCTCATTGTCTGAAACACGAGCCTAAATGTTCTCGAAAATAAAAAGAAGAAATATTTTTTATTGCAGAATGTAGTCATTTTTTCGGAAAATTCAATATTTTTGTTTCAAAGCTTGCCATTTCATCGGTTTTCAACATTTCTCACTTTTTCTTGGTTCGTATTCTGTATATGAGTGTCAATGAAAGAAAAATCTTCGTTGGATTTTTTTCAGATTAATCCCGCCGACGCTACCCGTCACGCCGTCTGACAACGTCCACCGCAACCCGTTAAGAAGACCGTGCCATACCTCCACCGTTTTTATAGATAAATAAAAATAAAAATTACCATGTAACAGCCAAAAGTAGTAATAAAACATACCCTAAGTCTAAAAAATGCTAAAGAAATATTTCCTTTTGAAAAAAAATCATGAAAATCAGCTGATTTCGACAATATTTTTTGGTGCTTACTTTCGCCAGGCACTCGGCCTCTCTGTCGCGAGCCACTGACAGCTGAGATACGTAAAATTCGGCGCTGTTGAAGGTCGCAGGGCAACGGAGAGCAAGGCTACATTTAAAAATAATATTCCAACTGAATTAATTGCCCACGTGATTGGAACGAAGTTTATTAACTATGCCTCTAGCGGAAAAATAATTAATAAATAATTCATTCCGCAGAATTTATTACGCGGAGAACAGACCTGTCGAAAAATGTCCTCGCATTTGAGGAGGTGCCTTGAAAGGCAACCCTGCCAGCCGACAGCAAGAGAATTTCGTGAAAAAGATCAAGAAGACCGGAAGCTGGCTGATGTATCGAGCAAATTACGACTCTACCGCGAGCTGCAACTTCCCTCAAAGTTCTTACGACGACCATTGCTGAGTAGCTGTCCAATCCCGTTGTTGGCTCGTCGCAAAAGAGCACACTTGGTTCAGTCAATAACTGGCAGTCGTTTTTTACACAAAAAATGCGTCGTTGAAAATTAATAAGGCAAAATTGGATTGCAAATATTGGGCATAATTTTAATTATTTAGGTTTCTTTGAGCCCGCGTTGAAATTGTTTCCAAAATGAGTTTTCAGTTATCGTGTAAATAAATTTTTTCACGTGGCTTAAAGAATTGCTGTGTTTGTGTATCGATAAATAAATAAATAAATAAATAGGTAGATAAGTAAATAAGTAAATATGTAAATAAATAAGTAAATGCAATGACTATCTATAGTATCGTTATTATTACCTGAACTGCTAAGGATACTCTCTGCCTTTCGCCACCCGAAAGTCCTGATAATTTAGTATTTTTACATCGATCCAGACCCAAATCGCCCAAGAGAACAGCGATTCTCTGAGTCCTGAACGCAGCTTTGAATCTTCGATCCATTTTCATTCGCGCCTTGTGGAGAATTGGCAAATCGTTATTACGCGATGTAATAAATCTTTTAATTATTCTATCGGCGCCGTTACAACTAGTTCGACGGTTCAGTGCTCGCAACGAAATCTGTCGTAACTCGCGCTTATTGCACTGATGTTACGCGTGTACGCGATTCGCGTGGTTTTTACGGGGTTAGGCAACTGTGAAAACGACGAACACTCATTCGTCGCTTGAAGCAACGCAAATTAAAAAGGAAGGTCCAACGTATAGTGCAGGAATTGCAGATTGAAGGTAACCTTATGATTACGACGATATAACTGCTTGTAAAACTTTGAGTTTTGGGACGATTGATGATATGTTACCATTTGATTCAAGTTTATACAGTAAATTCTTGGTCCTATACTGAATGCCTTCAAATTTAAGACGATCGTTTACACCGTTTTTATCTCATTGACTGTTGAAGAAAAACTTTTTAATATAGGGAGATGCCTACGCTCATCACTGAATGGCAGTTTTACGCAGGAAATTGTGTGCACAAAATGTTAAAAATGTTATGAAAAACTGCCAAATCACTCACTCAGAATATATGGCACTTATGACGGAGTTGTCAAAATCTCTTGACAGTTTGACAGTTTTTAATTAAGTTCTTAATTAAATAATTTGACATCTTTCTACAGTTACTGACAGATTTGACAGTTACTGACAGATTTGACAGTTACTGACAGATTTTACAGTTACTGACAGATTCGACAGTTACTGACAGATTCGACAGTTACTGACAGATTCGACAGTTACTGACAGATTCGACAGTTACTGACAGATTCGACAGTTACTGACAGATTCGACAGTTACTGACAGATTCGACAGTTACTGACTGATTTGACAGGTACTGACTGATTCGACAGTTACTGACTGATTTGACAGGTACTGACAGGTTTGAAAATTACTGACAGATTTGACAGTTACTGACAGATTTGATAGTTACTGACAGATTTGACAGTTACTGACTGATTTGACAGGTACTGACAGATTTGACAGTTACTGACAGATTTGACAGTTACTGACAGATTTGACAGTTGCTGACAGATTTGACAGTTACTGTCAGTTTTTGACCGTTGCTGACAGATTTGACAGTTATTGTCAGTTTTTGACAGGTACTGACAGAATTGACATTTTTTGACAGAATTGTCAGTTTTGGACAGAATTGACAGAATTGACAGTTTCTGACAGAATTGACAGTTTTTGACAGTTGCTGACAGATTATATAGTTTTCAATTACGAAAACTGTCAAATCACTCAGTTACTTTATGACTATTTCATCTTCTTTTACATTATGTCAATTAGGCATCTCCCTACGTTGAAAAGTGTTTCTTTAATTGTAAATTTTATACACGGTGTCACAAAATGTCCTGACATTTTTTTGTGGCGAACATACAGTACTAATATTTGACGACTGGCATCAGGAAGTATAGAGGTTAACTCATGGAGAATTACACGATCGAGCAACGCATAGAAATTGTGAAAATTCACTGAAAATGCAGGGCGAAACAATGCAGTTATTGCAGACGAAGTTTGATGGTCGTGTTATCTTGCGTCGCGGCGATATAAGTTGGCCATCAAGATCATGCGATTTGACGCCATTGGACTTCTTTCTTCGGGGTTTTCTAAAAGAAAAAGTGTATGCCAATGTTCCACAGATCATGACGGACCTCAAGGAAGCAATTGGACACACCATTAATGATATTAGTTCGCAATTATGCCAAAATGTTATCGAACATTTCGTCAAAAGACTGAACGTTTGCAAACAGGGACGAGGCGGCCATTTATCGAATATTGTGTTCCACACATAACCTCCATGTCTGTACGTTATATTAAAATTAAAATATTCGTACTTTTCAAATAAATAATACGTTTTATTAATGCATTAAAATGTCAGGTTATTTTGAGTCACTTTTTTAGAAACGGATTGGACGATCGATTCAAATTTAGAGGGTGCATTTAGTATATGACAAAGAATGTACTGCATACATTTGAATCAAATGGAAACATATCATCAATTGTCCCGAAACTCCTCACGCGTTTTTTTCGAAACTATGTTTTTCAAAACGGTGTACTTGATTTCTCAACATGTAATGAATGGATTGGTATAAAATTTGGCACACTTATTCAGTGTAATAGTGGCTTAGTCTTGACCGATGTTTTTCTTCTCAATAATTTTTTTTCATTAGTTATCAACAGCAATAATGTCATTTTTTCTCGAAAACCGAAAAAAATATTTTTAAATTGTTTTTGATGATTGAAACACGATAACACAAAAAAGCTCGGTCAAGTCTTCGCTAATATTATATATTTTGAGAAAAAACTGATCTTTTTTGTTTCGGATCAACCAGGCGAGTAGAATCAAGTACACCGTTGAGCCCCTCGTGTCAAAAGGTCCTTCACGAGATTGTTCATAATTTCTTTGATTATTCATATATTTTAATGAAGTTTGGTACGGAACTTTGTTAATGTACGTAGAAATACATGTCCAAAAGATTCTTCCATCATGTTACTCATTCCTTAGATTCTATTTTTTTAATAAGCCTCATTTTCGGGTCGTCACAGTGGCCTAACTCCTCAAGTGCTGTGGTTGATGCGATAGTCTCTGGAATCTTACCTATACGTACTAAGTATTCGACATTTATTATTATTTTTTTTCGAAACGTGTTTCTTCTTCGATGTTGAAAGGTATAATAAATCTTTCTCGCTCGTCTCATAGTCACCATAAATTCCATGTGTTCTCGTACTGTCAAGGACTCAACCGCGAGATCCATTTGCGGAACGAATCCGGATATTCTGGACATGACTTTCCGATCTACGAGTTCTCCGTTCAATAAAACATCGCCCGTTGCATCTCCTGCGTTATCAATTTATTTTCCATGGTACTCGTTAATCGTCGATGATAGGTTTGTCGTGTTTTTAGTTTTTTTTTATTTAATTTTTTAATAATTTTTTTTATCATTAATTTAATATAATAATTTTTATTTAATTTAATTTTATTATTTAATTTTTTTTTATTTAATTTTTTTTGAAAGAATTGAAAAATTTGACGTCTTTAAAAGTGCAACCTGAAGGTTTGCATATTCATTGTATGAGTATTTGAAAAACTCGTTTGATGGGTTCGAAAAAAAAATGACTTTTTGGCGTACTTGAAGTGCACAAACCTTTTATTCGTCGACTTATGGTGGCTAGTAAAGTTGTTTTTCCACAGCCACTGTAAACAAAGCGATGATTTTTTCGTGAAGACTGATGCAGTTTCATTTGCACGGAGGAAGCTCCATCGAAATGTTCAAGCAACAGGTTTAAGGGGTTAGGCTACGGTGAAAATGACAATACACTCGTTCGTCGCTTGAGGCAACTCAAATTGAAGAGGAAGGTCCAACGTATGGTACAAGAATCGCAGATTGAAGGTATATTTATTATTACAACGACAGCACTGCTAGTAAAACTCTCGCGTTTTTCTCGAAACTATGTTTTTCAAAACGGTGTACACGATTTCGCAACGTCCAATGAACGGATTGCCTTAAAAATTTGTACACTTTTTCAGTGTAATAGTAGTTTAGTCTTGACCGACATTTTTTTTTCTCAACATTTTTATCATTAGTTATCAACATTAATGATGGCATTTTTCCTCAAAAAAGCGGAAAAAAAATAAAAAATTTGCTTTTGTAGATTGAAACACGAACACAAAAAAAAGCTCGGTCAAGTCTTAACCAATGTTATCTGTTTGAAGAAAAAAAATCGTTCTGTTTATTTCAGATCAACCGGGTGTCCAAAATCAAGTACACCGTTGAGCCCCTCACGTTCAAAAGCCCTTCACGAAATTGTTTAAAACTTCTTTAATTATTCATATTTTTGAGTGAAATTTGGCACACAATTTTGTTAATGTACACACAAACAAATGTCCAAAGCATTTTTCAATCATCTTGCTCATTCCTTCAAAATTAAATGTTATGAATAATCCTGATTTTCGGACCGTCACAGTAGCCTGCCGTCTTAACTCTGAATCAGATGAGTACATTTTTATCCGCCGTGATGAATCCCTACGACTTAATTTTTCAAAATAGCTTTCAATTTTATTTCTTTAAATGGCTTCTTAACGCTCGAGCGGATAATCGAAATTTTTTATATAATTACTCGGAGTTCTGGCAATATTACCTTGGTCCCAAAATTGCCATCAGAGTTCCCGACTGCACGATACCACTGACTGAAATGCGTAACGTTTAACAGCAATTATTGACAGGCTGATAACGCGATATGCATGCATCTTAAGGAGTTTCAAGACAATTGACGACATGTTACCATCTGATTGAAATTTATAACACAAATTCTTTGTCGAATACTGAATGCACCCTCCAAATTTTAAATCGATCGCCTACACTGTCTCTGTAAAATTTACAATTAAATAAACACTTTTTAGCGCAGGGAAATGCCTACACTCATCGCTTAATGGCAGTTTTACGCACGAAATAGAGTGAAAAAACGTTAAAAATGTCATGAAAAACTGTCAAATCACTCAGTACATTATGACACTGATGACACAATTGTCATAATGTAGGAGTGAAAAACTGTCAAATTACTGTAAAGCTGTCAAATTGTGAAATCAATGTCAAACTTTCAAATTGTAAAATCACTGTCAAACTGTCAATGATTCTGTCAATCACTGTCAAACTATCAATCACTGTCAAACTGTCAATGATTCTGTCAATCACTGTCAAACTATCAATCACTGTCAAACTGTCAATGATTCTGTCAATCACTGTCAAACTGTAAATGATTCTGTCAATCACTGTCAAACTGTCAATGGTTCTGTCAATCACTGTCAAACTGTCAATGATTCTGTCAATAACTGTCAAGTTGTAAAATAAAATTGTCATAATGTACTGATGGAAAAACTGTCAAATTACTGTCAAGCTGTCAAGTTGTCCAATTGTCAAATTGTCAAATCACTGTCAAATTGTCAAATCACGGTCAAACTGTCAAATCACTGTTAAACGGTCAAATTTTCAAATCACTGTCAAACTATCAAATAAAGTTGTCATAATGTACTGAGTGAAAAACTGTAAAATCACTCAGTACATTATGACAATTTCGTCTCCTTTCACGTTATGACAACTAGGCATGCATATTAAATGTGTTAAAAAGTGTTTCTTCAATTGTAAATTTTATGCAACCGGAGTAGACGATCGATTTGAATTTACAGGGTGCATTCGGTATATGACAAAGAATTTTTCTGTGTACATTTAAATCAAATGGTGGCATATCATCAATTGTTCCGAAACTCCTTAACGTGCATTGTTCTTGGAGCCAGTTGCAATTTTATCGCTGTATATTAACCTCCGTTCAATAGTTGAATATTTTCGGCGTGTCTGTCGCGTAAAAAGCCCATAAGATATCCACCGTTTTTCTTACGCTTCACGGTGTACGAAATGTTTTTCCACGCGAGTACGAGGAGACTCTGCGGAGCGGTGACACACGCGGGATCTCTTCCATTGAATACCAGCCTCGAATCCGATTTCATCTTCGAATTCAATAAATTCAACTGTCAGCGAGTCAACTTGAATTTGCGCGAGTTTTCCATTACCTTTGGCAACATTGACCTATCTTTTTTATCTTAAGGGGCTATACCAGTTTGAACGCTGAACATTTTGGTGATTTTCGGGAATTTTTTGGACGAAAAGTACTCAATTAAATGTTTGGGAAAATTGAGAATATATTTTGCTACATTTGACCTATATTACATAATTTTTTCATAGAACAATATTGAGATCCAAGTGACTCATGCGCTGCCTTCGGAGGCGACAAAAAAAAGTTCCTCCACTGCTGACATGATTCCGGCCGATTGAGTAGCTGAAACCGAAAAAGGGAGGAATTTCGTTAAACTGGAAGGTATTTCCTGTACAATGACGTAGGATTTTCGAAAAAATACCAAAATCTAACAAAATGGCGTAGTTATGAAAAAAAAGTCTTGCGTCATTGTAGAGTAAATATATTCAAGAATACTCAGTTCAAATATCAAGTCAATCGGATAATTGCTCTTTGAGTTACAATGTCAGCAAATTTGAAAAATCTCATTTCGAGAAAAACGCGTTTGAAGATTTAAATATTAATTTTTGCAAGATAAAATGATATTGATATAAATGATATATATGATAATGATATTCTTGAAAGTATAAACCGTCGAAAAAGGCAAAAAAATCGATTTTTTTTAAAGTGTCACACTGGTATAGCCCCTTAAGTTTCAGTAAAACTTCGGACTATGGCGCGTCTGATTGGTCGTATTTTGGAAAAAAACAAATTGTTTGAAAAAAAAACGTGATGTCCTGTTGGCAATAGATTAGGATCGCGTAAGCTCAATCAGAGTGGGAAAAAATACTGACGATGTATGTACACAGTATGTGGTAAAGGGTGAGAGAGGGGGGAAGAGAAGGGGAGAGAGAGAGAGAGAGAGATCGAAGATGACGACTCACCGAAAGACTTATTTTCTATGCCGGACCTCAATGGCAAACAGGGCGTTTATATAATATTACGAGTCCGTTGGATCGGAACCTTTCATTATTCGATTTAATTTTACTGAAATCGCTATGCGAATAAATGCAGGGGAAACGGTAAATGTGGAAACATTTATTAATGGTCGAGATAAATCTCGAATAAATTATTGTCTTCGCTTGACAAAGGATCATAATTTATGAAAATTAAAGGGGGAGATACCTTTAGGACAGGAAAAGAATTTGCTGATTTTCATGATTTGTTTTTAAAGGAAAGATTTCTTCACTATTTTTGAGATTTGGGGCATGTTTTATCACTACTTTTTGCTTGCTGCTTTTACATGGTTTTTTTCATTAGTCTTTGATAATAGCGGAGGTATGGCACGATCTTTAGTATTTTTATTGTAAAATATAGCAATTTTTTCGAAAAATTCCATCTACATATTGCAAACCGTCTCAAAAGTGAAATGAAAACGATAATCAGCCATTTTGTCCTCGCCTAAAGGTCCACCCCCTTAACTTTCATGGTCGTTCGCCGATAAAAAAAAGGTCCGTACTAGTTCGCATCGATCGACTTCTGTGTGGGCAATGTGGCCGTGCTTTTTTTTACGTGCAACAAAGATGAATATTCACGGAACGAAAAAATGCGATAAAACGAAACAATAAAAATTTGAGATCGTATTAGAGGTAAATAATGCTTTTGTAATAAAGATTCTTTCAACTTACCACGACTTTGCCGTTTCGTCTCGTTTGTTGCTAAAACACTCAGATATTCACTGCACGAAAAATGATCGTGCAACAATTATCCAAAATGCTCAAAAACTATCCAAATAAAAAATTCTTCTCATAAAGGAAATATAAAAAAATAAGCTCAATTTCCAAATAAAGTTTTCTCTCCGACAACAATAACATTTAGTTATTATTGTCACTTGAATAAAGTTCTAATCCGAGCACCAATGTGACGATTGAAAAAAAAATCGATTTACTTTGCATTACCGCAAAGTATGTATGACAAAAATTTAAGTGGAGATATTGAAAATTGACCAAGTTACATACGATTTAATGAGAGCAGGTAGCGAAACGATTTTACGTGGACTAAAACTTTCAATCGCGTTTTTCTCGAAACGACTTTTCTCGACCTAGCCGGAATAATGACTCTAGCTATAATTTACCGATGTTCAATTTCAAAAAACCAAATTTTCCGTAATTGCAGTAGCTATCGTTGTACGTAGCCTTTTTTTTTATTTCATTTTTTTAAGCCCCTGACTACAAGTAAGAATTTCACGAAAAACTATACTTTTTTAACACCCACAAATTTGTGATTTTTTTGCGTAAAACGGCTACATGCAACAACTACATTTATATAGATTATAAAAATTTTGTATTTTTATTTCTCCCACCAACCATACTCAGGTCACCGATCCGGCCATTGAACGACATTTTTCATACAGAGGCTCTCTTATACCTAAATAAGGTTGTGAATTTGATAAAATAAAAATTTACCCAAAATAAGTTCAATGTACGCTTAAAATACCTTTTTTTACCAAATCCCAAAAAAATAATCTAGTTGACAAAAAAAATCGGAAAAAACGACCTTTTTCACCCGTCCCAGTGATGCCGTCCCTTAATTCGATTCTGTCTCTTTCAATTCAATCAAATTCGTGAATTAAATTACGTCCTAAACATTGCTTTTCTTCCAATTATTGAAAATTGTTGGAACAAAACTAGTAGGGCCATCTTTTACACATCTCGTTTTGGATAAGGTGCATTTTTCAAAATTCTATATAAGGCCTTAGGCCACAGTAACGGGTGTAACATCATGTGCGAATTTAACAATTTTTTTTCGTATGAAAAAGTGATTCACTCATTAAATTAATCACATCTATTTAGTATGAATCTCAAGCTGTTAAAAAAATTGTTTTTCTATGTACAAAATGGCCGACTTCTCGAAACTTCTCGAAACCGCTTTTTTCCAATTGGCGTGACAAATAACTTCAACAATTTTCACTCGATTTACTTCAAATTTAAAAGTTATCTTCCTAAGTGCATTTTACAGAGAAGTACGTACGGAATTTCTGATTAATCGGAAACTTTTCATTTTACGAGTTTCACGAGAATTTTTTCACTGAAAATTAATTTCTTAAGTTCAAATACCTACAACTTTTGAATACAACAATATTTTTTATATTTCTCACGTACTTCTCTAGGTATTCTAATGTAGATTGACGAGAATTTTTGTTTTTTTTTCTGGGTAAAAAAATTGTGGATGCTAAATGTTACGCCGCGGAGCGCCTAAAAAAAAGACAACAAAAGAAAAAATTAATAGTCGGCCATTTTGTACATCGAAAAAAAAAATATATATATTTTCAAACATCTTGAAATTCATACTAAATAGATGTGTAATTAACTTTATATCCGAACCACTATTTCATACGAAAAAAATTTGTTAAATTCGCACATGATTTTATATCCGTTACCGTGGCCTAAGGCCTTAAGGCACAGTGCATTAGGCGTTCGCGAGTATAAATTCAATAAGTTTCCACCTGAGGAATGACGCGGTTGAAACAAAATGGGCGAAAAAAAAGTAGCGCCGGTCTCGTATGTCACGTGGTCGCGAGCCCTGGAAAAATGACCGAGGGATCCAGTCGTTACGGTTACTTCGGGGTGACTGAAGCCGCATATAACGCTTTTGCACCACGTTCACTCGACGCACGTACTTTCGTACGAAGATCCAACTTGCTGTGGGGGAAGACTCTTCGCTCCTTATACTACGAGTGAGTTGCGTAACGCGTCGGATACTTCGGTACGTGTGTTATTCTACGGGAGGTCTTGAACGCCTCAATACACAATTGCACGAAGAACTAAAGAGTTCGAGAAAATTCATCGGAAAAAGGGAAAAAACATTTTTTGTCGAATGACAAACCGAGGGTTAAAAAAATCATTAGCAAACCATTGCTTCTTTCCAAAATTATGCAATAAAATTACATTTTTTGTAATGGCGAACAAACGGTAGTCCAGATTAGAGGTTGGAACTTTTTTCGATTGGGATATCTGTCAAATCGCGGTATGACATCTGGTGGCGGAAAATCAAAGTACATTCGGGGTAAAGCCTTCAATAGCAATTATACGTAGCCGTGCGAGACAAGTATTTATTTGCAGTTGGAAACATAAAATCGGTGAAAATGGGATGCGCGAAGTTGTCTGCGCGTAAAAACTACCGAAAGAACATTAAACGTGTTGTGAAAGATTGCGAAAGCACTTCGAGTAAGGAGTTGGTAATCCGTTTCCACAAGTATTCCATTGCAAGGAAACGCTTTGTGTGCCTGAAAAATCATTTCGGAAATGTACAAAAAACCTGTCAATTGGAGGCTTGGATGAGAACCTTGAAAATTAATCAAGTCAAGTCAGGCACGAGAGTGTGCTCGCTGCATTTCCGGAAGGACGATTATATACTACCGGGTACGTAACCTCAAAACAGCTAACGGAGTAAAGGCTGCTTTATCCACTTAAAAAACCAACAACATGCACCAATAGGGTATTACAACTTTTTTTTAAAGGTGTCTCCATTTAATCCTTTGGTGGTAATAATCGACTAGATTTTTTATTTCTATTTTATGAAATCGATAAGTGCCATACACTTGTAGAATTTGTATTATTTAATTTCCGCGCAAAAACATGCAGAAATTTGGCTATTTTGGCAGTTCTAAAATCGTGACGTAACGCAAACCTTGACCCCCTCCCCCACGTATGTAGACCGTAACGCCTGGCCGGACCCCCCCCCCCGCCCAAATAGCATTACGTAATTTTCGTAGGCCTCCTTAATAATGTCGCGGACATTTTTTTAAGCATTACGCTCGGCGCTATCTTTAAAAATAACGGGAACTCGATTTTCCAAAACAGCAAGAAAAGTAATTTTTTTGTACTTTCTCAAATCAATATTCAGTTTGGGAAAAATATTCCTCTGAAATACTGAAAGGGACTTGTAGAGGATTCAATCAAGTTTCCGAAATCCATCTTCCGCTCGCTGTACGATAATCCATCTATGAGACATCGATGATCATAGGAAAAAGCCGACTTTTCATTCAATCGGCGATGTCTCAGCAACAAATGGTCGTACAGAGAGAAAAAACGCCCAAACCCAAACGAACCCAGATAAACCCAAACAAACCGAACAAATTAGAGCAGAAGAATATTTCAATTTTTTTCATCGATGTTTGAAAAGCCGTAACTCCGTGAAAAATCGTCGTATGGGGGCCAAAAACAAGCGTTTTGAAGCGTTAAATCTCTAGTTCGGGGGGCGTGCACAACTGGTGTATCGCCAAACTTCACAATTGTTGACCCCCCACCGCCCCACGTAACAGGACCGTAACGCCTGGTCTGAAGCCCCCTCCCCTTGCATAGTAAACATCACGGTCTTACATACAGGTCTTGCAACTGAATCAAATATTGGTGGTGGGGGTGGTCATCTTACTGTCGGCTCGTTAATTTCCTTGACCGCCGCTCGCATCGCTTCAATCAAATCATAGTCGAAACAGCGGAAGACGCATGTGGCAACACAACCTCACTTAATCGGCTACTATAAAGTTTTACATAACCGTTAATAAAAAAATCACGTGTTTTTTTATGACGGTGATATCGTGCGGATTTTTACATAATAATGACGACTAATTCGTGTGCGGTTCCAACGTGTGATACTGGACGTCAGTTAGTAAAGGAAAAACGTTCGGTGTTTCGGGTTCCGTCGAATATCGAACGTCGTCAAAAATGGATCACTGCAATTCCAGGAATTTCTCAGCTCATGCCTTCGCAATTCGTGTGTGAGAAACATTTTCTCCAACGATACATTCTAAGAAAGTGGGTAAAACATGACTTAAACGGTCGAGTTATCGCAGAGGTAAGTTGATTTTATCTTTTTTTATTTATGTCTATTTACTTGTCTAGCCGCTATGACAAGTTCGCAGCGCCGCTCTTGTGGCTATAAGCCAAAGCTTATTGCCGACATTAAGCGTACCACCCCCACCACCTTCGTTGCAAGACCTGTATGTAAGACCGTGGTAAACATGGACGCTGCGCCAATTGTGAATACGTATTTTTTTTTTTGGTTAAAAGTGACTTACAATCCCTGTCATTGGTGTGTTGTTCCTAAATGTAAGAACACTAGTGTAAAAAAACCGGCTAATTTGTAAATTGAAATGCCAATTCATATACATATGAGGAAGACTTGGTTAAAAAACTTGCGAGGAGACGTCCAAAGTCATAGTCCGAAAAAAAAACCCATTTGTTCTTTTTTGAGGTACAGATAACTATTTGAAAATTTGCAACTAACTATGACAAACGAGAATATATCGTTGACGCTTTCTTTCACCGGTTAGAGAGTAATACGTCTACCGCTTTCTTTGTTTACTATGTCAATGACGTCACGTCGGAATCCATTATGGCGGCTACCGTTTCGCATGTTCGTTAAGGCCTTAGGCCACAGTAACGGGTATAAAATCATGTGCGAATTTAACAATTTTTTTCGTATGAGAAGTGATTCACTCATAAAATTAATTACACATCTTTTTAGTGTGAATATCAAGCTGATAGAATTTTTTATTCGATGTACAAAATGGCCGACTACTAATATTTTCTATTGTTATCTTTTTTTAGGCGCTCCGCAGCGTAACACTTAGCATCCACAATTTTTTACTTAAAACAAAAAACAAAAATTCGCGTCAATCTACATTAGAATACCTAGAGAAGTACGTACGGAATTAAAAAAATATTGTTTTATTCAAAAGTTGTAGGTATTTGGACTCAAGAAATGAATTGTCAGTGAAAAATTTCATTATAACTGATCATAAAATACAAAGTTTTCGATTAAACAGAAATTCCGTACGTACTTCTCTGCAAAATACAATTAGGAACATAACTTTCAAATTTGAAGTAAATCGAGTGAAAATTGTTGAAGTTGTTTGTCACGCCAATGGGAAAAAAGCTGCTTCGAGAAGTTTCGAGTAGTCGGCCATTTTGTACATTCAAAAAAATATATATATTTTCTAACAGCTTGTTATTCATACTAAATAGATGTGTAATTAATTTTATGAGGGAATCACTTTTTCATGCGATTTTTTTTTGTTAAATTCGCACATGATTTTATACTCGTTACTGTGGCCTAAGACCTTAACACTTATACGCAGAATATGAACGAAGGAAAAGTGAGAAATGTTGAGAATCGATCAAATGGTACGCTTTGAAACAAAAAGATTGAATTTTCCAAAACAATGGCTAAATTTTGCAATACAAAATACTTATTTTTAAATGTTCAAAAACATTTAGGGTTATGTTTTAGATAATTGATGTTCAAAGTGGTGGGCGCGCCCTCTGGAGCGGCGTGACGTCATAGCAAGCGCGGCGCTGGTGTGGCGAGCGGGGAGCACTCCACCGCCCGCGTACGCCGCACCACCCGCGTAGTAATTTGTACGAACTATAAAACTGAGATGGCGGGGAGGAGGGAGTATTTTCATTTAAAATAGGAGGGGCGGGGGGGAGGGCGTGGAAGAAAAAACGATGAGAACCCCTGTTTTAGATAAAGTTAGAAAGATTTTTACCAAATTTCATCAGAATCAGTCTATTCGTTTTTTAGCTATACGTCACGCCAGTTTTAAAAAGTGCAGTTTAGACGACCATGCCATACCTTCGCCACTTTTAAAGATTAAAAACAATAGCATGTAACAGCCAAAAGTAGTAATAAAATATACCCTAAGACTCAAAAAGGATAAAGAAATCTTTTCTTAAAAAAAACCATGAAAATCAGAAAAAAAATTCTCGTCTGAAGGTATCTCCCCCTTAAAGAATGGTAACTGGATTAAAGAATTATGAAAAAATAATTGAATATTCTTTAAGGTATCGCAAAAGTTTGAAATTAATTTGAAGATGAACATGTGATTAAAGTTTCATATTTCAAGTGTGATAGGTGATTATCGACTATTGTGTAAATTTTATTCACCAAAAATATCATTGTGAACAAAACCACTGTTTTCCTCATACCGACCCCCTAGGCCCATGCAGAAAAAAAACGCCAGTCAATGCTTACGAGAAATATCGGAAACTAATTTTCAACCGTGTTTCCAACTCATTGCGGCTCGGTCGGTATTTCACATCGTCTTAAAGTGTCTGGCCCACACATGGGTCCGTGTCTTTTTTGCAAGAACTGCACTAAGGATTTTATTTTGCGAAAAAATGCCTACATATTTATTTGCATAATACAACAAATGGAAGAGCTCGGCAATAGAAAAATGTCAACAAAAGTGCATTCGTATTCTGACAAATAGTTATCTAGCCAATGTAGTGTTATTGTAACGATATATCGTTCCGGAAGCACGCGGTAATAATTTCACGAATGAAGAATTCTTGTATTTCCCTTTATTCGTCACTTTCACTCTGGCGTTCTCTCAAGGTACCAAAAACTCGATCGATTTCGTTATCTCCGGTCGATAAGATAGAACTCTCGAGTACCTGAGGCTCGACGCCATTGGAGGGAGCGATTAGTTCACGGAATCGCCGTGCGCGAGTGGGTGGCGCCAGCTACGAGACTCCGATGCAATTGTGAACGTGAGACTGTACTAAAATATTCCATTCCACTGGAAATATGTGCGAAAAACGATCGGTATCATATTTTGCTACCCCGATCACGATCACGCCTTGAAAAAAGTCCTCGCCATGTTTAACAGTATTTTCTCGCTACGAGATTAGCGCACGAGCCCTCCAGACGCGTAAATACACCGCAGCCAATCGTCCCTTCCTTGAAATATCTCCAAAAAACGAAATCGATAACCCATCCAATTTTGTTAAGCCGTTTCGTTAAATCCGCGAATCTCCGAGCATATCGGAGGAATTCGCGCGCGATCCCGTTCAAATAGTAGAATCGCCATAACGGGCTACATTTACTCAGGTGGGTCAAAAAATTGCATTTTCCAAAAACATTTTTATTCGATAGTACCGTCTTTTAGCAAGATTTCTTGAAAATTTCATTGAAATATCCCTAAAATTGGATGAGCTACAGCTTCTAACATTCGGCCGGGCAAACAAGAGCAGCACCATACTTCAAACTCCAAACGCGTTTTTCTCGAAACACTGTTTTCAAAGTCGGTGGACATTATATCTCGAGAAACACTTAATGAATTGTTTCCAAATTTACAGGATATACGACGAGAAACATTCAAAGGTCGTTGACGATCTCACTTTTGCAAAATCGATCTTCATTTTTTAATAGTTACGTAAAAATTACGATATTTTTAATAGATTTTGTGTGCTTGAGTTTCAACTGGTCGCCAAGTTGTTTAAAAAAATCAATTAAAAAATCGACGATCGTCAACGACTCCCATTTATTGTTAACTTGAATAACCCGTTTGGTTTTTAGATTTCGGATGGACCGTTCAAGCTGGACAGTGTCCACCGCCAAACGTCGCGACAGAAAATTTCATCATCTGCCGGCGGCTATGTTTTTGTTGTTTTTCTGTATTTTTCGGTGATTTTGTTTTCAAAAGGCTCTCAATATATGTACTTATGTGTAAAAAAAAATGCGTTTCTTTTTCACCAACCATTTCCCAGAAAAAAAATTCGGCATTTGGCCATTTTTTTCGGGCGTCTAGGTAGACGTGGCCCCATAAGCGAAGCGTCGCGATGAGAGGAGTTCGTACAACTTAAAATATCGAGCGTACGGCGATGCGAGGAGCGTTTAGTCTCGTTTCAAAATGGCCGTTGGTTAGTCGGACTTTAGACACGCGCTATTAGAAAATATCCTCGATCGCGCCGTTTTTCCTTCCCATCTTGCAAACAAGTCGACAATTTTACGTCACGTGATTACATTTTCTCGTTCCGTTCTTTTAATCGCTAGTCTCGAGAGTGTTTTCGTTGGTGCAAGTGATCAGTGTCATCGTCGTCGAGTGTGACGTGCGAGCCGTAGACTGTCACCTGCTTTATTACGGTCTTTTCGACTCTCGCTGTACCACCGCGCCCATCTCACATTCTCGCACGGTTTGCCTGGCTAATAAAGCAAGCGACGATCTCGACTGCACTTCGCGTGCGGACTGTGCGATTCACCACGTCCAGGTGTAACCTCCTCGCACTCGCATTACGGACTCCCGCGAAAATGTACAAACTCATTTATCTGCATATATGTACACGCAAGTCCTTTGACTATAGTTGGAGGATTTAACGGAACTCGCTGACGCTGTAGGCGCTTCGACGTCCGATGTTGGTACGCCTGCGTATATAGATATACAATGTGTAGAATCACGCTGTACTATGTATAATACACGTGTATGCGCATCCACGCACGCAGTGTGGATGCTTAGATAGGTTTTTCGATGCGAACTCAACGCCGCCTGCTGTTCAATTAGAAAGTTTAGCTCTCGAGTAGGGTAAACCGACCAGTGGACGCACGAATAACGACACTGTAGGATTCAGATGGACTGTACAATGAAAATATGAAAACTGATTTTTTAATCGCTATAGCTAACGACAGATATTATTCTGATGGTAGAAAATATTCTAATTGCAACGAGTAATATTCGAGGAATTGATTAATAAGTAACTAAACGACTAGACCGTCAGCGAACGTACAAAATTACCAGTAATGGACACTCGACGCCATTAAGGGGCTACGTCTACCTAGAGGCCCGAAAAAAATTGACAAATTTCGATTTTTTTTCTGGGAAACGGTTGGTGAAAAAGAAACGCATTTTTTCAACACAAAGGTACATATATTGAGAGCCTTGAAAAAATTACAAAAAATACAGAAAAATAATTAAAAACATGGCCGCCGGCAGAGGATGAAATTTTTTCGTGCCGTTTGGCGGTGGACACTCTCCAGCTTAAACGGTCCATCCGAAATCTAAAAACGAAACGGGCTATTCAAGTTAACAATAACTACGAGTCGTTGACGATCGTTGATTTTTTAAATAATTATATTTAGCAACGTGGCGACGAATTGAAACTTAAGCATACAACATCTATGAACAAAAAGTCACCATTTTTACGTAACTGTTAAAGAATGAAGATCGATTTTGAGAAAGTGAGATCGTCAACGACCTTTAAATGTTTCTCATCGTACCTCCTATGAATTTGGGAAGAATCCATCGAGTGGTTCTCGAGATATCATGTCCACCGACTTTGAAAACAGTGTTTCGAGAAAAACGCGTTTGGATTTTCAATGAAATTTTTGAATATTTCAATGACATTTTTAGAGAATATAGATAAAACATGATACTATAAAATAAATATATTTTTGGAAAATGCAATTTTTCGACCCATCTAGGGAAATGTTGCCCATTAAAATGGACGTGTAGTGCGAATGAACGCTGTAGAAAACAACGATTTATTATTTATTGTTATCAAATGCCAGATTCGGAGATCACTGTGTTGCACAACAATTATAATATTCCGGTACATATAAGTATTTCATTTTTTATTTCGATTTCGTAGAAAATTCACAAACCTTTTTTGCATCTTAACGCGACATTATAAAAAAAACTACCAAAGTTTGTTGCGACAGAGAAATAGATAATTCAATTTTGTCATCATTTTAAAAACGAATGAAATGATTTTATGACAATATTTGATGAAATGGACATTGACATCTTTTTAGCAGTCATTAATTTCGCAAATTTCAGCAGATGATCTAGATTTTTTACTCTGCTTCGAGAATTATTTGAACAGAGACTATATGCATATTCACTGGAAAGAGGTTAGAATACAGCAGCAGTGAACAATCACTTATAATTCTGACCTATTGTTGGGAATTGATTTTAAAATGTTGCAAAAAATCGCAGTTCCATTCTATCTTAAGGGGTAAGGCCACAGTAGAATTTTCAAAAAATCGATTTTTTTTCGCGGCAACGGTGTTTTACCATCATAAGAATAAGTTACTATTCGATTTATAGCCAGAAGATTTTTTCTTACCGACTGAGCGTATAACGTAAGCCCACCTCTGTCACGGCCATAGAGTACCTAAAACTTTAAACGCGTTTTTCTCGAAACAGCTTTTTCCAATTGTCGTGAAAAATAACTTCAACAATTTTCACTCGATTTACTTCAAATTTGAAAGTTATGTTCCTAATTGCATTTCGCACGTACGTATTTTATGAGTGAATAACTTATTCATAAGAGAAAAATTGTTAAATTCCCACATGATTTTATACCCATTACTGTGGCCTAACCCCTTGCGGCGGGAGCCTGAATTAGAAGGTCCATAAAACGCGTTTTTTTTTCGGGAACTTTTTTAGAAGGAAAACAACAGGTGAGCCCAGTAAAGATTGAGATATCTTTTCATGTATATTTGAAATGTATAAAAAAATGTTTAACATGAAACAATAAATAACTGCAGATTTATCAGCCTATTCCATGTGCGTCTTGCCACTGCAGTCCCCAATCGGCGGGAAAGATGCACCTCGTAATTCTTGACTGAACGAAATAAACCATTACAATTTTCCACTGCCATATATTTTTCCTCTGGGTGAATTAAGAAAAAGGTGAAACAATCGTGATTTTATAAATTTTCTCAGGTTTGAAAAAAATGTGTTAAAAAAACACTTTAACGTGCTATGAAAATTATTTAAAAAGACTTTTCCACGACTTTTTTAATTCACTTAGAAGATTATTATCTTCTACGTGAATTTCCTTCATACTGGAGAAAATAAACTTTGGTTTGATTCAGTAGGTTGTTTAGTTTTTTTGCTATCACGCCCGCCAAATTGGAAAAATCGTGAAAATGAAAACTGAAGAAAGCGCGCTTTGAAGTTTTCAATAGGAGGAACCGTCAATATCAAATATCAATCGCTTCTCTGCTGTTGGCCTTGTATCTTCGAAAATATTCACAATTGGCCTCTATAACTTTGTAAATATGTTCTCGGATATTTTATCAATCGATTTAGGAAATAAATATAACGATTTTTCGGACCTTCTAATTCAGGCTCACGCGTTAAGTCGTTATGAGACCGAAATCGAAATGCTTGTAAGGATTGAAATTTGTATCATCGAGAGATTACTTTAAAATGCATTGAGAGATTTTTAATGTTCAATTTGATTCTTTATCCATTTGGTAATACACGTGACACCTCGTAAACACTAGTTATACAGCTGTAGGGGCTAAAATAATACTTTAATTGAAATTATAAATACTGAGAAAATCATGATTATAGTGTTAGGAATGTCGTGTCATAAAGTCTTCTCTACATCGTTCAATAATGGTCGTGTTCGTTGGGTCTCATCATTTTGATACGAACAAGTGCGCATCATTATGCGCATGCGCACTCGTTCGTATCAAAATGATGAGACCCAACGATCACGACCAATAATACTCGAAAAAAAATGCGAATTTTCAGCTCGGACGGTTTGTTTTCGTACATTAACGAAAATTGTAGGTTAAACGTGGCGACACCACGTTAACTGCCTGTGGAGAGTAGTTTTCTCGACTTTGTCGAATTAAAAAGCCTTTATAAATCGTTGAACGTTGAACATTTTTCACCGTGTAAATAATCTGGAGCTGACGACGTTTCAGCGATAGTCAGTCGTGCCAATGGCAGAAACGGCCGGACTATTGCAAAGTCTATTCTTTTTGCTTGAATAAAGTTGCAACATATATATATTTGATTGCAAAAACAACAACTATTAATATATTTTCCCGGTTTAGAAATATTTTTCACCAATATTATGAACTGGATATTGGCTAATAATAATTTATGTTTACATGAAATGTTATTCACAAGAAGTTGGCAACCTGTCGAAAACTTATTGTATTTTCATCCCCACTCTTGCAGCCAAGGAACGGTATCGAAAGTCCTTAAGTAATTAACGTAAAACTTACACTTAAAACTTATATTGAAAAAATCACGTTTAAGTTTGCATCGTTGGAATGCAACGAAAATTAATTCTTTCCAATGGCTCAAATTTGTTTGGTTGATGTCGGCTTTGAAAATTAGCCAACATTTTTTGAGTATTCTTATAAGAGATTTAAGACCTCAATTTGCAAAAAACGCATGACTTTGGAGTTTGCACCGTTGGAACGCAACGCATTTTTTCCCGTTTTTTAAAATGTCTTTATTTTTATAATTATTATTATTGCTTTTAGTTTACGTTATTTATATTATTATTATTATCATTATTGTTATTATTAATCAAAATGAAGAAATTAAAAATGAGGAAAAAGCTTCCTTACATTCCAACGATGCAAACTTCAATGTCATGCTTTTTCACCGGGTTTGCATAAACTTGGACCCCATACGGAGGTCGATTTTCAATATTTTTGTCTGGTAACATCTATTGGGATAACGAGGTCGACATTTTAAACACAGTTAATACGTAATCTTGCCGAAGTTGAGTTTTTTTTCTATTGAAACATATTGAAAAACAATAAAGTTATTATTTAAACAAAGTGCCGCCGTTGCTGCAACTAGGGCGATCTGAAATGAAAGAATACTTTCACAAGTACTTTTGTAAAATTACTTTTTACAAAAAATACTTTTGCAAAAAAATACTTCTACAAAAATACTTTTACGAAAAGCACTTTTGCAAAAGTACTTTTGCAAAATACTTATACAAAAAGTACTTTTTGCAAAAATACTCTTACAAAAAGTACTTTTGCAAAAATACTTTTACAAAAGTACTTATGCAAAAATACTTTTACAAAAGTACTTATGCAAAAATACTTTTTGCAAAAAATACTTCTACAAAAAGTACTTTCGCAACAAAGTACTTTTCCAAAAAGTCCTTTGTTAGTATAATAGTAGAATTTTCGTACGACTGCAGATTTTTGAAATGTTGATAATGATAAAAATGGCAAGCTGTTTAAAAAAGTTCGATTTTTGACAAAAAAGTACTTTAATAATTTGTTTTTGATAAATGGATAACCACATAAAAAATGTATCCGTTCGTATCCGGCAATCTGGCCTTTCACAAAAGTCGTCATATCTCTCGATGTGTTGGGAATGTTTACAAAATCTTTGTTACACATAAAAGTCAAGCCACTCGATTATAAAACTATGCAACAACAAAAAATTGCATTTCAATGGAGCGAAGAATGAGATTTTTCTTCTTTGCAAAATCGCCTCGGAGAAAATTGAGTGACGGATTTTCATTTTTTTATTCATTCGACAACTTAAAGTTATACAAGAAAACAAAAAAAAATAGAAAATCTGGTTGACGTGTGTAGCTGCTACGATTTTTTTGGATGCATATTTGAGAATATGATTCATCGGACTTATTGTCGTCCGTTTATTGAAAGGATGCCGATAGACGATGAAAGACACCTTCTCACAGGTCAATCACCGTTTTTTTCCAGATAGTTGAAAGGCCTCGATTTTATTCTCGCATAGATTGCGGCCAATGTAAAAAGAGATAAGGAGAAAAAGGAAAAAGAATTAGGTGTGACTAATTAACACGATCATGTCTACGGGGGTGCCGGTGTACTTTATGAAAAAGCGCGAGAGAACCCAAAATTGGATTCCCGAGGAGAAGAATGCACTTTTGGAACTTATTGGCAAGCACATAGATACTCTCGAGAACAAGAGGCTCGACACCGCGGTCACCACACTCAAGAATCTCGCTTGGGAGAAAATATATCGCGATTTTCGTCGCCAATTCACCGCCGAACGTGACATCACGAAGATCAAGGCCCAATGGTCGAGAATGAAGTCACAAGCGAGAATGGAGATGTACACATTTGCTGCCAAAGTAAGCCTCTGTCAATAATAACTCTAAGCAAAACGAAAGAAAAAACAATACGTGAACTTCGAATTTGAAAAAAGGCCAGGGTTTTCTAGGTTGTGTACATTTTCATTTTTTCACGGTCGAACCCTCATATCGAGAAAATTCAATACCACAAAGCTATCAAATGAGAAATTAAACGATTATTTTTTCATTGTAAAGACCATGTGCGGTTTCTAAAGCAAAGCATTTTACTTTTTTTTTCCAACAATTATCAACGATACAGCACTTTGAAATTGTTGTTCTGTTCGGCTCGGCTGAAACGCGCCAAGACCAGTGTTACCAGGTTAGGAGATTTCCTCCTAGATTTACGAGTATTTTACCTGGGTTAGGAGAGAAATAGGGGGAAAAAAATTGTAGGAGATTTTTAGGAGAATTCTGAAACGTGAGGGTATTATAAATTTCCGAGGTTTTTTTTTCTCAAAACAAGTTTTGAAAAACCAACCACAAGTACACCAGTTCCGAGTAAACGCAAACAAACAAGTAAGCCCAAACAAACAAAAACAATCATTCAAACCCAACCGATACAAACTGCGAAACAAAATGTCCGTCGCAATGGTCGAGGCCACGGTCTTACATACAGGTCTGACAACGGCGGTAGTTGGGGTAGGCACCTTTAGATGTTTTGCTTTTTATTCCGATTTCTGCCGCTTGGTGCGTGACGGCAAGGGGAAGTAGTGGTGCGACGAAGAGAGAAATAGCTCTTGTGTCCTTTTCCCTCCTGACCGCAACGCATGCGCCGTTGGCTGCATGACGTAAACACCTTTGGCCCATTCGCCGGTAAGAGGAAAGGGGGAAACTACTTCGCCTTGCTAGTAGCGACGCGTAGCGGCGCCTAGTGAATCGAAAATTAAAACATATGAGTGCCTACCCCCACCACGAAAATTTAGCTTCGTTGCAAGACCTGAATGTAAGACCGCGGTCGAGGCTATAGGCCTCCGAAGTAACTTACGTGGTGGCGCCGCGCAACGGCTGCCGGTGGCAAAACTTGGACTGGCGCATGGCGGTTAAGTCAAACCGGCACAAACACGAAAGAGATAGGCTTGGGCAAGCAGCATCGATTGTAGATCTCACATTCTGAATGGAATGTGCTTGTAAATAAAATAAAATAGTGTGATGGAACTAATAACGATTACTTGCGGATTTCAATGTATCCTCATGAC
Organism: Ophion obscuratus; assembly: GCA_964007375.1. Lineage (NCBI taxonomy): Eukaryota > Metazoa > Arthropoda > Insecta > Hymenoptera > Ichneumonidae > Ophion > Ophion obscuratus. The sequence continues at coordinate 33,919,677 of OZ023319.1, read as the reverse complement.
TTCCTTTCGTCCTAAAAGCATATCTGTAGGTATGTGACGAAGAGAATGTTAACGAAATTGCGTACATTGGCTACACACAAATTTTTTTTCTGCCTTACAATAAAAATTCTGTTTAAATTATTGTTTGCATCGGAAATTTACATAAAGGATGTTGTAATATAGGCAGAAAACTTTCGATAGTTATCATGTATCGGAAGTTCGCGAAATTGTTGCTGGTGAGAAAAGGACAGTGATGGGAAAAGTTCTGCCTCAAACACGCGTCAACAATCCCAAATATGACGTGAAACGCCGTTTTTACAACGTAAACATCACACGCGGTACTGTCATTCGAGCAAACACCTGATTTAAATGGCGACCGGCATGCTGCATTAGCAGACGAAAACCAATCCAAGTTTTGCCAAAACTCACCGCAAGGGCTGCGCCACTAGAGTTACTTCGAAGGTCTATAATGCACGTTCGGCTCACGCTCAGCGGTAATTGCTGTGACTTTGAGCCGACAGCTCGTATGTCGAAGCGTTTCAGCTCTGAGAATATTTATAATCATATAAATGACAGCAATGTTGGAACCGTCGATAGATTTTTTGACAATTAGGGCCGAAATGTAGCTATTCATGCATCAGTGAATTCTTCATTGCAATAAGTATCAATCCGATGGGGAATCTATTCTGTGCTTATTCTATTCGTTATTGTTTTCGCTTTAAAATGCCACTTCGTCCATCGTGCTACGGATATTTTTCGATCTTCGGCAGATTTTCAAAAAGGAACCATCGATTTTAGCCAATTTTTCCCCACTTTTTCAATAAAAATTGAGGGTTCCGGGAGAATCAATAGTGACTGTCTATTCAAGGGGCAAAAATACGTAAAATGGACTTGGAAGGACCATCGTCAATAATTATAAGTTACACTCTAAAATAGTTCGAAGTATATACTCGGCTAATAAGTAAAAATTGTAATAATAAAAAAAATATATAGACAAATATAAAAGCGGGTTTCTTGTAATATGCAAATTCAAAAAGAAATAAATGCCCTCCAAGGCTCAAAGACAGATTACCATACCACGATAAATGTTTTTACCGACCGTACATTTCACCTCACTACAACAATTATTTCCATAAAAAAAGTATTCGCCTTCATCTATAATTCGCACAGATCGCAGCAATCAAGTTTCAAAACAAAATACTCAATACACAAGTAGGAAATGCATTTTAAATAACAGCCATCGGTCAAATGTCGTCAAAGGACGACATTTGAACGATCGCGAAAATGACCCTTCATTTACAGCACTGTTCAGGCCAGTGGCTCGATGGTGGCTAGGAGATTTTTAGGGGGAACCAGCGATGATCTAGGGGGAAGCCGCCAGAACCATCTGGCAACACTGATCCGAACTTATCCGAGTGCTCTGTGACGTCACCGTACGAAAGCCGGTATACGAACTACTCGTGTAATACGAATTTTCTGTCAACAATGGCAACGACAAAATCCTATAAGGCTTGTTTCATTTCTCTTTGCTCAAATACGACGAAAAGTTCCCCTAATAAGGTTTTTCTGAATGTGCCACAAGACGTGACACGTCGAAATCGGTGGTTCGATGCAGCATGACGTGTTAACCCGTAATCATCGTCCACTTATTTTTGCTGTGAAGACCTGCTAGATGAAAGTGTAAACGCGTTATAATATGAACTGTAGTGAAATGTATTTTTTTAAATACGTCTTTCTCAATATGCTTATGATACGTAGCGATAATAAGTGGACAATTTATCAAGCCTCTCCTAACCTAAAAATCCACTGTCGGCAAATTACTCGAATTTGCTTTCACAAATATCCACCTTGACACATCGTTGCACAAAAATTAAACTAGATTATGACTTTTTGAAAATGCTCAAGATGTTTTCCGATATAAAATGACACCAAATTGTACACTTGTGTACACGAGCGTGTATTCCGTATGCACAGCCTATGCGTTCGCGTTCGAACGGTGACGTCACAAGCGCCAGCGCCGATAGCGTGGCGTTTTGGCGCCAACATCTACAGTTTGAATTATCGTGATATAAAACAATTCATAATTATCTTCAGAATTATTTCAAAGACAAATCCTTTTGTCATTCTGTTTTTTTTTGCACGAAAGATCAATTCTAAATAATTAAAAAATCGAACATTTTTTTCTAACAACTCAATTATTACGCAGGGCTTTAGGCGAGAAAAAAATTGCTGTTTTTCACGATTTTCTTAAAGGATTTTTTTTCACCACTATTGAGACTTAAGGTGTGTTTTTTTTTACTACTTTTGGCTGTTAGATGGTTTTTTTTGCATTATTATTAAAAAAATGGCGGAGGTATGGCACGGTCTTCTAAACGGGTTGCGACGGATGTTGTCAGACGGCGTGGCACGTAACGTCGGCGGGATTAATCTGAACAGAAACCAATGAAGATTTTTTTTTTCATGAACACTTATACGCAGAATATGAACCAAGAAAAAGTGAGAAATGTCGAAAATTGATGAAATGGCACGCTATGAAACAAGAAGAGTGAATTTTCCGAAAAATGGGCTTCATATTGAAATTTAAAAAATTACTTTTTTTATATTGAAAAACATTTAGGGTCATGTTTCAGACAATAAGGTTAGAAAGATTTACACCAGATTTCATCAGAATCGATGGCGTTGAAGCTTGCATCGTTGGAACGCAATGGAAGTTCTATTTTACATTTTATTTGCCATATTTCTGTTGTTATAGAAGATCTTTTCTTATTGATTTATATTGTAGATCACTAAAGAATTATCTTGACGATTTTTTGCTTACGAATTTTGGTAAGCAAAGTTTGCCAAAATGAATTAAAGGAATTCAGAAATATTCATGTTTGTTGAATATTGAAAATCGATTAAATAGTAAGCTTTGAAACTAAAAGATTGAATTTTCCGAAAAAGGGCTACATTTTGTCATAAAAAAATACTTTTTGTTAATTTTCAAAACATTTATACCCGTATTCATAGTCCCTCCTTATCTCAAGGATAAAGGACGCCTTAATGAAGGCTTCCTTGAATCTCAGAGGCGTCCTTGTTTCATAGTCACAACTCGGCTCTCCCTTCCAGAAGGAAGACATATTTAGGGATATGTGATTGCTTATGGTGGTAAAACCGGTGATAGAAGCGCCACTCGGCTTTATTTGAAACTAACTCAAACCGCTTGGCTCTCGATTGTCAAGCAGCCATCGAAATCTATTCACAATTTACTCAAAATCATCATCAAATTCATTATCAGAATTGTGTAAAAAATCGTTGTTCATTATGCCGAGTAATTATATGCAAAACTTCTGTACGAGTTTCCACGTGGTTTTAATTATTTATTGAGGTTACGCTGTACACTGATACACTCCGATACGTTTTACGTGGTTCCAATTGCTTATTTCGATTACGCCGTGAATTGTGATACGCCTGCAAACTTTGTACGAGTTCCAACAGTTTTTTTGTTTGTTTAAACTCCGTTCACTGCGATACGTTTGGAAACTTTTTACGTGCTCCACTTCTAACTGTTTTTGAGGTTAACCTGTAGACTGGTCTGTGATACAGGTAAAAACTGCATAGACGCCAAACGCAAGCGCAAGCGTTAGTCATATGAAACGAAACAGCCAATCACAGTGCCAAAGGTTTCCCTTAAAGAAGCTCGAGATCTGCCTTGAAAGAAAGAGCTCCATAGCTTCATAGACCTTCCTTGACAGAACAAGGCTCCTTGTTCTGTCAAGGAAGGTCTATGAAACGCGAAATGAGGAACAAGGAATCCTTGTTCCTCAAGGAAGGACTATGAATACGGGTATTAGCGTCATATTTTAGACAATGAGGTTAGACAGATTGATACAAAATTTCATCGGAATTGGTCGATTAGTTTTTTAGATAACGTCACGCCGGTTTTGAAAATGCAGTTTAGATGACCGTGCCATACCTACGCCATTCGTGAAAATTTATAGAAAAATATCTAACATTTAACAGCCAAAAGTAGTAATAAAACATGCCCTAAGTCTCGGAAACGGTGAAGGAATTGTGCCTTTTGAGAACAAATTCTGAAAATCGGCAAATTTTTTCCTCGCCCGATGGCGGGATATACATTAAGACAGAAAAAATTATGCAATTTTGAGAGATTTTTTGAACTAAGAAATAACGACTCTACATTTATCAATCTGTAGGTATACTTTAATAGTATATTTAAGTGTACAAAACATTTTTTTTAAATTCATATATCATAAAAATAGTGGAGCTGTTTCAGAGTGCAGTCTAGCTTCCCGTAAACTTTGATTTGAAAAAAAAATTGTTCATTTGGAACATGTATAGTTTCTATTTGACAGTAATTAAAATGAAGAAAATGCAAATTCAAGAGAATGGCCCGCATTTACAAACAAAAATCAACATTTCACGCAAAATTTCTGTCAATTTTTTGTTAATAAAGTAGTTTTTTTCGCATTTTTCAAAAACAATTCTCGTCAAGTAGAAGGTAGCAATATTATCAATATTTCTACCAAGTATCAACTTAGTCGATTCAATCGTTTTTGCGCAATCCTGAACGCAAATTTCAGAAATGAAGTTTTGAGAAAAACACGTTTGAAGTTTACGCCCGCTCCGAATCCGAGCGGTGAGGCACAGACAAGCTGTGACGTTGAAGTTTTTCGAATTTCGCTTTGCAACTTTGGTAAAATATTCTACGTATATAGTTCTCTCTTTTTAAGATTCTGACGAAGAAATCTGATTAAGATTTTTTAAATTTTAACAAGTTCGAGTATTTACGGAATTATCCGAAAAATTCAAGATTTTTTAAATTTGAACCCGTAATCCGATTTTTTCAGAATTCAATCCGTACTCTTTGTGTATAAAGATTGCCTTTTTCATATTTCAAAATTTTCAAAAATTAGAGTTCTTTTATAATTTTGTTTTTTTTATTAAACCAAATTTGAACTGTTGTTTTTATCCTAACCAAATCCCAAAAGTGATTGAAATTTGAGCGCGCCCAGAAAAATCCGCATACATATAGACCGACAATCGCCCATTTTCCAAAAATGTAATTTATCAAAGTTTTGGACAATTTTGCCTACAATGGCATTGAAATCGGGTAGATGAAAAAATTTCATCAAAACCAAGTTCACTTTGCGACGAAGCAAACAGGATGTTCCGAAAGGTAAATTTCCTTACGTTGCATTGACGCGCGACAGGTAAAGGTCCTCGGTACGGAAGAAGCGTCGAAACACGCGCCATCGAATTTGTCAATTTCGGTATGGCGTCTTTTGCAAAATTTGCGCAAAAACGATTACGACGGTGAACGATCAGACGAGAGTAGCCAAGACGCCGATGTAGCGAGCGACGTCGACGCCATCTTGGACAAGCTGCCGACTTCCTATCAACCGGAAGTATTGAGTTTTCCGGAAATCAAGACTGAACCCTTCAACGATGGTTTCGGCGAAGAAACCGTGACCGGAAACAACGTTAATCACGCCCAGTATCCGGTTGAAATGATGAGCAGAAAAAGGACTTCTGCCTTGGCGCATTACGACGATTCGATAGAACGTACTGGCCGGAAAAAAGTGAGGGTGGCCTATGGGAACAACGATTTCGTCAATAATGGTAAATCAAGTCACGATCGGTGTTTATTATACTTTCATCATATTTCAGGAATAAGTCCAGAAGCCCAAAAAATAGGTGTAATTTAAAGAATTTCTCGTTGTTGAAAAAATACAAAGGGAGCCTGAATTGGAAGGTCCAAAAAAGCGTTTTTTCGGGATTTTTTAGAAGGGGAAAAACAAGAGAGCCCAGTAAACATTGAGGTATCTTTTTATGTATATTTGAAATGTATTAAAAAAAATTAACCAAATAAACCAATACAAATTTTAATTGCCATATATTTTTCTGCTGGATAAATTAAGGGCCACTGTAGTGGGGAAAATATAAGTATATTTTGGGATTTTTTTTGCGGGACAATGGAATAAATCCAAATTCTGAAAAAGGTCCTTTATTGTACATATCGTAATCTGTATAAAGTATTTTTTTTTTTCAAAGTAACATAAAACAAAATGGCGGCTGCACAGCTTTTCTTCGACGAAGCCTTTTTTTCATAGGCGCGCGGCTGGACCAACGGCACCTGCAATTTTTAATTTACAGTGAATGAAATTTTTGTTTTCGTTTATACATGTGAATAGCTACAGAAGTACGTAGGATTTTTTGATACATCGATTTTTGCAAATACAGCGCGTTTTTTAAATAAAAGTTCAATTCACCAACAATTCTCAAAAAAACATTGTCCGGAAATTGTTTATAAAAAAAACTATGTAATATATCGAGAAAATTCTACGTACTTCTATGCAGAATGTAATTGCGAATATACAGTTAAAATTTCAAGTCAATCGTTTAAAGTTTAAAAATCGTTTAAAGTTTTCGGTACTTCTATGCAGAATGTAATTGCGAATATACAGTTAAAATTTCAAGTCAATCGTTTAAAGTTTTCGGCACGGATTGCATCGGACTGAGAGGGGCTGCGCCAAAATTCAAAATATAAATATTTAGACATTTTTCCCACCTTGATCCTTTGAGTATGTCATTTTTAAGATATTAATGCATCTTTTAAAAAGAAAATAAATCAATTTTTTGAAATTTCTACAGTGGCCCCTTGAGAAAAAGCTGAAAAATCGTGATATTATAATTTTTCTCAGATTTGAAAAAAAATGTGTTAAAAAAAACACTAACGTGCTATAAAAATGATTTGATTTTAAAAAACTTTTTCAACGTCTTTTTTAATTCACTGCGAAGAAATTTTCATACTGAAGAAAATAAACTTTGCCTTGATTCAATAGGTCGTTTAGTTTTTTTGCTATCACGCCCGCTAATTTGGAAAAATCGTGAACATGAAAACTGGAGAAAACGCGCTTCATAGTTGCCAATAGGAGGAAATATCAATATCAAATATCAATCGCTTTTCTGCTTTTGGCCTTGTGGTGTTTGGTTTGTGATCTTCGAAATTATTTACAATTGGCCTCTGCAACTGAGTAAATATATTCTCGGATAGTTCATTTATCGATCTAAGCAATAAAAAACGAACGATTTTTCGGACCTTCTAATTCAGGCTCCCGCCTTAAAGAATTTCACTTCTGAATGTTTGGAAGTGCTCAAAACAATGTTTGGACACTCCCTACAAAGTGGCGGTGCTGGGCTCTCATTAGCGTAAGTGTTTTATGCCTGATGTTCTCCGAGGTTTGCAGTACAATTGCCGAAAATTCTGAATTTGGACGAAAAACCCAAAAACTTCATAATGCACATGAAAACAGCTGAAAAAAAATCGTAAAGGATTTTTTACGTACTGCTTTTCATAGCAATTGTAAGAATTTGAAAACAAAGATTTTATTTTCAGAAAGCTGAAAAAAAATCACGAGAGAATTTTTCAACATATCCAGAAATATCTACACGTTCCGGTGAAGAATTTGAGTTCGAAGATATCGTGAAAAGTGTCTGCCGTCAAATTTTTCTGTCAATAATCGTGCATAAAACTATTTAAGTTGGATAGTAAAAATTTACTAGTTAATATGGCAAATCTCGGTATCGAAATAATAGCAATATTATTATCAATACGCAAAAATATAATTAAGGGGTTACATCTACCTAAAGGCCCGATAAAAATGGCCAAACTCCAATTTTCTTTGGCAAACTGTCGATAAAAAAGAAACGCATTATTTTTAACACAAAGGTAAATATATTCAGAGTCTTTAGAAAAATCACCAACGAATACAGAAAAACAACTAAAACATGGCTGCCGACAATAAGGAACTTTTTCCCAACGTTTGACGGTGGACACTCTCCAGCTTAAATGGCCCATCCGAAGTCTAAAAACCAAACGGGTTATTCAAGTCAACAATAAATACGAGTCGTTGACGATCGTCGATTTTCTAAATAATTTTTTTTAACAACTTAGCGACGTATTGACACTGGAGCATACAAAATTTATGGAAAAAATCGTAATATTCACGTAACTTTTTAAAAAGTTCGATCGTCAACGACCTTTAAATGTTTCTCATCGTATCTCCTGTAAATTTGGAAACAATTCATTAAGTGGTTCTCGAGATATCATGTCCACCGACTTTGAAAGCAGCGTTTTGATAAAAACGCATTTAAAGTTTGAAGTATGGTCCTGCTACAGCTCGCCCAGCCGACTGTTAGAAGTTGGGCATATTTTAATGCATTTTTCAGAGAATATAGCTAAAAGGTGATACTATGGAAGAAAAATATTTTTAGAAAATGCAATTTTTTCTACTCACCTAGGCAGATGTAGCCTTAAGGGCGGAGTAAAGTATTAAAATTTTTTTTTCATTTTTTAAAATTTTTTAATTGAATGCATAATATATCAAGAATATTGTGTTAAAATTTCAAGTCGATCGGAGTAAAATTGACGAAGTTATGAGTACTTGAGCGTCTATTGCTCCATGCCGTTCTCTTCTCTTCTGCGTTTTTCAAACCGTTTTTCTGAGACTTGTCATATTTGAAGTCCGTGTGCACGATAACTCAAAATCTACTGGACCAATCGCTTTGAAATTTTGCACAGTACTTCTTCACATAATTCACCAGGTATTGTCGAGAGCTTTTTTGTTTTTTTTAAAATAATTACTAATTTTTCAACAACAAATTAGCCGATTTTTTTTAGCGAAAATCGGGTTTTTGGCTCCCAAGTGCTACGAAAAATCGAAAAATCGAAAAAAAAAAAATCCTCCCGTCATTAACTCGAGAAACATCTCCTTTAACAAATGCATTTTGATTTTTTTTGTTTCAAATGATTCTGTTGCGAGTTATGGTGCACACCGCAAACCAACTTTTTTTCGAGGTGCCTCCGGGGTTTAATTTTCACTCGCTCAATTTTGAATATTTTGCAATGCAAATTTAGGAGAATGTTGTTCAAATGTTACTTTATTATATGTAAATTTTTCAATAAACGAACACTATTCGTTACGCCAAAAAAAAAAATCTTAAAAACATGCCTTTTTTCGCCGAATTAACTTTACCCCGCCGTTAAAAGATTTAAAAAAAAGTTTTTTTCGACCATTTTGGCTTCTAGATAGACATGCTGAAAAATGGTCACATCAACAACATCTGTTCTTTTTTTTTATTTCCATCGTTTCTTTGTGTTACCTCGCGGGTTTTACGATCTCACACGTATTGCGACGCTAGGGTAGACTGTGTACGGTTGTAACGGGCCACGGTCGAAACAAGGTGAATAACGCGCGAACAGATAGCCGGCAGTGTGGCGAGTACAAGAGGGGAAGGGGCTTGCGCGTCGGAGCGTGTTTTCCAGTATTGCGCCGGCGTCGGCGCGTTGCAGCTGCGGATAGAGGGTGCTCCATTGTGTTTTGCCAAGCAAAAGTAAGTATTGAGCGTTTTCTCGCTAATAAATAGAACCATGAAAGTCAAAAGACCGTGATTAGCATGGTGAAAGATGGTTGGCGTCGGCACTGACAAGGGGACCTTACAGGCTGTCACTCACGGATTTTGATAAGTCTCAGATATGTTGTAGAGGGAGCTACCCTGAGTACCTGAGTAAAGGGATTTTATACAACGCTCTTTACTTTTCGAGAAAAAACGTTCGAAAGCTTAGCTCGTAGCTACTATACCGGTACGGTTGCACCTTTGTCGAACCAGCGGACGTGGCTCAGTGGGCAAGGTTCCTGGCTCTGACGCTCGAGGTCCAGGGTTCGAGTCCCGTGATGCCGTTTTTTTTTTCACAAAATATAAATAAATTCGATGGATGATGCAAAACCGTCTAATTATTTATTATTATTTTATTTATTTTTTCAATTTTTTAATTCATTTTTTAAATTTATTACTTTCCATCTTTTTTAAAATTATTTATTATTATTTTATTTTTCACGCAGGAAAAAAAGAGAGGAAGAAATTATAACATCTTTCCCAAGAAACTGCAATTTATTATTTTCCATTACAATATACAGGTTTTTCTTACTCGCTATTACTGTGGTCGCTTGTTGCATCGGAAGAATATTGCGGGTGTTATTTGTCGTAAAAGCAAGCAAAACGCGCACATTGTATAAAAACTATAGCCTTGCAGGCGCACGGAGTTTTCAGCAGCGTTATTGGAAAGCATACTTGATTGACATTTAAAAACAGCGGTCTTTCCTCAATTAACTTCGATGCAAACCACGCATATTTAATCGGCGCTGATCAAACGCTTTACGATCACATCTTTGTAGACGAGAAGAAGGCATGTGCATGCAGTATTAAAATTATACCGCCCAAGTGCACGCCGATTTGCCAACTGTGCGATGTATATTTTTACCGCCAAGTGAACATTTTCACAAAACAAATACAAAATGCTCCCGATTTGTTGAAAAATAACAGAGAAATTGCGTCAAGGAAAGATTCCATACAAATTCATTCTTTGATTCTTCATCAATTAAGCGCACCTGCTTTCGCGCCGATGATTAAGTATGCGTGGTTTGCATCGAAGTTAATTGAGGACAGATCGCTGTTTTTAAATGTCAATCAAGTATGCTTTCCATAGGTCATTTGAAGGCTTTCAAGGCCATAGCTTTTGTACAATGTGCGCGTTGCTCTTTGGTCTCGTTTTTTGCTTGCTTTTACGACAAATACCACCCGCAATATTGTTCCGATGTAACAAGCGACCACAGTGATAGCGAGTAAGAAAAACCTGTATATTGTAATGAAAAATAATAAATTGCAGTTTCTTGTGAAACATGTTATAATTCCTTCCTCTCTTTTCTTTCTGCGTGAAAAATAAATAAATACTAAATAAAATAATAATAAAGAATTAGACGGTTTTGCATCATCCATCGAATTTATTAATACTATGTGAAAAAAAAACGCCATCACGGGACTCGTATAGTAGCTAATAGTAGCTACGAGCTAAACTTTCGAACGGTTTTTCTCGAAAACTAAAGAGCGTTGTACAAAATTCCTTTACTCAGGTATATACTCAGAGTAGGTCCCTCTACAACATATCTGAGACTTATCAAAATCCGTGAGTGACAGCCTGAAAGGTCCCCTTGTGAATTATTTTCACCTAAAGAGAGGGTGGGTACGGTTGAAACAATAATCGTGGGTACGGTTGTAACGGTACATAATTTCTTTGATTGCCTAGATGCCAAGGTATCGCGTAAGGAAGACAGCAAGGGGACAGAGCGACATAACGCGCTACAGGGATGCTTATAAGCAAGTAAAAGCTGGTTGTTCTTTAAGGAGCGCAGCAGTTAAGTATGAAGTTAACTTTGTTTCACTAATGCGATACGTGCGTAAAAGAGATGCGAACGGGGATGAGCAGGAAGAACAGATCAATATGGGATATCTACCACACAACAGAGTTTTCACTCAAGATCAAGAAAGTGAACTTTCGAAATATCTTATTCGTTGTGCGGACATATATTTCGAACTCTCTGCAAAGGAGATCAGAAAATTGGCGTATGAGTTGACTGTCAAGTACAACTTGAAACGACCAGCAAATTGGGTTGAAAACGAGATGGCTGGCGAAGAATGGTTACGTGCGTTTATGAAACGAAACCCCGAACTGTCAGTGCGTGCAGCTCAATCTGCAAGTTTGTCCAGAGTGACTAGTTTCGATAGAACCAGTGTGGATGCGTTTTATGACAGTTTACAAGTCGCCATGGATCGTGATCACTTCGAACCGGAAGACATATACAATGTAGACGAGTTCGGCATCACTACGGTACAAAAGGAGGCTAGAGTGGTAGTTAGACGTGATTCACGGGAGATTGGAGCAATCGCATCAGCTAAAAGGGATACTTTAGTCACTGTAACATTCACGGCAAATGCTTTGGGCAATGCTATTCCTCCACTATTCGTCTTTCCTCGAGTCGGGTATCAAGAACGCTTGATCGGAGACGGACCAGCAGGGTCAACTGGAACAGTCAACCCGTCAGGCTGGATGCATGATGATACATTTCTAGTTTTTCTCAAGCACTTCAAAACACACACAAACGTTTCACTTTCGCACAAAGTGTTGCTTCTGCTGGATAACCACTCATCGCACGTTCACAAACAAACATTGGATTTCTGTAATGAAAACGGAATAGTGATGCTTTCGTTTCCTACCCACTGCTCACCCAAGCCTCTGGATCGATCTGTGTACGCACCCTTGAAGAAAGTTCTCAATGCGACCTGCGATGCATGGAGGCGCAACCATCCAAAGCAGACCATGTCCATTGATGATATACCAGGGATTGTGGCTACTGCAATGCCACTTGCTCTCACACGGACAAACATCCAAGCTGGCTTTTGCGAAACTGGTATCTATCCGTTCAATCGCAATTGGTCAGGCGAAATTGATCTTTCTCGAGCATTTGTGACGGACAGGCCAAATCCAGGAATCAAAGATTCGCGGGTTATGCCTAATGACGCATCTGATGATGAAGCAGCCTCGCTATCGCCTGCTTTGCTTAACGAGCGTTCAGCAACTATCACGAGCACGTATACAGCAGAATCTATAAACGCAAGTGTTCCTCCTGCTACCGAACAAGAAGTTTTGACCCAGCGAAAGCCGACAGCCCTAAAAAGGTCCCAAGCAGATGTTGTTCCTGAAACTTTGACGACGCCACCCAGACCGTGGACATCGAGACCCACGCATGATGGGGAGCTTGATCAAACGTCACCCGTGCCCTCTACTAGCGCTCCCGCTGTGTCTTCACCGGAAGAAATACGGCTGTGTCCAAAAGTCCTCTCGAGGGAAACGACAAATGGAGGACGAAAGATCAGCAGTTCTACGATTTATTCAAATACATCGGAGAAAGGAATAATCAGAAAGGAGTGTAAAGAGAAATTCAAACGGTTGAAAGCTAAACAGGTAAAGAAACGATCAGATGGACAAAAGAAGACGAAGAAGATCAACGACCCATCAGGATCATCATCATCAGAAGAAGAAGAGCATTACTGCCCTGTTTGTTCAGCACCCTATTCGGAGAGCCGGTCAAGAGAAAAGTGGATACAATGCCCAAGCTGCCGACTTTGGGCTCACGAAGAATGCACAAACGGTAGTCTAGACTACCAATGCCCTAACTGTTCGTCAAACTAAACCTTCGTGTGAACCAACCCAACAAATTTTGATTTTGACAGTGATTTTTTTTCTCCTGGGCTGTGAAGATGTTCTAAAGGCCTTAGGCCACTCTAGAGGCCGAAAAAATAGGCTTTTTGGGAATGTTTTTTCATTTCATTAAATTCATTGGCTCATTATAATTGAAAAATTACAGGAGCTGTTTGTCCGGCCGTGGACCGTGGAAAAACGGAGACGTCATCGCAAAAACGCTGCACAGCCGCCATTTTGAAATGAATCGCTTCAAAAAAAATATTGTATACAGTCACTGATATGTATGATAAACGCCCTTTTTTGTAATCTCGATTTATTTTGTCGTTTTTCTGAAAAAAAATTCCCGAAAATCTATTTTTCGGCCTCTAGAGTGGCCAAGGTAACGGGCATAAAATCATGTGCGAATTTAACAATTTTTTTTCGTATGAACAAGTGATTCACTCATAAAATTAATTACACATCTATTTAGTATGAATAACAAGCTGTTAGAAAATATAATTTTTTTTTCTACGTACAAAATGGCCGACTACTAATATTTTCTTTTATCTTTTTCTTTTAGGCGCTCCGCGGCGTGAAATTTGGCATCCACAATTTTTTACCTAGAACAAAAAGAAATTCTCGTAAATCTACTATAGAATACCTAGAGAAGAACGTGCGGAATTTAAAAAATATTGTTTTATTTAAAAGTTGTAGGTATTTTTTTTTTTTTCATTGGTTTTTTCCTTGGGTACACGCTTTTCGCGTTTGTTACCTATTCTTCTCTACATTATGACCGTTCTTTCCTCTACTGTTTACTCCTTTTTTCTCCATCTTTCTCTCTGTTCCCCCCTCTTGCGGCCGCAGCCGACTTCCCCCTCCGTATTATATTCATCATGACATTTTCTGTCATGGGTATAGGGAAACTGCGGAAAACCTATACCAAATACAGCCGGTCATCGAATTCGCCCCCCGGTCGTGGAACTAGTCTTATTTCGCCGCGAAATGCCGAAGAAAAACATTTCACGACGAAATGTACGCGACCGGGATTCGAACCCGGGACCTCCCGGTCCGCTGGTTTAGTGGCGAGCACGCTAACCACTAGACCATCGCACCGGTCAAGTTGTAGGTATTTGAACTTAAGGAGGTTGGAGCGTTAGCCACAATCCAAGGTTAAATTTAATAAAACATACATGTTATTGTTTACACTATACTGAGTCTTTACGAGTTTTTTTAACTTTTTTCACTACCAAACACCAGAGATTAAAAATAGTTTAGTGTGTGTAATTTAACGTGCAGTTAGATGGGTAAGACTTTCAGACCAAAGGTTATGTAATTTTTATTGTTATTTAGCACCAAGATAAACCATTTCTAACAACGGATTAACGCAAACAGAACCTTTGTGAACATTAAAAAAAATCCTCATCTTGCCTATCGTAAAACCATGGGCCAATAATCTCGTGACGTAAATATGAATAGGCATAATTATGAATTACTCAAAATTTCATTGTGAATTGTATAAAACATTCGTTGTCGTAGTTTTTTCATAATAATCATCGATAATCTTATGCTTTTTCAAGTTGGTAGTAACACAAAAGTTTTTCTACTTTACGTAATAAAAATGTTAAAATGCATAATTTTGCCCTTTAATTATATATTATATAATTATATAAATCTGTACATCGTATGCATTTTTTTGAGGTTCAATGAAAAAAAAAATGAATAAACCGTCATTTGACTCAACTGAATCGCTCCAACCTCCTTAAGAAATGAATTTTCAATGAAAAATTTCATTATAACTCCTCATAAACTGCTCATGAAAGAAAAGTTTTCGATTAATCAGAAATTCCGTACGTACTTCTCTGCGAAATGCAATTAAGAAAATAACTTTTAAATTTGAAGTAAATCGAGTGAAAATTGTTGAAGTTATTTGTCAGGCCAATTGGAAAAAAGCTGTTTTGAGAAGTTTCGAGTAGTCGGCCATTTTGTACCTCAAAAAAAAAAATTCTAACAGCTTGATATTCATACTAAATAGATGTGTAATTAATTTTATGAGTGAATCACTGTTTCATACGAAAAGAATGTTAAATTCGTACATGATTTTATACCCGTTACTGTGGCCTAACCCCTTAATTCTTTTGATTAGATTTTTTTCTCAATTTGTTATAGTAGACCTGCTTTATTTTACGTTGATGACTTCTTCCTCTTGAAAAACATCTTTTTGTGAATGCAAGTCGATTTTGTTTTTATGTAGGTTCGTTTCTGGTTAGAGAAGAGCTCAAATGTTACGATAGATATTAGTTTATTGTAGACTGATTATAAAACAGCCAATGCTGCCATATTAGCCATTAAATGATGAAAGATTTTTTTTCCGTTATTTGACTATAATAAAAGTATATGAAAAACGTGTTGTCTTTACTTTTTGTGTGGTACAACTGGCCCCAATCACTGTGACAACCGACTTCTATACCAGGGTTGGTTGTGACAGAGAATTCAAATCATAGCACGCGTTTGAAAATAGATAAACACCTTTTTATAGATGCATTTCCCTCACAGCTCGACCATATAAGTAAAATTACTCATATATTATTAATTACTTACTTATAAATTACTTATATAGTACTCAGTCTACCCTACTTCCGGTTTTGAGATCTTCCCGATTATTATCTACAGCCACTCTACCCTAGTGTACTACCGTATCGCATTTGCACCAGGGCACATGCCACCTGGAAAACCTGTGCTCATATAAAAATATTACAAGCTGTCTTACAATTGCAACCTCGGTAAAGCTGTCCCTCGCCAGGTAGTCACTTCCGGTCCCCCTAAACAGCGCCATCACTTTAGTTTCTGTTGGCGAGTATATTGTTCGTTTTGCCAGGCAACGAGGACGAAGAGCCCGAAAAGGATGGCGTCGAGTGCGCCTTGTCGCCGGAAGACATTTCTCACAACGAGATGCCGGTTCAACACGCCACGTGGATGTTCGAAGCCGCCCAGCGTGAGCACAAATTGAAAGTACGAATGTTGGAACTGGAATTGGAAAGGGCCGAGTTGGACAAACAGAAGGCGATAAACGAGCTCAGAAGTTCGGAAATAAAGAAGCAACTGATGGAGGAACAAGCAGCTGAACATTTCAGGTTTGTACGACCCTCTTGATGTACTCTTTCGCATTGCCTTTGTTGCTCGAGGTCACAGGGAAAGTGAGGAAAACCTGCGCCGATAAAACTGGCTACATTTTTACCGAGCTGCGTTACCATCGGTAACTTTTATTTCGACTTTACTGATCTTAACTATTTTTCGAAAAAATATCAATTTTACGGTTTCAATAACACCAGGGGTGCGCTGGATTTGGGCGCTTACACGCTTTTACCACATCTTACCCACAAACGCTTCGTTCAGCGAGGTAGGGCAGTAAAAGAGTAAGCGTTAAGGAGGTTCGGTGATTGGAGCGAGTCCAAGATGAAAGCCCGATTTTTTTTTATAACATCGTCGAGACCTTCGTCTATGCCTATGCGGAGTTTCCACGAGATTAACCGTACAGTTTCCGAGTTATTAATTGTTGAAGTTGATGGATTAGTCATACGTAGACGACAAAATGTGCCTGTCCTCTCATAAATCGATTTTTGTACACTGAGAAAAAGAATCATTGATCCAATATCATTGGTGTTATTGAATGAAATTTCGTTGATTCAATTGTAAAATTGTTGGTGTAAATAATCGGATTTATTAGTCCAAACACAACGCTATTGACTTTAATAACATGATAAAATTAAAAGTTTGTTTCATTCGAAAGATAGCCGAGAACAATATATCAGGTTGATAAAAAAGTTTTGTCGCAATAATTTCAATATAATTTATTTATTTATATATCTTATACAAAATATTTCTAATCAACAATATATTCGCGATCGGTTTCTATGACACTCGACCATCTAGTTGGCAACTCATTTATTCCCTTTGCCCAAAACTGCGGCGGCTAGAACTCAAAGAAATTTGAAATATCCCTTCTGAGATCGTCGACGTTTTTGAAAGTTTTGTTTCTCAAATATCCCTTCAAATGTCTGAATAAATGGTAGTCAGATGGCGCGATGTCGGGAGAGTATGGTGGATGAGGAACGGTATTCCAGTGAAGCTCATTGATTGTTTTGTTGGTTTCCTTTGTGACATGGGGTCTCGCGTTGTCGTGGAGAAGGTGCACAGTCGCGCGTCTTGGCCGTTTTTTTCTTATAGCTTCTGCCAATTACTGGAGATTCTCGATGTATCGTATAGAGGAGATCGTCTTACCTACAGGGAAAAAATTGTGAAACAGCATTCCCTTTGCGTCCCAGAAACAGCACAACAAAACCTTTTTGTGAGTGACGATCAGATTTCGGTTGGTGCGGCGGTTTTTCTCCGATAGGAAGCCAGTAGGCTAAACGCGTTCTGTTATCATACAAGACCCAGCTTTCATCTCACGTCACAAGATCTTCTAAAAACTCCTTGCGATGGTGGCGAAGCAGGAGAAACTGGCAGATGGTCACGCGACAGTTCTTATTGTCGTCGGTGAGACGGTGTGGTATCCATTGAGCTAGAACCTTCCTGCATCCCAAGTTGTGTAAGTGATTGACTAGTGACGGTTGGGTGCAGCCAAGTTCTCCTGCTAACTCGTGCGTACTTGCTTCCGGTTTTTCTTTGATGCAGCGGAGTAATGCTTCATCATCGATGGTCAACGGTCGTCCGGAACGTTCCTTATCTTCAAGGCTTGTGTCTCCAGATTTAAAACGATTGAACCAACGCTGGACTGTTCGATGAGAAACTACGTTCTCGCTGAATGCATCCTGTATATTTTTAGCAGTTATGCTTGCGTTCGTGCCGCGCCGCCACTCGTAAAAAATGATCGCTCGAAGCTGCTCCTGCGAGATCGAAGCCATTTCTGTGCACTAGAACGCGCGCTCGCCCTTTTATACCCTGCCACGCGGAAGAGTAGAAAACATTCTAGAATATTCTCGACATAGCTCGATGTCATATTGCGCCAATACGTAAAAGACATTTTTAAAATTTTTGCGACAAAACTTTTTTATCAACCTGATATTATTGAAACTATATTGAAAATGCATATGAATGCATTTTCTGCAACGAACAAAAAAGCGTTTCAATTCATAACATGAATGTTGTTGATTCGAGTACACAAGAAAAATTGAATTTCTTTATTTTATTTGTTATTTTATTTTTTTCACCGTATCCGATATTGATTTTCAAGTACATTATTCGTTATAATATTAATATTTTATTTTGATTGAAACCTTCAAAGGAAATGTCTGTATTAGTTAAAAAATTATGAAAAAATAAAATTTGTGTCTTGCGCATTTGGTTAAAAGAAATTCAACCAAATCATGGCCGAACGCCACCGAAATTATGGGTGTAAGGAAACCCGTAGTTCTCGGAATAACCGCTAGAAGCCGCACGCGCGCTCGTTTCTCGTAAGCGTAGCGAGAACCGAAAATCTACTTAAACGCCGAAGAAACACTAAAGATTATCTATCAAAATCTAGAATCTGTTCTTATCAGTTGAATATCTGATATTCTCATCCACTATTATCGTGGATGATCATTCTCATGCTCACTTTTTATTCAAGATTTAAAAAAAATTGAACAACTTTCAATGTTTTAAATAACACGAATTCGATCGAACACTTTATTGTGACAATTCTATCCTATTTCAAAGAACTGCATGCGATTATTCAAATATTCTCAGCAATTCTCGTGAGTATACAGTTATTTGAACCAACAATCAAGAAATGTTTGCCAGTGCACATCAATTCGTATTAAAAACATGATTTCTCGAAATCACAAATATATCATTTCGATTGCAATGGACATTTATATCATTGAATATTATATTTTTTTTCTACCAGAGACTAAATGCGTTGCCACAGATGACACCTGTAGTTCGTGGCAAAAAAAAACCATGATTTCGGATCAATATTGTCGATATTTCAATCATGATAGACTTGTCATATAGACTTGTCTCTATCTCATACTAGTTGCATGGTATTGCATTTTTGATATTGTACGGAGTACGAAAATGTAACGTCTCATTGCATATTCGTTTCGATGTAGTAAAGAAATAATTCATTCTATTGATTATATTTTTGTACGAAATAAAAAATGTAGCAACCGCTTAATCATTTCATCCATACATCTACGGATTGTATATAGAATGTTTTTTAATAGAATATAATTTTATTTGAAGGATAATGTAGATATTCAGAGAACAGAAGAGATGTTGAAATAAAATAATATGTTATTTAAATCAATCACATTTTCCAATATTTCATCATCTGCAAATATTGTGAAAATTGGAAAAGGGAAACATAACATAACAATCGATCAAACATGTTTTGACTTTGGACAGATTGGACATTGAGGTTAACCTCAACGCGACGTTTTTTATTTGCAATCTGCAATATCATCTTTTCATTTTCTAATTCTTGTCCGACAGAATCTACCTTTGTCTCTAAAATGGACTTTAGGTACAATCCCGTTAATCTCTTGATAAACTTCTGCCCTATTTTCATTCTCCATGTTTACCGGCTACAAAATATAATAAGCCGGGCGCGTGGGACCGATGTCCGCCATCGAAACTGCGATGATGCTAAACGTTGACGATATGGCGTACTACTGAAGTGGCGCAGTAGATTATTACGTTTGTTTCCATATTATAAAGATAATAGGGAGCTCGAAATTCAATACTTCAAAAATATTTCTCGAAAAATAGACCATATACATATGGCTAAAACGTGGCGGTATTACGGCGCAAAATAGACTCTACTACCCGTATTCATAGTCCTTCCTTGAGGAACAAGGATTCCTTGATCCTCATTTCGCGTTTCATAGACCTTCATTGATAGAACAAGGAGCCTCATTGGCCTCCTTCTTTCAAGGCAAATCTCGAGCTTCCTTGAGGAAACCTTCGGCACTGTAATTGGCTGTTTCGTTTCATATGACTAACGCTTGCGCTTGCGCTTGGCGTCAATGCAGTTTTTACCTGTATCACAGACCAGTCTACAGGTTAACCTCAAAAACAGTTAAAAGTGGAGCACGTAAAAAGTTTCCAAACGTATCGCAGTGAACGGAGTTTAAACAAAAAAACTGTTGGAACTCGTAAAAAGTTTCGAGGCTCATCACAATTCACGGCATAATCGAAATAAGCAATTGGAACCACGTAAAACGTATCGGAGTGTATCAATGTACAGCGTAACCTTAATAAATAATTAAAACCACGTGGAAACTCGCACAGAAGTTTTGCATATAATTACTCGGCATAATGAACAACGATTTTTTACACAATTCTGATAATGAATTCGATGATGATTTTGAGGAAATTGTGAATAGATTTCGATGGCTGCTTGACAATCGAGAGCCAAGCGGTTTGAGTTAGTTTCAAATAAAGCCGAGTGGTGCTTCTATCACCGGTTTTACCACCATAAGCCTCATCATATCCCTAAATATGTCTTCCTTCTGGAAGAGAGAGCCGAGTTGTGACTATGAAACAAGGACGCCTCTGAGATTCCAGGAAGCTTTCATTAAGGCGTCCTTTATCCTATGAATAGGAGGGACTATGAATACGGGTATAAGTTAACTAGCGTGGTCATCACTGTACCTCCTTAAAGGCGATTTCCAAATAGTTGCCGAAAGTTGCCTAAGTGGGTACTAAATATCCGCTTTGAAGTTACTCATAAGTCATCACGTGTCCGACCCGTGACAGTTATCTTTTTGGATGGCCAACTCGAAGGTAACCTCCGGGCGGACATTTGATACACTTTAGGCGAATTTTGGAAAAAATTTTGAAAACTGCTACTTGGGCTACCGGTTCTTTGTGAGAATTTAGCAAAAATGGCCGCAACAGCTTTACCAGCCCCCTGGCACTGCTGGGTCTACCGTGTCCCGTTATTGTCGCCACGTAACTAACCCACCATGCGGCGCTAGTAGTCACCTGCATGACCCCCACTCCAGTCGCGCAGCATCTGCATAATTTGCATTCGACGCGTCTGGATAATTCATTGTTTAGAATAGAATTTAAAAGTATATGTGTATATACGAAGGGATGCAATATTTACACTTGTTGCAATATTATGTGTTATAAAAATATTCATTGAACGAAATAAACAGATAACCTTATTATTTTTTAAATAATGGATTAGTCACGTTGTACAATGTTTTGCGATTTTTTTCTTGTCGAGATTGCTTTTTTTTTGTTCTGCGTTGAGACGTGCAGAATATTGCTGCATCCGCATCAATACGTAATATCGATGCGCACACTGATTGACCAGACTTAATGGATTTGTCTGTGGGTCCGATGGCTTTTCTCCATAATTCCAGGGTTTCTGGATCTTTTGGTACATTGAAAAAATGCGATTTTTCCTTGTTTGATTGATAGCCTGACGTGCAGCCAAGAACCACGCACGCAGGCATTCTCAAATATGAGCACAAAAACCACAAAAATTGTTTTTTATTTTATCGCTACCCTAAAATTGTTTATTTTTTTATCACTATGTGATACCTATTTTATTTTATCACTATGTGATAAAATAATTACGATTTTACCACACTACAATTTTTTTTATTCGAGAACAATGACAGATCGAGAAAACGAAAAGAAATATTCACTTGGTTCACGCGACAAAAAAGATGACGAAATAATACGGAGAGGTGCTTTGCGGAGTGGGGGTCATGCGGGTGACTACTAGCGCCGCATGGTAGGTTAGTTACGTGGCGACAATACGGGGACACGTTGCTGTTAAGAGAATTTATCTCAGTGTCAGCCCCCTGAGCTTTACGCAAACTATTTTCGACTAATTTGGGGACCATGTTTCTGATAAAATAACCTCTTCAACATAGATCTAGATCCGAGTTAGGGGATTTCTTCTAAGGGGGAAGATTTCTTTACGTGAGGAAAAAATTGCTGGTATTCATTGTTTGTTTTAGAGGAAAGATTTTTTCACCATCTTTTAAACTTAGGGTATGTTTTATTACTACTTTCAGCTGTTACATGGTATTTAATTTTTTTTATTAATCTTTAAAAATGGCGGATGTATGGCACGTTCTTCTAAACGGGTTGCGGCGGATATTGTTAGACGGCGTGACACGTAGCGTCGGCGAGATTAATAAAAAAAAAAACCAACCAAGATTTTTCTTTTATTAACACTTTTATGCAGAATATGAACCAAGAAAAGCAGAGAAATGTTAAAAATCGATGAAATGGTACACTTTGAAACAAAAAGATTGAATTCCCCGAAAAATTGCTACATTTTGCAATAAAAAATACTTTTTTATTTTCAAAAACATTTAGGGTTATGTTTTAAACAATAAGGCTAAAAAGATTTATACCAAATTTCTAATTACATTACACTTGTGGAAAGCTCCCGATAATTTTTCAGTACATTACTAATATCTGCTAAGTGAATGTGACCACGGAGCTGAAAAAATCGGTACGGTTCGATTAATTATCGCACTAACCCTTGGTACCGTGAAAATGAGGATTCACAGTAGCGTTATAAAATGATTAATGCTTTTGATAGGAAATTCGTGCAAAAATCAAGCACACGAAATATTAGACTGTGCGCTCATGGCAACGTCGTAGACGGCACAAATGCTACCTATCTTATTGGTATTCGGCAGAGGCGGTTTATACACTAGGCTCGCTAGGCCCGGGCCTAGGGCGCCGCGGCAAAGGGGGCGCCGCGCGTCGGCGGAATCCGCAACTACGTGCCTCCCTTTTTATCTCGCCCCCTTATGATCGCCAAGTGGCACGGCCGGCGGGGTGGGGGGGGGGGGGGGGGCGTTAACTTTCTCAGGCCTAGGGCGCTAATTTTCGTAAACCGGCCCTGGTATTCGGTCATGATGCCCGGGAACCTCAAACTACTCGGTCAGAATAATTAAGACGAAATGACACCTCATCGCGGTCGGTATGGTAGAACAATTATAGATACCCAAAAATCTCTGAAACGGCTCTTCAGATCCCGTCGAAACTTTGCCAAACGACGTCAAATAGATAAACGAACGGCTGTCTGCCCCTCAAATTTTCTGAATTTGAGAAAACAAATGTAGATTGGCTTATGATAACCCAATCTGAGATTACGAGCATATGTGTCTAACTTCGCGACACTTCTGCTAACTTGGGCATTATGTGATATACCACGATTTACGACGTTGCCAATTCGTTTCGCGTTAATTAAGCGAGAAAACGTAATAGAAAATAGTTATACAAAGTAATGAAAACACTTAGTGTAATCACCGAATGTTCAAAAATGCATATTCTTACAAATAGATGTAGAAAAATAGTTCGAAAACGTACGTTTAAGGCCTTACGCCACAGTAACGGGTATAAAATCATGTGCGAATTTAACAACTTTTATCGTATGACAAAGTGAGTTACTCATAAAATTAATTACACATCTATTTAGTATGGATATCGAGCTGTTAGAAAATATATACATACGTTTTTTCGATGTACAAAATGGTCGACTACTCGAAACTTCTCGAAACAGCTTTTACCAATTGGCGTGACAAATAACTTCAACAATTTTCACTTGATTTACTTCAAATTTGAAAGTTATGTTCCTAATTGCCTTTCGCAGAGAAGTACGTACGGAATTTCTGATTCATCGAAAACTTTCCATTTTATGAACAGTTTATGAGCAGTTATGACGAAATTGTTCACTGAAAATTAATTTTTTACTTCACATACCTACAACTTTTGAGTAAAACAATATTTTTTAAATTCCGTACCTACTTCTTTAGGTATTCTAATGTAGATTGACGAGAATTTTTGTTTTTTGTTCAAGGTCAACAATTGTGGACGCTCAATGTCACGCCGCGGAGCGCCTAAAAAAAGATAAAAGAAAATATTAGCAGTCGGCCATTTTGTACATCGAAAAAAAAATATATATATATTTTCTAACAGCTTGATATTCATACTAAAGAGATGTGTAATTGATTTTATGAGTGAATCACTCATAAAATTTCATACGAAAAAAATGTGTTAAATTCGCACATGATTTTATACCCGTTACTGTGGACTAAGGCCTTAAGGGGAGATATACACCTAGGAGCCGGAAAAAAGGTCATTTTTGTGATATTTTTCAATGAAAACTATTTAAAATTTCGGATTAGAGTTTTAATTATCTAAAAGTATATACATTCAAAAATATGTTCAATTTTCTTTATTTACCAACATCAAAAATATACAAGGATATTGTATGATCCTTGGAGCGTCGTAAAAAAATCTGCGTATACGGTACCCACCAGCGTTTCTTCAAAAATCATCTGAAAAAAAAAACCAAAAAGATTATTAAATTAGATACTATAATCTAGTACTTGTCTTAGCCGATTTTGAAAATATCGATTTATGACAAAATGGTGGACGTTTGAACATAAATAGTGATTTTTGGGCCAAAAATTAGTTATTATTTTGCCTATAAAACAAAAACTAAGTAACGGAAAAAAATCCTATGACAAGTACTAGATAATGGTGTATAGAATAACCACAAAAAACCTCAAGGCAATCGGTTAATTGGTTTTCGAGAAATTTTGGGTACCGATTTGGAAAACGTGGTTTTGAGAAAAACGCGTTTGAAAATTTGAAAATGAATAAATCATGAAATTTGTCAACTTACATGGAATCATCGATACCAGGCCCATAGTGTAGGTCTTCTACGGTCGACGGAATGTTCATAGCTTCAAATTCCTCGACCTCGACCATCTAGGTGTATATCTCTCCTTAATATGACGATTATTCGAAAGCTAACAGTTGGTAGCAGTCAATCGGCTCCGTGCATAAGCATAGGGCGTTCCCCTCGAATTTCACCCCCGACGGCTAAACCTCATAATAATTTTAACTGAGCAGTTTGAAATCGCCACGATAAATCGTTAAGTGTGTAGCTTTACTCGTTTCGCTTGAATGCCAAACGATCGAATTTCCCGCTTTATCAAACGCGCCCCCTCCACATCTAAAGCGTCCCTCGCGGCGTCTCGAAGAAGTACTTTCCGCCCTCTCTCTCGCCGCGCTCATTGTCCGTTGTTCCATCTCGCAATTTCGTGTGTCTATCATTTGGTGGTGGTAAATCATTTTTACCACCGATACGTAATTCTCGATATTATTACGACGCAAAGATGCAACGAGCAGCGGTTGTTATTTCGCGCCGATTCGCGTCAGCAAGGTGAGTGCGTTCGAGAAAAATCTTCGGCAAAACGAATGTACGTATTGTTGAAACGACGCGCCTACTCGATGGCTCGCTTTTTCGGGAAATGCTTTTACGTAACGTGGTCGATGCCGTTTGGGGCTGAGTACGGTGCAGATATTTCGAAACGTAGCTGTCTTTCGACGCATCAGAGTCGTTCCGCTCCGTACGCAAATTTTTGGCTAATTTCTTTAACAATCACATTCCTCCGTCTCCAATGATGACATTCCGATAGCGAAATCTTTCGAAGAAACTCCGCAAGGCGGAGGGTGAATGGACCGTGATGTTGAAGTTTGCATTTTTGGAATGCAACGAAAGTTTATTCTTCTTCTTTCGCACACGTTCTTTTTGCCGATTTAGGATACGAAAATCACTCAAACTGGTTTTTCTTATCCTCTCAAGGCTTTAGGCCCCAGTAACGGGTATAAAATCATCTGCGAATTTAACAATTTCTTTTCCTATGAAAAAGTGATTCACTCATAAAATAAAGTACACATCTATTTGGTATGAATATCAAGCTGTTAGAAAATATAATTTTTTTTTCTATGTACAAAAAGGCCGACTACTAATATTTTCTTTCATCTTTTTCTTTTAGGCGTTCCACCGTATGGCATTTAGCATCCATAATGTTTTACCTAGAACAAAAAACAAATTCTCGTCAATCTACATTAGAATACGTGGAGAAGTACGTACGGAATTTAAAAAATATTGTTTCATTCAAAAGTTGCAGGTATTTGAACTTAAGAAATTAATTTTCAGTGAAAAATTTCTTTATAACTGCTCATAAAATGCTCATAAAATGAAAAGTTTTCGATTAATCAGAAATTCCGTATATACTTCTCTGCGAAATGCAATTAGGAACATAACTTTTAAATTTTAGGTAAACCAAGTGAAAATTGTTGAAGTTTTTTGTTACGCCAATTGGAAAAAAGCTGTTTCGAGAAGTTTCGAGCAGTCGGCCATTTTGTGAATTGAAAAAAAATATATATATATATTTTCTAACAGCTTGATATTCATACTAAATAGATGTGTAATTTATTTTTCTGAGTGAATCACTTTTTTCTGTGAAAAAAAATTGTTATATTCGCACATGATTTTATACCCGTTACTGTGGCCTTAGGCCTTAAGAGACCCACAATGTTAATTCATGAAAAAATTATAGTTTGTGACGATAATGAAGAAATCGTAAAATTTAAAAAGAACTTTCGTTGCATCCGATGAAAACTTCATTGCCATAATGGATCAATAACGACGCTAAGATTCAGATGGAGGGTAAAATGAAAATATGAAAAAAAAATTATAAATAAAAAAAAATATTTTTGAGCAATTACTCCACATAAAATTAAGGCCGGGTTCGATTTCCGAACTTTGGATGATCAGAACGCTCAAAACACTGAAAAAATACTACCCCGAAAGCACAAAAGTCCGGAAGAATTTTACACGAAAGACCAAAACTCCGAAAATCTGAACACCGTCAAAATAATTCGGCTATGCAAGTTTTAAGTTTCAAAATTTTCGATAAATTGACAAATTATGTAAAGATTTTTTTCATTAAGTGATTTTACATCAATTTTGAAATTAATCTAGACAATGTTATACGTTCTACATCATTGACAATCAACGGTGTAGACTTTCGCTCGCATGATCTTGTCAAACCTTGTAATTTCGGAACATTAAAATTAGGAATTTTATACCATGGCGCATTCGAAGTTCGAGATTTAACCACGGCCCACATTTCAAGATCCTGCCAGTGAAAGTTTACACAGTTGACTGTAAATTATGTAGAACCTATAACATTGTCTTGGCAAATTTCAAAATTGTCACACAATCACTTCTTAATTTAAAAAAATAGCGAAATTTTAACGAAAAACCTTTTTTCGCTAAATTCTAGTGATTAAGGTTTTTATGGACAATTCAGATTGTTTACTTATTTTGAATATAAATCAGCTTTCGTTTATTCACTGGTTGGTGTACCCTGTCCTCCTTTTCCAAGGACTTTAAATAGTGTTTCCATAAACTGAATTGCAACTGAATAAATATTGCGTACCATGCTCGGCTGTATTTCCGAATAGCTGTTAACTCCGATTGAGGTGAAGTTTTGCACAGATGTTTCATTTAATACATAAAGACATCCCCTAATGGTGTTGAAGTTTGCAGCGTTGGAAGGTAACGAAAATTCATCTTTACTTCTCATTTCTTTATTTTATCACTATCTGAACGCTTTTTTTCCAAGTTTGGCTAAAGGAACCCTAATGAAGATCGTAAAAATGATTTCATGATTTTTGTAGCTTGAATGTACCAGCGAAAGAATTGGGCAAGACGGAAAAAGAATATTTTCGTTCCATTCCAACGATGCAAACTGCAATACCATCATCCCCTCAAGGGATTTTTGGCGCATTCCAATAGTTTGCGACATACCGAATTTGTTTACGTTTTTTGTTTGTTTGTTTCGATTATATGGATATACTTGGACAGGTAAGCGTGGCATGCTAGCCACCTGTAAAGTCGGAGGAGTGGGGATATCGATGGGCCGTAGCGAGCGATATAAATATACTCCCCAGGCTAAAAAATAAACTTCAAAATTCCATTTTTGGTGAACTATTGGAATGCGCTAAAAATCCCTTCGAGGGATGTCTTCATATATTGAAGGAAGGTTCTGCCTTGTTGGGGCAAAAAATGTTCGATTTTTTACCAACTTTTTATGTGAAAAGTATTAAATATAGAATGTTGATATTTTTTATGTTGACAAAGAGGTCTTAATTGAGCATCAAAATATTTTTTAAAGTTTGACAAAGCATGGCGGTGGGAGTGGGAAGAGCCACGTATGTTGGTGCACGGGCGATGACATTCTTCGCTTGCGGAAGTCCTAAGTCCCGGACAAGTGATCTGAAGCAAAAAAATCAAACAGGTTTTTGCTTTGTACAATATTGTGTATAATTTGACCTAGAATCAAGGAGAAAAATTGCAAAATAAAAAAATTGCGAGCAAAAGTGCAAAAAATTTTGGGAAAAAAAGCAAACTTCCTTCCGATCGCTCACTATTTTTTTATTTTTCAATTTTTCTTGTTTCTCAGTCAACTTATACACAATATTGTACAAAGTAAAAATATGTCTGATTTTTTTGCTTCACCGCTAAGTCAACATACCAAATAATAATATACATTACACGCAATACAATTACATACAAAAAATATGTCTGATTTTTTCGCTTCACCGCTTAGTCAACATACCAAATATCAAAATTCCGTATTTAATCATTTTCGCATAAAAAATTGGGGAAAAATCGAACATTTTTTGGCCTGAGGCAGAACCTTCCCTTAAGTGGAACATCTGTGCAAAATTTCAGCCAAATCGGGGGTAACAGCTTTACGCAACTTCATCCCCATGCTCTTCAATATCGACAAATCAATGGTGTTAAACTTCGCGTTGTTAGAACCTAAAGAAATTAGGTTTTAATTTTCAAATAAGGGGGCATCCATTAATCACGTGAGGTGATTTTGGCGATTTTTCGACCCCCCCTCTCCCCCTGGTGAGATGTGAGATTTTTCTCGACCCCCTCCCCCCTCCACCAATCTCACCTGAGATTTTTCAAAATGCATACGTTCACGGAAAATAAATTGTAGTAGAAGTAACTGCGGTTGTAGTACCATTTACTCCACCATGTAAAGTAGTAGGGAGACTCCCTACGTGATAAAAATTACGTGATTACTAAAATTACTAAAATTACGTGATATTTGCCGATGCCCCCCTTTCTCCCACGTGAGATTGGGTGAGATTTCGATCGACCCCCTCCCCCCCTAAACGCCTCACGTAATTAATGGACGCCCCCTAAGATAACGTAATTAGAACATTTTGAAACAAAATAACGATAGATTTTTAAACAAAATAAGAATTTTATTTATACAATGATCTTTAATAATCTATCAATCTAATCTCTAATTTAGATAAAGAATCTTTGGGCAGTAGGTTCAGGATCTTCATCTAAGGTCCCAATAAACCGTTTCAATATTAATATAGCTCAAACCTGCCAAAAGTGTGAACAATTGGAAAGAAAAAATATATCACGGCTAAGAACGCGAACATTGTATTGAAGAAGAAAAATAATTTGTATCTTCTAGCCTGTTCATTGATCCAAAGAGTATGTTTATCAATAGAGTGAACATGCCATCCCCATCCGTGGCTAATATTGCTAATCAAAGCTTTAAAAATGCTTTCTCCATTGATTCTGGTAGCGTGTCGGAATTGCGGATTGCCAATAATCCAGATTGGAAGATCATTTTCACGATTCAAAATTGTCTTATCTCAATTGTCTTATATGAACTGTCGTTCTATCGACTTTGTTTATTGAACGCTGTTTTTTTTTGTCACAGTCAGGTTAGAATGAGCGGAGAGGCTGGCTCGGGAGCTGGCAAGGGAGGAGGCGGCGGCGGAGCTATTCGCAGTGCCGGAGGAGCTTTCGGCAAAATGGAAGCTGCCCACGAGGACCAATACTTCTACAATCTGGTCTGATACTTTTGCTGAGAATTACGAAAAGTCTATTATTACAATTAGTTTATAACTATATTCACAAAAAACTTGATCTTCTGTATGAAGGAAAATTAATTATGTGTGTGTGTGTGTATATTAGGGTGACCCTTGATATGGGTCAAAAAAAAAAAATTGATCGCGCCGCCCTCCAAAACGGTTCGAAATAATAAAAAAAAAATCTAGGCGAAGCCCCAGCTATGTCCGTTCGGAGGAACGCGTGCCTGTAAGCATGAACTTAAATTTAAATATCAACTTTTCTTCGTGATTGGAGAAATTTCGATTTTTTAAATCTAGTTTATTTGTCAATTTTTCAACACGATATTTCTGTGGTTTAAATAAATAAATTCCTACTGGACGAACTAATATCGATATCTTATGTGTACATTTTTTAAATATTATTTTTTTTCCGACCAATTGGATGACTTGTGCGAATAAATAATTTCTTTTTTTTTTCAATAAAACGAACAAGCTCGCCAAGTTTGAAATGTCCCTATGCATTTTTGCGAAAGTAATTTTCAAATACATTTTTTATACACAACACTGGAAGTCTGATCTCAGTGAAATATTAATATGTTTGTATCTCAGCACGCAAGGAATATTTCTAACAAAATTAAAAAAAAAAAATTCCGGCCAATCCGGAAGTTCGATGTGGATGGTTTATCGTGAATTTATATCCTTCGTGCTGAAGAGATTTTTCGGACAAGATGCAAATTTAAAGTTTGATTTTGATGTGATTAAAAGCGTTCGACAGCAGCTAAATCGAACTATTGTTCCAAAATAATAGGATGGCAAAACTGAACGCTTGTCAAATCTAGTATGGAGGAACTTATTGTTTGATCTGTATATTGAATACCAATATACAATAGCTTCGGAAAGTAAAAAAAAAAAAATTGACAAATAAACTAGATTTAAAAAATCGAAATTTCTCCAATCATGAAGAAAAATTGACATTTAAATTTAAGTTTATGCTTACAGGCACGCCTTCCTCTTAACGGACATAGTTGGGGCTTCGCGTAGATTTTTTTTAAATTTGGAACCGGCTTGGAGGGCGGCGCGAAATTTTTTTTTTTTTTACCCATATCAAGGGCCACCCTAGTGTATATGTATATAATCGATTTTCCTTTGTGAATCAGCTGCGTACTTTAGATTCGGCTGCCAGAGCTCTTCTTTTCAAAAAGCATCGCAAAATTGAAGCGAGTTTTAGTCAAGTGTCCGATAAAATGTCGTTTTTGCGCTTCTTCCTGGGGGAGATAATTTCGTATTTTAATGAAAAGTAGAAAATCCGAAAAAAATTCAGCACCCTCCGATGAGTATGTCTATACATGTAAAGGGTGAATCACGAGGAGCAGAACGTCTGAACACGTCTGCTGAACTTTGAGACAAAACTATAGATAGATCAGAATGGAAATGCTAAAAGCTGGTCGGGTTGAATTTCAAAAAACGCCGAAATACGTATTTTATTGATTGGGTTGAAGAGAATTAATACTACATTTCAAGTAAGTCTTCCGATCAGATTTTTTTTATTTTCCATACAAACATTGCCACCCCACTCATCCCCTTAAGGGTTAAATTTCGAAGAATCTCATTCTAAGGGGCTAGGCCACAGTAACAGGTAGAAAATCATGTGCGAATTTAACAATTTTTTTTCGCATGAAAAAGCGATTTCATAGATTCATTTTTGACATAGTGCAAAAACTAAAATTCGCGTCAATCTTAGAATACCTAGAGAAGTACGTACGGAATTGAAAAAATATTGTTTTCAAAAGTTGTAGCTATTTGAACTTAAGAAATGAATTTTCAGTGAAAAATTTCGTTATAGCTGCTCATAAAATGAAAAGTTTTCGATTAATCAGAAATTCCGTACGTACTTCTCTGCGAAATGCAATTGGGAACATAACTTTTAAATTTGAAGTAAATCGATTGAAAATTGTCGAATTTATTTGTCACGGAAATTGCAAAAAAAAGCTGTTTCGAGAAGTATCGAGTAGTCGGCCATTTTGTACATCGAAAAAAAATATATATATATTTTTTCTAACAGCTTGATATTCATACTAAATAGATGTGTAATTAATTTTATGAGTGAATCACTTTTTCGTAGGAAAAAATGGTTAAATTCGCACTTGGTTTTATACCCATTACTGTGGCCTATCGTTGATGGGACACTTAGGACATAGGGTATGAGGCTGATAAAAGTAGCAAATAAAACCAATCCCCCAAAAAAATTGTGCCGGTTCATGTGCCCTGTATATATTAAAGTCAAGCCCTGACTGACTGACTGATCACCGCGCACCCCAAACCGCCAAATGTAGAAACGTTAAGGTAATCCTATCACGAGGCTTCAATCCAATGGATTAGCTTTTTTTTTTATTAAGCTTCATTAAATATATTAATAATCATCTCTGTAAAATTCCAGGGTCGGTTATCGACCTAATTACAGAGAAAAGAAATGTTAAAATTGCGTATTTTTTAAAGGAATTCCGAGACGACATACACAAATCCAATTTCCGGTCGCTACAAAAGTGTATGTAACAATAGGAATCTGTCAGATTTTTAAAGATAATCATATTTACATACTTAACACTTGTAGTAATCCAGTGCTCTTGGAAAAAATTACGCTTATTGACCTAATTTTTATGTAATATCAAGTTTAATTTAAACTTCCGGTATTGGATTTATTCCCACTTGCTAAGATAAAGAGACGCTACAGCAAGGCAACAACTGACTGTAGTTCTAACCTCATCTCACTCATTCGAATTTTCGCACATGTTTCATTTTCAACCGACATATTCCGCCGACACAACAAAGTTGAGTAAAAAGAGACGGTGACAGAACCAATATTGCCAAATATCAAACCTAGAAATACTGCGCGAATCGTTGGAACAACTATTTGACCAGTTTTATAATTAAATGTGAACGTTCATTAAACAGTTCACACATGGTAAATTTAGTTATTGCAATTTTTTTGCATATGTTAAAAATATAAATAGTACAAGTCTCCAGTTGATCAGTGGCATGACTTATGTGAAACGATAGGATTACCTTAAGACTGGTGGAAGCTCAAGAGTCACTTTCACAAAACCAATTGCATCAAATGATTTATTTATAATGAACATACATTGCAGAATATATCAAAAGTTATTTCGTGCTATTACAACCACAAATAACAAAGTTATGACGCTTCAAGGAGGTTGGAGCGATTCAGTTGTCAAATGACGGTTTATTAATTTTTTTTTTTCGATGGTACAGATTTATTCTATATATTCTAATTTTTTTAAATATATAATTAAAGGGCAAAATTGTGCA
Source organism: Ophion obscuratus (assembly GCA_964007375.1). NCBI lineage: Eukaryota > Metazoa > Arthropoda > Insecta > Hymenoptera > Ichneumonidae > Ophion > Ophion obscuratus. The sequence goes on along the minus strand of OZ023319.1, from coordinate 33,886,574 downwards.
TTTTAACATTTTTATTACGTAGAGTAGAAAAACATTTGTGTTACTACCAACTTGAAAAAGCATAACATTATCGATTATTATGAAAAAAAAAACTATGACAACGAATGTTTTATACAATTCACAATGAAATTTTGAGTAATTCATAATGATGCCTATTCATATTTACGTCACGAGATTATTGGTCCATGGCTTACGATGGGCAAGATGAGGATTTTTTTTTCTAAATGTTCACAAAGGTTCAGTTTGCGTTAATCCGTTGTTAGAAATGCATTATCTTGGTGGTAAATAACAATAAAAATTACATAACCTTTAGTGTGAAAGTCTTGCCCATCTAACCGCACGTTAAATTACATATATTAAACTATTTTTTATCTCTGGTGTTTGGTGGTGAAAAAAGTTCAAAAAATTCAAAAAATTCGTAAAGTCTCAGTACAGTGTAAACAATAACATGTATTTTTTTTAATTAAATTTAATCTTGGATTGTGGCTAACGCTCCAACCTCCTTAAAGGCGGAAATTCGGGTAATTAAAGAAAAACGAAAAAAATCATTTATCAATTACCGTGACACTCAAGGGGAGATATACACCTAGGAACCGGAAAAAGGTCATTTTTGTGAATTTTTTCAAAGAAAACTATTTGAAATTTCGGTTTTGGGTTGTAATTATCTAAAAGTATATACATTCAAAAATATGTTTGATTTTCTTTATTTCAAAATATCAAAAATATACAAGGATATTGTATGATCCTTGGAGCGTCGGAAAAAAATCTGCGTATACGGTACCCACTGGCGTTTCTTCAAAAATCATCTGAAAAAAAAAACCAGAAAGATTATTAAATTAGATACTATAATCTAGTACTTGTCATAGCCGATTTTGAAAATATCGATTTATGACAAAATGGCGGACGTTTGATCGTAAATAATGATTTTTGGGCCAAAAATTAGTTATTATTTTGCCTATAAAACAAAAACTAAGCAACGGAAAAAAAAAATCCTATGATAAGTACTAGATAATGGTGTATAGAATGACCGCAAAAAACCTCAAGGCAATCGGTTCATTGGTTTTCGAGAAATTTTGGCTACCGATTTGAAAAACGTGGTTTTGAGAAAAACGCGTTTGAAAATTTGGGAATGAATAAATCATGAAATTTGTCAACCTACATGGAATCATCGATACCAGGCCCATCGTGTAGGTCTTTAACGGTCGACGAAATGCTCATAGCTTCTAAATCCTCGACCTCGACCATCTAGGTGTATATCTCTCCTTAAGACATAGGATCTAAGGGTGAAAAAAATAGCAAATGACCCCCCAATCCCCCCAAAAAAATGTTAATGCGTCAAACACCCTCTTTTGATATAACCCAATTGCACCATGGCGGTCTAGAAACTACCAATATTCTCATGTTCCTAAATAGAAAAATGCAAAACGTAACGAAAAAAAATGCAATAGCCAACTTTCGAGCGACTACGAGATTTTTCTATTTTTTAAATAACATTGTGTTCGTTTTTTTCTAACGCAAAACAGCAAAAGGAACAACTGCAACATCTGCGCGAGGGACTCCACGACGAAATTTCCTTCCACGAGGAGCAAATAAAACGTCATCAGGAGGCCATCAACCGTCACAAAGAGAGAATCGGCAAGATGGAGAAACATTGAGAAAAGGAAATCGACGAGCCACGAGGACACTCATCCAGTCGCAAACGTCATTCTTGAACTTCGTTAGACGAGCGTCCGGCGCTGGGAGCGAAAGAAAAGTTGCATTTTTTTTCTCCGCGATCCGACGACGCTGGCGATAGATAGTTTTTTTTTTAAATATATATATTTTTTTTGAATTCTGAATATCGAGATGTTTACTACACCGTGTAGAAATAAAATTACATGCTTTTATCGGCTACGCGTTTAGATCTTTGTGACTTATGACTTTTTTTTTCTCTTAACGTTCCACACTATTTCGCCTCGACGCATCTTATAAAATTTCTACGTGAACGTGAGGTTTTTTTCTTCGGAAAAAAGGAGAAAACTGTTTGTCCACCGATCGAGCGAAAATCGAAAGAAAACAAAAACGTCGTCTCTCGTTTGGGAACAGTCTGCTGTTTATTCGCGTGTTTTGCGAAGAACGCACGTTTTCTTTTTATTCTAAATTTATTTATTTTTTTCCGCATTGGGCGTCTCTTTGATTTACATTACTTTTCGGTTAATATGTTGCGACAAATTCGAGTTTTACCCATGCAAGGAAGTAGGTGAGTTCGAAAAGTTTTGTTTTGTGTAAAAAAAAAGTTTAAAACGTCGCGATGCGCGAGGCCGCAATTACGGTTATGTCATCGCGAGCCACCGACCAAATTTAGTTGACGCGTTACACCTGGATCGCGGTCGGTAAAGAGGAATTTTCGTCATTTTTTCTGGAAATGTGTGTGCGGATCAGAGCTGGGCGTAGTTCTATTTATAAATACGAATATCAATTTATTCACATCGTGATTTTCACGTGAATATAAATACAAATTTATTCGTACTTATTTGTATTCACATGCATGCATACAAATACAATTGTATTCGCAAATATTACAAATAAATAAATACAAATAAATTCCCAGAAAAAATTGTGAATATTCACAAATATTCTGAACATACAAATAAATTCACATAAAAAATTGTGAATATTTACAAAAAATCCTGTGAATTAAAACAAAATTCACATCGAAATCTGTGAATGCAAATGTATTCACAAAAATTGTAAATACAAAAAAATTCACAAACAAGTTGTGAATTTTTTCGTACTTAAGACAAATTAAAATCAAATTCACAATGATTAGACAAAAACTTACACCAAAAGTGAAATTTTACGTATTTTGATAGAAAACATTGCATCGAGGCAAATGAATTTTTGCAAAAAAAAGTTGAGTTTCAAATATTACATTATAAATATGAAAAATCACAAAATGAGTTGTCAATTTCCGCAAGCTGAAGAAGGAACGAAAGAAAAGCGTAAGGACTCACTTGTGGTGTAAATTTTAATATAATTGTCGTGAATTCGATTTTAATTTTCTTCAACTTGAGAAAATTCACAACTCATATTGTGAATTTTTTCATATTTATAATGTAATATTTAAAATTCACAACTTTTTTTGCAAAAATTTCTACGCCTCGACGCAATGTTTTCTCTTAAAATACGTAAGAACTCACTTTTGGTGTAAATTCTAATCTAATCATTGTGAATTTAATTTTAATTTGTCTTAAATACGAAAAAATGCACAACTTTGTGATTTTTTTTTGCATTGACAATTTTTTGTGAATACATTTGCAATCACAGATTTTTATGTGAATTTTTTTAATTCACAGTATTTTTTATAAATATTCTTTAAAATATATCTTTAAAGTATATTTTCAAATATATTTTATGAATATAAATATTATTTAAAAAAAACGATTCACATTTTTTGTGAATATTCACAATTTTGTCTGTGAATTTATTCGTATCTTCAGAATATTTGCGAATACAATTGTATTCGTATGCGTGCATGTGAATACAAATAAGTGAAGCATGAATAAATGTGTATTTATATACTTATGAAAATCACGATGTGAATAAATTTTTTTTCGTATTTATAAATAGAATTACGCCCAACTCTGGTGCGGATTAAGTTTGTTTACGTTGAAGAGTATGGTTTTAAGGAGGAGAAACGTTTAGGGGAGGGAAAAATTATATTTTTCATAATTTTTTAAACAAGGAAAGATTTCATCACGATTTTTTTAGTTACATGGTATTTTTTATTGATTAATCTTTAAAAATGGCGGAGGTATGATACGGCCTTCCAAACGCATTGCGGCGAATGTTGTCAGATGGCGTGACACGTAACGTCGGCGGGATTAATTTGAAGAAAAAAACCAACGAAGATTTTTCTTTCATTAACACTTATACGCAGAATATGAACCAAGAAAACGTGATAAATGTTGAAAGTCGATAAAATGGTACGCTTTGAAACAAAAAGATTGAATTATCCGAAAAAATCGCTCCATTTTGCAATAAAAAATATTTAGAATTTTTTAAAAATATTTAGGGTCATGCTTTAGAAAATAAAGTTAGAAAGATTTATACCAAATTTCATCAGAACCGGTCGATTAGTTTTTACAATTGAATTTTGAAGACCGTGCCATACGTCGGCAATTTTTGAAGATTAATGCAATTTTTTCTTAAGGGGTAAGGCCACTGTAACGGCCCAAAAAAAAAGGTTTTTTCACTAATTTTTTGCTCCCGAAATTGAAGGTATTTGAAAAAAACTTTTAATGGTGTTATCGGGCATACATTAAACTTTATTATAAAATTTTTTTACAGTAAAAAAAAAACAAAATGGCGGTTCCACAGCTATCTTCCCGGGACATGTTTTGCTTCCAGGGCTCCGCGGCACGCAGCACCACTGGTGCACTTTTGAATCTAGAACAAAAAAAACCATTAATCTAGAGGGCTATAGCTAGAGAATGTCGATCGGATTTTAAAAAGTATCAATTTTTGTGGATTTGGCGTGCGTTTGAAAAAAAAAATTGATTTTTGACGTAAAAAACGGCAAGTTTTTTGTTAATAAAAAATCAATAAATAAAGTTCTTGAAAATTCCGATCGACATTTTCAAGATAATGTAAATGTTCACATCTGGTTAAAATTTCAAGTAAAAAAAATGAAAATTGTTCGAGTTATGCTGCGTGCCATTTTGAAAAACCATGTTTCGAGAAAAACGCGTTTAAAGTTTTGCGAATAGTTTTTTATTGGAAAAAATTTAAAAAAGAAGTTACACAGGACCTTTTTTTTCTTATTCTAGAGGGTTTAAACTATTTTTTAAGCCAATAAAAAAAAATCGATTTTTCAAAAAATGTACAGTGGCCGTACCCCTTAAATACCATGTAACACTCTAACGAGGAAAGGTTGCGGGGTCGATCTCTCTGATTTAGATTAAATTTGGCTTGTAGAATGGGTAAAAATAGGCGACACGTTTTTTTTTATATCTGCGAACCCCGATTTTTAAGGGTTGAAACGCACCCACGAGAATTCGATTTTTTTTTCTTCGTTTCTCGTCGTTAACGTTTTAATGTTGCGCGATGAAAAAAAATCGGATTGCACCAATGTTTATTTTTTCGTGTACTATACATTGGAGATGAGAACGATAACGTTATCGACGATAAACGCCCCTATTTTGAAGTGTGCGTTTCAACCCTCAAAAATCGGGTTGCGCATATATAAAAAAATATGTGTCGTCTATTTTCACTCATTCTACAAGCATGTCAAATTTCATCGAAATCGGAGAGATCGACCTCGCAACCTTTCCTTGTAAGACTCAAAAATGGTTAAGAAATCTTTCCTTTGAAAAAAAAAACACATGAAAATCAGCAAAAAATGTCTCGCCTAAAGGTATTTCCCCCCTTAAAGAATCGTCACTGTGTAACGGGTGGAAAAATAGCTGATCTTCAGGATTTTTTTTTCGATGCTTAAAATACGCGGATCAGTCTGATTCTTTTATGTCAAATCAAAGCACTAATGAAGAACGGAAAAAAAATTTCTAAACGTTTATTTTTGTTTTTGACATTTTTTTTAACGGTTGGAAATGTCTTCGGGTAAAAACGAGTCCGCACGGTGTACACGGTTGTGGCCGTATATATTATCTGAAACAACATTTGTAAAAAGATTATTAATCAGTATGAAAACCGCTATCTTGCTATGGAGGTTTTTTAAAATTAAAATTGACAATAAGGCGGCGGTGTGAACAAAAGTATCGAATTTAGATTTTTTAGATTTTTTTTAGATTTTTAGAAATGTAGAAAGAATTTAGAATTTTTTAAATAATTTTTTAGCAAATTTTAGAAATTGGAAAAAAACCAGTTTCATTTTTTAAAAAGATGAAAATTCAAATAAAGCTTCCATAGCATGATAAAGAATGGCATAAAGAATGATGTGTCGAAATTTGAGACGGGAAGCTCGAAAACTCTTCCTTTGAGAGTGTACACCGTTTTGAAAAACGACATTTCGAGAAAAACGCGTTTAAAGTTTCGAGTGCGCACGCCGCTGCTCGAATCGTTTTCTCTAACAATAAGAAAGTCTCCAGTGGCCGAAATTACCCGAATTTCGCCTCTAAAATTGAACAGCATGTTTATAACCGTCTATAGTATCGGATAAGGCAACAAAAATCGATTTTTTGAACATTTTACACTGTGATCTCTTAAAGTTCGCCGGTACGGTGAACCACACCGCCCACAACTTCCTCAATGTTGAACGGTTCGACTTTAAATTTTCAGACAACATTTATGAAACGTTATATTTTGAAAATCGGTCAAAATCCAAAAATCGATATTTTCAAAAATTCAAACTAGCCCTTAATGATTTTACTTCAAAACTTGTAGAGTTCAATCATTTGTTCGTCTACGATGAAATATTGGTCGCGTTTTCACCCTCTGATCGTCATTTTACGAAAGAGAGAATTCAATTTCGGATTACTCGTGTTTTTATTTATTTATTTTATTGTGCGATTAGACTTCTTGCAGCGAGGGCGGTCGCCTTTTACAAGCCAACGATTATTCTCGTTTACGGGTCACTTTTATCGGTACCGTTCGAACGCAAAACCGTATCGCATTACTAACACCCGATGCTCAATATGCTTATCAGATATTTCACGAGAAAGAAGACCGACTCCGTGAAGGACAATTTCTTCGACAAGGACGTTGCATTCGAGAGCGAATATTACTACAGACAGGTAGTAAAAAAAAATACACTCCGGTAGGTCGATAAATAGAATTTCAACTTTTACCCCGTCACACGATTAGGTATTTAAAAAACCTATGCCTAATTCGAGCTCTCTTATTCAAGTTTAAATGCCAGCGCTTTATTTCCCTCATTTTAATTACACGGGAATTTAATTTATCGTGGGACCTTAACTTTTAGCGAATATTTTTAATTACGATTGAAGAAAGATGTAAGTAAATTATTTAAAGTATTTAAGGACAATTATTCAAATAGAAAATAGCTTATTAATTCAATTCAAATGATTTAAATTCAGTGCTTTCTTCGATCAAGTTGAAATTGAAATTTCATAAATCGCTCTTCTAAAATTTTAGTCATAAGTACAAGTTATGTGAATTATAAAGACTGAGAAAATTATTTTTATTATATTTAATAAAATAGGTCATTTTTAACAAATCTTTTTCTGTTAATCTTGTAATTTTTTATATTTTAATATTACAGCTTTTCGAAAAATCTCTGATGAGGTCTCGTTCGAATATCTCTAATTTCTATAAAAGTATCATCGAGACTTAAGGCGGGAACCTCAATTAGAAGATCCAAAATATCGTTTTTTTTATTGCTTAAATCGATAGATAAATATCCAAGAATATTTTTACACAGTTAGAGAGGCCAATTATAAATATTTTCGAAGATACAAGGCCAAAAGCAGAGAAGCGATTGATATTTGATATCGATATTCCTTCCTATTGAAAACTTTGAAACGCGTTTCCGGTTATCATTTTCACGATTTTTCCAAATTGGCGGGTGTGATAGCAAAAAAACTAAACGACCTATTGAATCAAACCAAAGTTTATTTTCTTCAGTATGAAAATATCTTCTAAGTAAATTAAAAAAGTTGTTGAAAAAGTTTTTCTAAATAACTTTTATAGCACGTTAAAGTGTTTCTTAACACATTTTTTTTCTAACCTGAGAAAAGTTAATAATTTCACGATTTTTTCAGCTTTTTCTTCATTCACCCAAAAAAAAATATATGACAATTGAAAATTTTATTGGTTTGTTTGGTTCCGTCAAGAATTACGAGCTGCATCTTTCCCGCCGATTGGGGACTGCAGTGGCAAGATGCACATGGAATAGGCTGATAAATTTGCAGTCATTTATTGTTTCACGCTAAACATTATTTATACATTTCAAAAATACATGAAAAGATACCACAATGTTTACTGGACTCACTTGTTTTTTTTTCCTTCCAAAAAAATACCCGAAATTTAGCTGTAAAGGTCAACCTTAAAAATTTTCAACCGGATTTATCGAATGTTCATTGATGGTGTATCCCGATTTGAATATAAAGGGCAAATTCGCCCCGCAATTCAAATGAGGAAACAAATGATCGTATCCTGCCACTTACATGAGTTGGAGAGTTCAAATTTGGCATAATTTTTTTTCCATACCTAATACTTGTTCAAAGAGGGCGGAGTTGAGAAATATCTATGTTTTTCGACTTAAGGTATATGTCCCAATTATTGAACAGCTAAGGATCTGGGCGATTGAATTCGGTGAGAAAAAAATATAAAATCAAGAAAAAACCATCGCTTTCATGTTCAAATGATACTTTGATATTTTTCCTTTCAAAAAATCACCCTTTGAGTTATTTTTAAATGATTCCGAATGAAAAAAAAAGAATAACAATGTGAAGCATGCAAATGTCCCAATTATTGAACACTGGAAGTGCCTATGTCCCTAATATTGAACAGGCATGTCCCAGTTATCGAACACTCGAGAATTCTTTTTCTGTTCTGAAAATATTATTTTAGGTACAATATGAAGAAATAAAAGCAAAATCAAACACTTAAAGAATCTTTTATTAATCATGTAAAAATACAAAAATATATATTTAGTCTCTTTTGACAGGTTTTTGGTTAATTTATATTTGGTTTATTTTTGCTTTTCAACTCGAACTTTATTTTATTTTTATTTTCCGCTTCCTCGCTTTTATGTTCTGTTTTTGTTTGATTTTGTCGCAGCTTGGCTCCCTGAAATATCGGACAGCAAAAAATATTGAACATTACATTCGTATTTTTAGGTTACATTTAGGTTATATTCTCTTTTTACTTTTCTTTTTATGTTTATTGCACGAAAATACGAATAAAAAATATATTTGACGATCTTAGAGTTATTATTAAAAGAATAAAGGTAAGTTTATTCAGGAACTTACAGTTTTTGTTTGAATAAATCCGATTCACGCGATCTCTGTCACACGTTAACTGTCTCGATGTTTTGATGGGTTAATGACGCCATCTTGGAGAATTCGAATGTTCAATAATTGGGACACATTGCATTTTCTATGTCCCAATGATCGGACACCGTATTTTTTAAACAAATAATTAATTAAAATTTTTATTTGTAAGAAATTTTCTGATGAACCTGAAACGCCTTTACTTTTTGAGATGCGACAGTTTTTGAATTTTTTATGCCCTTACGCATGAAGTGGCGCGTCTTAGAAAAAACGATAAGCAGTTACCACAAGACGTCAAACCGAGTCACCGTTGGAGATTTAATAATTTTTTTCTCTATTAATTAAAGCTTTTTTTTGCACAAGCGCGGTAACATTTCTATAGCTAAAAGTTCCATATATGTAATGAAATTTTTATAAATAAGTAAATGCATGCAGGTGAATGAGAAATAATACAAATACGAGATAGTGTTCAATAATTGGGACATTTACCTTATCTTGACACATAAAAATGGGTTTTTAAAGCTTTGCTTTTAGCGATTGCGTTAAGGAGATTAGAGCGGTCCACTTGAGTCAAATGACAGTCTATGAATATTCTTTTTCAATGAACCCCAAAAAGTGCATACGAGGTATAGATTCATTCTGTACATGATAATTTTTCATAAAATATATAATTAAAGGGAATTATGCATTTTCATATTTTTATTATGTGGGTAAGAAAAACTTTTGCGTTACTACCAACTCGAAAAAGTATAACATTATCGATGATTATGAAAAATCTGTGTCAGCGAATGTTTTATCCAACTCAGAAAGAAATTTTGAGTAATTTATAATTATGCCCATTTATATTTATGTCACGAGATTATTTATTCTTACCATTAATAAATATAAAGTGTTGCCGAAATACGGCAGACATTGGGGTTGGCAGTAATGCCGTAATACGGCAACTTCATGGACATTGAGGTTGGCTGCAATGGCTGCTTCATTCGCCAGCCAAGATTCGTAATCTTCCATCTAACCTCTATGGTTCAATATTGAATATATTTACGATGGGCAAGATGGGTTTTTTTCTCTAAACATTTACAAACGTTTAGTTTGCGTTAATCCGTTGTTAGAAATGGTTTATCTTTATGCTAAATAACCAAAAAAAATTACATGACTCGTAGTGAATGTCTCGCCCATCTAACCGCACTTGAAACAACATACATTAAACTATTTTTCATATCCGGTGTTTTGTGGTGAAAAAATTTCAAAAAAGTCGTAAAAACAGTATAGCCTAGACAATAACAGATATATTTTTTTACATTCAATCTTGGATTGTGGCTAACGCTCCAACCTCCTTAAAGAGCAACTCTTGAGTGAGTCCTCAACGATGCTTGCCCGAAAAATGTTCATAAAAAAAATACGTTCAGGATCCCCAACTTCTGAAGATTTTGAAGCAAAAAACCGAGGAGGAGGTCGCTGCGATGCAAGACAAAGTACGAGCTATGAATGCAAAAATCGACGAGTACAATCGCGACATAAGCGAGACTGTGAGATTCTTGAAGAGCCTCGAGAAAGATCTGTCCGCCGGTACCAAAAAGAAAACGTAAATAAATACACCGTTGACTTGCGGTCTCTTTTTTTATTTAAAAATACAACAATAACAACAATAACGTAGAATTGAAGAAGAATGTTTGCATGCATTGGACCGATGCGAAATTGAACAACTTTGCTTCATCAATTCGTCAATTATTCCGAGACAAAAATAGAATTTAGGTTATGTGACGAAGTTATGAACTCAGGCAAAAAGACACATGGCAAGTTCATTTTTAACGGAGTATCGAGACGACGAGATCAGAATTTTACACACAATTAGTACACAGTCTCGCCAAGCTTGAGGTTTATTTTCATTGAAGAATATTGATGAGCAATAACGGTGTTATCATTAAAACAAACTACCTTAGTGCATGACCAATCGGTGTAGGTGGTTTTGCCAACTAGGGTGACAGAAAATGGAAATTAAAAAAATTTACTTTCAGGATAATAATAAAACTTTCGTACGACCGGCTACTACTAAAAATTTTGAAAATCCCGAAAATGACGAATTTAGGAAATGCAATTTGTTTTTCGAGCAAAAAAACACCTCTACCCATTTGTTATTAACAAATGGATACACATATAAACAAATCGTTGCAAATTTTAGTTATGACCATGGGCTATAAAAATCCACAATAAAAAAATCGTTTTTTTTTTATTTCGCGCTAATTCGGACCCCTTAGGGGTTGGATGACATTGAGGTTAAAAAAAAATGATTTGGAAAGAATAAGTAAGGAGATTGAAAAAACGTTTGGATCTTTATTTGTATGTAAATAAACAAAGTTGTGTACTGAATTGCATTAAAAATATGAATAATTAGAGAAGTTATTTAAAAAACCCGTGAAAGGCCTTTGAACGTGAGGGGCCCAACGGTGTACTTGATTTTGGCCACCCGGTTTATCTAAAGCAAAAAAAAACGATTCTGTTCTTAAAATAGACAACACTGGCTAAAACCTGACGGAGCTCTGTTTCGTTATCGTGGTTCAAACGTCGAAATTTGGATTTTTTTTAATGACAACATTATTGTCAATAACTAATGAAAACATATGTTAAGGGATCTCCTCAGTTTAGAGTATAAAAAGGCTATTATCATGATTTTTTTATAGGTTTATATTATAGGTATTGATATAACAGTTGTTACACTTAATAAATACACTTTTACATTACTAGAAATACATAAAAATACATTAAATTGTTTTTAAAACGTATTTATGTAACCCAAACAAACTTTAAACGCGTTCTTCTCGAAACAACGTTTTTCGACGGCTTATTGATGAAATCTTCGAAACTACTGAACCGATTCTTATGAAATTTTAACCATATATACTTTACAGCTATAGCGCATATGAAGGATTTTTTAAAATTTTGATATTTACTATTTTTTTGCCAGAAACGGTGAAAAAAACGGTTTTTTAGAAAAATGTCCGCCATTTTTTTATTTTTGCATATATCAAAAATCGTATATGCGCTATAGCCATTAATATGGTGAATCTACAAACGCTTGATTTTTTGTTTCGGCAGATCCATCTCCGAGATTTCATCAACAGCGCAGACCTACAATTTTTTTAGGACATTTTTTTAACTACCATTTTCGTCTATAAAGAGTGCCTTAAATAAATAAAAAAAATTTAAATGCATTTCGAAAGTGTATTCATTAAGTGTAACAACTTTTATATCAATATCTATAATATAAACCTATCAAAAAATTAACGAAAAAAGGCTTTTTTAGCATCTAAAGTGAGAAGATCCCTTAAGAAAAAGGTCGGTCAAGACTAAACTACTATGGGGGCGTCCATATATTACGTCATCGATTTTTGCTGATTTTCGACCCCCCCCCCCCCCTACAATCATCCTATCGTCATTTCCTAATGACCCCCCCCCCTCTCGTAAAACTGACGTCATTACCAGTTTGGCAAAATTAAAACATTTGCGGATTTGAGAAAAATTGGGTAACATTAAAACATTTTGTTATAGAATCATCTTTTATTATTTTGTACTTTGGCAATGTTTATTAATATAATAATATTATTCTTCCCTATTCTTTAGTTTTCTTTGGATAGCTCCCACATATTGTTATAGAATCATCTTTTATTATTTTGTACTTTGGCAATTTTCATTAATGTAATAATATTATTCTTCCCTATTCTTTAGTTTTCTTTGGATAGCTCCCACGGAGTTTTCACCCATTCTTGCAAATCCTGGATCACGGGTAATATCTCCGTATCCTCCCCATATTCATTTTGGCTCGATCGAACTATTTTCATAGGTACGCTGTTATTTGAAGTTCTCGAATATAATGTAGACAAACCTTATGTAATAAATAAATAAATAATGAGTTCAATAATTAATACCATTAGGTACTTGCAAAATATTTTTCATCACTCATGCGGGGAAACCACTCTAGTTGTACAATATACTATTGTACATTTTGAATTAACTGGTATCACAAGAATGACGTCAAGTTCGAAACGCCCCCCCCCCCCCATCCATCATTTACCGTCATCCGCAGACGAACCTCCCCCCCCCCCCAAATTGAGAATGACGTAATATATGGACGGCCCCTATTACGCTGAATAAGTGTACCAAATTTCAAGTCAATTCCTTGATTAGATGTCGAGAAATCGTGTACATCGTTTCGAGAAACGTAATTTCGAGGAAAGCGCGTTTAAGAGGGAAAGTGCGATTACGCGAGGAAAAAATGACTGATTTTTTTTTAAAGAAAATATATTTCTTTAAATTTATTTATTTCTTAATTTTATTTACTTAAACTTATTTTTGAAGCTTCGGATATGTTTTAGTACTGTTTTTGTCTGTTACATGGTTTTTTTATCTTTATTAATCTTTAAAAATGGCGGCGGTATGGCGTGGTCTTCTAAGCGGTTTGTGACCGAAGTTGTCAGACGACGTGACACGTAGCGTCGGCGGGATTAATCTGAAAAGAAACCAACGAAAAATTTTCTTTCTTTAACACTTATACGCAGAATATGAACCAAGAAAAAGTGAAAAATGTTTTAAAAAACTATTAAATGGTACTCTTTGAAAGAAAAAGATTGAATTTTCCGAAAGAACGCCTATATTTTGCAATAAAACATACTTTCTTTTCAAAAAAATGTAGGTTCACGTTTCAGACAATGAGGTTAGAAAGATTTATACCAAATTTCATCAGAATCGGTCGATTAGTTTTCAAGCTATCCGTCACGCCAGTTCTGAAAATGCAGGTTAGAAGACCGTGTCATACCGCCGCCATTTTTAAAGCTCAATAAAAAAAAGTACCATGTAACAGTCAAAAGTAGAAATAAAACATACCCCAAGTCTCAAAAATGGTGAAGAAATCTTGCTTTTTAAAAAAACGTGAAACTCAGTGAATCCCCCTTAAGGATTTTACCGAATATGAGATAGAAATGAATATTCTCTAATATCTGCAAACATTGCGCCAAAACAATCGTGGCACGGCGCTCCAAATTCGAACAGATTCATTCCGGAAGTACGCGAGGAAGTTCCGTTTTCCTGAATTTCCATACGAATTTTCAATAGCGACAAACAATTAGTAGCCAAAACGCACGTTCTCACGAGAACCGAGAATTCCGAGTTCAATTCGAATGTGGGTACGTTGTTCCCGCCCTCGTGCAGGCGTCGCTCTTGTCCTGGAACGGTGGAAAAAAAAGTGAAACAAAGATGGCCGTCCGAGCGGCGCCCCCGCGAGGCCGATCGTCGCGCCCTCAGTTTCTCACGAATCATCGATCAGTGTGGTGCGTTCGCGTTGTTTGCTCCGCGGTGTGTGTGTTCTCGACGGGCTTTTTTCCCCGTGATTTGTTGCTCCCGCGAACGGATGAGGCTTTGTTGTTCGTTTTTTTCGTTATTTTCGGTGTGATTTGGAGATATTGAAGGGAAGCGAAAAATTGACGCGGTGACCCTCGCGTTTGATCCGAGGGAGCGCATATTGAAAGAGTAATGCAGCCAAGGATATACTGGATTGTAGCGAGCGCGGCGGTCATTCTAGTCGGATGCAATGCTGCTGCTTCCGCGAGCGAGGTAATTGCACTTTTACGTATACACCTTCCAAAGCGATAGTTTCGTACGTGCGTGAAAAAATTCACGGATTTCAACATTTCCGGGATTTACAGTACTAAAAAAAAAACGCGTATCGCCCATTCGATAATTTCATAATTGCAGAATCAGCCTTCAGAAGACACGTATTTGTAATTACCCGCGTCCATTGACGCGCTCGGATTTCTCATTTTTGCTACAGTGCAGTCGATCCAAACATTGCAAATTAAGGGGTTGGACTACTGTGACGAACCAAAAGTCAGGATTATTTGAAAAAAAAATAATATTAAGGGACTACGTGGACCAAGAGACTCGAAAAAATTGTCAAATTTCGAATCTTTATTTTTACCAAGGTACATATATTGAGAGACTCAAAAAATCACTTAAAAATACAGAAAAAAAAACAAAAACATGGCGGCCGGCAGATGAAAATTTTTTCGCGATTTTCACGGTGGACACGCTCCAGCTTAAACGGTCCATCCGAAATCCAAAAACCAAACGGGTTATTCAAGTTAACGACACATACGAGTCGTTGACGATCGTCGATTTTTTAAATAATTTTTTTAAACATAAAAAAATACATTTTTTTCGATTTTCCTAGCGACGAACCCAAACAAACCCAAACAAAAACATGGCCGCCGGCAAGTAATTTAAAAAATTCTCGCGATTTTTACGGTGGACACTCTCCAGCTTAAACGGTCCATCCGAAACCCAAAACCAAACGGGTTACTCAAGTTAACGGTAAATACGAGTCATCGACGATCGTCGATTTATAAAATAATTTTTTTAGCATAAAAAAATCCTTTTTTTTTTATTTTCCGTAGCGACGAACGTGCATTCGTCATTTTCACGCTAGCCTAACCCCTTAAGGTAGAAGGAGCGCGCGCTTGAATTCTATAAATTTTGTTCAAATTTCAACCAGACATTGTTCATATCGTTATGCATGTTTGAGTGAAATTTCAGAACAGTCGACTAATTAGATTGCGAGATAATGGGTTTTTTAATTGCAACTTTTAACACTGCAGGGTCTGCATTGACCGAAAGTCAGGTCACATAATTCGTCGTACCATTCTATGGTGTTTACAAATTTTGAAGAAAAAAAATTTGAAAGAGTTTGGATTGCCTTTACTATTCAGTTTTGCTAAAAACGTTCAGTAAAGACAGAATAATACTCCGTAAAAAATATTTGTCCCCTATAATAAGATGTCGACGCTGCTTACGAAACGTAGCATGTTTCAGAATTCTTACGAAAACAAGCACGTTTGATATCACCGCGAAAAGTAGCAAGTTTCGGTTTTCGCCACGAAAATTGGCACCTTTCGATGTTTAACGCGAAAACTAGCACGTTTTGGCTTTCAGCGCGAAAAGAAGCAGATTTGGATATTCACCGCGAAAATTAACATGTTTCAGTAACACTGGAATTGTTTTCGACTTTTCTTCCATGCTTTTTTACGCCTTGCCTCTATTTTTTTACTCTAATTCCTTTGACCGCAATTGGAAATTTACGATTTTTTAGACCTCTCAAAAAAATGTAATTGGACTTCAATTAAAATTGCAAGTATTCGGGAAATATCCATTCAACCTTACGTCGATTCAATCCACGTTAAATATGATTTTGACCAAGAAGGACGAGACATGAAAATCTTGAAAAAAAAACAAAAACATGGATGATGTTCGGATGTTCCATTTAACGGCGGGGTAAAGTTAATTCGGCGAAGAAAAGGCATGTTTTTAAGATTTTTTTTTTGGCGCAACGAATAGTGTTCGTTTATTGAAAAAATTACATATAATAAAGTAACATTTGAACAACATTCTCCTAAATTTGCATTGCAAAATATTCAAAATTGAGCGAGTGAAAATTAAACCCCGGAGGCGCCTCGAAAAAAAGTTGGTTTGCGGTGTGCACCATAACTCGCAACAGAATCATTTGGAACAAAAAAATCAAAATGCATTTGTTAAAGGAGATGTTTCTCGAGTTAATGACGGGAGGATTTTTTTTTTTTCGATTTTTCGATTTTTCGTAGCACTTGGGAGCCAAAAACCCGATTTTCGCTAAAAAAAATCGGCTAATTTGTTGTTGAAAAATTAGTAATTATTTTTAAAAAAACAAAAAAGCTCTCGACAATACCTGGTGAATTATGTGAAGAAGTACTGTGCAAAATTTCAAAGCGATTGGTCCAGTAGATTTTGAGTTATCGTGCACACGGACTTCAAATATGACAAGTCTCCGAAAAACGGTTTGAAAAACGCAGAAGAGAAGAGAACGGCATGGAGCAATAGACGCTCAAGTACTCATAACTTCGTCAATTTTACTCCGATCGACTTGAAATTTTAACACAATATTCTTGATATATTATGCATTCATTTAAAAAATTTAAAAGAATGAAAAAAAAATTTTAATACTTCACCCCGCCCTTAAAACAGACGTCAGATAAAAAATTGCCTCTTGCACTAAGAAAAAAAAAGATTTACAGGCCATGCTTGACAGAGGTTTAATTCCAGTCGAACATCAGCAAGATTTTTCAAACATATTCGACGATAACCATCTGTAAGATTACAGTAAATTTGTTGAATGATATTTTGAATAACGTTATTTTTTAAATAAAAAATCACAATAAATATTTCATTATATTTACAATTTCGATGTTATTTTTTTTATAAAAATTACTACTATCGATTTTAATTGATAATTATTATCGAAATGTTAATAAAAGCAACGAGTTCAAAATTAAAATGTCATTACGCAAAAATTGTCATATTAAAAAAAAATACTAATGGTTTATTTTTCCAGATTTTTACCTGAGCACTCAGGACTTTAAATTCTCACGAAAACTCTTTTTGGTTAGATTGTACGAGCGATGAGATCCTTAAGGTTTCTAACTTACTCCCTTTACAGTGACAATCAAACAACCTAGTTTTCGCCGTGACAGCCGAAACATGCTTCGTCACGGAAACAAGTTTCCGTGGCGAAGGCATAATCATGCTAGTTTTCGTAAGAACTTTGAATCGTGCTACTTTTCGTATGCAGCGTCGATATATAGCAACACCGCAGTACAGTATTATTCAATATTTCGAAAAAAAAAATTATCGTGTTCCTAAATTTAAAAACTTTCATCGTAAAAAATAATATTTTCGTTATAAATATTGATATTTTATATTGTTCATGTTGTCTTCATTAACAAATAAAAGTGTTGGTTAATTCGTAACTTATTAAAAACTTTGTTCGATTAAAAATTACTTCCAAATGAAAATTTGTTTTGCAGTATTATTTTAAATATGCCGCGCAAACTTACGTCATTTGATACGTGGAGCGATGCGGTGTTGCCATATGTCTTCTTATTATAGGGGACGAATATTTTTTGCGGAAAATTATTCTGTCTAAATTTCAATGCAGACCCTGCAGTGTTAAAAGTTGCAATTTCAAAACTCATTATCCCCCAATCTAAATAGTCGACTGTTCTGAAATTTCACTTAATCATGCATAATTATATGAACAATGTCTGGTCAAAATTGGAACAATATCCATAGAAATCGAGAGCGCGCGCTCGTTCTCCCTTAAGGGGCTATACCAATGTGAACGCTAAAAATTTGGGTGATTTTCGGGAATTTTTAGGAAGAAAAGTACTTAATAAAATGTTTCGGAAAATTAAGAATATATTTGGCTATATTTGACCTATATTACATAATTTTTTCATAGAAAAATATTGAGATCCAAGCGACATATGCAATGCCTTCGCAGGTGCCAAAAAAAGTTCCTCCACTGCTGACATGATTCCGGCCGATTGAGTAACTGAAACCAAAAAAGGAAAAAATGGCGTTAAACTGGAAGGTATTTCCTGTACAATGACATAGCATTTTCGAAAAATATCAAAATCTAACGAAATGGCGTAGTTATGAAAAAAAGTCTGATTTCTTGCCTATAAATAGTCGTTCTTTTCAATGCCAAATCGTCAATTTTCATCCAATCAAAAATATCATTCGTCATTGTAGAGTAAATATATTCAAGAGTACTCAGTTCAAATTTCAAGTCAATCGGATAATTGCTCTTTGAATAGCAATGTCAGCAAATTTGAAAAATCTCATTTCGAGAAAAACGCGTTTAAAGATTTAACTGTCGATTTTTGCAAGATAAAATGATATCGATATTAATGATTTGAATGATAATGATATCCTTGAAGGTATAAACTGTCGAAAAAGGTAAACAAAAAAAATTGATTTTCTGAAAGGGTCACACTGGTATAGTGACACTTAAACGATTGTTCTCTCTTGGAGCAGTTTCATCGTTGGAGATATTTTCTTTTGTCCCCGGGTGCTCGGGACCACGTGACGAGCTTTGCAGTTACGAGAATTGTCCGCCAATTATACAAGGCGATTATCGACGAATAAATTATAAGCATGAGAATCAAGTTGCAAGGATTTTTTTGCGGCCTGTAAAAGTTTCGCATGCTCGAAATGTCTGTCATTGGCCCCGCCGAACGACGTCGAGAGTAACGCGACACTCGGTTATTATCTTGTATACGGCGTAACAAAACACCGTGTTTGACGTTACGTACGAACCTCGATTTATAAGAGATGAACCGGCATGGTTCGACAGTCGTAATTGCGATGACATTGAAAAAACTTGAAAACTGCACAC
The DNA here is from genome assembly GCA_964007375.1 of Ophion obscuratus. Taxonomy (NCBI): domain Eukaryota; kingdom Metazoa; phylum Arthropoda; class Insecta; order Hymenoptera; family Ichneumonidae; genus Ophion; species Ophion obscuratus. The sequence goes on along the minus strand of OZ023319.1, from coordinate 33,867,365 downwards.
TTTAAGGAGTTTCGGGATAATTGCCGATATGTTACCATTGGATTCGGATTTATAAATTCTTTTCCATACACTGAATGCACCCTCCAAATTTTAAATCGATCGTCTACATCGTTTCTCTAAAATTTAAAATTGAAGATAGGGAATAAAATGAAGAATTTCTTTTCTTTATTGATATATATATATAACATTTATTTATATAGAATAAAAAGTTGTGAACAAATGTACACTTTTTAGCATTTATAATGCTAAAAAAATACGCAATTTGTTGTTATATTTATCGTTATCATCGTGAATGTATAATAATCGAATAATACTATTGTATATTTTTTTTTCATTTGAACTTTATTTTAATCTTGCCCCGCTCACATGTTATATCCAAAAAACGAAAAAAAAAAAATAAACAAAAAATATTTAAGGGTGCGTTTAATTCCTCACGAAAATTCGCATCGAATATTTCGACTCGCTTTACTTTCATTTTTACTCACTTCAATTGCAGCAATTTTTTTTCTATATCAGAAGGTCAGACCCTCGGCGGTTTTCTTGGAGAGGGGGTAGGGAGTGGACCGAGGATTTTATTTTAACACAAAGGTACATATATTGAAAGCCTTAAAAAAATCATCTAAACATACAGAAAACAAAAACATGGCCGCTGGCAGATGGTGAAATTTTTTTTCGCGATGTTTAGCGGTGGACACTGTCCAGCTTAAACGAACCATCCGAATTCTAAAAACCAAACGGGTTATTCAAGTCAACAATAAAGACGAGTCGTTGACGATCGTCGATTTTTAAAGTAACTTTTTTTAACAACGTGGCGACGTATTGAAACTCGAGCATAAATAATGCATTAAAAAAGCGTCATTTTTACGTAACTATTGAAAAATGAAGATCGATTTTGAAAAAGTAAGATCGTCAACGACCTTCAAATGTTTCTCATCGTATCTCCTGTAAATTTGGAAACAATCCATCGAGAGGTTCTCGAGATATCATGGCCACCGACTTTGAAAACAGTGTTCCGAGAAAGACGCGTTTAAAGTTTATCGGCTTGAAGTTTGCATCGTTGGAATGCAGCGAAAATTCTTTTTAATTTATCGCTTTCATTATTATCCATAGTCATATTTGGCAGATTTATGTTGTAGATCGCTGAGTAGGAATCTTAAAAAATATTTTCGGCGTTTTCGTAGCTCAAATCTGCCAAAGGAAATTCAGGAAATAGAAGAAAAAAATCATTTTCGTTGCATTCCAACGATAAAAACTTCAACGTCATGGTGCTGCTACCGCTCGCCCGGCAGACTGTTAAAAGCTGTAGCTCATTCAATTTTAGGAATATCTCGATGAAATTTTCAGGGAATATAGCTAAAAGCTGATACTATCGAATAAAAATACTTTTGAAAAATGCAATGTTTTTTTTACCGTCCTAGGTACCCTGAATTAGAAGGTCCGAAAAATCATTTTGTTTTTAATTGCTTAAATCGATAGATAAACTATCCAAGAATATATTTACGAAGTTACAGAGGCCAATGGTAAATATTTTCGAAGATACAAGGCCAAAAGCAGAAAAGCGATTGATATTTGATATTGATATTTCCTCTTATTGAAAACTTTGAAGCGCGTTTTCTCCAGTTTTCATTTTCACGATTTTTCCAAATTGGCGGGCGTGATAGCAAAAAAACTAAACGACCTATTGAATCAAACCAAAGTTTATTTTCTTCAGTATGAAAAACTCTTCTAAGAGAACTAAAAGAGTAGTTGAAAAAGCATTTTAGAATAATTTTTATAGCACGTTAAGATTTTTTTTAAATACATTTTTTTCAAACCTGAGAAAAGTTATAATTTCACGATTTTTTCAGCTCTTTCTAAATTCACCCAGAAGAAAAATAAATGACAATTGAAAATTTTATTGGTTTTTTTGTTTCCGTCAAGAATTACGCGCTGCATCTTTCCCGCCGATTGGGGACTGCAGTGGCAAGACGCACATCGAATAGGCTGATAAATCTGCAGTCATTTATTGTTTCATGTTGAACTTTTTTTTTATACATTTCAAATCTACATGAAAAGATACCTCAATGTTTACTGGGCTCACTTGGTTTGTTTCCTTCTAAACAAATTTACGAAAAAACGCTTTTTTGGATCTTTTAATTCAGGCTCCCGCCTTAAGGGGTAAGGCCACTGTAACGGGGGAAAAATAAGTATACTTTGTGAATTGTTTTCAGCGGGACAATGGAATAAATCAAAATTCTGAAAAATGTCCTTCATTGTACATATCATAAACTGTATGAACTTTTTTTTTTTCAAAGTAATATAAAACAAAATGGCGGCTGCACAGCTTTTCTTCGACGAAGGCTTTTTTCATAGGCGCACGGCCGGATCAACGGCACCTGCAATTTTTAATTTACAGAGACTGAATTTTTTTTTCCGATTATACATGTGAATAGCTACGGAAGTACGTAGGATTTTTTTGATATATCGATTTTTGCAAAAACAGCGCGTTTTTTTAATAAAAGTTTAAAATTCTCAAAAAAACATCGTCCGAAAATTGTTTATAAAGAAAAACTATTTAATATATCGAGAAAATCCTACGTACTTCTATGCAGAATGTAATTGTGAATATACAGTTAAAATTTCAAGTCAATCGGTCAAGATTTGTTCGAGTTACGAGTCCGGCCGACTTGAAGAATGTAGTTTCGAGAAAAACGTGTTTAAAGTTTTCGGTACGGATTGCATCGGACTACGAGGGGCTGCGCCAAAATCCAAAATAGAAGTATTTAGACATTTTTACCACCTTAATCCTTTGAGTATGTCATTTTTAAGATATGAAGGCATGTTTTAAGAAAAAAAAATCGATTTTCTTAAACTTCCACAGTGGCCTTACCCCTTTAATCAAAGCCGCGAACAGATGAATTTTATATTGATAATTCGTTGAACAGTGTTGTCCGTAAGAACGTTCGGAAATAATCGGAAAGAATTCGCGAGGGCGATAGATCGTAAAGAAAAAAAAAAAAACAATCACTAAAAAGTCTCCGTCCAAACGGAGCCTCGCATCGCGACAAATATTTACGCGTCACTCGCGCTCATTTCCATCGCGATGATTTCATCGCCTCGTCGAATGCGAAGCCAAGGCCCGATTTGCTTTCATTCATCATCGCCGCGCGACCGTTGGCCCTCGGTAGTTCAACTCATCGAGAGGTCGAACTCTTCTCCAGCCTGAAAAACAAAGAGACTCCCCCGCTCGTATTTCGCTTCGATAAACAAAAAACAACGCGCAGTTTAGCGGACTCGAGTGATATTGATTTCGGGAAGAGAAAAAAAACTCGTGATTTTCACGATTTTTATTTTCTCGCCTCGCGAGAGACCCCCGAGGCAGCGCACTCTGCCTCGATGCACGTTGCCTCCGTGTTTGTCGTTGGCCACGGAATCGGCCAAGAGGCCATTTCTATTGTGTGTACGCCTGTAAGGGCACAAGGGCGAGCCCAAAAAGGGACAGAGTGAGAGAGGGGGGGGGGGGGAAGGAGCGAGGCAGATCTCGAGGCGGAGGATCCCATCGGTAAATGGTACTGGGAAAGAATAGTGTGTCCGTGTCTGTCTGTATATCTATGTTTATGTGTGTACAGTATGGAACTGACGAAACGGTCAACAGAGCACGCGAAAAGGCCAGGCACGTCCGGCCAGTTTCCTGCGCGGCAACACCAAAGCTAATAGAAAAATTCTCCATCGTCCACTGGCAATTGCCACGCGATCCACGAATAGCACTCGATAATGAAACCATCAGGATAATTTCGATGTAAAAAGTTCTTCGTTATTCAGCTCGCGAAATTAAAAAGCCCGACGAGCGTTTTGCTTTCGGTCACAATTATATAACGAGGAACCAAGATTTTATTCGTCATTGTGCGTGGCTGCTTTCGGGAGGCCAGATTAATAGTCGCAATTTTTCATGTTGAAGTTTGCATCGTTCGAATGCAAGGAAAATTCTTCATTATTTTATTTCTTAAATTTTTATCACAGTCGAAGTCCTTTCTTTTAATTTTAGGTTATGGAAGACTAAAAAGGATTTTTTAATATGTTCCAATGGTTTTGTAGTCTAAATGGGCAAAAAGAAATTGGCCGATGCAAAAAAAGAATATTTTCGTGGCATCCCAACAATGGAAACTTAAATATCACAATTTTGGCCGTGGAAATTTTCGGATTTTTTTCCGCAAGGTTACCGAGCTTCTTGTAAAGCACTTGCAGTTTTCGAAAATGCGATGTGACTAGGGAATTATCCTGTGCAGAAATTGCCGTAGGCATCCAATTGGATTCTCGTACTTGTCCCCACTCCCTGAATCCAATTGGATTATCATATCTGTCGCCACTTTCTGATAAGGATCCAATTGGATTCCCATACTTGTCCCTACTCCCCGATGGGGATCCAGTGGGATTCCCATACTTGTCCACGCTTCCTGATGGGCATCCAATTGGATTCTTATACTTGTCCCCTCTCCCTGATAGGCATCCAATTGGATTCTCGTACTTGTCTTTCTGATGGCGATCCAATTGGATTCCCATACTTGTCCCCACTCCCTGATAGGCATCCAAATGGATTCCCATACTTGTCCCCACTCCCTGATAGGCATCCAATTGGATTCCCATACTTGTCCCCACTCCCGGATAGGGATCCAATCGGATTCATATACTTGTCCCCGCTTCCTGATGGCGATCGAATTGGATTCCCATACGTGTTCCCACTCCCTGATAGGCATCCAAATGGATTCCCGTACTTGTCCCCACTTCCTGGTAGGAATCCAATCGGATTCCCATACTTGTCCCCACTCCCTGATAGGGATTCAATTTGATTCATATACTTGTACCCACTCCCTGATGAGGATCCAATTGGATTCTCATACTTGTCCCCACTCCCTGATAGGCATCCAAATGGATTCCCATACTTGTCCCCACTCACCGGTAGGAATCCAATTGGATTCATATACTTGTACCCACTCCCTGATAGGGATCCAATTGGATTCCCATACTTGTCCCCACTCCCTCATGGGGATTCAATTGGACTCCCATACTTGTCCCCACTTTCCCATAGGAATCCAATGGATCATCGCATTGGATCCCTATACTGAAACGTCGCGCTTGTACATTGGATTCTTATCAGGATTCCCAATTGGAATCCAATGTGCGAATCCAATTTGAATCCTAAAGGATTCCCACATTATCGAACAGAATCCGATACTTTTCTTAATGGAGCCCAATCCATTTTGTACGTTAAACTTTTGAACAAAGTATATGGATATACAAAATGAGTGTATCTTAAAGAGGTCGGAGCGGTCCAGTTACTTAAGGAGGTTGAAGCGATTCAGTTGAGTCAAATGACGGTTTATTCTTTTTTTTTTCAATGAACCTCAAAAAAATGCATACGAGGTACAGATTTATTCTACATATGCTAATTTTTTAAAATATATAATTAAAGGGCAAAATTATGCATTTTAACATTTTTATTGCGTAAAGTAGAAAAACTTTTGTGTTACTACCAACTTGAAAAAGCATAACATTATCGATGATTATTATGAAAAAACTACGACAACGAATGTTTTATACAATTCACAATGAAATTTTGAGTAATTCATAATGATGCCTATTCATATTTACGTCACGAGATTATTGGCCCACGGTTTACGATGGGCAAGATGAGGATTTTTTTTTCTAAATGTTCACAAACGTTCAGTTTGCGTTAATCCATTGTTAGAAATGGTTTATCTTGGTGGTAAATAACAATAAAAATTACATAAACTTTAGTGTGAAAGTCTTGCCCATCTAACCGCACGTTAAATTACATACATTAAACTATTTTTGATCTCTGGTGTTTGGTGGTGAAAAAAGTTCAAAAAATTCGTAAAGACTCAGTATAGTGTAAACAGTAACATGTATTTTTTTTAATTAAATTTAACCTTGGATTGTGGCTAAAGCTCCAACCTCCTTAATAAATGTCAAATAACCAGCCCATAATTAACAGTTTATGAATCTCTTTTTTCAATTAACCTCAAAAAGAGCATACGAAGTATAGATTTATTCTGTAGATGCTAATTTTTCATAAAATATATAATGGAAGGGCAAAATTATGTATGTTATATTTTTATTACGTGAATCAAAAAAACTTTTTTGTTACTACCAACTTGAAAAAGTAAAACATTATCGATGATTATTATGAAAAAACCTGCATCAGCGAATGTTTTACACAATTCAGAATGGAATTTTGAGTCATTTATAATTATGCCTATTTATATTTGTCACGAGAAGAGAGAAGAAAGACGCGAAAAGAAGAGAAGAAGCGATGAAGAATAGAGAAGAGAAAACCCGCATAAAGAAGCACATTCGAAGAGTCACTTAGCAAGTAAAAAAAGTGGCATGGAATAGGAACGAAACCACTATGAAGCTTGTTTTTTTTTAACTTTCAAATTATATCACGAACATTCTGTAGCGCCTTTTTTTTCATGCCATTTGGAATTTTCCGTCCTCATGGAGAATTCTAAAAGTGTATAGATACTTTTCGCCGGTAGTGTATGTGTGTGCACACCATCGAACGGGAGTTCGGTTTCTCGAGAGATTAGAGTATCGTATTACACTATAGCGATATCTGCTCGTAATAATATTATAGTATCTAGCGTAAGAGTCGTAAATGCCCGGCAACAATAAAATCGAAGGGGATTTCTTGAATGGACTGGTCAAGCTACACAGTCTCGGCAATACAAGAAAAGTCTTTACGGTCGAACGTGCACACAAACTCGCTCGCCGTATATCTCCTATATAGGGTACCTTCCAGATGAACTCGACAGGCACGGGACTCGCCTCTTGTTCGTATTTATTCCACATCCAGTACGATTACGAAGAATATGCAAAATCGATTATGACGAAGTTTCTATCGTTATAGGGATCCCTCTCTGGAAGCCCAATTTGAAGGAACAGAATGATGATTTTTTTTCTAGTAACACATTGGTTGGAATAAATTAATGTTTTCCCAGCCTGTTGTAAATCCTGCAATCTGCGGGCAGTTCAGGCCTCTTTTGAATGTTCTTGTGCTTTGATGTCCGCTTTCGTTACACGCGAATCATCCTTAACCCGACGCACCCGTGTTCCACTAAAATAGGTGTAACATCGTCAATTGTTAGAATTTCAGGTTTGGTCTTAAGGGGTAAGGCCACTGTAACGGCCCAAAAAAAAAGGTTTTTTCACTAATTTTTTGCTCCCGAAATTGAAGGTATATGAAAAAAAACTTTTAATGGTGTTATCGGGCATACATTAAAATTTATTATAAAATTTTTTTACAGTAAAAAAAAAACAAAATGGCGGTTCCACAGCTATCTTCCCGGGACATGTTTTGCTTCCAGGGCTCCGCGGCACGCAGCACCACTGGTGCACTTTTGAATCTAGAACAAAAAAAAAAAAACCATTAATCTAGAGGGCTATAGCTAGAGAATGTCGATCGGATTTTAAAAAGTATCAATTTTTGTGGATTTGGCGTGCGTTTGAAAAAAAAATTGATTTTTGACGAAAAAAACGGCAAGTTTTTTGTTAATAAAAAATCAATAAATAAAGTTCTTGAAAATTCCGATCGACATTCTCAAGATAATGTAAATGTTCACATCTGGTTAAAATTTCAAGTAAAAAAAATGAAAATTGTTCGAGTTATGCTGCGTGCCATTTTGAAAAACCATGTTTCGAGAAAAACGCGTTTAAAGTTTGTTTGGGTTTTGACACGCTTGGCGGCGACCTTCATTTCCTAAGGACAACAAATTTTGTTTCGCACAGGACCTTTTTTTTCTTATTCTAGAGGGTTTAAACTATTTTTTAAGCCAATAAAAAAAAATCGATTTTTCAAAAAATTTACAGTGGCCTTACCCCTTAACGCGTTACCCCCACTTGTAGCGCAAAAAAGGCCTTTTTCATGAATTTTTTTTAAAGAAAACTACAAAACTTTTTTAATCGATCAATATATCATCTTAAAGAACACATCTTGAAGAACTTTCAGTAATTTTTTTATTGAAAAATATCACATTGTTTAGTGGCAAATGGCCGTCAATGAAATAATGTTTTTATATACACGGTTTGCGGTGACCAACATTGCGGCGAAGTGGATCATCTGAAAAAAAAAAAAAAATGCGGATGGGTTTAGTCAAATATAAGTATAAACTAGTCTTTAATCGAAGGATTTTAAAAAATATTCATTTTTCACAAAATGGCGGACAGTCAAAGTTAATGGTTCGATTTTAACGAAAAAAACGGCCGTTTTTTGGCTATAAAACGGCCATTTTTTTTCGAAAAAAAAATCGAACGATTAAAGACTACATTTTTATGTATTAAATAAGTCTGCAAAATTTCAAGAAGATCGGTTCATTAGTGTTCGAGTAATCTTGGTTACCGACTTCAGTAATGCCATTTTGAGAAAAACGCGTTTAAAGTTTCAATTTCCGGTCGTTTACACAACGGATTCTTTTCTTTCAACGCTCATATCTCAGTCAATTTTGTTCGGATCGACTTGAAATTTTCAGGACATATTCTCAGATACTTATACTTCAAAAAAATGCAATAAAAAAAATCGATTTTTTCAAAATCGCAAGTGGGGGTAACCCCTTAAAATATTCTTGAAAGTTCACACTATAACAATATGCAAAAAAACGATGTCGAAGTTTTCATCGTTGGAATCCAACGAAAATTTATATTTATTTTTTGATTGCCTCATCTTCATTATCATCCAAAAAAAATCCTTACATAGTTAGGCTCAAGATCTCCAAAACGGATTCTAAAAAAGTTCAAGAGATTTTGGAGGCTTACATTCGTGTAAAAAAATTGGATTATGCAATTATGCAACTTTCGTTGCATCCCAACGATGCAAACTTCAGTATCATAAAAAAAAAACGATTTTTTATATTTTTCAGTGAGGGATACCCCCTTGAATTTTTCTAAGTGTTTTTCATTAATAATGGGGAAATTGAAAAAAAATGTGTTGATCGCTCCCCAAAGGAGCATTCGACACAAATCTACGCGGGCGAAGCTAGTATATTATATAGTATATATTGATACCATATGTAATATAGTATACATTTATGCTATCCCGTATACATTTCCGTGGTCAGAAAGCTACTATATAATATAGTTATTTCCTCGTCTCTAAATTTCATCTGAAATCTCAAAAATTGTCAAATTCACGATTAGAACAGGCATTTCTCTGAAAATCAAAACTACCTCAAAATCGAGGGGTTTCATTTTCGAAAATTAAAATCGCGAAGTAAAAAACAAATTTTGCAAAAACAACGTTATCTGTATCAGGAATTTCTGCTAACTCGAGCGTTGGGATTTTTTTTTTGTATTATGTCACCCCGAGAGAGAACAAAGCGAGGGAATCGTGTGCTGATTCCGCGTGCGACAGAAGGCACACTGGCCGCACTTGTGATCGATTTAAGGGGATACAATTTTGCGGTACTTTTACTCTCGCAGAGTCCAAAACTACCGGTTTGGGGTACGTGGGGGAGGGGGGGGGGCGAAGGTCTAAATGAGAAACAGATACGAGGAGGGTGCTGCATTATAGTGTGGTGTCCGTTTATTCCCTCGAAATGCGCGCCATGTGGCCATGCTAAGATTTTAACGATCCCCTCTCGTTTGCACCCCAGGGGTGCCTTTACGTACTTATGTTTCTCTCTCTCTCCCTCCCTCTCTCTCTCTCTCTCTCTCTCTCTCTCCCTCCCTCTCTCTCTCTCTCTCTCTCTCTCTCTCTCCCTCTCTCTCTCTCTCTCTCTCTCCCCCTCTCTCTGCCCCTTTTCGCTCCTTTTGACGCGGGTTATTCATCGTGGAAGATAAACGACCTAGCGAGTCACGTAAGTGCGCTTTGCAAATTTTACACGCCCTTATCGCGACTTATTCTTCTTTTTCAACAACCTCTATTGTGATTTAAAAAAGAACATAGATTTCCCGTATCTTGTGATATGTTTATGAGTTTATCTTATCCCAGTTGTCAAGAGAAACGTTTCTCAAGGGGGAAGATACCTTTAAACAAGAAAAAAATAGCTGATTTTCATGATTTTTTAAAAGGAGTTACGCAGGTCCCGAAGCTAAAAAACATATTTTCTCTATTTAAAAATATGTAATATATGAATCATTTTATTCAAAATATTGAGCACATAAAAGAGCAACATTTCAACAATATTTGAAAAAAAATTTCATGAAAAAATTTGGGAAAATCCCCCAAAAAGAGTATCCTCGTGGTCACTATACCTCATGATAGCTTTATCTGTAAGTAAAAAACCAAATTATTTCTGTTAGTAGATATAGTGATTGAATGAAGGATTTTTTTTTTAATTGGAGTTTGAATTTTTGGCAGAGTTGTATGCAAAGTAGTTTAATTTTTGGTACAATTTACACTACGTATAGGCTTGTAAAATTAGTTGTACTATTATCTAATAAAAAAATGTTTGATGGTTTTTTTTTTTTCAATTTTCAAACCTCCGTAACCTCTTAAAGAGGTTACGTGAAAAGATTACAACTTAAATCTGAAAAATCTTATTTTCGAATATATATATATATATATATATATATATATATATATATATATATATATATATATATATATATATATAGATAAATATGTGTGTGTGTGTGTGTGTGTGTATGTGTATATATATATATATATATATATATATATATATATATATATACACATACATATAATCGTTATTATCGAATATATAATTCTCGATAATACCGAAAATAAGAAACGGAAAAAAGTTTTCGTTGCATTTCAATAGTGCAAGCTTCAACCTCATAAGGCCAAAAGATATCGCGTCACTGTCCTGAAAGGAGAATCTCATTATCTCAGGTTCTGTATAAACATACACACGTACGAAAACATTCGATAGCCGACAATTCATGAGGCTACACCCGCTTTCATTCCGCGTTGCAATTTGCAGCCAGTACACGAATCGCATTCCGTTTTTCATCCTTCCGCATTTAAGGGGTCTTCTCACTTTAGACGCTAAAAAAGGCTATTTTCATGAATTTTTTTGATAGGCTTATATTATTGATATTGATATAAAAGTTGTTACATTTAATAAATATACTTTCGAAATACATTTTTTTTAAACTTCATGTATTTATGTAACCCAAACAAACTTTAAACGCGTTTTTCTCGAATCAACGTTTTTCGACGGCTTGCTGATAAAATCTTTGAAATGTTGATATTTACCATTTTTTTGAAAGAAAAAGGTAAAAACAACACGCTTTTTTGTTTTTTTTTTTCAAAAGATGTCCGCCGTTTCGTTATTTTTGCATATATCAAAAATCGTATGATATGCGCTATAGCCATTAGCATACTGAATCTAAAAACGTTTAATTTTTTTTTGTTTCGGATGATCTATCTCCGAGATTCCATCAACAGCGCAGACCGACAATTTTTTTAGGACATTTTTTTAACTACCATTTTTGTCTATAAATAGCGACTTAAACAAATAACATTTTTTCAAATGTCTTTCGAAAGTGTATTTATCAAGTGTTAGCAACTTTTATATCAATATCTATAATATAAACCTATCAAAAGAATTCACGAAAATAGACTTTTTTTAGCGTCTAAAGTGAGAATCGAAAATTCATCTGAAATTCGGGCGCATAGTTGATACAATTCATTATCGCGGAATGATATACGATCCCTCAATTGTTGTCGTCTTGCATGCACGCGCTTGAATAATCGACCGGAGGCCCGCTTAAATTTTCCGATAACGATTTGATATCGGTGGGACATAATTAATTGCGCAAGTTTCGATGCAAGCGAGTTCCGAACGCAAACCCTTGAGGAAGATCGTGCCGAAGGGGTCTCCATATAGGGATTCCTAAATCGGTATTGGAGGTCTTTCCTCGCGTTGCTTTAGGGTGGAGAAGTTTCGGATGGTAAGACACGAGTGCAGGGCCTTCGGCACCCTCGTGGAAAGGCTCTTTGCTCCATAGCCGTGTGTCGTATCGATTGGTAGTCGTCTCGGACGGTTTATCGGCTTTGCAATAAGCCATACGCGCGCCCCTTCACAACCTCAAAAACCGCCCGAGTAGTTGTCAACAATGAATATCGGTCGGAGTAAAAAATTGTTCGGATGGAAAGGAAAAGTGTGTACTGAAGCTGTCTATAAACTGCAAAAAATCAAAAACTTCGATAATTTTCTTATATTGTAAAATGTTATTTTGGGTTTGAAAAAATTCAATTGTATTTTGTCTTTTCCAGACATTTCTAGAAAATTATCATTTCTGAACATAGATCTCAAATCGATATAAAGTTATTATTGCGGGGTAGTAAGACGGCTTGCGAAACTAGCAAGAAAGAGGATAGAGGAGAGAGGGCGAGAAGACTAGTAACAATACGAAGTAAAAGTATTATAATGTAAAAAGAAACTGAATAATAAATGGGAGGTTCCCATGCAGAAATTTTGACCGGGATACCCTATGTCGGATCAAATCCCGATCAGGATTTGTCATGGATTCCCCAAAACCGGTATCCCGGTTAGAATCCAACTTGCATCAGTATCGGCATATGTACGACGACGATGGCATCATTTTGAAAATTTTGGCGTCACGTGTACTTTCTGTATTACTATGGAATTCCTATCTATAGATAGGAATTTCTGTCTATAGATTCCTATCTATAAAATTCCTATCTATAGATAGGAATTACATAGTAATACCGAAAATACACGAGATGCCAAAATTTTCAAAATTATGCCATCGTCGTCGTACATATTCCGATACTGATGCAAGTTGGATTCTAACCGGGATACCGGTTTTGGGGAATAAGTCTCTGTTTATACCCACCGACATGTCGGTGGGTATAAACATGTATTTAAGACAAATTAAAATCAAATTCACAATGATTAGATTAAAATTTACACCAACCGTGAGTTCTTACGTATTTCGAGAGAAAACATTTCGTCGAGGCAAAGAAATTTTTGCAAAAAAAGTTGTGAGTTTCAAATATTACATTATAAATATGAAAAAAATCACAAAATGAGTTGTGAATTTCCTCAAGTTGAAGAAAATAAAAATCGAATTCACGACAGTTATATTAAAATTTACACCACAAGTGTAAACGTATTTTGAGAGAAAACATTGTGTTGAGGCCAAGAAATGTTCGCACAAAAAGTTATGTGTAAAAATTTCTTTGCCTCGAGGCAATGTTTTCTCTCAAAATAAGTACAAACTCACTTTTGGCGCAAATTTTAATCTAATCATTTTGAATTTGATTTTAATTTGTCTTAAATACGAAAAAATTCACAACTAATTTTGTGAATTTTTTTGTATTTATAATTTCTTGTCAATACATTTGCATTCAGAGATTTTGATGTGAATTTTTTTTAACTCACATCAAAATCTCGCGATGAGCGCGATCTGCCATTTGAATCTTTGGACAAATTTTTTTTACTGATAGTTTATCAGTAAAAACTTTTACTGATAGTTTATCAGTAAATGTCATAATTCCATTTTTGACATTTTATTTCAGCCTGTATTCACCCGTGATCCTTCCCAGATTCTTCAATGATTCCATGCGGAATCTATTTAGAGTCATTAAAGGATCCGGTTCTGGATCCCTAATGGAATCCAGTTTACGGATCTTACATTTAGTCTTCGAATCTGATCCGATATCGGACTAGATCCCGACTGGGAGCCCGGGATACAAGTCAGAATCCAGCTGTATCCCTGCCAAAATTCCTGCACGAGTTGTGAAAACCCGCAAGCCTATACATGTGGGATAAACTACTACTACTACTACTATTAAGTAATTATTACTAGTTGAGAGGATAAGAAGAAATAATATTCCTCGTTAAGCAGGTTAAAGCCATCCAGTTGAGACAAAAGACGGTTCATAAATTTTGTTTTCAGTGAACCTCGAAAAAATGCATACGAAGCATAAATTTATTCTGTACATGCTAATTTTTCATGAAATATAAAAGTAACGGGCAAACTTATGCATTTTTATATTTTTATAACGTAAATAAGAAACACTTTTGTTTTATTACCAACTTGAAAAAGTATAATAACATCGACGATTATTATGAAAAAACTGCATCAGCGAATGTGTCATATCACTCAGAATGAAATTTTGAGTCATTTACAATGATTGCGATTTATATTTATGTCATATTTATGACATTGAGGTTGGCAGCAATGTTCTTTATTCGCCAGCCAAGATTCGTAATCTTTTATCAAACCTTGATGGTTCAATATTGAATATATATGGTTTACGATGGGCAAGATGGTTTTTTTTTCTAAACGTTTACAAAAGTTCAGTCTGCGTTAATTCGTTATTAGAAATCCTTTATTTTAGCGCTAATTAGCTAAAAAATTTACGTCACTTGTAACGTGCACGTCTTGCTATCTAACCGCACGTAAAATGACACACATTACATAATTTTTTATCTCAGGTGTTTGGGGGTGAGAAAAATTCAAAAAATTCGTAAAGACTCAATATAGTCTAGGCAATAACATATATTTAAAACATAATCCTGGATTGTGGCTAACGCTTCAACCTCCTCAATTAATGTACAGGTCCGCGGGTATAATTACCGAATGTGAATAAGGTAGGTAGCATTTGTGCCGTCTACGACGTTGCCATGTTTGTACAGCCTGATATTTGTTTCGCGTTTACAAACATTAATCATTTCATAACGATGCTGTGAATACTCATTTTCACAGTGCCAACGGTTAGTCCGAAAATTAGTCGAACCATACGTATTTTTTCAGTTCGGTGATAGCATTTGTTTCAGCAGATACAAATAACCTACTGAAAACTGATCAGGAGGACGAAAACCCAGCACTTTTTAGCGTAGGCTATGAATTTTTGACTGAAGGTAGATGGTTGCATACTGAAAGTAACCCCAATAAAATGTTACCCCTCAACTTGCCCTAACCCTAAGGAATAGGGGTTGAAAACTTAAAAATCGCCGTATCTCGTTAATTAATAGCCCGATCAAAAAACGTTTCAAACAAAAGTTGTTTGGAATAATCAAATACGTATATTGTTATCTGACGTCCAATCCTTTATCTTTGAAAATAGCGGTACAAAAACACGATATCACCACTGACCCAGACAAGGACGCAGCGATATGTCTATTGCGCTCGCCCGTCAAATAACTTTATACGAAGGTCATTATTCCAAACAACTTTTGTTTGAAATCTTTTTTGATCGAGCTATTAATTGTCGAGAAACGGCCATTTCTAAGTTTTCAACCCCTCCTTCTTAGGGTTGGGGTGAGTTGAGGGGCAACATTTTATTGGGGTTACTTTCAGTATGCAACCATCTACCTTCAGTCAAAAATTCATATTCTACGCTAAAAAGTGCTGGGTTTTCGTCTCTTTTACTAGACTATGTGGATAGTACCCATGCACGAGATGATCAGCAAAAGGGTTATAGACGATACTCCCAGAAATCAAATTTCACCTCGGTGGTAGCACTTTATCCTGGCCCCATAACAACCTTAAAAAATGGTTGAGCCATCTTCATAGCTCAAAAAGGGAAAAGAAATTTAAGCAATTGAAAACAAACGATTGTATGCCAAAGATGCAAACTTCAATCTCATCTATATGTATAATTAAAACAGGCATTAAAAAAAACCTCATACCATATATATTATGTGTGAATATAAATAGCAAGATATAAATATAGATATAGCCGTGTCTCTTCGTAGTAGCTACTTATTCCTTCGTGCACTCACGCGGCTCGTAATTTCTCGGAGGTCTCGATAAAGCGTTAATGGGGTGAGAGGTCAGGGCGGAGAATGCCGATACTGCGAGCTCCGGGGGCTGTACCAAGTTTATTAACGAGCTATACACGTGCCCCCTATATTCCCCATTGCTCCCTCCCTCCCTCTCGTTCCTCTTTATATTCGAACTCTCCGCTGCATACGATACGGGCACACATGCGCATACAAATAAATATACACGTGCATATGTACCATTGAGACACTAGGAAAGTTTGTCCTTTTGTCACGGAGACCTTACAACATCCGACCAATTGTTCATAGCCATGAATACGAAAATCCCGATACACATATTTCGCGCGGAAATTTCCCATTCAATTGAAAGTTGCAGCATGTATGGAGCGGGGGCGGGGCACTTCCGGCTTTTCTCGCCGTTACAATCGGGCCTTGTATGGGCGCGATATCGTCGACGTTATAGAAATTGAAAGGTCCCTGACCTAGACGATTGTTCGTTGCGAACTAACTTGGCGAGGCCGACGGGTGCGGGGGCTGGAGCATTCGTTTTACACGTGACGCTTGATCCAAGTTTGAATTTTAATCAAGCTTTTCGAAATTGTTTGGTAATTTTGCGATCACGGATACGCAACTCCCCGTGAAGAAATTTGTTGGGGAGTCACCGGATCCTACCACATCCCCGTGTAGAGATTTGAGTCGGGAAAAAGTACTACCCCTGATCTGCCTACCCTAGATAACATCAAGCTTTGGTCGGGCCTTCCACCCTGGAATAGGTTCGCAATGTAACGGGTCTAAGGCTAGGTTCCGATCCGCCATTCCTTTTCCGGGGAACTGATCAGGAACGGGCCGGAGAACAAGCGGTAAATGACCAGGAAATTTGTGGGGAATAGATTAGGAAATAACCAGGAACAAACGAGGAAATTGAAAATGATGTTTCAGCGTTTTTGGAATCTTTGAGGAGGTAAAATCGGGAGTGTATTCAATTTAGTATTTCGACAACATATTGTTTTTTGGTTATCTATTTGCTAAGGTAGTGTATGAGTGTGTACATACGCTTGTTCGCATTTCCTGATAGGCAAAGAGACAGAAAAACGTTCACAGATCACTATCAGAGCGAAAAAGACCTATATTGCAAAGGGTTGTTTGACAAGTATCGCAAAATCATAAGCGTAAGTGCACGCTGTCAGCCTAGCACTTCTGTACGTGGTACAACTCACAGGACGAACTTTTATCCTCGTACGATGGTACCTTGCTTACGCGAAGCGCTTCGTTTGTAGCCACCTGGCGGATTGTTGGCGAAATACATTCAGGTAACGTCTTCTCGGCCAGAACATTGATATTTCCCAACATGGCGACAAGGCGTTCTAAAACCACGCATGACCTGCTTTACTTTTTTGCCTCATAATATAATTTGGCTATTCTTTATGTTCGAATCATTAGTTATCGTCATCCCGGTGTTCATGATAAGCATTGTTATCCTCGTCGACTATCATTGATGACATGATTGCTTTTAATGATGAATAGAATTACAACAGATGTATTAGTTTCATCCCATTCAATTATAAATATATTTGATGAGGTGAAAAGCAAGGCAGCTTTTCTTTAGTTCTTGAAGACAGACTCCACTTTTCAGAACATGTCAATCTTCTGGCCGGGTAGACATTACGTGAAGATGTACTTGCTCGCAATGTATCCCGGCTAGATTTTAATTTCCAAACATAGAGGGTAAGCTGTAAAAAAACGACTTCGCGATCTTCTCGATTTGTTCCATGGGAGGGCCCGGTCAGATAAATCAGACAACGCAAGTGTGGTCAGGGCCAGACACAAAGTAAGAAATACCCGGTCACATTTCTGCATGGTATTTGTTGGATCTCTCAATGGAAGTATCCTTTTGTCAACCGGTGCACAAATTCGTTAGTTGATGTTGAAGTTTACATCGTTGGGACGCAACGAAGGTTCTTTTTTTACTTACCATCTATTTATTCTTACACAAGAATTTTTTTCTATAGGTGGATATTGTATTGAGACGTTGAATACATTGTCACTGTGTTCCAACATATGGCATAACCAGATTTGCGTGCGATATATAAAGAAGTATTATAAGCAAGCTTGAAATTCAGTGTATGTCATTTCGCCGAAGTGTAAACATTTTTTTTTCTTCATAGTGTTGAACATGTTCAATTTCGTACCAAAAAGAGTATTTGCGGAGAATTTTATTTCACTGCTTTATTTACAAAAATCTGCAGCTGAAGCACACAGAATTCTTGTTGAGACTTATGACGACCACACTCTGTCAGAAACAACATGCACAGGTTGGTTGAAACGCTAAAAAAATAATGATTTCGATGTGTTGAATTGGAGGCACTTCATGAATACTCATTTCAGACGCTAGCTGAACTTGCGAAATCATTGGGAGTTGATCACACAACAGTTTCGAAATGTTTGAAAGCATTAAGAAATATTTTTTTTAATAAAGCATTACTTTTCAGGAAAAACAGCGAAAACATATTCAACATCCCAACATATTGACGAATAAATATCTCAAAAAAATGGTTGGGGGGGTAGACAAAATCTGCCAAAAGGAATTGAAGGAACTCAGAAAGATGAATTTTCATTGCATTGCAACGATGCAAACTTCAACCTCATTTCGTTGGGGAGTCTCAAGATCCACCAACATCTCTATAGGGACTTGTTAGGGACACCGCAACTATGGAGTCCTCATTGTGATCCAATTGGATTCTCCACTGTTCCCCAATGAACGCCGTTTGATAATTCTTATCACGTTCGATTTGGAAATGTGTGAAAAGTCACGAGAAAAAACTCGGCTTGCTGAAACGTAACCTGCATGCTTCGTGAGCATATACGTGTATGGTGATATTATGTTAAAGTCAGTAAAATAAATAACAAACGATAATTACACCGAATTTTCAGTGATGCAATTCAAATCGATTTTTATGATATACTTTTTTAACATCCAATTATTTTGTATTTCTATATGCTTTGTTTAAAATATTCAACGTACAGAATGCGATGGGATCCATCAAAAAATTCATCGGATTCTATTCGATAACCTGAGAATCCTCATGGCGTTGGAGTTAGCATCATTGGAATCCAACGAAAGTTCTTTTTAATTGTTTTCGTTTGTTCATTGTCATTACAATCGTTAAGTATCTTATCGATTAAGATCGTAGATCTCCTGAAAGGATAAGAAAAACCCGTTTGAGGAATTTTCCTACCCTAAATCGGCGGAAAAAAAAACTGATCAATAGAAGAAAAATGTACTCTTAACGATGCAAACTTCAACATCACGAATGCTTTAGGATTCAGATTAGGTTCGTGCATTGGATCCCAATGGGGATTCCCGATTAGAATCCAACGTACAAGCATAACGTTTCAGTATAGGGATCCAATACGATGACCCATTGAATCCCTATTACGAAGTGGAGACAAGTATGGAAATCCAATTGGACTCTACGACAATTGCTGCACGTGTCATGGTTGGTGCAGAAACATCGAAACTCGTTGAAACTACTACGTCCCGCTTGGTAGTCGGCGCGCAAGCTCATACACAGCGGTCACCCATCCAAGTATTGGCCTGCGCCAACACCGCTTGCCACGGGAATAGGCTGCAACCGCGCAAATTGTACTTTGTGTTCATTAAAACGATAATAATCACTAACATCAAATGATGTCTATTGGCTAGTGGAGTATGCAGGCAAAAGAAAAATATAAAAATTACGATGCATAAATTAAAAAGCACGAGAAGATAGGTAAACAAGGAGAGAGATACGAAACTAGCGGTGCATCGTTATCGATAAAACTTACCGCAGAATTTTCCTTTCGCGATTTACCTCCGAGATGGAAATTGGCTTGTTACTTTTTCCATTTTTAGTCTCGCAACGAGTCCCCTAGTCGCGAGAGCGAAAAAGTTTCATCCATCTTGTACTCGGTGGCCCACTCGGCATATCTGCCGTCCTCCCTCAGGCGAGAACTTTTTCAAACTCCAAGCCTCGGATGCTCTCGCTGTGCATGGAAAGTCTGCACACCTGGGCGAATTCGCTCGCTCCTATACACACATTGATGCATTTATGAACAAGTACGCAAGTGCGTTCGTACAATTGCGCATGCCCTTGCGTGTTCCCCATTTCCATATATACGCGGTATTTTCCGCTTAGGAAGTTTTCGGCCGAGAAATCGTTCTTTTTTCCTTCGCCGAAAGTACAAGAGCGTTTTTTGGAGGTGGACGAGAAAAAAGCATATGCGCGAGAAGAAAATTCTCGGCATTCCTTTTTTATGCTACCCTATTCTGGCTGGCTGGTTAGTGTTTTTTTTTTCGGTATATTCGCCATAGAGAGTGAATAGAAGGTCTCGTTCACATCCACCAGCCAAAACCTACCCCCATGTACTCGGAAAAGCCCGTACATATTTTCGTGCATATGTATACCGCGTATGTACTCACAGATTTGATGCGTACATAATGTGTATGTAGTTGCAGATTTGTGTACATAGCAATTGTAATATCTAATTACTATGCACATGCATACATGCATGTATGTAGTTATATTTATTTGCATACCCGGCTGCTTTGCGGACAGCGTAATATTTACTATGCACATACATAGATGCATGTACATGGATGTAGTTGTATCTATTTGCACACCCGGCTGTTTTGCGGACAGTCCTTCATGTCGAATGTCCTAAAAATCGCCTCTCCCTATACGTATGTATGCACCCCTCGGGCGATGAAGGTGCGTTTTCCAGGCCAGCTCATCGCACATCGTGCACATTCCATGAGATGCACACCGGGAAAAAGAAATTTCCATTCTCGACTTTACCCACTTCTCGACGCATTCTTTTTTCCTCGATCGTTCTTTCCCGTGCCGCCCTTCCTTTCTTTTGTAATGAGTAAGCAAACATAGAACTTTTCATTTTTATCCTCTTGACTTTTGTGCTACTTTGACTCGCCTCACAGTTTCACAAGAATTCCCAACGCGTATATAAAAATGTACTTCTGAGGGTGAAGCAAGTTGTAGTAGTTTGAGTACTCGATATGATGCCTTGGAATGTTCACTGGAGAAAAATAAACTTCGATTTTCCGTTATTCTTTGATCCCTTGATCGCCAAGGAGATTGTTTCCAATGGCCTGAACGAGCGATGATAAAACGGCTACATTTTTATGGCTGGTATCGGATTTTAATGGGGCGTTGACGGTAGCGTAACAGGGAGCAACCGTGATGTATATCATCTTGATACGTCATCGGGAAGTTGAGCAATGGAGGGAGGAGTCGTTGACTACTGTTATTTATCACACATTGCCAGGGGCAACTTGTGACTGACGTACCAAACGCACGCGCTCCATGAGACGAGCCATTGATGTCACGTATTGATGTTGCTTATAAGTAGCCTTATTTTATCCGGAACATTTTGAGATGAGTAAACGCAATGGTTTTTTTTTTAAATCGGTATTGGATGCTACCCATGCAGGAATTTGTTGGTAAGCCCTCAGATCCTATCACATTCCCAGTCCTGGATTTGCCAATGGGCCGTATACGCAGCTGCCTAGGAGCGGCAGACTTTAGGAGGCGGCAGATTTTAGGGGCACCGAAAAAGGCCTAGGTAAATACAAGTGATTAAGATAGGATGGGCGGCACAAAGTCAAATGCCCTACACTCAAGAAAAGTATAAATCCGGTACTCCACATTCCTATAGGGATCTGATAGGGACGCTGCACGTAGGAATTCCACAATCGGATCCAAGTGGATTCGGCGCTATTTCCCAATTGACATCGTTTGAGAACTGTTCATTTGAAATTCTCAACTGGAACTTGTTAGATCTTCCAACAGAATATCCTTCCGTGATACCGTGCACAAATTTGTTAGAGAGTCCCTAGATCCACCCACATCTTCTCCACATTTAATTCCCAAAAAATCACTTTGAAAATGGGTGTTCACACTAGAGTAAGTCCTCAAGCATAACCACTTTATTGCTGTCGTTTCACGACTGATTATAATATTTACGAATTATACTTTCCTGCGCGAATTTTACGGTTTTCGTGGCTCTTGCAAGTTCTTTGTTGAGTTTCCAACCACAAGTGGGCGTAAGCGTTATCTGCAGCATTATAAAAAAAGATCTAGCACGGTTTTCATAATTCAGTACCTGCTCGTCCTACCTTGGAAGGCGGGCCGTAGTAATTTTCTTTATGCTAGATGAAGATACGCGTAGTGCAAGTTCGCGGGAAGTTTATTTGGGTTCCACTTTGGGTCCCCACTGAAGGAAGCCAAGCATTTTGGATATAAACAAATGAATTTGTTAAATTGAACGATCAGGCGTTTAATAAACGAAGTTGCGGAAACCATTGAAAAATGAAACTGCAGTTATTGATAGATGTACATAATTAGGTGATATGCACCGCACTCCAGTAGTCTTAGAATTGATGACGTTGAAGTTTGCATCGTTGCAAAACAATGTTTTTTTTCGTTCTTTATTTCTATAAGTATGTTTATTGCTACCCAAAGCCTTCGAGGGATTTACATGGTTCAAATCGACCATAGAAACATTTGGGCAATCATAAAGAATGACTTTCCATTGCATTCCAACTATGCATAGGTACTTCATTGCAATTGTACTTCGCACATTGCTGACAAAACGAACAATTGCGTTGCCATTGGGTTAACAATGTACTCCATGCAATGCTCTTCACGAATAACACGAGCTCAAGGACCGTAAATCCCGAGAGTTGATATTTATTTTCACTTATCTGACAACCACTATTCTATGCTTGATCACCGTGAGTCTCGAAATGACACGCTGTAACTTGACTTTCTACGTGTACCTCGCACTGGAAACTTCAACAGCCCGTAAAATCGTGACAAAACGAGTGGTCGAGACATTGAGGAGATGCCTTTGGCAACCCGGAAATGGCCACCGCTACAATCACTCTGTGTACGTTGCAGATATTTTGCACTGCTTGTTCAACAACTGAAATATACGCGTGCACAAAGTCATGTATATGCATACACCCACATATCCAGAACGAATGGTATTTGGAAAGCAGAGGGGCCCATTAACCTAGTATTTCTCTCACTTGGTCATTTTCTGATTTATTCACCCACTCGCATTCACAGCTCTCAAAATGTACATTGAATACATACGAGTACCCGTAAACATACATACTGACAGTAGAGATGAGCGTTGCTATCACGATTTTCTGCGTCACGTAGCGTTAACCTGTTCCAACATTTGGATGGGTGACGGCTCAGCCGCGCACTCCCATGCAGACATTTGTTCGGAAGTCCTCAGATCCCACCACACACATATGGGGATTCAATAGGGACCTGTAATAGGTGATCCGTCAGGATCCAAATTGGTTTCGTACAGTGGAATCTCTACCAGGAAGTAGGGACAAGTATGGGAATCCAATTGGATTCTCATACCAATACGCATCTACCAAACTCGGTGCAGTGTTACTGACAATGACGGCACAAGTCAAACTCTATAAAATACAGCCCTCTCTATCAGCATAGTGCCCTCCTGAAAATGCCATGCAGCAGTGCACGAGGAAAGAGGACTTATGGGCACCACTATAGGGAGCTGCTTAGGAACTAAATAGAGCCACGCGACCAGAGTGGGCTAATAGTAAAAGGGATGGAATTGTAAAAGTCTGGAGGGCATACGAAGAAACATTGAAATATACATATATATCAACTTATGCATAGACTCTTATCCCCTCGACGCTCGATCTGATCGCAGACAATGTCCTACAAGTTCATCGACAAACTTCAACACGAAGATACCACAACCCAATAGCCAAATTAATAATACGACCTCCAAGACCTTGATCATCGTTTCGTACAGTGTAATCATTCAACTAAGTTCTTTATATACATGTATGCTCGCGTGTGGTGGTGGCGTGCGTGGCTGAGTGGATATAGAGGTATGTATCAGCATTATTAGAGTCTGGGTGTATAAACCACGCGTGAATAATGCTTTGACACGGGTTTTACACCCGCCTCAACGCCTCCATCTGACCTGGGATACTTGCCAAGTCACTGAGTTTAGTTACACGTGTATAAACACTAGTACATCTATATACAGATTTACCGATATGATGTGTGTGCGAGTGTGGGTATATATATATATATATATATATATATATATATATATATATATATATATATATATATATACATGGACAAGAGTAGATGAAGCGATCCGATAACTCGTCCACGTTTTAACAGGCAGCAATTTCCCAATACCGAATAATTCATGAAGAGTTAACATTCGAGCCTGGGGTCTGTGCCCGATTCATTAAAATTAAGGTTAATCAATGAGGGTGGCAACCTGCGGCCATCCAGTTGAGCCAAATCAGTGCTGATTTTTTTTTTTTTACGAAACGTATCCTATGCGCATTCTGTCGAGGGGAATCATCTGTGCGTGCGCCATTGAACTCGTGCGAATAGTATTATTGGTGCCTTACAAGTATTAGTAGTATCTTATTAGTATGTTACTAGTCAAAATCAATCAATCAATCAAAATCAATAGCGTGCGCCATTGAACTCGTGCGAATAGTATTATTGGTGCCTTACAAGTATTAGTAGTATCTTATTAGTATGTTACTAGTATTGTTAGTATTTTATTAGTATGCTACTAGCATTAGTAGTATCTCATTAGTACTGGTAGTATCTTACTAGTATTAGCGGTATCACTGTAAAAAAAATTCTGTACAAAAATTAATACACAAGTGTAGGAAGTTTTTATGCAGATACCGCTTAAATCCAAAACAGGTTATTTAAAAAATGAAAGTGTAGCTCCGTAATATTAATATATTTGTGCGTGTGAAAAATAATGCACGTGTAAAGAAATAATCACATCCAAGTATATTGAAATCAAGAACCATTTGCCGATATCAATATACGAGTGTATATTAAATTCGTTCGTATATTAAGTTCGTAAAATTCAATTCTTTTGTGCCTTAAATGTAGTGTAAATTTAATATAATTTTCACATTGTTTCATGTGATTTTCATCAGCGTTTATGATTTTTTTTTCAATTCCAGTTTCGCACTTTTAAATAAATCTGTTGTGATCATGCATTGTACGTACCGTAAAATTCCGATTCATATATATTTTTTTGGCTGCTGTAAATAAAATTCAAACTTGTTTTGTATTTTCAATGCTCTGTTTTTTATAGTTGATTTATTATACATCTGTAATAATTTTCAATTGAAGAGACGGGTTAATGCAATACATTTTCCACAAATTTACAAAATTTACTTTGAAATTCCATGTTGCTTCTATTAAATTCTATATCCACGTTAGATTCACGGTACAAGTGTTTCAAATTTAATTCCATCTACTGAGTTCGTAAAATTCAATTCCTTTGTATCTTAAGTGTATTGTACATTTCATATCATTTTTTACAGCGATCTTATTAGTATCTCACCTGCATTATGAAATTGTAGTTTCTATCGGTACATTCGTTTCTTCCAGGCTGAAATTAACGAGCCTGCATAAGTTTGGGGCCCAAACAAGTCGATTTTCAGTACTCTTTTTCTGGTGAGAGTATCGGGATGACGAGCTTGGGATTTTACACACGATTCATACATAATCTTGCCAATGTTCAGTTTTTGTTCAATTGTAAAATATTGAAAACTTATTTTATTTCAATAAAAGTGCAGCCGGTGCTGCACGGCCCATCGGTGTAGACGGCTCTTGCTACTAATGTGATCTGAAATGATAAATAAAACATGTACTGTTAGTATAATAATGAAACTTTCTCTATGACCGGATACTCCATTGAAATTTAGGAAATACGAAAATGGCAGGCTGCAGAAAAAATGTCATTTTTCGACTAAAAAAAAACTTCAGTTTGTCATGAACAAATGGATAGACGCGTCGAAAAATCATCTGGTCGTGCGATAGAACATGATATAAATTGTGCTCTATCCGACTTTGGAATGAATCGGACGAAGACATATTGAGATATTACTTCCACCGTTTCATAAACCATAGTTTCGAGAAAACGCAGAAGACGAAACAGTAGTGAGGGCAAATCATTTTTGCAAATTGAAGTTAAGACCCAAGGCTCTAAAACTATGCAATCAAAAAATCGAATTTTCGAAAATTCACGTTTTGCAGATCCCTCATGTGAGTACGGTTAGAGTACCATGCTGAGACGATCTTCATCCCTTTTGTAGATTTCATTAGTCTGCCCAAATGAAGTCAGCGTGGAAACGGCTAAAGCGTTTTTCCTTTGTAATTGAAAACAAACGTTTCCAGAATTTGCCTCCACTATGTTTCAACTGGATCCGACATGTAAAACCTATACAAGTGCAATTGTCCTTTTGAATGGATGGTGACGTAAAACAGATTCATCAGCTTCATGATCAAGCTCAATTCAATGCTTTTATTTTCTGGTAATGTGACTATGTATCGAATTATATAGAAAACAGGTTTTATTTAACTATGTAAAAAACGTGTTTTCTTTAAATATATTTTTATAATTTGTAAATGTATTTTTCATAATAATCTTACTACATAATCCTTTGTCATGTGACCCCGGCCAGTCCTGAATAATTCGTCGCCCGTAAATTTTTGGCGAACGTACGTTGGCAATTCTTTTCGTTTCGTCTCACAGAGGAGGTTTTTTATCACTATTCGAGGCGAGAGAAGGTCACGGATCACGAGATTGTAGTTCTTTTTGGCTTTTTTTTCTCTTAGGCTCGTAGTTTTTGCAGCTTTTCTGATGGACTCGTCCATTGTGGGACTGAGAGGCAGTCGGCCACGGTTTCGACACTCCCGTTAGATGTTTTTTCGTCACAAACCTGTTTTGAGATTCGTAAAGATCTCTGGCACTCGGGGAACACTGGGTATGCACCATATAATAATAGAATCCCAGCCAGAGCCCAATGAGATGGGGGAGATCGGCAAGATAGTACTACGAAATATAGACGACGGATTAGGCTCCGAACACAGTTTAAACTCGCTCTCCCCTGTCGTTCTTCCTCTTTTTATATACTCCTCTGCCTCTGGCCCTGCAAACCTACACTGCTGAGAATCTCTCTCTCTCTTGCTATCTAGGGTTCACAAGCATCTCCGTTCTCGCGTCAGTTCAGCCAACACGTTCGAACCATTAAACGAATTAGTATAAAAACCTAAGGCCTCTGAGTATTTTGTCCTCGTGGATTATTTTTTTAGAGACGTCATCTGTACGAATCGACTGAATGCGGTACATTTGACGGATTTTTATTCCAAGCATCTATATTTTCATCTACTTTTATCACGATAGTAATTATATCTTCAAAAAATAAATGTTGTTGAAGCATATCTGTCATTGCGAATGAAAATTTTCACTCGGTTTTGATGCCGAAGAAATTCACAAAAACACGTTTCACTCGAGCTTTTATTCATCTACTGGGCTTTTATCAGATTCAAATAAATGCCCGGCAAGCGGAACAAGCGCGGGCTGTGCGTCACATTCTGCAGGGATCGTATAATAAATAACCGCGAAAACAAACCTCCATGGGGCATCGAAGAAAAATCTAGTTACTGATTTGAATCCCATGTTGCCATTTCGGAACCGACGATTGGCGATGCGTAGGTCTGAGATTTTGTGTACAGACATCAAAAGATACAATATTTGTAAATAGAGGTTAATAATGTTATCAGATCCGAATAAAAAAATAAAATGATTGGACTCCTATATTTTTCGGTAAATATTCGGAAGCGGGGCTCCTGCTACCCACACGGAAATAAAATATATGTAAAAATATATTTTTCGATATATTAAAAATGGATGTAAAATATATTTCTGATATATATTATCCATCTTAGATATTGATTAGATATGTGCAATATATACGGGAAATGCATTAAAAATATATTCGCGATATCAAAGTTTTCGGCTTCAATACATCTTCAGAATGTACATAAAAATATATATGTTGAATAGGCGGTTGAGTATATTTAAACTATATTGAAAATATACTTACAATATACTCAAATTACCCTCAAAATATACTACAAATGTATTTTAACTGTATTCGACTTATAATTGAAATATACTTTAAATGTACTTAAACGACATCTAAAATATACACGATATATGTTCATACTCCGTTTAAAATATACTTGAAATATATTTAAACTATACTTGAAATATTCTTAAAAATTTCGTTATCACGCTTTTTACATCATGGAACCCTTTTACGATATTTTTTTCTTGTCCTTAATTACGATTATGGTGTTTGCGGTTCAAATATATTAATGGTTCCAATTTTCAATTATATCAGACGCTTACACGCCGTAAGGTGGTTTCGAACCCGGGACCTCTGAGTGATGAGCTGGTACGTTCCCCACTGAGCTAGTTCTACTTGTTAAATTAACTTGCGTATCGTCTACATATCGTACAATACACAATGTTAGTTTATTGAGAAATGTGTGGATTTACAAGAGCAACTAACATTATCGGATCAATAACTTAATTGCGTTCGCATAGAGAGCGATAATCGAATAGAATTAAATAACCTTCAATTTTTTTGTCCGATCATTTATTTCGGCTAGTGTGGCTAGGTCTTCGCGAGATACCGACTTGAAGATGTTTTTCATTTGCAACGTCATCTGTTACTCAAGTTGCTTAAGGGGTAAGGCCACTGTAACGGCCCAAAAAAAAAGGTTTTTTCACTAATTTTTTGCTCCCGAAATTGAAGGTATTTGAAAAAAAACTTTTAATGGTGTTATCGGGCATACATTAAACTTTATTATAAAATTTTTTTACGGTAAAAAAAAACAAAATGGCGGTTCCACAGCTATCTTCCCGGGACATGTTTTGCTTCCAGGGCTCCGCGGCACGCAGCACCACTGGTGCACTTTTGAATCTAGAACAAAAAAAAACCATTAATCTAGAGGGCTATAGCTAGAGAATGTCGATCGGATTTTAAAAACTATCAATTTTTGTGGATTTGGCGTGCGTTTGAAAAAAAAATTGATTTTTGACGAAAAAAACGGCAAGTTTTTTGTTAATAAAAAATCAATAAATAAAGTTCTTGAAAATTCCGATCGACGTTCTCAAGATAATGTAAATGTTCACATCTGGTTAAAATTTCAAGTAAAAAAAATGAAAATTGTTCGAGTTATGCTGCGTGCCATTTTGAAAAACCATGTTTCGAGAAAAACGCGTTTAAAGTTTTGCGAATAGTTTTTTATTGGAAAAAATTAAAAAAAGACGTCGCACAGGACCTTTTTTTCTTATTCTAGAGGGTTTAAACTATTTTTTAAGCCAATAAAAAAAAATCGATTTTTTAAAAAATTTACAGTGGCCTTACCCCTTAACCAACCATATTTAAAATATATAAAACATACATTCATTTTGTATGTTTGATATATTTAAGATATATCTTAAATGTATAGACTTATATATCGTATAATAATATATATATATTTATATATCGTATATCGATCTATAAGTCTATACGATATACATTTATATATCGTATAGACTTCGCTTACCCAAAAATATACTTACGTATAGGTTTCTCTTATCCAAAAATATAATTGGCATATCCAACTTTTCTAACCAATTATATTTAATACATGTTTTATATATTTTTCGATATATTTTTTATATATTTTATTTTCACGTGGGCTAGAATCATGCTAATTTTTGTTTGAATGGTGGTATAAATATAAACAAACCCAAACAAACACAAACAAAGAAAATAAGAAAAAATATTATCCTGATTCTAGCAGGAGCCCCACTTCCGAATATTTACCCATTTTTCTATCATAAACATTGTACTTTTAGGACGAAAAAAAAGTTAGCATCGTTGGATACAACGGAAGTTCTTTCGTATATTTTCCTTTCCTCGTTTCTATTGATGTAGAAAATATTTCTCGCAGATTGATATTGTAGATCTCTAAAGAAGTATCTTGAAATATGGTGCGGGGGTTCTGGTGGACAAACTGACAAAGAAATCAAAGCCATTCGGAAATATTGATTCTCATTGATTTGCGACGATGCGAAATTAAATCTTACTTCGAACGATCCGATTGCAGTAATCATATCATTCCGGTGAGGATCACACAAAAGTCCAGTAGACTTCCAAATGCAATTTTATTTTATTTACGCGAATGCTTTTTCTCAGTGCGCCAAAGGGTCAATAAAAAATCAATCTGAAAAAAGTACAATCAGCAATGTTGAGTAATGATAAATCATTGATGGACATAAGATTCCCCAATGCTATAGAGGCACGAAATCCGAGCAGCTTCGGAATCAATAGGGTATTTTACTCTATGTAAGAAAAATACTAAAGATATATAAATAAGATAGTTTTCGCAATAAGCAATCGAATAATGTTGGTTTTAATTTATAAAAACACAAAATAAATTTTGTTTAAAACTTTTTCAATCTGTTCAACGAACATGCGGTAGCCGCCATAATGGATTCCGACGTGACGTTATTAGTAGTAAACAACGAAAGCGGTAGACGTATTACTCATTAACCTGTGAAAGAAAGCGCCAACAACTATATATTCTCGTTTGTCGTAGTTAATTGCAAATTTTCAAATATTTATCTGCACTTCAAAAAAGAACAAATGAGTTTTTTTCGGACTACGACTTTGGATCTCTTCTCGCAAATTTTAACCAAGTCTTACTCATATTTATATCGATTGGCATTTTAATCCACAACTTTCCCGCTGTTTTTACACTAGTATTCTTACATTTAGGAACAACACACCATTGATAGGGATTGCAACTCACTTTGAGCCAAAAAAATTTACGTACTCACAATTGGCGCAGCGTCGATGTTTATTATGCAAGTGACGTCACGAATCGAAGCCGCATATCGGCTAGCGTTTTCGCGCGGAAATTTGAAATGTAAAATTTAAATGCATTTTTATGGCACTTGTCGATTTCATGAAATAGAAATAAAAATTTCAGTAGTTTATTACCACCAAAGGATCAAGTTGAGACACCTTTTAAAAAAGGTGTCAATACCTTATTTCCCGTTTGCAAAATCTCCATCATATTTTCGTTTTAAGACAAAAAATTATTTTTGGTAAATATGTACAAGTGGGGCTCCAGCTAGAAAAGTGGTTTAGAAATTTTGTACCGAGTCGATGTATTTCAGGGCACTTTGTTTATAATATTTAGGTCGGGAGAAGATAATTTAAATCCCCAAACGCTTTTTTTTACCTTTTTAAAGGTATGGAGGAAACGGGTTTGGTGACATTAAGTGGGTCAAATGACGTGTTCGGTCAAACAACCCAAACAAACCTAAACAAACATGTTAAAAATCGAATATTTTCCGGAATTTTTTTTTCACGTACCCATCCGAGGTGCCCCCACAATTCCACGCACCCATCTGAAGTGCGTGGAATATTTGTTTTCTTAATAAAATACCCCTCCCCCATCATAAAAAAAACATATTTTCATACTGCAGAAAAGCCCCGAACAAGTGAAAAAATTTTTGGAACTGATCAAGGCTGGAGCCCTACTTGTAAATATTTACCTTATTTATTCTTCTTCGTAAAAATTCTCCGTTGTTATTTTCGGCCATTATGATTATTCGAAATAAGCGTACACAACATCTCGGAGGAATCCAAGTGAAATGGTTTTTCATCGGATCACGAAGTATCACGGATATTTAGCGTTAGGGTATTGTTGAGAGAGCGTCGGAACGCGGAAGACTCGCGGAGCACGCGACGAATTTAGTTTGCGATGATAAACATATGCGCGACTGAAGCCGCGCGATTAATTAGCCTGTGTGCGTATCCATTTACGCGACCGTGAAGTATCGTGCGAACGCTTATTCGTACAAAGATGCGTCATGAATCAGTTTCATGGAATACGATGTGGGAATCGGGTTTCGTTGCGATTATACAATGCCTCATCTCTTAAGGGGGGCGGTGTCTTTAGGCGAGGGAAAAATTGCTGATTTTCATGATTTTTTTTTAAAGGAAAGGTTTCTTCATCCCTGTTGAGATTTAGGGTATGTTTTATTACTATTTTTGGCTGTTACAAGGTATTTCTTTTTTTTTTATTTATGTTTGAAAATCGCGAAACCGACAAAGATTTTTCTTTCGTTAACACTCATACGCACAATATGAACCAAGAAAAAGTGAGAAATGTTAAAAATCGTTGAAATGATACACTTTTAAACAAAAAGATAAAATTTTTCGCAAAAATGGCTAAATTTTGCAATAAAAATACTTTTCTTTCTAATTTTCAAAAACATTTAGGATCACCTTTTTGGTAATAGGGTTTGAAAGATTTATACCAAATTTTGTCAGAATCGGAAATTAGTTTTTTAGCTACACATCACGCCAGTTTTGAAAATGAAGGTCAAAAGACCGTGTCATACCTCTGTCATAATCTCTTTAAAGCTTAACAAATAAAATATATGTTAATTTTTTTTGTTTTAAACAAGCTTTTATTTAATGTACTAAAAAGGAGAAAATAATTTTATTTTACCAAGCTACTTTGGGGACGTCCATATATTACGTCATCGATTTTTGCTGATTTTGTACCCCCCCCCCCCCCCCCACTGTAGAATGACGTTATTTACGATCGGCCCCTATATGTGACTAGAAATAAAAAGTGGTGGCCCTCACCTTTTTAAATGTTTAATAAATTTGATCAATTCAGTTTCATTAACCGTATTTAATTTGGGACAATAGTTATTAGAGAAATCATTATCACACGTTTATACTCAGTTTCAGAATCGTTATTTAAGAAATCTAAGGTTGTTTTACAGCCAATTAAATACAGTTGATATGTTACCGGATTTATGTAAATTAAAGATCATAGCTTTTATTTATCAAGTTTTTATTTAGACACATATAGGTGACTTGGTAAAAAAAAATATTTTCTACTTTTTAGTACATTAAATAGAAGCGCGTAAAAATTTTTTTTTGTTCACATATAATTTATTTCCTATTTTTTAGTCTTTAATTGATTTTACTAGAGCTTCAAAAAATTTGGAAAGAGAGATTAAACCTTCCACACGAACCGGTATTATTATTGGTTGATTGTCACGAGAAATTCTGAAGAACTGTGATAGGAGGCATTCATCATAGATGTCATCTCACCACCTATTGGACCTTACCTTTTAACCTATTTTACCTATTGGACGCTTTTAACAATTGTGCGATCCGAGAGCACTTAGAGCCAATTCATATGTTCTCATGCTCTTTCCATGTAGCTTATCTCTATTCAATTTTTCTCATTCTGTTTATTTCTGCTAATGCGTCATTATTGCAAGGTCTCTTTTCTTATAGCTTTTCGCAGCCCTTTAAAAAAAGTTGAATCATGCATTCTCACTTCTTAGATGCATGTTTGCAAAATTTCAGAGCTCTAAGTTGTCGATTTTGCGTTTTCCATCTCACAGAAAGTCAAGAGAAAAAATTATATTTTTTTAAAGTTGAACCATGCGTTGTCAACTCAGAGATGCATGTTTGCGATATTTCAGAGCTCTGAGTAGTCGGAAAGTGGGTGAAATATCGATTTTCCGTTTTGCATGTGACTCCAAGTGAAGTTAAATGAAAGCTTGTAAAAATACCATGTCCAAAAATTAGTTAAAAGTACCAATAACACATACCCTAAGTCTAATAAATGGTGAATAAATCTTTTCTTTAAAAAAAAAATTATAAAAATTAGAAGAAAAATAATCTTCGCCCAAAGGTTAACCTTAATTGCAGGTTTTGTTATCGACTGAACGAGTCTTCGTCTGAAATCGAGTCAACAATACGATAATACGAGAAATAAATTTTAAAAACGATTGAAAATGGCTATGCATATATGGAATGATTTATGTACGCGACTCGCAAGATTTCATAAGTTCACGTGGCAAGGATAAATATTGATGCGCGTCTTGTTGAGGAATGTTCTATGAGTATGGGATTGGCGTAAACCGATGCACGGTAGTCTCTCTCTCTCTCTCTCTCTCTCTCTCTCTCTCTCTCTCTCTCTCTCTCTCTCTCTCTCTCTCTCTCTCTCTCTCTCTCTCTCTCTCTGAAGAGATAAATCTCTCAAAGATCCCGGTGCAAATGAATCACATATACAGGGTGACAATTATAGAGCAGCCATGTGTTTTTTAAGGGGGTGTTGCGGAGATTTTACTACCCAGAAAAATATGATTGTTAATGCTATTTCTTATTCTATAAATAGTATTTGCCAGAAAAAAATTGAGCATTGTGGAAAAAAAGTCGATCTAGTCTACTAAAATCACCCAAACGTTTTTTTTAAGGATTTTTGTCAGACATGAAAGCCGAAAACGAGTGAAAAAAATATTGCGTAGTTAGAAAAGTGGAGGAGAATTTTTGTTGGAATGATCGTAGAATAGTACGGACTTTGTTTTTTTCCCCATGAAACGCGAGATGAAATATGAACAAGTGATAACCGAAGATGTGCAATGAGCGAAGGTTCTTCCTTGGGAATTGAGTATGTAGGTTATGTAGTCAACCTAAGCCAAATCTACGCTCGGTTCAGCCGCCATGGAGAAATCCGTCGGGTGGGTGCGAAGAGCTGGTGTGAGAGAAAAAAAGAGAGAGAGAGGGGGGGAGGATCTAACTCTCTTGAGAGCTCGCTGAGAATTTTCGCACGTGTTTAAGCCTCGGGTCACGCCTTCGAGTGAATGGTACCCCGAGCTAAATGTGCTTGGATGAGTTATAATGAAAAGAAAATGCATTTTTGCATATTGCTCGCTACGTACAGTGGACACGAAACGGATCGGGCCAAAAAAATTCCCAACAGATCTTTATTTAGGACGGCGATACCTTTAGGCGAGGAAAAAATAGCTGATTTTCATGATTTTTTTTAAAAGGAAAGATTTCTTCACCATTTTTGATACTTAGGGTATGTTTTATTACTTCTTTTGACGGTTACATGGTATTTTTTTTATTAATCTTGGTAAGTGGTGGGGATATGTTGCGGGTTTGCGGCAACCCGGGTTGCGGCTGATGGTGTCACCCGGCGTGACACGTAGCGTCGGCGGGATTAATCTGAAGAAAAAAACCAACGACGATTTTTCTTTCATTATCACTCATGCGCAGGGTATGAACCAAGAAAAAGTGAGAAATGTTGAAAATCGATTAAATGGTACGCTTTGCAACAAAAAGATTGAATTTTCCAAAAGCACGCTTACATTACGCAATAAAAAATATTGAAAAATATATTTTTTTCAATATTTAGAGTCATATTTTGAACAATAAGGTTATAAAGATTTTCACCAAATTTCATCAGTATCGGTAGATTAATTTTTTAGCTATACGTCACACCAGTTTTGAAAATGCAGTTGAGACGACCGTGCCATACCTCCACCATTTTAACTCTTCCTTGACACACTGGGTCATTTTGACCCGGACGAATTTGAAATAAAATGCTCACTTTCCTAAAACTGCAAGTTGTGAATAATTGTTTACAATAATTCAATTTTATACTTTCCGAATTTTAGTCATGCAGACATATAAAGAAATATTTAAAGTGTATCCCGGATTCTTTCAATAAAAACCGACCGAAGGGTTGTTAAGCAAGTCGATGAAGTACTATCGGAGTCAAATTGATCCAGTGCATCAAAGCCATGGCCAAATATAAGTGCGTGAAGGAAGGGTTAGAGATAAATTTAAAAAATACCATATCACAGCCAAAAGTAGTAATAAACCGTACCCTAAGTCTCAAGAATAGCGAAGCAATCTTTCCTTTAAAAAAATCCTGAAAATCAGCAATTCTTTTTCCTCGCCTACAGGAATCTCCCCCCCCCCCCCCTTAATCTGCGAGTCCGGAGCCATAAGCTCTTTTTTACATAAGAAAGAGATTTCCCCCCTTAATGTCTCTCATTACACAACATCTACGTCCCGATTGGCGACTTATATTGCCAAATTATCGAATTCTCTAATATGATATCTGTGTGTGAATTTGAACGCTATTCTTCTTCTCAGTTCACTCCCTCACACGCACACACACACGCGCGTGCGCTTACAATCACTCACGCTAAGACTCACTCACGCTCACACTCGCTCACACTCACTCACGCTCACACTTACTCACGCTCACACTCACTCACGCTTACACTCACTCACGCTCACACTCACTTACGCTCACACTCACTCACGCTCACACTCACTCACGCTCACACTCACTCACGCTCACACTCACCCACGCTCACACTCACTCACGCTCACACTCACTCACGCTCAGTCTCGCTCACACTCAGTCTCGCTCACACTCACTCACGCTCACACTCACTCACACTCAGTTTCGCTAACACTCACTCACGCTCACACTCACTCACGCTCACACTCACTCACGATCACACTCACTCACACTCGGTCACGCTCACACTCACTCACGCTCCCACGCACACGCACACGCACGACACACACACACACACACATACTCACTCGCTCACTCGCTCACTCACTCACACTCACTCACACTCACTCACTCACTCACTCACTCACTCACACACACACACACACACTCACGTACGTTTTCAGCTCTTTCGTGCAACCCGCACTGTTCTATCATATACCCGCGCATATGCAATTCCGCCCAACGTGCCACCGTTGTACCAGTTACGTTTGATACACGACAAGGCTAGACAGACGCAGACATGGAAAATCGCACACTCGCTCATGTACGAAACATCTCCTTTCTCGCGGTTGCAAGCAGCCCGCTCGTTCGTGAACCCTTAAAAACTCCTTTTACTATACTCGACACAAGAAATCATCCGCCCTTTGCCCTCAAGCGTTCGTGCAAAGCACACGTGTCCTCGCACATACGCGCATGGGTAATCCTTCGTGCAATCGACGGATGCGGAACTTTCGTTCTTCGGGTTTAGGTGCTCGACTATTCCAAAGCCCGATTTTTTTTATCAGGTTTTTTGAAGCTGATAACCCGATTTGCCTACAAAAATCCTTCAACCATTTTTCAAGATATTTGTTTAGCGATCTACAATATGAATCTATAAAAAAAGATGGTAATTATGCAGTTTGAGGACTTTTTCGAAAAACTACTAATTAACTTTAATTGGTCATCACTATTGATATTCCGTTGGGGGAGGCTGACATTTTCTATTTATTCCATAAGTTATGGGGTTTTGAAGTTCCCGGGAACACGAAATAAAGTAGGGCATTTTTGAAATATTTCGACGCTTATATTGGGGCAGGGAGGTGGGGGTATTTGCAAAAGAAACCTTCCTGAATACAATGCCGAAGTGGAATCGCGGCGGTCACTTCCCCCTCTCACCCTGCAGCCGGTGTAAGTTCGTAAAAAGAAGCGATTCGAAAGACGAGAATGAAATCGGTCAAAATTGGTCTATTCTTTTTCTAGCCATTGATGAGAATAATAAATGTATTGAAAAAAAACTTGCACTTGCACACGCACCATTTTTAGGGCCCTTATTGAGGCCCCTAAAATGATCAACGTAGTACAATTGCAGTTCATTTGAATATATTTAAAAACTACGTTTAGTGTCTTTGGGGGGACTTGACCCCGCCGGGGGGTCGAACCCCCGACCCCCTGTGTGGCCGCATCAGACACCTTCCACACACAATACGCAAATACAGGGGGTATTTAGGAAGGTTTCTCTTATAAATCTCCCCACTCCCCACATCCAATATAGGTGTTCCAAAAAATGTTCGAAAATACGCTATTCTATCACGTATCTTTGTGAACTTGAAATCCTAAACTTTTTTATGGGAAGGTGAGCGCCGTGATTTATTTTCGGCATTGCATTTAGAAAGGCTTTTGTATAAATGCCCCCACCCCCCACCACCAATATAGGCGACGAAATATGAAAAAATGTCCTATTCTATCCGTGTTTCCGCGAACTCCAACACCCCATAACTTATGGAATTAAGGGGTATTTTCACTTTCTACGCTAAAAAAGGCTATTTTCATGAATTTTGTTTGATACGGTTATATTATAAATATTGACACAAAAGTTTTTACACTTAATAAATACACTCTCGAAATACATTTTTGAAAAATTTGGATGTATTTATTTAACCCAAACAAACTTCAAACGCGTTTTTCGACGGTTTGTTGATAAAATCTTCAAACCTACTGAACCGATCCTTATCAAATTTTAACCACATATTCTTTACAACTATAGCTATAGCGCATATCAAGGATTTTTTTTAAATTTTGATACTTACTTTTTTTTTCCAAAAACGGTGAAAAACTCGTTTTTTTGTTTTTTCGAAAAATGTCCGCCATTTTGTTATTTTTGCATATATAAAGAATCGTATGATATGCGCTATAGCCATTAACATACTGAATCTAAAAACGTTTGATTTTTTTTGTTTCGGATGATCCATCTCCAAGATTTCATCAACAGCGCAAACCTTCAATTTTTTAAGGACATTTCTTTAACCACCATTTTGTCTATAAATAGTCAAATAAATTTAAAAAATCTTTTTAATGTCTTTCGAAAGTGTATTTATTAAGTGTAACAACTTTTATCTCAATATCTATAATATTTTTTAGCGTCTAAAGTGAGAAGAAGTTTAATGAAAAGTGTCAGCCTTTCCCGACCGAATTTTACTCAATATAATGGAATAAACAAGTTCACGGTGAAAAAAAAAGATTCGCGTCGTTTTTCGGAAAAGTCCTCAAATTGCATAATTACCAGAAACATCTTTGATGATAAGAAAATGGAAAATAAATTTCGTTGCGTTCCAACATTGCAAACTTCAACACCATAATTCCGGGGGGTTTTCAGGGTCGCCCGATTTCGTCTGGAATTGCCCGTACGTGAATTCCATTTGTAAAGAATACGCATACGCGTGCACAAAGCCTGCATGCATACATGTGTACACTGAAGGTGGAACTCGTTAAACACAGCAACGGGGAAACGAAGTCTCGCCTGTGCGCGGATACAATTAATTCTAGGACATCCGCCAGAGCTGAGCGAGAAAGTGCGCCTCCCATTGTGCCCTCTTTTGACTCTCGAGCCCTCGACGTGCGCTCGCATGTGATCCTTTGACGAGAAGGATCCACTCGTGATTCCTCTTCCGCCTCCATATCGCGCTCGAGGCGTAGGGCGTTTGAGAACGAGGGCGCAAGGCCCTCGGGCGCACGAGCCTCGAATGCATAAT
Organism: Ophion obscuratus; assembly: GCA_964007375.1. Lineage (NCBI taxonomy): Eukaryota > Metazoa > Arthropoda > Insecta > Hymenoptera > Ichneumonidae > Ophion > Ophion obscuratus. Next base: position 33,828,554 of record OZ023319.1, on the reverse strand, counting down.
GCTTGAGTACACGAGACAGTAACAAATAATAAGTCGAGACTACGATCCTCCTGCTCCTTTTGCCCCTCTACTCGTCGCAGCGAGAGAGCTCCAACTTTAAACTACGACCTACTTTGTGTCACCCTTTGCAGGATGGACACAGCCAGAGTCCTTCACTGCTTCGCCCACTTTCCTAAGCAGCCTTTCAATTACATGACACTCCATTCGTACTGCACAGTACTTCTCCGCAGTTTTGGAAAATTCACGAACATCGATACACGGAGATCAAATATGGATGGAAAAGTGATTTTTCTGTACATGGAAAACGGTATATACCGTAAAACGAGGCTACTTTGAACAGGTTTTGGAAGTTTTTTGTAGGTAACGTTTTTTTTAACATTCTAGATACCAACTTTTCTCGCTCCAAAAGAACAGTGTGTCCTTTGGCTATCAAATGTATTAGGTGTTGGAATTAATTCGTAGTGTTTTACAAGAGATGGCGTAGGTAGTACAGTAGGTAGTACAGTAGTTACAGTAGTTACATATAGTAGTACAGTACCGATAGTAATATGTTCATCGTGAAACAGCTATCATTGAATGTCATTTGCTGTACATAACCTCTTTTTGAATCGTAAATAACAAACCTTTATAATTTATTGAATATGTCAACATTTGTGCCAAATAAAGTGTTTTGGCGGGGAGTTTTACTTCATTACTTTAATATAAACAAAAGTGCTGCTGAAGCTCATCGTATTTTAGTAGAAGTGTATGGTGAACATGCTCTAGCTGAGGAAACGTGTCGGAAGTGGTTTGCACATTTTAAAGCTGGTAATTTCGACTTGGATGACAAGTCCAATTCATTCGATGACCTGGCCAGCCGAAAAAATTGGAAGATAATGAGTTGGAGGCATTACTCAATGAAGACTCATCTCAAACACTTCAAGAATTGTCTACATCATTGGGAGTTGACTTATCAACGGTAGGAAAAGGTCTTAAAACTTTGGGCGTAATCCAGAAGGAAGGACATTGGGTCCCATATGAATTGAAACCAAGGGACATTGAGAGGCGTCTTTTGACATGTGAACTGCTGCTTCAACGGGAGAAAAAAGAAGGTTTTTGCATCAAATTGACACTGGTGATGAAAAGTGCATCCATTACGACAATCCGAAGCGCAGAAAGTCATGGGTTAAGCCCGGCCAACCATCAACATCAGTGGCAAAGCCAAATATCCTTGGGTCTAAGCTCCTGCTTTGTATTTGGTGGGATCAGAGGGGTGTGATTTATTATAAACTGCTAAAACCGAATGAAACTGGGGATCGCTACCGACCGCAATTGATGCGCTTGAGCCGTGCATTGAAAGATAAACGGCCGGAATACTCCGAAACGAACGAAAGACACGACAAAGTCATTTGGCTGCATACCAATGCTCGTCTGCACGTTGCGAAACCGGTACAAATATATCTGGGAACCCTTAAATAGGAAGTCCTACCCACCCACCGTATTCTCCAGATATCGCTCCTTCTGATTACCATTTGCTTCGTTCGATGGATCATAGCCTATCTGACCAGAAGTTCACTTCTTACGAAGATTGTCAAAAATGGGTCGATTCGTGCATTACATCTAAAGACGAGGCGTTCTTCCAACACTGTATTTGGACCCTGTCCGGAAGATGGTCAAAAGTAGTAAAAAGCGATGGACACTATTTTCATTAATGTATTTCGTTATTTTCATTTAAAATAAGTATTTTTTCATTAAAAAAAACGCTACGAATTAATTCCAAGTCCTAATTTAAAGCCAAGCTGCACCATCCCCTCACAATTTGATATGAAGTGTTAAAGTAGCCCCGAGTGTGGCTTCTTTGACAGGGCATTGAAATGCAACTTAGGTCAAAGATTAAGCGTTACATTGGAATAATTTTGATAAAAAATTTTATGTTTTATGCATTATACATGGAATTGAATGAAAAACAACGATTTTTTATATCCAAATTGTCATCGTTAAGGCAGCGGAACTCGAACAATTTTCGTCGAATCGACTTGAAATTTTAACTGTAGCTTCATAAATTGGTTTAACAGTGAAGTACGAGCGCTTTTTTCGATGAATCGAAAATTGTATGAAATATATCACTTTTGAGATGAAAATTATGATCGAAAAAACGAACTTTTTTTCAAACTCGTCTCTATTTTTCTTTTAATTATTTTTTAATTCCCTCCGTACTTGACTGTTAAAAATAATATAATTAACGAATAATATTTCACTCTTAGTTCCGGGATTAAATTTACGTCAGTTCTACTGCGCGCCGCGGAGAGGATTGGCTGAAAAACAGTAGTGCTATAGTGACTTGTGCGTCACCATTTTGTATACTTTTGACAAATAATTTCTTTTTTATATACTTCAATATATACCTTATAAAACGTAAAATCTCTTTCGACCATGCATTTCATTCCTTTCTTTAAAAAAAATCCAACGAAAACGGTCAAAAATGGGCAGTTACAGTGATGGCCTCCCTTAAGGAAACATTGTACATAAAAATATCAAGTACCTGGGGTGCTATTATAGGCACTTAATGAGTCTTATAATTGTCATTGAGATCACAATCAACTTGAGCAACATTACAATGAATTTTAGCAACATTATAATAAACTTGAACATCAGATTGTTGTTCAAGTTTATTCCCCTAAATGTCAAAGTAACCCCATTTTACGGTAATTGATGAGACTCTGAGATTGGAGCCAATGCAATAAATGCCTGGACTGAAGAGAATCACCATACCAAAAGTGTCAGAGTTTCGAGACCTCTGTCGTTGGAATGCAGACTCCAACCATGCAGAGAAACATTCTTCTCAATTTCACATATTCATTATTATCCCCAATCATATTTTGCAGAGTCAGGTTTAGAGCGCAAAATAAGAATACCAAAAAAGGTCCGGGTGATGTTCGTAGCTCAAATCATCCAAAAGAAATTTGAGAAATGAGAGAAACAAATCACTTTCATTGCGTTCCAACGATGCAAACTTGAACGTCGTTGTTTACTAGCGTCGTTCGGGGTTATGAAGCCATTCGCCACTTTGCCTCAATGGAGCTCCAATTGATCCAGTGAACCTTCTATATGCGGAGTTCGGTTGATGATGCGCCTCATAGAAACAACAGCTCCAGTGTGTGGTCTTCGTTTCGCGCGCGATAACGTTCTCCCCTCTAATGAAATCATCCAAATCAACTGTAGCTCCTGTTGGTGGCGGTTGACTGTTCACGGACAATGTCTTCGATACAGTCATACGAATACTACGCGATGTTGAAGTATAGTACTAGTTTTTCCCAGGCTTGCTGAACGTTAATGAGTCGAGTAACCAATAGCGTGGTACAAGTCAAGTCACAAACGGCAAGCCAACGACGCCAAATCACAAGGGTCCCGTTGATGTCGGGACCGAAGACGGATATATCCAGAGATGGCCTTCGTTTGATCTCTCGCACTCTCTTTTTATCTTGGTGAGGAGGGTTTGAGAGGGAGGGAGAGAGGCCGTAAAGAAGCTTAGCGATTGTGAGACCAGCCGTACACGACTCGTAGTCGTCAGACTCGTCTGTGTCAATCTCCCCGTTATTCCCGAGAGGCACGTGCGTGCCTTGCGTCCACGCAGCCAAGCGAACGACTGGCCAATGATAGCCATCCGCCAATGGTCATGTTCTTTATAAAACATTTATTGGCGGTACGTATATTGAATCGTGAAATTTTGGTAACGTACTTTCAGTTTGGTTGCTACTAGATCCTATTCATAAGCTCATTAGGGATTATCAGTAACTTGGTAGTTACTTAGTCATTGGTTTAGTTACGATATAGATTGGTCGGTATTGCACATTCGGATTGATTGGTTTGAAAACCCTAAGATAAGCTGAATGGTATGTGATGCTTGAGTTTTTGTGAATCATGGCGAATCCTTCGCATCAGCTCGGAATTGTGGGCTTTGATTGTGCAGCAGAATCCGAAAGGGAACAACAAGCAAGTCTCTGTTGGGTTTCGCGTTCTTGCGGGAGTACGTTCCAGTGATATCCCAAAATCCGATAGCAATTTCGGGAATCATTTGCCACGAAAATACCCTTGTGCTTTGTTTCATTTCCGGTATGTGACTGGTGTACGTATTTGAAAAATAACTGTCCAAAAAAGAAGATTCTATTAAGAACGAATATAAGTAACGAGAAAAATGATATTCCATCGGGTGAAAGTGGGATAGTCATTTATACGACTATGGTTCCACAATGCTTTGTCGTATGTCCTTCCGTTCCCTTCCAATTCCATGCCTTTTGCTGTAATCCCACTTGAGGCCCACTCATGAGGCCCTCAAGAGTGTTGCCTATGCCCCCTTTCCTACTGCACTGCTGTATCGCATTTGAACGAGGGCACAGAAAAATTCTGGAATATCTGTGCCGATACAGGCGATTTAACTTTACTGAGTTTTAAAACTGCATCCCACTCAGCAGCCGGCGCGCAGGCCGGTTTCCAGTTGCATGGTCACCCATCGGAATATTGATCCAGGCCAATGCAGCTTGGCTCGGGAGATCTATCAGGGGGATAATTGTTGACGCGCGTTTTTGAAATTTCACAAATATTTTCATCGATATGCATATGCATGGTACTCGTGCAGAAATTTATTGGGGGTTGTTGGGATTTCATAGGGAGTCCACATTGGAAACCAAGCGGATTCCGCGCCATTTTCCCATTGACGTCGTTTGAAATTTTTTTATTTAACATTCTCAAACTGCATTTGTTAAATCTCCCAATAAAAAATATCTTTTCGTGATCCCATATACACACATATACACACATATCTATATAGGGATTCGTCGCGGACACCGTACACAGGGAAACCTCATTGGGATCCAATTACAGTCTGCACTGCTCCCCAAAAAGCGCCATTTGAGAATTCTTACTATGTTCGAATCGAAAATATTTGGAAAGGCACGATAAAAAACGCAGCGTGTTGAAACACAGATGAATCACTGATGTGATTCAAATCACTGATGTGATTCAAATCACTGATGTGATTCAAATCACTGATGTGATTCAAATCACTGATGTGATTCAAATCGCTGATGTGATTCACATCACTGGTGTGATTTAAATCACTGATGTGATTCACATCACTGATGTGATGCACATCACTGATGTGATGCACATCACTGATGTGATGCACATCACTGATGTGATTCAGATCGACTTTCAAGATATAGGGTCAAAGTGGGAACAGTGACAATAGTGGGTACACTGAACCTTTCCTGTTTCTCTGAAGTGGACGTGTATACATATATGCGTCTTTTTCACCTTAGAACCGCCCTCGGATGCCAACAGGTTTGAACCTGTCTGCGAGTCGCTCCCGCGCAACTTGGTTGTGAGAGGTGATTTTGTATTATTTTTGGTGTCAAAAGTTGAAAAACCAGCTGAGTTTGTACGTCTTTGGCTTCTTTACCTATCGCAGTTATGTTCAAAGTCATTGTTCTCCCATAATATACAGCTATATTGCGGTATTTGAGCATTGTGTTTGTTAACCTAACAAAAGTAGAAACTTGTCATTACCCATTTCAGAAAAAAAGAGAGGGGCTGTACGCAGTGGCTAATTGTTTTCAAGAAACACAGTTAACCGTGATTCACAGTGCACCGTAAGTGGTTCACTGTGTATTTTGAGTCATTTGTGAACTTCAAAAAACCCTAGATTTAATTTACCATTGCAGGATGCCTAGAAAAAGAACAGCAGCGGGTGGAAGAAAAATAGGGTCGACGACAGAAGAAGAAATTTGTATTGTTTCTATAATATCTGTTAAAATTACAATAATATCTAGATTAGGAGAAGACATAATGTTTATCCAAGTGTTGTTGATTTTCATGTTTATTTTACTGCTTATAATTCAGTCATTATGAAGCTTAATGCGATTGATTATGTTTTGTTACTTAATGTTGATTAATGTTTCAATGAGAAAAATACTTAATACAACTATATTGGAGAAGCGAATAAGTATAACACAAAATAATTAGGTAAGTTATAATATGAATATTTTCGCGTTGTGATTTAGATAGGTACTAGTACTACCTCCTTAGGTAGGTACTCATTGTTGAATAATATTCAATAAATGATTGTGATTGATCTCATAATATGCTGTTTTTTCAATTAATTTCTCAATAGTTCACTGTACAATACTCCCCATTGTATAGAGAAAAGCACTCCATTACCTGCAAGGGTACAGTGGATCAGGGTAATTTTCTTCAAATTTTTGTTTGGTCTACTGTGAAATTAGGCATGTTTCACCGTGTACAGCCCCGAGTACACAGTGGATCAAATCTCGTTTTTAAAAAATGGTCATTATCGCAATATCTATTGGGTTAGGCCGTTCAGTGTCTTTTAACAAAATTAAGCCATTGAACATACCTCAGATTTAGTCAAGATTTCATTGAGATTGTGTGAAGGGTTAGGCAGCTCATAGACCTCTGAAAATCATGAGCCACTGATCTCACTCTGACCCTACTCTTAAGATAAGACATACTTTTTTCAAGATCCACTTATTTTGTGTATCCATCGATTTTGTTCAGAAAATTCAACGCACAAAATGCGATGGAACCTATCAAGAATTCTATCGCATTCCTTTAGGATTCAAATTGGATTCATACATTGGATTCCAATATGGAATCCGACGTGAATCCAATGTACGAGCGTAACGTTTCAGTATAGTGTCCAATGACCCATTGGATCCCTGTCAGGAAGTAGGGACAAGTATGGAAATCCAATTGGATCCCTACAATAACTCCTGCACGGGTATACCAAAATCAAAATAAAGAGGTATCACTACCGTTTTTTCCTCACCCACTTATTCACCGTTTCTGCCGGAAGTTCTTCGAATCCAGTTCCGCAGTCAATTCAGAAATAGGCATAGTTTACCATACATTGAAATTTATGGAGTCCGCAGTGCTCCCCGAATTCCCATAATCATCGGCATTCGGTACAGTAAGCGGATCGATGACGCACGATGAATTTTCCTGTGCTCGATCGAGGCACGAGTCACGTGTACAGAGGCCTCGTGCGGAATGGATTCATCATCGATGGCGGAATCAGTCGGTTGTTTCGCCGAACGAAATCGTTTCGACGTCGGGATACGTGAGCCCGCCCTCAGCATGCCTGCTGAATGTACAAAGGGATAAGTTTGCCGGGGAAAATCGTCAGAGCGATAGCGTGTATGCATGAGAGTATACAGAAGTGTGCTTCGATGAACCGCGAGTTTCGCGACGATAGATATCGATGAAGCTGGCTCTTTTGCCCCCGTCCTCACCCTCTTGTTCTCTCTCACTTCCTCTCGTCTCTTTCTGTGTATGCCAGTTATTGGCAAAACGTGACTCTCCCTCAATATTGCAGTCTATAATTGAACGCCATCGCCGTCGTAAACGGAAATAGAATAGAAATTGCGATGGAAATGGTTCGTGTTTCTCCTCTCTCTCTCTCTCTCTTATCTATCATCCCAGCAGTCAGAGAGACTGCTACTCGCACATATTTTCTGCGGTGATGCTTGATGGGAAAGCCATCTTCGTCATTCCTGCTGTAGACTCGTCGAACATGGCGAAGGTGTGTAGGTGTAAAAAGAGGCGTGCGCAAACACATTTCTCGTCTTGATGGATTTACGATGAATCCTCTATCTCTGGAGAATCCTACACTTCCTCGTGTTCTTTCATTGAGATTCTTCGATTAGAGCTCCTCTCTCTTATTCGCCGCGCATACTCCAAATAATTCTACGTACAGGTCTGAAAACGAAGCAGTGTTGCCAGATGGTTCTGGCGGCTTCTCCCTAGACCATCGCTGGTTCCCCCTAAAAATCTCCTAAATAGCCCCCACCGAACCACTGGCCTGAACAGTGCTGTAGATGAAGGGTAATTTTCGCGATCCGTCAAATGTCGTCAAATACCCGTGCAGAAATTTTGGCAGGGATACAGCTGGATTCTGACTTGTATCCCGGGCTCCCAGTCGGGATCTAGTCCGATATCGGATCAGATTCGAAGACTAAATGTAAGATCCGTAAACTGGATTCCTTTAATGACTCTAAATAGATTCTCTATGGAATCATTGAGGAATCTGGAAAGGATCACGGGTGAATACAAGCTGAAATAAAATGTCAAAAATGGAATTATGACATGTTAAATTTATTATAAAAATAAATAACATTTATAAAGTTTTGGTGCATTAAACTGTCAGTAAAAAAAAATTTGTCCAAAGATTCAAATGGCAGATCGCGCTCATCGCGAGATTTTGATGTGAATTAAAAAAAATTCACATCAAAATCTGTGAATGCAAATGTATTGACAAGAATTTATAAATACAAAAAAATTCACAAAATTAGTTGTGAATTTTTTCGTATTTAAGACAAATTAAAATCAAATTCAAAATGATTAGATTAAAATTTGCGCCAAAAGTGAGTTCGTACGTATTTTGAGAGAAAACATTGCCTTGAGGCAAAGAAATTTTTGCACATAACTTTTTGTGCGAACATTTCTTTGCCTCAACACAATGTTTTCTCTCAAAATACGTTTACACTTGTGGTGTAAATTTTAATATAACTGTCGTGAATTCCATTTTTATTTTCTTCAACTTGAGGAAATTCACAACTCATTTTGTGATTTTTTTTCATATTTATAATGTAATATTTGAAACTCACAACTTTTTTTGCAAAAATTTCTTTGCCTCGACGAAATGTTTTCTCTCGAAATACGTAAGAACTCACGGTTGGTGTAAATTTTAATCTAATCATTGTGAATTTGATTTTAATTTGTCTTAAATACATGTTTATACCCACCGACATGTCGGTGGGTATAAACAGAGACTTATTCCCCGAAACCGGTATCCCGGTTAGAATCCAACTTGCATCAGTATCGGAATATGTACGACGACGATGGCATAATTTTGAAAATTTTGGCATCACGTGTATTTTCGGTATTACTATGTAATTCCTATCTATAGATAGGAATTTTATAGATAGGAATCTATAGACAGAAATTCCTATCTATAGATAGGAATTCCATAGTAATACAGAAAATACACGTGACGCCAAAATTTTCAAAATGATGCCATCGTCGTCGTACATATGCCGATACTGATGCAAGTTGGATTCTAACCGGGATACCGGTTTTGGGGAATCCATGACAAATCCTGATCGGGATTTGATCGGACATAGGGTATCCCGGTCAAAATTTCTGCATGGGCCGTCGGGGAGTCTGTTTTGAGACGCCATTTTGCAACCGCTCCTCTGCTTAATAAAATGCACTAACAATAAAATAAAAAAAATCCTTGTATGCTTCATTACTTCAATAATTAATACACAAAATTTCAAATAATTCGATCGAACCGTTTGAAAGAAAAACATTCTCAAAAAATACCTCATTTTTCAGCCTGTCACACTGATATTCTCCCTTAACCAACTATCCGATATATGGGGCTTCTCTTCGACCGTATCGTGGCCGTTTCCAGACCCGTACGTTAGACCGTGGTGCCTAACCCCGAAGTTGCATCTTCGAAATTACACGTTCGTTGTCCTGCGGGACCAAAATGGCGACCGGCTTGATAACGAGACATTGTTCACCGGGCTGAGTTTAGGATCTGCGCGCGATTAAACTCTCGCCAAATTATCTCGCGTCCGAGCAACATTGAGGAGGTGAACGTTTATCTCGGTCAACGCTTTCGAGAAATATAATTCCATTGTAAGACGGAGCTTTCATCGTCAAACGAGAGTACGTCGCGTATCGCCGTTTCCATTATTCGCTTCATCCCTCGTCAGCTTAAGGTGGTCCTATCGCTTCGCACTAGTCATACCACTCATCATACTCCAGACTTGTATAATTTATATTTTTAGCGTATGCAAAAAAAAAATTTGTATTCACTAAATTTTCGATGTGCAAACTGTTCAATGAATGTTAAGGTAGTACCTCCACAGGAGAGTTGAATTAAGAAATGGTTGAAATTTGACATGTATGTTATTTAATACATTATCCAAACATCTGTGCAATTTGAATAGGCTTGACCACCCCAAACCTGAGATATTTACGCTTAAAGTTGGCTTGGTTTACACGTAACAAATTGCGTTATGATGGGCAAACAGAGCATCATTAATTCTACCGCCAAAACTAAAATTAAGAAATTGATAAAAAACGAGGATAAGCTAGAGTAAGATATCACGAATAATGTGAAAAAAAAAATGAGAATCATTCACCATCTAGTTTCCAAGATATAACCATGAGAAGCTCTCACAATTTTGGTGCAAAGCCTGGCAAAGCTTGGCAAAGCCTGGAAAAAAAAACAATTGGGGCAAAGCCCGGACAGTCCCGGCAAAAAGTTCACTGGCAATAGTAGATAAAAAATACAATATAAAATATATTTTACGGCAATAAATGATATCCATCGTATTATCTACTAGTACCGAGTCAATATTGCGTAGTTTTTAATTTTATTTATTACCAATTAAACCAATTATCAATCTTTTAAACATGAACATGGTATGTAAACTTTTGGTTGAGATTTTTACAGAGGAACTACCTTAACAAGGTCACTTGTAATTTAGGCATTATTACAAGGTTCCTTAGAGGAACTACCTTAACTAGGTTAAATATTTGGCAATATTGGTTCTGTCTCCGTCTATTTTCACTCAACCAGGCGAGTTTAACCACCATGCTTTTCAACGTCGATCTGTCAAAGAATGTCAGGTGCGGGAAATACAAAGCATTGTATTCGGGCCACGACTGATAAAACGCGTGGAAAATTTGTGTCGGCGAAATATGTCGGTTAAAAATGAAATATGTGTAAAAATTCGAATGAGTGAGATGAGGTTAGGACTACAGTCAGCTGTTGCCTTGTCACGTCTTCTTATCGTAGCAAGTGGTAATAAATCCAATACCGGAATTTCCAATTAAACTTGATATTACATAAAAATTAGGCCAATAAGCGTAATTGTTCTGTGAGCACTGAATTACTACAAGCGTTAAGTATGTAAATCTGATTATTTTTAAGAATCTGACGAATTCCCACTATAATATACACTTTAGTAGCGACCGGAAATTGGATTTTCGTCTCGGAATTCCTTCACAAAAATACGCACTTTTAATATTTCTTTTCTCTGTAATTAGGTCGATAAGCGACCCTGAAGTTTTACAGAGACAAGTATTAATATATTTAGTGATGCGCAACAAAAATTATAAAAATCCTATGGATTGAAGCCTGGCGATAGGACTACCTTAATCGCAATTAGCTTTGCTCGCGAACAACGCGGTTTTCCTCCCGTCGCACCTCCGCTAGAAAACCTTTCACCCCTATACGCGCAGAATATTGCAAACCTCTAGCGTCTTTCAACAATGAGAAGATCTCGGAGAAAATTGAAACTGGGACGTGAGTGACGGCAATCCGGTTGTCGAAAAAAAAATGTTGAGACGCTCGCGAAAGAGCACCCGGGTGCTTTTCCTCCACCCGCGAAGAGGGCGCCACCTCCGCTTGTGACACACTCCACATTTCTTCCTTTACCTCTTCAGATCCCAGTCCAACTCAGCCTCTTCCTTTTGTTTCCCTCTTCCCTACAATCCAGTATTTCGTTGCCCTTGCCTCTTCCTCTTTCGTTCTTCCTTTCCTCCACTTTTTCTCCCGCTCTCATTCCCATAGGGTTTGCTTTCTGCGCTTCTTCAACCTCCTCTCGTAGTCTCTCACAATCTTTCCCTCCCTTTCTCATCCGCTACACGTCTTTTATTCATTTCCCGTCTCTCTCTCTCTCTCTCTCTCTCTCTCTCTCTCTCTCTCTCTCTCTCTCTCTCTCTCTCTCTCTCTCTCTCTCTCTCTCTCTCTCTCTCTCTCCCTCCCTCCCTCCCTCCCTCTCTCTCTCCCTCTCTCTCTCTCTCTCTCTCTCTCTCTCTCTCTCTCTCTCTCTCTCTCTCTCTCTCTCTCTCTCTCTCTCTCTCTCTCTCTCTCTCTCTCTCTCTCTCCCTCCCTCCCTCCCTCCCTCCCTCCTCTCTCTCTCTCTCTCTCCCCCTCCCTCCCACCCTCCCCGGCTCTCACTTTGTCCTTTATTTGTCCAGGGTTTTTGCTCTCCAGCGTTGGAAAGAGAGAAAGGTAGGGAGATAAAACTTTATTGTTCCGTGCAATTGCCAGGATGCTCGTCTTCAGCACCGCGCTCCACGGGAAACACACCGGGATCCAGATGGATTCGCTCGCCCATTCTCTTTTTCTTTATACTCCGCCAGGTCACCTTGCGCCTTATATGGGAGATGAGGGAAAGAAGAAAAAACTTGGAGACCAAGCGTGGAAGCGAGGCAGAGGGAGGGAGAATTCGAAGAGAGAAAACAGAGCAGTGGAAAATTCACTAGTAGCGTGCACTCGAGGAATTGTCGAGGGTTCTTATTGCATATTTATAGGGTCCGTTAGGTGTACTCGTATTTCCGAAACGGAAGGGTTCGATCTTATCCATGATTGATACTGATAACTTCTTCGATTTATCGTCAATCACAAGATCCGATTGGATTTTACAACCCGAGCCCTTCTCTTTTGCGTCATATTTTTATCGTCGGAAACGTATTGCTGTAAGCAATGCGTCTGTGACCAACGACTGCCGGATCGATGTCCGAAAAAAAAAACCGGTTCCCCCCTTTTTTACGGAAGCTTCGAGCCGGAAGATGCTGCGGAGCGGGACATATGTAAATGAGACAGGAGCGGGTACTTTGGAAAATTGCTTTCCCAGAGTTGAGAGTCGCTGGTATACCGATGGCGAACGTCGCTCTGTACAGTTTATGGCTCACTCCGATTTCGCGCTTCTTCTAACAGCATACCAACGGCGAAAGCACAGCACGATACTCAGCCCGCTGCTGCTCGAAAACGCGTATCTACACGCTCGCGACATACATATCCAACCATTTTGTCCTCGTGCTGCTGTCGTAAAATGGCGTTTCACGCTCCTTACCGGCGCACCCCTGCCGCACACCGCCATCTACCGGCGCATTTATCGCACTTTATTTCTGTTACGTCAGACATTTTAACACGGGCGCTCCGCCCTGTCAACAGAGGTCCCGAATTTTCCCGACTATTCGTATGCACGCATTATCCCAAGATGGCGCTCGTGATACTTGATCCATTGCTCATTACATTACATTTTGTAATGTAGAACATTTTCATTGCTCGTTACATTGGAATGTGTAATGTACAACATTTCCATTCCTCGTTACATTACATTTTGTAATGTGAAATATTTTCGTTTCCCATTACAACGTATGTATGTTTTATTACATTACATACATTACAATGTATGCTTTATTCGTTTCCCCGTAGGGTTACAAAGAACTCCGTCTCCTCCCCTCCCTTACACTCTTCCTTACATTTTCCTTATTCTACTTAACTTATCGTACAACTATTTCGCCGCTCTCTCTCTCCGTCGCCAGCGCCGCACCAGCTTAATCTACTTCTTTCTTTATTACAATGTAATGGGTAATGTAAATTGTTTACATTGCAGGGTCCAATGTAATGGGTAATGGAAATATTTTACATTACAAAACGTAATGTAATGAGTAATGGATTTGTTTTACATTACAAAATGTAATATAATGAGCAATGTAATTTTTTTACAGTACAAAATATACGGTAATGACTAATGGAATTTTGGGAATGGGAATAGGAAACGAATAAAAATCTATATTACCTTGTAATGAGTAATAGAGTTTGTTTTCATTAGATTAGCAATGTGAACAAATTCCATTACTCATTACCTTATATTTTGTAATGTAAAAAAATTCCAGTACTTATTACATTAATTTTTGTAATGTAAAAAAATTCTATTACTCTTGACATTACACTGTGTAATGTAAAAATGCCCATTGCCCATTACACTGTAATGTGTAATGAAATTTTTTGTCATTACACATTACATTGCATTTTGTAATGAAAATGTTTCACGTTACCAAATGTAATGTAATGAGTAATGGAATTTTTTTACAATACAAAATATAATGTAATGAGCAATGGAATTTTTTACATTACTGAATGTAATGTAATGGGCAATGAAATATTTTTTTCATAACCCATTAAAAAAGTAATGAATAATGCATTACTTTTTCATTACAAATTTCGCAACCCTGCACGAGTATCACTCGAACGTTTTCTTTTTCAAGATTTTTAGAAACTTTTTCACCGTAAATTTGTATAATATTTTGGGTGGCAACAATTTGCATTCCAATGCAAACTTCGAGACCATGAAAAATTCACGATTATCCAGCGATAATTCGCGACGAAAAATACGGGAATTGGTAAAATTGAGATATGCAAAGAAAAATTGAACATTTGCAACGTAGGCAAACAGAATAATCATTTCTCTCATGGCAAATGTTGCTCTCGATACATCGTACTCTCGGCGTGCGTCTCGTGATTCGTTGGTGGATATAAACTCGTCGAACGAGCCGAGACCCGAGGGAAGCTCGGGTAAAAGAAAAGTGGCGAAAAAAGCTCGAATGTCAGCCCAGAATGGAATTCATCGACCGTGCTCAAAAGGAAGAGTTATGCACCTCATCGTCGCTCCTTATTTTTCCAAGTTTGGAGATGCAAAAAGAAAAGTGCGGTGCTGAGGGAAACGTGTAAGAGGAAAATATATGCGACTGTTCCAGTTTTTCAACGTCCGGTGCTCTTGAAAAATTACCTCGACGCGATTATTGCCTCGCTATATAGCCTACCGACGCAATTCCGAATTAAAAATTCCTCCGGACGGAAAGGAAAACGGGAGCTCGAGCCGGAAGAAAACGCTCGGAGGTACTTGGCTCTAACAAACGAACGTCATTATGACGCCGCATACTACTGTTGATACAAGGAGGGAAGAGTGAACAAAAACATCGAGAATATGTGGCTTTTTCTACAAAGATTAATTATCTTTGCTGACGTTTTTTCTTGTTTCAAGCTAATTCTCCACCTCATTTCCGCGACTTTTACTTACGTTGCGCTTTTTTCACTCTCTATATCGCCGCGAAAAATCCCATCACTCTTCAATTCTATCGCAATGGATTACTATTTTGCGGTTGAAGATGGATCGCACGTACGTTCCCAGCGAGAAGTTTCATCCCGTCAAAATTTAGTTAGCGGTTCGGGAAAAGTCTGGAAAATGGGTGCACCCTTCAGAGTTGATCTTAAGGCGGGATATACATTTAGACAGGAAAAAAAGCAATTTTGAGGGATTTTTTAACCTGAGAAATAATTATTCTAAAATTATCAAACTTTAGGTGTACGAGGGTGGGGTGAAAAGTTTCCGGCCTGACCAAGAGATGGTGCCACTAGGTCTAGTTTTGGAGCGGCGTCCTACAGTACCATTCCGACCGAGCTTGTATGTACAGTTTCAGCCCAATCGCTACGTTAGTTTGCGTTTGAGAGCACATTGCGCGAGACGCTTCCGTTGTTCTCCTAAAAATGGAAAAATTGGAAAAACGTGCTGTCATCAAATACTTCCATTTGAAAGGTTTTACACCAAAACAAATAAAAGAAGAGATGGATTCAGCACTAGGAGACTCCTCCCCATCATATTCAACTATTGAGCAGTGGGTTTCTGAATTAAAAATGGGTCGTGTGAGCACCTCTGACGAGCCTCGCTCAAGACGGCCCGTTGAAGTCACAACTTCAGCGATGATTGAAAAAATCCATAAAATAGTGTTGGAAGACCGCAGGTTGAAAGTGCATGAGATAGCTGAGATCTGTAGGATGTCAGCTGAACGTGTGCGAAATATTTTGCACAACCATTTGAACATGGAAAAGCTGTGTGCAAGGTGGGTGCCGCGTTTGCTAACGCTCGACCAAAAACTGCTTCGAAAAACCATTTCTACCGACAATTTGGCGCTGTATAGGCGTAATCCAAACGAATTTTTGCGTCGATTCATAACTGTTGATGAGACATGGGTCCACCACTGCACTCCTGAAAATAAAGAACAGTCAAAACAGTGGGTTGGAAAAGGGGAACCAACCCCAAAGAAGGCAAAAACAATTTTATCGGCAAACAAGGTTATGGCTACTGTTTTTTGGGATGCGAGAGGAATTATATACATTGATTACCTTGAAAAGGGTAAGACTATCACTGGTCAATACTACGCAGAGTTATTGCAACGTTTGAAGCACGAGGTGCAAATTAAACGACCTCATTTGGCGAAGAAAAAAGTTTTGTTTCATCACGATAACGCACCAGCGCATTCGTCGATTGTTGCCATGTCCAAAATCCACGAATTGAAGTTTGAATTGATGCCGCATCCTCCCTACTCTTCAGACTTAGCCCCCAGCGACTATAACCTGTTTCCTAACCTCAAAAAACGGCTTGGCGGAAAAAGATTTAAGAGCAACGAAGAAGTTATCGAAGCTGTAAATCAGTATTTTGAGGAGCTTGACGAATCTACGTTTAAAACTGGTATAACTAAATTAGAACACCGTTATGAGAAATGTATCAATGTTGATGGAGATTATGTTGAAAAATAAAGCAAAAAAAAATTTTTGAACATCGTTTTTCTTGGTCAGGCCGGAAACTTTTCACCCCACCCTCGTACTTTAATAGTATATTTAAGGGGTTAGACCACAGTGACGGGTATAAAATCATTTAACAATTTTTTTGTTAAATGAAAAATCACTTATAAAATTAATTACACATCTATTTAGTATGAATATCAAGCTGTTAGAAAATATGTATTTTTTTTCGATGCACAAAATGGCTGACTTTTAATATATTCTTTTGTTATCTTTTTTTTTTGGCGCTCCGCGGCGTGACATTTAGCATCCACAATTTTTTACCTAGAACAAAAAACAAAAGATCTCGTCAATCTTCTACATTAGAATACGTAGAGAAGTACGTACGGAATTGAAAAAATATTGTTTTATTCAAAAGTTGTTGGTATTTGAACTTAAGAAATGAATTTTCAGTGAAAATTTTCGTTATGACTGCTCATAAACTGCTCATAAAATGAAAAGTTTTCGTTTAATCAGAAATTCCATATGTACTTCTGTGCGAAATGCAATTAGGAACGTAACTTTTAAATTTGAAGTAAATCGAGTGAAAATTGTTAGGTTATTTGTCACGCCAATGGGAAAAAAGCTGTTTCGAAAAGTTTCGAGTAGTCGGCCATTTTGCACATCGAAAAAAAACATATATATATGTTCTAGCAGCTTGATATTCATACTAAATAGATGTGCGATTAATTTGATGAGTGAATCACTTTTTGATACGAAAAAAAATTCCCAAATTCGCACAAAAAATAAACACACTTTATTGATATATTTTAGTTATATAGATATACAACTAAAATATATCAATAAAGTCTGCTTTTTTTTTTCACTGTGGCGTACCAAACCGATCACTTTGAAAGAATTATATAATCTAATAAGGTGCCCAAATATTATATGAAAAAAATTTCGTTATTGTACCCCAAGTGGATTATAGTAAAAAAAAATAAAACAAGAAACATTATTTTTTTTAACCCTTAATCTTTCGCAAGATGTTCTATAATTTTATTTCGTAACAAGTTTGATCGTAACAAGTACCAAAAAAAAATCGAATCGATCCACTGAAGCGTTTCCGGATTTTTTTGTTGTTGTTTTATTTAAAAAAAAAAATCATTTTTCTAAAACCATTGCGTTGACGGGGATGAAATTTTCAGAAAATTTGTTTTTTTTTATACCTCAGAATATACTCCAAATGTCGCTGAAGAAAATGCGGAGGCGATTTTTCCCTACTTACCCGGCTATGGCCTTTGAGAAAATGGCACGCGTTTACAACAAAAAAATCAACATTTTACCCAACATTTCTGTAAAATGTGGATTAAAAAAGTAGTTATTTTTTTCCAATTTTTCAAGAACAATTTTCGGCGAATACAAGATTCAATATTATCAATATTTCTACCAAGTTTCAACTCAATCGGCTTAATAGTTATTGAGTTATCCTGCACGCCAATTACGATAATGCAGTTTTGAGAAAAACGCGTTTGATGTTCAGGCTCTGACGGGCTGTAACGTTTGAAGTTTTTCGAATCTCGCTCTGAAACTTTGGGACAATATTCTACATATATAGTTCTATCGTTTAAAGAAGAGAAAAAATTACTCGATTTTCTGATCGTTGTAAATGTATATCCCGCCTTAACCATTGATGTGGAATAATAACAAAGCCAAAAAGTTGTTAACCAGCTGGTCAAATGAACAATTTTTCGACCAATAATTTCCTTTCAGGGGTTATATACAGTCAGGAGGCCCAAAAAGGTCGATTTTTCAAATGACGTTGAATTTTGCATCGTTGGAATGCAACGATTTTTTTTTTTATTGAGTCATTATTATTATTCGAAACATTTTTCTTGCAACTTGAAGTTGTAAATTAGTTATAAAAATACGTAAATCCGTTCGAATGATTTTCATAGCCCAAATCGGCCGAAAAGAAATGTCATCAATAAAGAAGAATTCATTTAACGTTGCGTTCCAACGATGCGAACTTCAAGACCATTTTTTCAAGAATTTTTCTTGAGAAGACCTTTAAATCTATTAACGTAAAAATTTGTACACATATTATCGTGACCTTTAACTGTATTTTGACATTTTGTATTTATAAAAATAATTATTTTGAAAGTATCTATAGCTGATCTGTGGGAGCACCTCTAAAAAAAGGCGTCTTGCGGTGAGCACGATACCTCTGGACTGGATCATCTAAAATGAAAAAACGAAAAATATTTCGTTAATATAACGGATTATCTTGTAATTGATGGAAGGAATGGGCAAAATGATAATTATTGACAAAGTGGCGGCTTCTCAAAAAAAAATCGATTTTTGACAAATATTTAGGTCTTAAATTCTTTATAAAATGAAAAATATTTATCGGGAGAAAAAACCTTCAATAAATTACTCAAAAATATACTTGAAAAGATTGTGTTAAAATTTGAGACTGATCGGTTCAGCAATTTTTTTAGGCGGGAAAAAAAGTGAGCCGAGTTAACATTGAGGTATCTTGTCATGTATATTTGAAATGTTTAAAAAAAAATTTCAACATGAAATAAATGATTGCCAATTTATCACCCTATTCCATGTGCATCGTGCCACTGCAGTACCCAATCGGCGGGAAAGATGCAGCTCGTAATTCTTGACTGAAACAAAAAAAACCATAAAAATTTTCAATTGTCATGAATTTTTCTTCCGGGTGAATGAAGAAAAAACTGAAATTATAACTTTTCTCAGGTTTGGAAAAAAAATATGTAAGAAAAACACTTTAACGTGCTGTAAAAATGATTTTTCAACTGATTTTTTAAATTCAGTTAGAAGAGATTTCCATACTAAATAAAATAAACTTTCGTTTGATTCAATAGGTCGTTTCCTTTTTTTGCTATCACGCCCGTCAATTTGGAAAAATCGTGAAAATGAAAACTGGAGAAAACGCGCTTCAAAGTTTCCAATAGGAGAAAATATGAATATCGAATATCAATCGCTTCTCTGCTTTTGGCTTTGTATCTTCGAAAATATCAACAATGGGCCTCTGTAACTTAGTAATTATGTTGTTGGATAGTTTATCTATCAATTTCATCAATAAAAAAATGATTTTTCGGACCTTCTAATTTAGGCCAGCCTTTATTGAAATGGAATAAATTATTTGAATTAAAATTCATAATGTGTTCAGAATTTTCTCTCCATTTTCAAATTCCTCTTTTCAACTTTGCTCAAAGATTGTGTTTATCAAAGTGTTCGGTCGATTATTCGGAAACTTTTTAAGCGTGATCCGAAGCTTTCCCATGCCCAAATATTGACATGTGCTTGTTTATCGATTTATGAGAAATGCTTGCCAAAAATCATGTCCCGAAAAATCAATGAATTCATTGCACACGAAATTTTTTTTTACTCATCGTTTGTTGAACTTTTTAATGATAATATTCCAGCATTATTATTCGAAATCAATATTCATAACACAACTGCGAAATATCTGATGTTTTCCCGCTTTTCTCGAATCAGTTGATGTAAAAAAAAAAATTCAAAAACCTGCACACTTTTTTCAGAAAAAAAATCATGAAAATTCGTGTTTTTTCCGGAACGAGCTAAGTGTAACCTATTTAGAGAACGAATTTTCCTATGGCCATTTTACTCTTTTGGACGTTCGTGTTGTTTTTTTCTTCATTTCCACACTTTCAAGATAATATCTTGCTTCCTTTAATTTCAATTTGATTCACGTTAATTTTTTTTGTTTGTTAACTCTCGTACACCAGTCTTTCCTTCGTGTATGGTCTTTTTTGTTTCAATTTTGATCGACGATAGGTTGAAAGCGAATTTTTTCGTTTTTCCCCCGTATCATTTCCGGGTATATATTCTTTTCTCCCATGGCTTTTTTCTCTCTCGCCATCACTTATAATGCTCTTGGTACACCGAGCTCACCCTTCTAGTCGCTCCGCGCGAGATCCTTATTCGAGTGCTGTACGTGTCGAGGGTGGAATTGCAGTGAGCGCGGCAAACTCGATGGGAAAATAGAGGCAGACGGCGGACCCGACGAGCAATTTAGGGATATATTGTTTCTGCCTGTGTGCAGGGCTAAACGCTTGGGGGAAATTGCAACACTTTTTTTCACCCGCCAATGTTCGTTGCAGGAACGGAAAAAAATCGAAAAAAAAAAGTTGGTCGAACGGAGCTTTTTTCCCATCAAAGGTGCGAATTATTTGTTCCCCCAAACTAACATTTTTCGGCTAAAAAAATCGTCGATTAATGTGTGTGTTTGGAACGACAAATGTGGTGCATTCGACGTATTGTTGATTGAAGCCCGTATTTTTTTCTCTTTACGTTTACCTTAAATGCAAAACGTTAATTTTTTTTATGTATATCTGTCATGTCGAAAAAACTTTTCATTGAGTGTGTTAAGGGGTTAGTTAGGCCACTGAGACGAGCCGGAAATCGGGGTAATTAAAAAAAAATAATTTCAAAGGACTAAAATGATGGAAGAATCGTTTGGACATTTATTTGTATGTACATTGACAAAGTTGCGTAGCAAAATTAATTTTAAAACATTAATAATCAAAGAAGTTATTAGCAATGTCGTGAAGGACCTTTGAACGTGAGGGGCATAACGGTGTACTCGATTTTGGCCACCTGGTTGATCCGAAACAAAGAAAAAGTTTTTGTTTTCTTAAAAGCGTTAATATTAGCTATGCATTTTCCGAGCAAACCAAACCAAACATTTCTTTAGGGGTTGTCTTAAAATATTGAAAGGAAGGTTTGTGCAACATTTCAGCTCTATCGGAGGGGCTCGGGGGCGTTCGGCACTATATCCCGAGATTTTTTTGTAATAGGGTTTCAATCGTTTCAAGAAGAAAAAAAACATTTGGAATTGTTTTGTGTTTTTTTTCCCCGGAAAATGACTAATTTTCCTCGAAAATCTAAATTTTATTAAATTTACTAAATAAATTTACCACAAATGTGAATAAATAAATAAACAAGGCTATTTAACTGGACCGTATCGTTAAAATCAAATAAAACAGCAGTTCTCAAAATCCGTTTTAATCACTCGAAACCTACAGCTGCAGCAAATATATAATTCCGTTAAATATCAAACAAAAGTCCAGTAGAACCTGATTAAAAACATATTCGAGTCGACTGAAACAGGTCATTTCGGAAATTAAATAAAAACCATTCCACAAATATCAGAAACTATAAGGCTTCAAAATGCCCAATTAAATGAGCTAGGCGGTAAATCGATATTTTTCTTCATATCGATGTGTATTATCATCAATTTACGTTCGGACATCAAAAAACGCTATTTTGGAGTACAAAAAATGGTCAATGGCGGGATAATAAAATCAGGTAGTCGGTTGAAAAAGCATTTTGCGCCGAACGCGCGATTTCGCAAATTTCCCGAGGCTGCGGCCCTGTTTGCGAAAAAAAAGGGTAGGGGATGATAAAGGGGAGAAAAAAATATTTACTTTTTCCGCGAGACTATGGCCCCAGACACGAACGAGAATCGGAAGCTTTGCGCGAGGTGGTGAGAGGCCGAGCAATACAGGAGTGCAAAAAAGGCAACGCGACCAATATAGACGTGGAGGGATGGCGAGGAGGAGGACGAGGGAAAAAATACCGTGCAAACGCGAAAAAAAGTGCCATTAGTAAAACCCAATGCCGAGGGTGGTTGTCTCTTCGTATTCTTTTTGCTTAGTTTTTGTTTGTTCTTCTTTTTCAGTCGAATTTTTTTTCTTTTTTATTATCCTTTCTCCTCTTTCGACCCTTTTCGTCTCGTTTCTCCCCCCCCCCTTCTCTGCTCCCGCATTACCGCCGTATTTTTTATTCAACCGTGGCAAGACTTTTTGTCCGTATCGTTTCTCGTCCCGTATCTCGTACAAGCGCAGTCTTTTAAGGAGGTTGGAGCGGTCCGTTTGAGCCAAATGACGGTTTATGATTTTTTTTTCAACCTAGGGGTTACGTGGGTTTCGAAGCCAAAAAAGCATATTTTCTCGATTCGAAAAAAAGTAGAATATATAAATTATTTTATTCAAAATGTTAAGCACATAAAAGAGCAGCATATCAACAGGAATAAAAAAAAAAATGTTTCCAAAATTTGGAAAATTCAGCAGGTGGGACCTGGTTTCCGGAGGCCCCTCAAAAAAGTGTTCTCGTGGTGGTCAGGATAACTCATGATAGCTTTATCTGAAATTTAAAAAAACCAATTTTTTTCTGTCAGTAGACAGGTATAGTGATTTAACGAAGAATTTTTAAAAAAATTGAAATTTCAGTTTTGGTCAGAGTTGTATGCAAAATAGTTCAATTTTTGGTACAATTTACACTGCGTAATAAATTTACAATTTACACTACGTAATTTACAATTTACACTACGTAATAAATTTACAATTTACACTACGTAAAAAAAGCCTTGTAAAATTAGTTATAATTGAAAAAAAAAACCTTTGTTCAATCACTAGTCAATGATAGTTTGAATAAGTGGGCAAAATTTCAATAAAATCGTTGAATTCGTTTTTGAGAAATCGTGTCCACCGACTTCAAAAATAGCGTTTTGAGAAAAATGCGATATACCTGCGTCGCTCCCAGTCGGTCTTTTCCAGCGGGGGGAATTTCCAAAGACTCTCTCTTCGACTTTTAGTCCGATTGGCTTAAAACTTAGGGAGAATATTCTAGACATACTGTACTATAGAATAATGAAATTTAAAAAATGCATTTTTTGAAATGTTCAAACTCACGTAACCCCTTAACCTACTAAATTCAGACGAGGTCTGGATTTATTCGGTAGATGCTAATTTTTCATAAAATATATAATAAAAGAGCAAGATTATGCATTACATTTTTTTTATTATGTCAATACGAAAAACTTTTGGGTTACTATCAACTCGAAAAAGTATAACATTATCGATGATTATGATGAAAAAACTGCGTAAGCGAATGTTTTATACAACTCAGAATGAAATTTTGAGTAATTTGTAATGATGCCTATTTATATTTATGTCAGGAGATTATTTATTATTACCATCAATGAATATTAAGTGTTGCCAGAGTAGACCAACTTCGCGGACATTGATGTTGGCAGCAATGCTCTTCATTCGCCAGCCAAAATTCGTACTCTTTCATCAAGTCTTGATGGTTCAATATTGAATATATATGAAGAGCTGGCGAACGAAACCGGACTTGTCCACATTACGTGCATTTTTTTCTTCTTGTTTATCAAGCACACCTTTATTAGCTCTCAAAATATTTTGCATCAAATCTGGCTCTGAACACCTCAAAATTAGTTGAAAACTGCCTTTTCAAGCAAAAACGGACTTGCCCATGGCAGGCTGGATGAAAAATTAGTAACCGATGACCACAGTGATGACGATGATGACATGCGATTGTTGTGAGCCTGACATGGACGAGTTTGTGTAGGATTATTAAATTGATTTAAAAAAACAAACTCATATTCAATTTAAAGAATCTGTCGTATGTCATAACTGGATACGTCCATAAGATTTTCATTCAAAACCGGACTTGTCCAAAATAAAAATAAACATAAACGCATGGTAGTTAGTGTTTTATTTAACTAAAGCCAGGTCCAGGCTTACATTTTAATAGAGCCTTCATATATCAAAGCTTAAAAATTCTAACTCATGGCTATTTGGTTATTTTGGTTTTTGACCTCTCCTGTAAAAACGTAATTCATGGACAAGTCCGGTTCTGTTCGCCAACTCATATGGTTTACGATGTTCAAGATGGGTGTTTTTTTTTCTAAGTGTTGCCAAAGGTTTAGTTGGCATTAATTTGTTGTTAGAAATGGTTTATCTTGGTGCTGAATAGCCAAAAAAATGTACATCACCCGTAGCGTGAATTTTTGCCCATCTAATCGCACGTAAAATCACATACATTAAACTATTTTTATCTCGGGTGTTTGAGGATGAAAAAAAATAAAAAAATTCGTAAAGACTCAGTATAGTCCAGACAATATCATATACTTTTTTCAAATTTATTCTTCGATTGTGGCTAACGCTCTAACCTCCTTAAATATCTCATTAATTGAAGGACCATCTAACCACACGTAAAATTACGTGCATTGAACTATTTTTTATCTCGCGTGTTTGGTGGTGAAAAAAAATGCAAAAAATTGTGAAGATTCAGCATAGTCTAAACGGAAACATATATTTTTATTTCTTTAAATCTTGGATTGAAGCTAACGCTCGAACCTCTTCAAGTCACTTTGTTTGTCTTTGAAAACACGAATCGGAGGCTGACGCTCAAAGGATACGCCTGGCAGATTCAATTTTTTTTCTCGCTTCGAAATTGCTGCTGGTACTTAGAGGGACCGTCATTTTTATCGGATCCGAAAAATACGGAATAAAGGTTATTGATGTATCCACTGTAGCGATGTCATTTTTATTCGTGTTCGCCCCGAGCTACGATAAATCGTAAAAATGAACTGGGCAAATTTAACGCTTTCGCGAATATAACCTCCGCCTCACTAATCGATGTATTCGTTGTATCTATTGGTCAATACGAGTAATTATAATTAGCCGATAGCTTGGTAAGCGAAGGAAACTAATTGGGTTTTTATTAAAAATTCGTGATTGCGTATCCGAAAAACAAGAACAAACATCGCCATCGCTTATTTTTGAATAAAGACGATCACTCGCTTGAGCGATAAACCTCCAGGCACATGTTCCGTCAGATCTTCAATTGCGCGTGAGGTCAAACCGAGCTTTTGATATTGCGCGGTTCAATCGGAATCGTCACCCTGCTGATTCAAAGAAATAACGAGTATATCGACCATGTTTCGAGAATCCGGAGACAGCTGGACTCTCGTCATAGCGCACACTGAGAAAAAAAATCAATTGAATAAAAAAAGTATATTGGTTGATTCAAATAAATGTCTGATCGCGGAGTGCCACCGATATATGACATTGTTACAATACTATAAAATATTGGAAAATGTGATTGATTCAAATAACATATTATTTTATTTGAAAATCTCTTCTGTTCTCTGAATATCTACATTATCCTTCAAATAAAATTATATTCTATTAAAATAATTCAATATCCAATTCGTAGATGTATGGATGATATAATTAAGCGGTTGCTTCGACATTTTTTATTTCGTACAAAAATATAATCAATAGAATGAATTATTTCTTTACTACATCGAAACGAATATACAATGAGACGTAAGTTTTTCAATTTGTTTTAAATCTCAAACAAAAAAGTGAGCATTAGAATGATCATCCACGATAATAGTGGATGAGAATATCAGATATCCAATGGAATATCTATGGAGAGAATATCAGATATTCAACTGATAAAAACAGATTTGATCTTACACTTTGATCTTAGCCACAGGCCAAGGAGCGATAGTCTTTAGAGTTTCTCTGGCATTTAAGTAGATTTTCGGTTCGCGCTACGCTTACGAGAAACGAGCGCGCGTGCGGCTTCTAGCGGTTACCCCGAGAACTACGGGATTCCTCACATCTATAATTTCGGTGGCGCTCGGCCATGATTTGGCTGAATTTTTCCAACCAAATGCGCAAGAAACAAATTTCATTTTTGCATAATTATTTAACCAATTCAGACATTTCCTCAATATTTTTCCATCAAAATAAAATATTAATATTTTAACGAATAATGTACTTCAAAATCAATATCGGATATGGTGAAAAAAAAATGAAATAACGTACTTGCTCAATAGAAATGTTATCTGAATCAAACGACCGAAATTCAATTTTTCTTGTATACTCGAATCAACAATATTCGTGTTATGAATTGAAACGCTTTTTTTTGTTCGTTCTGAAAAATGCATTCAAAACTATATTATTTGTTCGCGATAATTGTTTAGATAGTTTCAATAATATATTGTCCTCGGCTAACAATATATCTTTTGAATGAAAAAAAAAACTTTTTACTTATCATGTTATTAAAGTCAATAGTGTTTTGTTTGGACTAATAAATCCGATTATTTACACTAACAATTTTACAATTGAATCAACGAAATTTCATTCAATAACACCAATGATATTCGATCGATGATTTTTTTTCTCAGTGCAGCGCGGTTTTTTCGTTGCATGGAAAATTTAGGAGAATAAAGAAAAAAAAGCTTTCCGTCTCTGACGTATAAGAAGTTTCGAATCGAATCGCCGGGGCTCTCGGTATTTACGTCTCTCGATTATTAATGTTTTCCATCCACTTTGTACTTCTACAATTGCTACTTATATGTTTTGCGTTTCACTTGGCTATTGCGCAGTCTCGTAGATCGTGATAACACGACAATTTCGTATAAATCCGAAATCTGAGCTGCCATTTTTTTCCGTAATAATAACGAGGATTATCACTTGTGTCCTTCGATTTTGTCCAAACTCATATAGGGGAGAGTGGTCCTGAGTCGACCCACTAAACTTTTTGTCCGAAACCCAAACAAACTCAAACAGAAGGTAAATCGGATTCTATAGCGCTGCTAAGTGTTTAGTTGCGCACAGCGATCGTTTGCCTTCAATTCTATGTCATTAAGGGCGGGGTAAAGTATAGCAATTTTTTTTTTCATTTTTGTTTAATTTTTTAAATGAATGCATAATATATCAAGAATATTATGTTAAAATTTCAAGTCGATCGGAGTAAAATTGACGAAGTTATGAGTATTTGAGCGTCTATTGCTCCATGCCGTTCTCTTCTCTTCTGCATTTTTCAAACCGTTTTTCTGAGACTTGTCATATTTGAAGTCCGTGTGCACGATAACTCAAAATCTACTGGACCAATCGCTTTGAAATTTTGCACAGTACTTCTTCACATAATTCACCAGGTATTGTCGAGAGCTTTTTTGTTTTTTTTAATAATTACTAATTTTTCAACAACAAATTAGCCGATTTTTTTAGCGATAATCGGGTTTTTGGCTCCCAAGCGCTACGAAAAATCGAAAAATCTAAAAAAAAAAATCCTCCCGTCATTACCTCGAGAAACATCTCCTTTAACAAATGCATTTTGATTTTTTTGTTTCAAATGATTCTGTTGCGAGTTATGGTGCACACCGCAAACCAACTTTTTTTCGAGGCGCCTCCGGGGTTTAATTTTCACTCGCTCAATTTTGAATATTTTGCTATGCAAGTTTAGGAGAATGTTGTTCAAATATTACTTTATTATATGTAATTTTTTCAATAGAAGAACACTAATCGTTACGCCAAAAAAAATCTTAAAAACATGCCTTTTTTTCGCCGAATTAACTTTACCCCGCCGTTAAGAAAGGTGTAATGCGGCTTTTGCAGTCGCATTGCAGTGCGGAGGGAACAAGTACATCTTGACCATTTCTCAAAATAGTGTTCCTGAGTCGGCACCCTGGTCTTGAGTCGACACCCCATTTTTTTCGCTCGAATGCGGAAAAACGCGCAGTTTCTCCAAGTTACAACAGGAAATGGACGAATTTGAACCATTTAGACGAATAAAACATACAGTTTTTGCCCACTTCAGTATGGAAACACTTTTCGAGTACAATGTTCAAAATGAAAAAAAAAAAAACATGAATTTTGAATTGAATGAAAAAAATTAATTTAATCAGTACGTGGGGCGTACTGAACTCTGTAGCGAACGCGAACGCAAGTGCAATCCACTTGTGGAGGGCTGCGGAGACTGGCGGGTATCACGTTTTTGTGTTTTGCGTTTGAAATTGCGTATCATGACTATAGAGCAAAAACACTGAAAATGCAAAAAAAAAAAACAGAAACAATACAAGAAAGCAACAAGACAAAAATATTGGTGCTGACTCCAGGACCGTCTGTTTGGTACCGACTCAAGACCACGGCGACTTTCTACACGTTTCACTTGATTGCGCACGCGAACAAATCCGAATGGAAAATCGACATAACCAATCAATTAGAACATTGAATAAAGAAACCAATGCGCACACTAATTTCAATTTTTTAAAAATATTTACATACCTGTAGCTCCTTCAGAATGAATGATGAAAATAAAATTCTGTCACAAACGAAAAATACAAACGCGCTCACGCTGCGCAGGACAATCCAAACTGACAACTGTAAGCGTAATTAACTTCAGTGTTTACCAACATGTCGTACGAAAAAATAATTGAGCCGACACGCACGCCATCTCTACCCCCATGGAAATTTATATACGCAACAATATACTGCAAATTTATTTTATTAATAATTGTAATATATGTGAAATGTATGCCATATATTGAAAATATATGTTGCATATATGTGCCAAATTCTAATTTTCGTAATGTTTTTATATATGAGATGTATATGCGTGGTATTACTGTATATCGATGTATCATATATCAATGATATATGTAGCATTTACCCTGCATATGTACCACATATATTTAGCATATATATTGCATACACACCGCATACATACCACATATATACTGCATAAATGGTACATATATGCCACATACACACAGATGTGCGTAGCATATTTGTATATAGTGTTTATATGTAATAGTGTACTTTAGCTGTAAGTTAAGTTTTTTTAAGTTTAAGTTTTAAGTTTTATTAAGTTTGACTAATAGTGTTTATACACAGCATATATTTCCTGTCAGGAATATGTATCAAAAATGTATGCGTCATACATCACGCATAAATGACACATATATGAGTCATATATGACGCATACATTTTTGATATATTTTTCAGACAAAGAAATAGATTGAAAATATATCGAAAATATATGCGTCGTATATGCCTCATATATGCATCATATATAGTGTTTATACGTAGCATATATTTTTTTGGTCAGAAAAATATATCGAAAATATATGGGTCATATATTCGTCATATATTTGGTGCATATATACTGAATATATACGTATTATTCTATTTTTCGTCACTATATATGCGACCTATATATATATATATATATATATATATATATATATATATATATATATATATATGTAGCATATACTTTCTGCATATATTTTACATACATAAATTTCCATGGGGGTAAGGAGTACCATGGTGCCGACTCAACCCCCGCAGTGCCGAATCAGGACCCCTCTCCCCTATGTCATAAAGCATTGAAAACTATTAGACACGTATTTTTTTTTATCGACGGAAAAACGTTGCCAAGGGGGGAAATCACCCCTCAAAGAAAGGCGTATCACCCCTTAATTTAATGTTCTTTCGAGACGTCTGTATTGGATTTATCATCGCTTTACGTTAGAAGAATTTTGGTTTTCGTTTCATTGAGATCAGTGGACTGCTTGTGGGTGAAAATACAAAATCACCCCTCGACACGCCTTCCTTCGGGGGGTGCTTTTCGCGTATAATAGTTTTCAATGCTTTATCCCATAAATCAGTTTTAACAAAATCGAAGGCGAACACTTTAGTGATGTTCCCCTAAGTAGAAGGTTTTGATTACAAAACTTGAAAACTACCCTTACAGAAATTGTCGTATGGATCTAATTGGATTCCCATACCTGTTCCTACTTCCTGATAGGGAACTAAGCGGTGATCGCATTGGATCCCTGCACTAAAACGTCACGCTCGTACGTCGGATTCTAATAGGGATTTCACTTGGGAATCCAATGTACGAAACCAATTTGAATCCTGAAGGATTTCCCCATTATCGAAACAGAATCGGATACGAATCTTGATGGATCCCATCGCATTCCGTACGTTGAATTTTCTAAACTAAGTTTATAGACACTAAAAAATGAGTGGATTGAAAAAAAGTATAAATCTCAACTTAGAACAGTATAAATTGGCGGAAAAAAGTGTATCTTAAAAATTGAT
Source organism: Ophion obscuratus (assembly GCA_964007375.1). Classification (NCBI taxonomy): domain Eukaryota; kingdom Metazoa; phylum Arthropoda; class Insecta; order Hymenoptera; family Ichneumonidae; genus Ophion; species Ophion obscuratus. The sequence continues at coordinate 33,798,362 of OZ023319.1, read as the reverse complement.
TCCAATCACATCACCGAAAATCCACTACAATGATCGTTTGTTGTTTATTTTACTGCACTTTGGCATAATATCAAGACACACGTGCACGCTCACATAGAGTGCAGGTTATGTTTCGGTTCCAGCGTGGTAAGAATTCTCAAATGGCGTTGATCGAGGAACAGTACAGAATCCAATTGGATCCCAATGAGGGCTTGGCGTGTGCGGTGTCCCTAACAAACCCCTATGGAGATGTGCATCTTAAGTGACGATACGTTACGTATGGAATTTTGACTGAGAAAAAAATATTTTCTCGCTAGAAATATAGAGGACCTTATCCTGATTCGATATATATCAAATTTTGTTCTTCTTCAAATATATAAATATTTTTGACGACTTTCTAAAGATGTACTGTTCTCGCATCAACCTCGAATTTTCTAATCGTTTTTGTGCCGCTATTTTCAAAGACAGGGGGTTGGACGTCCGATAACTTTATACGTATTTCATTATTCCAAACAACTTTTGTTCGAAACATTTCTTGATCGGGCTATTAATTATCGAGATACAGCGATTTTTAAGTTTTCAACCCCTATTTCTTAGGGTTGGGCCGAGTTGAGGGGAAAACACTCATTGGGGTTACTTTCAGTGTGCAACCATCCAGCTCCAGTAAAAAATTCTAATTCTAGGCTACAAAGGGCTGGGTTTTGGTCTCTTTTACTGGACTATCGAATTTACTGGAAACGGGGTTATCGCTGCATCGAGACCTTTCTATCATACTCTTGGGTGTCCGAAAACTTTCCCGTCACGCTAATCTCAAAAAAAATTCACGTTTATCGCGGAACCAAAAACACTTTTCCCCGTCGATCTTTTGCGAAATTCGAACATGTTTCTATTTACAACGTTATAAAGTAATCTGGGAAGGTTTTCTTTGGTTTACCCAGAGGCACAAGTATGCAAACGAAAAAGGAAACGCGCGATTTCCATGCTGTTGAAGTTTGCATCGTTACAACACAACGAATATTCCTCTTGATTCTTTAAGGGGTTAGGCCACTCCAGAGGCCGAAAAAATAGGCTTTTGGGGATTTTTTTTTCTCAGAAAAACTACAAAATAAATCGGGATTACAAAAAGGGTGTTTATCATACATATCAGTGACTGTATACAATAATTTTTTTGAAGCGATTCATTTCAAAATGGCGGCTGTACAGCGTTTATCTCAAAACTGAATTTTTCAAGTTGGTCGGAAACATAAGTCAGACAATTTGCAACCGATTCATTTGAAATGTTGAATATATCGTGAAAAATACATTGTCTATGGAAGTACGTAGGATTTTTTTTATATTGCATAGTCCATTTGTTATTAACAATTATCTGATGATTTTTTAGGCAAATTTTTCATTTTCTAAAAATGTATGAAATTAATCGCTTCAAAAAAATGATTGTATACAGTCACTGATATGTATGATAAACACCCTTTTTTGTAATCTCAATTAATTTTGTAGTTTTCCTGAAAAAAAAATCCCCAGGGAGCCTATTTTTCGGCCTCTAGAGTGGCCTAAGGCCTTATAATTCATTCCATTATTAGCTGAAATTATTTTTGCAGCTTTTGGTTATAAATTTGTATTGAGAATGCTCAAAAACGTGTCGGTAAATTGTGTAGCCCGAATGTGCTGAAAAAACTACGGTAATGCGAACAAAATAAAATACATTTTCGTTGCATTCCGACGATGCAAGCTTCGAAACCATCGATTTTCGATCGATTTCAATCGACCTTTTCCGGGTTTGGCGGCATTTCATGCGCAAGATTTGCACGATAGCAGCGACAGTTACGTCCATTATTTTCCGAGCCGCGCGCGATGATCTTCATTGTTCAACGGGGGCACTCATTGGCTCGATCCCAATGGCTGTGTAGCGAAGCCTCTCTTTTCAATGGGCACTGGGTTGTGAGAAAGATTCTCGAGTGCAAGCGATCGCGTTGGTCACTTGCATGGTCCAGGAGGAAACCGGTCCTCCAACCGAGATACCGCTGGAGGCTTGGTACGCTCCTCGCATGTCGTAAAAGATCGAGACAACGAACACGAACGGAGCTCGACCAGTTCGAACCTACCAGCATCAGTATTTATCTCCCGTACTCACATACTCCGGGTGTGTGTGTGTGTGTGTGTGTGTGTGTGTGTGTGTGTGTGTGTGTGTATGTGTGTCGAAATAACATTACTACATCTGCATTTATGAATAAAAATATTTTTCATACAAAAATCCAGACAAAATTCTATAAAGATATCGGATGCACCTTCGAGCTGCACCTACATCTTTAAAAAATATGATAATGCTTATATAGCCACAGTGTATATATATATATATATATATTAGGCTGATTCAAAAAAAAAATTTCCTTCTGGATTCTCGTGCTATTGTTGGGCACTGATAAAACAAAATTTCTCTAAAAAGATGGGCGCGGTCACTCAATTTTTAGAGGTGGCTATCTCGACTTTTTTGTATTTGAATTTTTTTTAACGAACGTATTGCATTTAAGCATAGTCATGGCTTCGGATTACGGATAAAAATCACATCCAGCAGCTTTTTCGTAACAAAAATAAACTCTAACAATTTGAAAAGGGTGCAATATTCACAATTCAAATCCAGGTAGATCAATAATGGCGTCTATACTACTCTCGTTATTCATGTAGATTTATTTATACGCATTAACATTTCGCACTTTTTACGAGAAATTAAATTATAAGCTTTTATTCATAAATCGTATATTTACATTTTCAAAATGCTACGCTTATATTACCTTCAAACTCATTTACATTTCTTCCCAGCCATTCTCAAGTTCGTTAACATTTTGGGCAGAACGAAAATGTGCAACGTTGAACAGTTTGTCCAAATCTCTCTTAAATTTACGCTCCTTCGATATTTGTGACGGCAAATTCTTTTTAACTCGATTTTTTAAAAGTTGTTTCCAGACTAGATGGAGTTTTATTGATTTCAAGATTGCGTTATTCAATCGACACGTTGGAATTTCAGCACATTTCCATTGTTCGAAAATTTCTTTCATCGTTTCGTGTGCACTTCGACGTATGGTCAGTTTTTCTCTGTTATGTTTGTAAAAGAACAAACTCAAAACTTTCCCGATTTTTATCCGTAATCCGAAGCCATGACTATGTTTAAATGCAATACGTTCGTTAAAAAAAATTCAAATACAAAAAAGTCGAGATAGCCACCTCTAAAAATTGAGTGACCGCGCCCATCTTTTTAGAGAAATTTTGTTTTATCAGTGCCCAACAATAGCACGAGAATCCAGAAGAATTTTTTTTTTTGAATCAGTCTAATATATATATATATATAGGGTGTTAGGAAGGTTGATGCAAAGCCTTAAGGGGGTGATAGGTCACCTACTTAGAATTTCGAGTGATCATGATTTTTGGAAAATTTCCCAAAATTAGGTACTAACTCGTTTATTTTAATTTTATTTTCTGACAAGTTTTTAATTATTTACCACGTCCCATTTCGTTAGTTGTGTGGATACAGACGATTGTATTGGTGTTTGTCGATTGAATACACATTAAGCTAAGATGCGAATAAGTTTTTAGTTACCAATTATTGCCTGTTTGAACATTATGAACGAGTTAGTGCCTAATTTTGGGAAACATGCCAAAAATCATACTTACCATGATAACTCGAAATCCTTAGACTTTGGACTAAGGTAACCTAGGTTAGATATATTCGAGGTGACCTATCACCCCCTTAAGGCTTTACTGAGCTTCCTAACACCTTGTGTGTGTGTGTGTGTGTGTACATATATAAAATATATATATCCATAGGTGTGTACGTACGTCCATACATACATACGACGAAAAAATGCCCCTGGGCTATTTCTTTGATTTCAGAGCGCGGAGGCATTTCGTAAAAACTTCTCAAGATTCATTCCAATTGCAATAAATTTCCTTGACGCATGACTCGATCTGTTTTGCTGATTTTCCCGATTTATCGGAGTACCCGTATCGGCTTTATCGTGCTCAATTAATTAACGCACCGGGCGAACGAGTCGATGCGTAACATAACACGTTTTCGTTTGTACGCGTTCGGCAGTTTCCTCCGCGTATATTCATGCCTGTCGATACTATAATAATATACGCGTACGTATTCTCGCGAGTCATCTCGATGAACGTAAACGAACGTGGCATCACGAAACATCAGCTTTAGGGGGAGTGAGAGAGGTGGCGATAATTACTGTAAATACACCATGCAGTAGATGGCGTGCGGTTTTGCGACGTTGGGCTCTCTCTGATCATCTCGGTGGTCGGTTTGATCACGAACTCGTTCTCCGTCGCCCCCCCCCCTTCCCAGCAGCCTCTATACCTGCATGCGTATACATGTATATACACACACAGATATACATACGTATATGCAAATATAATGCCTATGTAGTTAGAAGCTGGAAGAGCATTAACCGGTGTCGAACGATTAATTGGAATTGGTAACGAACGTCGAGCTTTGGGAAATTACCGTCGTGATGCGACCACCGCGAATCCAACGTCTCGTCCCCCCCCTCGCATCAGCGGTTACCGGAAGTCAAGAAAATTTAGGGAAATTACAACACGCAAGGATTCGACCCAACAGACCCGTTTTCTCTTCCAATTGCCATTAAGGCCGTAGGCCACAGTAACGGGTATACAATCATGTGAGAATTTAACAATTTTTTTTTCGTATGAAAAAGTGATTCACTCATAAAATTAATTACACATTTATTTAGTATGAATATCAAGATGTTAGAAAATATATATATATTTTTTTCGACGTACAAAATGGCCGACTACTAATATTTTCTTTTGTTGTCTTTTTTTAGGCGCTCCGCGGCGTGACATTTAACATCCACAATTTTTTACCTAGAACAAAAAACAAAAATTCCCGTCAATCTACATTAGAATACCTAGAGTAGTACGTGCGAAATTCAAAAAATATTGTTTTATTCAAAAGTTATAGGTAATTGAACTTAGGAAATGAATTTTAAGTGAAAAATTTCGTTATAACTGCTCATAAACTGCTCATAAAATGCAAAGTTTTCGATTAATCAGAAATTCCGTACGTACTTCTGTGCGAAATGCAATTAGGAACATAACTTTTAAATTTAAAGTAAATCGAGTGAAAATTGTTGAAGTTATTTGTCACGCCAATTGGAAAAAAGCTGTTTCGAGAAGTTTCTAGTAGTCGTCTATTTTGTACATTGAAAAAAAAAAAAAAAATTTTAACCGCTTGATATTCACATTAAATAGAAGCGTAATTAATTTTATGAGTGAATCATTTTTTCATACGAAAAAAAATTGTTAAATTCACACATGATTTTATACCCGTTTCTTTGGCCTAACCCCTTAAGTGTCAATGAATTGCAATCACTCGAAAACTTCCGGGGCAAAAATCTCTTTACTTGAATCTGTGCATTCAATTGTTCCGGGCGCGCAAAGGGTCGGAATATTGTATAAATTCGACAGCTGGGATAAATAGTAGGTATTCGTTGGGAACGTTTCAGTATGCTGATCCGAAGGAATCTCATCGAAAGCCCCTCCGACTCTTAAAAATCCCACGTGCATCCTGGGAGAGGTGGGTCACCTGCCTCTTGGGTAATTCAATACTGCTGTCCATATCTGGTATCCACATTCGCCTTTCTCGAAGCCACATTACACGAGTGTAGGTGTCTCCATGTAGATGTTCAGCTTCTACATATTTATATATAATACTAAACATATACGTACGCGGACAAACTCATAACGAATACACTCGCATATACTGCGATAATGCAAATGGATGTTGGTACAGTCTACAACCCACGTGAGCCTACATAAAATACTATTTCACTTCTATCCCTT